>OY747130.1:12766704-13461471 GCA_963556465.1 Berberis vulgaris | reverse complement strand
AATTATTAAGATTATTGCTCCAACATGCAACAGTTCCAAGTGTGAACTTGAGTTGCATGAAAGCTATGTCATAAGGACACTCATGTGCCATAATTCAGCTTCTCGAATAACTTAGTACTTCCCACATCAAACGCACAGTTGAACACTTCCATGGAGTTTTGTATCAAATATATATTAGTGAACATCTCCTTCTTTGAACCAATGCTAGACAACGATAAGCAACAATAACATCAGATTTTGTAGCTCCTAAATGATATGTTAGATTTTGCATCTGTAGTTGTATATCGTACAATACAACCGAAATTTGCCAAATCTTTTTTTTTTCTTACCCAAAGCAAAACACGCTACTGATATCAAATGAAAAGGAAGAAAATAATCAGGTGAGTGAGACACTCACAAAAAAGAAAAAGAAAAATAGACATCTCAATGAAATTATCCGCCCTCAAGAGTGGAGCAGTCGAGCAAGAATTTTGTAAAAGTGATGTCCTAATCTGTTTCCAGAAGTTGCTCGATCTCCAAAACAATTCCTTTAGGACCCTCGAAACGTCACTCTCCGAACTGAATTTCTTTTTAAAAATGCGGGAATTTGTTTCCTTCCAAATACACCAAATGATCGCATGTCGTTCATGGTGCCAAATCCACTTACAAAACACATACTAGATAGTCAGAACTCCAACCTATTAACCAGTCTGTTAAGCTTCCCACAATTGGCTTAGCCAACCTAAAGTCTGCCATGAAAACTCGCAATCGGGTAACAAGTGATCAATTAACTCTTCTACCTTGTTGCAAAAGATACAAGATTTCTGGTCGAAACCTCTGCAAACCTGGTTATCTGCAGTGAGGATATGCCCATGAAGAACAAACCACATGAAAAAATTCAGGCCAGGAGGATTGCAACAAACCAACTCCACTTCTTATGGGCTGTGAAACCTCAGCCTTGACTCGAATTTTTTAAGCAACAGAAGGATTTTGTGACATCAGATTTCACACAAGAACACAAGCTCGTGTTGTATTAAAAACTACAAGGAAAAATCTCAAAAGTTTGAGCTTATGGAAACAGGAATATGGCATAGTCTACCGAATCAAATAACTAAATATCCAAACTTCGAGATTTGTATTTAGGAACATCCAAGATTTGTATCTGAACTTTAAATCTTTTCTGTGTACGATTCCAAGTCTTCCAAAATGGGTAGAAATTAATTTTTCTTCACTCATCCTTTTTCTTTTGAAGGACAATCAGGGTTTTTATTGGATCTCATAACCATTACATATTCATTACATATGCGTTCAGCAGGGTTTGGACCCTGAACTTCTGATACCATCCGCGACAAGTCTCTAATCATCCTTCTCTACTCAACTATGCCTCCTGCCTTCCTCAAAGTCTATAGTAAAATGATTAATATTTCTTGTGGAAAACATATATCCCATGGATGTTGTTAATCTTCGGAAGGCAACATAACATCCGATAAGGTTTCCAACCTAGCTTATTGAGAGAGCAACAATTGATCATGAACTCTAAGCTAGCTACTGAATCCTCTAATGTATGAGCATTTAGATTATCCTACGGTGTCCCTTCATAAATCATACATGGAATGGGCCTAGCAGATCTACGAAGAGGCAAGTTCTTCATGTTTGCTAGTACTATTGAGTCTAACACCATGCTAGCGAGACTTCTTGTTTCTAAGATTGAGATTATTTTAGGGCTCAGAAGCCAGGTAGAATGTGTAATACCAAATGAGTTATACCTTGCCTTTTTGGTGGAGACTTGTACCTGGGAGTTTATCCTCCACCACATTTAATAAGACAGCCCAGCCATATCATTTGCTTGTTGCTTTTAGGGGTTATTTTTTGCTAACTCATGAATTTGAACACTCAGAGAACTTACTCACTATAGCATTTTATTGGAGTTGTGATCATAACTCTTGATTTTGTGGGCTTGTGGTATGGTTCCTCTTCATTATCACCACTCTAGTGGCAGATCCAGGGGAAGCAAAAAGTGGCCATGCCGCCCCTCTCTGGATTTTTGAAAATCTATGCAATAGGTCTGTAGTTCAATGTTCTCCCAAAACATTGTGCTGTTGTAACAACCCCACCCCCCCCCTCCCCCCCCCCCCCCCCCCAAATGGCGGAAATGACCATCTCTATCACTCATCTAGTTTTGCAAATAAATAGTGTAAGTAAAACAATTTCATGGGACCCACCACCATTAAATGAGTGATTCAGTTTTGATGTTTCCATTTTATTGATGATGATTTTATTTTCTTTCTAAATTTTTCTGATATTTCTATCATATGCATCTTTCTCTTCAAACCATTTTCCCCCTAAAATTCTAGGAAATTGGGTTGTCAATTTTCAAATGGATATTTTTGAGTTTGGCACTCATTAATTTATACCTATTAGAGTTTGGCCCTCATTTTTGAAAACTAATCGAGTCTAATAATCTTTTTTTTATGGAACCGTTAAGTCCACGTCATCAACCATTAAAGACTCATTTTTGCACCATTTTACCCTTACCTTGGGGTTTTTTTTTTTTTTTTTTTTTTTTAATTGTGTTTAATTTTTGAACCCTAATACCTAAATCGCACCTTCCTCTCCTTTCTTCTCTCTTCTTTCTCCTTCTCCCTTGAGGCTTAAACCCCACCTCCATTGTCACAAATGCAATGAAAGAAGTGCATGTTAGTGCTAGAGGTTTTGATTTTTGAGGAATCTAATGGAATTTTGATTGGGTAAAGAGAGGGTGGAGGTTAGGTTTTGGTGGAAAAGAATAGGAGTTGAAGGATAAGGACCACTAGTGATTTTGTAATTGTAAAATGAGAGAATGAGTGGGTGAAGGTTAGGTTTTGTTTGGGTGAAGAGAAGTGAGTGAGAATGAAAATTAAAATAACAACGAATAATGTAGTACATTAGATGATTTTCTCAAAAGTGATTATCATTTTGTTGTGTTCTAGAATAATGTTTCAGTCATGGCAACCACAATACTGCCATTAACAACGAATAAAATAGTCCATTTTTTTTAAAGTTGTAATGATCTTGGTGAACTTGGATTCTTTAATCACCACTATAGAAC
Organism: Berberis vulgaris; assembly: GCA_963556465.1. Classification (NCBI taxonomy): domain Eukaryota; kingdom Viridiplantae; phylum Streptophyta; class Magnoliopsida; order Ranunculales; family Berberidaceae; genus Berberis; species Berberis vulgaris. The sequence continues at coordinate 13,458,404 of OY747130.1, read as the reverse complement.
TGAAATTGGTTTATAGGGAAGATTTATAATTCAATCTTTTTCCTAGAACTTGAGTAAGGAGAAAATCTCAATTTAAAAATTAAATTAAAAAAAACCAAGGTAAGGGTAAAATTATCCAAAATCAGTCTTTAACGGTCAATGATGTGGACTTAATAGTTCCGTAAAAAAATGAATGTTAGACTAAATTAATTCTCAAAACGAGGGTCAAACTCTAATAGGCATAAACGAATGAGTGCCTAACTCAAAAAAACCATTTTCAAAATTATATAAAATTGAAGATGAAACTCATAAATGGGTTCAACATGTACAAGCTTTTATTTACATTTTCAAATTTTAGGAAAATAAATGAAATAGTTTTAAGAAAAAATGACAAGAAAAAATATTACATGAAATGCTTAAGAGTTAGTGATCCAGATTTGGATAGATAATAACTCACTGACTTTAATTTCAACCCATTACATGGCTATGCGAACAGTACCCAAGTCCAAAACGTTATCTTTGCCTTCAACACTGGAAAACTTGTAGAGGAAAGCACTTTCCACATGAATGGTCATCTGAAAAGCCTCTTTAAATTCCAAATCTTTGTAAGCGTGTCTTTCACATATCCAAAAACCAAGTTCTAACCAAGGAAACTTCCAACCATATAGGCTTCATAGGATTTAATTTCATTTTGGAACTCTAATTCAAATTTTTTATTACCCTGCTCCCATCAATCAACATGGGAAGATAGTATTGCAGTTTGAATGTTCCGATTTCGGTGCTTTTACTTAGTGTCAATGCCCAAGGTTTTTCTAAAAGCTATGGAGTTCATGGAATAGATCCATCATATATACAAATTTCATGGAACAAGCTACTTAAACTACTTCAACTATGGATAATCTAAATTTTATAAGTTCACGAGACAGTCTACCAAAACTCCACATAAAATAACCTTTACAAGCACCTACATATCTAAACTGACTAAGAGCCGCACTAGCTCAATTACTTTGCCAACAAACAAACACACCACCACCTCACAAGCTATAAGGAATAAGACATCAACTTTAATACAAGTACCCATCCACCCATAAACAAAGCAGACAAACATAAAACATCTAAAAAGTACCTTTAAATGTTACAGATAAATACAATCATGCAATGTGCACTGCATTGATTTTAACATCCCCCAAACAAACAAAAACACAAGCGGCACAGGCAACCATTATATATATATATATAAGCAAGTTAAAGGCCTTGGAACGTGATTAGAATTATACTTATAGGGGGATACACTAGTATATATATATATAAAGGTCAATAGGAAATGTTAAAGACAAGGAAGATAACCATGGTTCAAGTTCCTCTATCAAATCTCGTGAAAGATCATAGGATTCAAACTTGAGGTTGAACAATAAGTTTGGGAGAATATTAGTTTGAAATATTAAATAAAACTCGTGAAAGAAACTAAGCCATAAATTGTGTTTCATCTATGTGCTGTATGCATTTCATGCCAAGGAGAGTAGAATTCAAAACAAACACAGCAGACAATTTTTATTACTCTATCGACACATATTGCTCATTAATCTTACTCAGAATCAAATTAAGTTGATCTATTAACTTTTTATTTATGCATGCATGTTATCTAATTTGACGACAAGAGAAAAGCAGCTTACAATTTGTTTCAAGTTCAAAGAAGTCCGGGAAGATGTAATCATGTAATGCAAAGTGAAGAAGAACCTCACCTAGCTATGAAGGGTGAACAAAAAGCAAAATTGGTTTGATGCACTACTCGTGGAGCAGTCAAATAGTATGTCGCTCTCCATAGGGCTGCATGTTTCACTAAGAAATTATAGCTCCTAGGCAATTGGTTAAATGGCCAAGGGGTGTGTTCTGACCACAAATCTGTAACAAAAACCTGTGCCACACACTCTTAACATAGAGAAAATGATAATACAACAATTAACAACAAACAATCACACTGGAATCCAACTGCGAGATATCGAACTGACCTGATACTCTTCTCCAAATTCTTCATGAAAAGCAGCCTTAATAGCTTCAGCAGAAGCTCTATGGCCACCACCAGTATCACTCATCAAAATCAGAACTTTCTTGGGCTTCTCCACTCCAACCCCATTCAAATTGAACCCTTCTCCTTCCAACACTCCACCACCATTCTCTCTCAATCCATTCTCTCCAGTAGATAACCCAATTGACCCAAACCCAAGTGGGATCCTATCACAATGTAATTGAACAGCCCTATTGAAGTCATTCAGTATCCTCTGAATCCTTGCAGAACTTTTACTCAACCCCAATGAAGCAAACACCTTGGGATTCCCTTTCTCAGCTCCAAAACCCCCAAATCCTTCAAAATTCACAGTATTTGACAAATTTGAAGGATACCCATTTGAATTCAAGTACTTAATAGCTCGACCTTTTGAGCTGGAAGAAAAATAATCCCACATGGGCAAAACATCAAACACGTTGAAGGCCTCTTGAGTCACAGCTGAAGTAGTCATGGTTTTCAATTGGGCACCAAAGAATTCACTCAGAAGTCGTTTTCGTGATAAAAAGAACACTGGGTATTCATCTAAACAGCAAGAAAACAAAAATCCCAAAGAGGCACCCAAGGAAGGCAGCGTAGAATTTCAGATTAGAGTGCAACAAATATGGAGAATAAGACGAAGTGGTACCCGAAGAAGATGTGAAGTGAAGTGAAGTGAAGTGAAGTGGGTTCAAAGAGAGAGCTTTGAGTGGAAAATCTTAGAGAGAAATGCAGCCACAGATACAGAATTTGTACCCAAACTGGTTAGTCTCTGAGAGATTCAATGATGGATGGATGGATGGTTCATCGTGAAATGCCACATATGTACTTTGGTATTTCGAGGAGATGGACGGTCAATATAGCATGAAAGGTACAAGGAGTGGGCCAAAATAGCAGGCTGGGCCGTGGTGAGCTGCCTTGATGGTTGCACAATGTAATGTAGCCAGTTCTGATAATAAATCTCATGTTTTGAGGATATCCTTTTATGACATTTTAGTGAAGAAAAACTAAAACAAAAAAATTTCAATGAAAAACATTGCAAATAAAAACAAAAAAGTTAAACACAATCAGTTTTTCATTGTTTGTTTCAGTTCGAACAATGGATAAATGGGATTTTGAAGCTCAAACGCAGGGTTGATTTGGTTGGCAATTTGGCTTGTTTTACATTTGTTCAATTTTTGCTAAGCCTTGAATCAATATAAGAAAATAAAAAAATAAAATGCATCTAGCTTGTAAAAAAGATTTGGTGGAAAGTTAGTGAAAGAATTATAAAATAAGAAAGGAATCGATAGAGACGATGGAAAGCATTTTGAGGGACAACAACGCCATAATATGGTTAAATTTGACAGACCCTTCAAATCCAAAATGAAGGTTCTTAAAATCATTGAAATATATACCTAGAGGCCTTAAGGGTGTGTTTGGTTGCATGAAATCCTATGCTATGGAAATTCATGAGGTGACCTCTATATGTTAAGCTAATTTGATGTATCACTTCACATCCACCTATTGATTTTGTGATTAATGGTGAAAATAAAAGTTTCATGAACATGAGAATCACATGCCTTGAAAAACCAAAGTGTGATTTACATGTTCATGCGACTTTCATTCACACCATTGATCACAAAATCAAATGGTGAATATAGAGTGATACATCAATTTAGCCTAAAATGTAAGTGTCCCTTAATGAATTCTCATGACATAGGATTCTATGCAACCAAACACACCGTAATAGTAAGGCTTATTACTTGGCATCGATTGTCGACGGACTTGGTTATAATAATTATTAGTTATTAATATATGGCCTTAGGCTTAAAAAAAAAAAAAAAAAAAAAAACTCGATATAGAATATAAAAACTTAAATAAATAACTTTTTTTTTTATTAAGATTTTGACCAACTAAGACCACCACATTGAAAAACACAAAAGAATCTACTTTCTAACATTTCATAATTTTAGTGCCACAAAATTAAATCATGGCTTGGCGAAAAGTTAAAATGATGATGGCCCCCGGCCCTTTTGGTTTAGACTTTTAGAGTGGCAAATAATATTTTCTTTATGGTTATTATTCTCCATAAGGTAAACGTGAGAGGAGTTGTGCCTCTTTGGTGGAATCAACATCGAAGCACAAACACGTATCATAAAAAAATAGACCCATTTGTGAAACCATAGAGTGAACGACCGACCGACGAGTCAAATTATAATGCTTCCATTCATCGCCCTTGAAAAAGTTGTAATCATTTTTCAAAAATAACATGTATAAAGTTTGAGGGGGCCTTTCTTAAGAGAGATTCAATAAAGCTCATTCACAACTTTTTTTTATCTCCATTTTCAGATTTTAAAAGATTTGTTACATGTATTTTTTTTCTTTCTTTTTCTTCTGACCATCAACTACTATATCCACTTTCTTCCGGTAGTGATATAATGTCCTAAAATCAAGTAACCATATTATATAATCACAAGTCGATAGATAGTGATACGAATAACAACCATATTTTTTAATGTACTTATTTTATGTAGGTTTGGTGGTGAGTTTGAGAAGAAGCAAAGAACCAACAACAAAAGCAACATAATTTCCATGCCTCAAATGGGATTTTTGAGCTAGTGGGTTTGCCATGAAAAAGAGCCAGCTACCTTGTACGAATGTGGGTTCTCCACCCAAAATCGTTGAAACACAATTTCCATGCCTCATATAACAAAGTTGAATGTGACCCAAGAGTTTCCACCCTTTATGCTTTATGCACCCTAATGGGTTGGCTGTGTACTAAATGTTTTGCTTTCTTATTTATGCTTCAATGGATATAAATTTCTTAACATGGAAATTTTATTGTAATAGTGTCACTAGCTACTAAAAAAATCCCCTTTTGCAACGACTCGTAACGCGACGAGGGAAGTTTTGTCGCTCAACATTATCCTGGCGCGACGACATATTTAATTTCGTCACGTAATTACAAAAAATAGCTAACTACTTAACGCGACGAACAGTTTCGTCGCGTCAAAACCTCTTTCGCGACGAAGTTAAAGACTTCGTCGCATACCTAATATGCGACAACGTGTTGTCGCTTAAAACCAAATATTTTGTCACCCTAAAATACCTAGGGCTACGTATCGACCACTTTGAACGACCAACTTGAATATCCTCGGGCGACACATTGTTTGGTCGCATAAACATATCTTACGCGACGACCTGGAAACCGTCGTCGCATCAAATATCTTACGCGATGAACTGGAAACCTTCGTCGCATCAAATATCTTACGCAACGAATAGGAAACCTTCGTCTACAAATATCTTACGCGACAAACAGGAAGCCTTCGTCGCCTAAAATTTAAGCGACAAAGTATTGTCGCTTAAACCAAAATATTTTGTCGCCCTAAAATACCTATTGCTATGTGTCAGCCGCTTTGAACGACCAACTTGAACATCCTAGGGCGACAAACGTTGTCGTCGCCTAAAAATATCTTACGCGACGAACTGGAAACCTTCGTCGCATAAAGTATTCACAACCAAGATTCGTCACGTAAAGCGAGCAGGTTCATCGCCTAAAACATCCCAGGGCGACGAACGATGTCGTCGCACAAGCTCTGACCTGTTCATCTTCTCCACGAATTAGAATTATCATATCTGCGTTTTTCACTATTTTCTCCTCTCATTTTATTCTTTTTCTCTGCTCGATTGATTTCTCTCACTATATACTCCAAGCTTCCAGCACTTAATTAGGCTTCGTCTTCTCTTTGCATCGCCGGCGCCGACCACACCTCCAATCGTCTCTCTCTTTCACTTGGAGAACGGTGAGGAAATTGCTAATTTTTTTATTTTTTGAAATTTCATGAAATTAGGTTGCTATCATGTGGATTTTTGGGAGTGTCTCACATTATTTTTCGAGTGCATACTAGATATTTATTAATTAATAATATCTACATCGTCCACTTTAAGAATTGTAATTGAGATGCTGCTGAAAATTTTCCACATTGAAACCTAATCGCATTAGTGTCGTTAACTCTCTTGAATTCTCATGTTTTGTTTATAAACTGAAAACAGACGTAATGGAAAGACAGTGAATACAAAATCAGGACAAATGCTGTGATGAATATTTAAATGGGATCGAGAGCTTCATTGAGTTTGCAAGGGCACATGTCACTGGTACGCCGAATCATATCAAGTGTCCGTGTCAATGTTGTAACAATTGTTTGTGGCAGACATTCAATATGGTTCGATATCATTTGGCGAGGTATGGGATGATTCAAAATTATACGAGGTGGATTTATCATGGGGAGCAACGAGAATTTGGTTCGACTTCATCGAATTCCCAGCCACTTGTGCCGCACATTGAAGAAACGTCCATGAATGATAATGACCAAGTTATGGGTATAATAAATGACGCTTATCCATATGCATCGATGAACGAAGATGGCATTGATGATATGGTAGGAGATACCGTACCTCCCAACATGCTGCAAAGTGAAGAGTTAGAAAACTATGAAAGACTGTTGAAACAAGCCCAACAAGCTTTATACCCCGGTTGCACAGAGTTCTCCCTGCTTACTGCCATTGTGTAGTTGATGCATTGCAAGGTGAAACATCATATGTCGAATAAGTGTTTTTCTCATTTAATGGGAATTATGAAGCGGATGCTTCCGAAAGAAAACGTTTTGCCTCCGGCATCTTATGCAAATTCGAACAGATATTTCCTCCGGCATTTTTTACTTGCATGATTCACTTGATGATACATTTACCGGGTGAGGCAAAGCTTGGTGGGCCGGTCAATTATCGGTGGATGTACCCAATAGAAAGGTAACTCATATGCTTGTTTTCTAACTATTCTTCATTTATTGTAACGAGTCTGACATCTTTTATATTTTGTAGAATATTAGGCACATACAAAAGGTACGTACGGAACAGGGCAAGACCCGAAGGATCCATAGTGGAGGCATATATTGCAAATGAATCACTTACTTATTGTGCAATGTATCTCCATAATGTTGAGACGTCCTTCAACCGAACTCAACGAAATAATGATGGTGGTACTAGAAGTGAGACACTTTCTGTTTTTGTGCAACTCGCACGACCGTTTGGCGAGCCACCAACAAATGATCAGTTTAGCGATAACGACATGAAAGTTGCGCATTGGTTCATACTCAACAATTGTGACGAGGCCTTGCCATTTTTGGATAAGCATGAAGAACTAATTAGACGTAAGTATCCTCCACATTTACGGGTCGAGAAGCACCGTCAATTGTTTCCTGAATGGTTTCGCAAACACGTAAGTTGATAACTATAAGAAAATTTGATAATATTGCATTTTTTTTATAATTGGTATTCAACATATTCTGAATATATATAATTTTTCTTTTAATAGATGTTACAATTGAAGGAAGTAAATTCGGCTCTTTACGATGATGAATTATCAAAACTGGCGAGAAGTCCTATTCGATCTGAAACATTTTCGGGTTGTTATGTGAATGGTGTTAAGTTCTTGGTTATCGAGCGAGACAACAATTTGAACACTCAAAATAGCGGCATATCAGTACCTGGCGGGGACGGCAACACCGCCGATGTTGATTTCTATGGTAAACTGACATCTGTAATTCAATTACTGTACAAAGACCGTTGCCATGTGATTTTATTCAAGTGTCGTTGGTTTGATACAAACCCACATAAAGCCGGGAGTATTAAACGAGAATATGGTCTAGTAAGTGTGAACACAAACACACTTTGGTACGAGCATGATCCTTTTATTTTGGCAACTATGGCAAAACAAATTTTTTATCTTGATCCTAAAGCCGGTGTGGATGGAAAGTAGTCCAGACGATAATTTGAAGGAATATAATATGTTAGGTCGTTTACAAGATGTTAATAATATTATGTATTTTGTTAGTTCATTTAATTAAATTTGTTAATGTACTATGAATTTTTTACCATAAATTTGTTAAATGAATGGCGAAGTTCAATTAATTAATTAAATAATGATATAAAAATTTTTCTCCAAAATAAACAAATGTGATGTTTGTGCGACGAAATTAGAATATTTCGTCGCACAAAATGTTCCCCCCTTAAAAACTCGGCGCGTGGCGGCAAAAAAATTGGGGTGAAATTTTGAATACTGGCGCCACTCCACCAAAAATCAAATTTCGTATTTATAAAAAACCCAAAATAAAATCCCTCCATTTCTTCTTCTCTCTCTCCCACTCATATCTCTCTCTTAGGGTTTCAAATCAAACCTTCTTTCTCTTTCTTCTTCACTTCGATTTCGCACAGAATGCTTCGAAACAACGAAGACGATTCGTCCCTCGAAGCCGCCGAGCAATCAAAGATCTTCCTTAGCGTCCACTTCGCCCTTCTTGGCTTCGATCCAATCCAAGAACAAGAGGTACTTAAGTTCATTTCAGTTGCCTCTTTGTGAGGTTTTGTTTCGATTTCATGAAATTTCACTTCAAATCTGTTGGAAAACTGTAACTTTTTGAACTTCACCGTGAAATTGATGTCTGGGTTTGTTTCTTTGCAAGTTAGATCTAAGCTTGTGAGTGGAGGTGGAGTTGATGTCGGAGAAAATAGCCCGAAATGCTCGCATTTGATAGTAGGCAAAGTTGCCTATGTAAGTAGTTTGACCACTCCCTTTACTGATTTTCCAAGGTTAGGGCTAATTTAGGGTGATGGACCTAATGGTAGCAGTTGCGTTAATATTATTGTGTTGTTTATTAGGATGACCCTAGATGTGTGGTTGCAAGAAAGAATGGAAGAACGGTGGTTACATCGTTGTGGGTTGATCATAGTATTAATATCGGGTCGCTTGCCAATCCTAGCATGGTAAGGTCTTTTCCTGGGTTGGTTCATTGTTTTATTGATTGAAAGGTTGTTTCATAATGTCTTGCTTGTGAGTTGTGACGATACTTGCAATCTGTGATTTGATCTGATTATGATTTGAATAAGACGATGGTTATTAGCAATATATAATTTTTTTTCTACATGTAATATGTCTAATTTTAATGCAATATTTCGTACATTACGTTATGCCACTTTGTTTGCCTTCTCAACCCAACCCACGGATGTATACATCTTTGGTCTTTACTCTCTACGTGGAAGTAGATGCTATCCTTGTTGAATTTTACCCATCTGTAATTTGCCACTTTTTGCATTACTGCCATTTTACATGATACTAGTGCTATCCTTGTTGAAATTTAGTAACTTACTAATTAGTGTATCCTGCTTGGTATTTTCTTCATATTGTTGTTATTATATTAGAAGCACTACACCAAAAATACCCATCAGCAACGGTTTGGGACCGTGGGGGTAACCAATTGTCATGGCTTAGAGCCGTGGGCAGTAGAGGCGTCGCGAAATCATCATTGACAGCTATAAACCGTGACAACACATGTTAGCAACGGTTTTATGTTCGGGACGCTTGATGATTTAGCCACGGTTTTAAGCCGTGGCAAAGATGGCCACAGTTTTAAGTCGTTGCAAGCTGGCCACGGTTTTAAGTCGTTGCAAGCTGGCCACGGTTTTAAGCTGTTGCAAGCATGATGGCTACGGTTTTAAGCCGTGGCAAGGATGGCCACGGTTTTAAGCCGTTGCAAGCTGGCCACGGTTTTAAGCCGTGACAAGCATGATGGCCACGATTTTAAGCCGTTGCAAGCTGGGCATGGTTTTAAGCCGTGGCAATAATTAAGTACCACGGTTTTAAGCCGTGGCCAGTCAAAACAAAATTAAAAAAAAAAAGAAATATGATTTGTTGCGAGGGTTTGAAACCGTTGCAAATTAATATAATCGAAAAAATTACATTTTTTTTGCTGCTGCAGCAAAATCACACCTGCAAAATTTTGTTTCTCTGATTTTCGTACCTCTAATAAGCTCAATAACAACAACTACAGCAAAAACCCACTTAATTTAAGCTGCACCAAATGGAAGCTCTTAAATGTTACAAGTATGTAATGGCAAAATAATCAGGTGCATGCCACAAACGCAAGGATAAAGCTCCTTATGATTCAAGTAAAATAAAAATTGACCTTAATCATCAGGAATCACCGTTCCGTAACCAGTAAACTGTTCTAGCATAGGCAGGCAAAACAAAGAGATACAACTCCATGTGATTCTCATAATTCATCACTTACACAGAATCCATATAGTCAGAGTAGCTTATGGAGCTTTAAAGACAGACACTTAATGTTACTGAATCCATCAACACAAACCATGAAAATGACTAAGAATCATCTGTAGCAGGTTGGGAGACTCAACCAGTAACTTGCTCACGGTCTCAGGTGAACATACCTGGTACTTCACTTGACCAGATGGTGCAAGGAAAACTTCAGCCAATTCAAGTTTATCTGAAGTGAGGCTAGTGATGTCCATGGTTTTGCTGAGAACCTTTAGTGCAAGAGTGATGGCTTCCTCCCGGGTGATCTCGTCCTTGTAGTCTTGCTTCAGCATGGACTGTGCTGCTTGGTTGTTTGTTCCTATAGCTGCAGCCTTCCACCCACCATAGTTTCCACTGGGATCACTCATGTATAGCTAGAAGCCAAAGTTCTTGTCCCATCCTGCAAAAGTAAATTTCCATGGAATCATTTCGTTCATACATAAATATATAAGCAGTCCTTGAACATTTTCATAGCAGAGAAAAATAAGCAACCGAGAATCTTTTACTTTGCTTCTTAATAAAATTTGGAACACTATCCCAATACCCCATTTCTGTTAAGTTTTTGATTAAGAGCATTCCAGAGCATCAAATCTATAAATAATGAACCTATGCAGTTTACTAGTATTAGCTGAGACTTTGCAAGTGTAAATCCATTAGGCAGGAAAAACTTCAAGCCTTCAAGCCAAGACTTTACTAGATAATTTGAAGTAATGCAATCAAAACAAGTTGTCATATTCTTGTCAACAACAACAATTCTGCATTGTTCAGCCCTAAATGGCAAATCGGGATTTACACGAATAATGGTGACACTTGAGCTTAGCACCAGCAGTGCATGCCTATTGGTTAATTTAAGTTGATGAAAGTGGACAACAAACTCAGTGGGGACAGGGCATTCTCCAGGCAGTTAGTGCAGTAAATTTGCAGAAGCACCCTGTTAACTAATGATCCCATGTTTAAGGAACCAGAGAGCTGAGAGCAGTAATTAAAAGTTATCCAACTAAAACGGACAACAGGACAAGTAGGTGAAACTCACTGTGGTGTATTGGGCTGGCTAGCAGCACGCACTAGTTACTGGAACATTTTCCTTTCATTTATAGGGTCCATTCCTGAGTTATGAAATATCGAATTATCACAAAGTTGAAAATGTGATATATATTTCTGCAACAAAATGTGTGATAAACATAGAATGCTAGCAACTAACCTTGATTTATCTCATCAACCACTCTAAATGGGCAGTTAGTTAGGTCTTGCAGAGAGACTAGATAGAGAATGGTTGAAACTGAACGTTCCTAGAAATGGAAAGTTAAAGTCGCAGTAAGAAAAATGAAAGATACGTCAGGTTGAATTTATAAGAAATATTAACAAGTGCACTGTGATACCCCTCCAGACTGATGATGAGCACTTAGAACTTGAAGCTGTCCTGCTTCCCTGAAAGTAATAATACCTGTCATCATTTACACGTGGAGCCATTTATATTTCCAAATGAAAATAACTAGCTTCTAAAACAAATCAGTGGTAAGAGATCAGTTCAGAAAAGCATTTGGTGTTCAAATGCAACACCAGATGCTGATATTGAAGCAGCACAGGTCATTTTGACATTTTTTACGCTCAATGGTCATAGGGCCTACGTGCAACGATTTTCATCCTTACAAAAAAAATAAAATCAGCTCATCGACATTTTCAGCCCCATGTAATAGAATAATATTGAAGTTGAAGAATGGTCATAACATGGCATCTTCCCATCATAATACCTGAATTTGACTTTGATAAGGATCCCATATTTATCAAAGTCCATGTCATTCTCATCTGAAACACATGAGCAGGAAGGAAAAAAAATGAATGGGATTATTCTTAATCAAAACTTGTTAACATTTACGGAAATGTGATTTGATACCCAAAGAAACTTTTCCCGCAATAGCCATCTCTTGGAAGTTGTGACTGAAAGTGTCATTGATATGAGAAACAAGATTTCTTAAAGTTGGAAGCCATTTTCCTGCAAAAACCAATAACATCAAAAGATTATTTTCAAAGTGAAGAAAACTTTATTATTTGAATAAATTAAGAACAGTAGGAACAACAATATGCATCATCTGTATTTTGTTTCACTATCTCTATCAATTCATCATAGAGCTGCAGATGCCATAAGTGATGGTGACTGAAGTTTAACCCTTATTGTAGATTAAAACATCTTATGGAAGAATTTTGATATCATGAATGAAGAAATATAGATACCTATCACATCAAAATATATCAATAACGAGAGAGAAAAGGACCCAATACGCTACTTTCAAAGAGAGATGCAGTGCTAATGAAGCAACACAATGCAAACAGTTTTTGTTCCACTCATATAACAGGCATTGTGTAGGACATTACAATATGGTACTCATTATTAGTGCTGGTGGTAATTAGTTGTAGAGTGAAGATAATATAGATATTTTTGCTTGTCCAATGGGTGAAAGAAAGGCATTAACATGAATGTGATTTATGAACCAATAGAACATCTATAAATTCTCAGAACACTTTCTTTTTCTTTCTTTACATTTTCTGTTTATGAAGATCAGATGCAAATTCAAATAGCAGAATCATCTGTACACTGAAGCTTAAGCCTCAGCCTCGCATTCCTGTTCAGAAACGTCATCAGATTGTTAAATGAACCCCCGTCCACCAGAAAGGGTAAATATAGAAGAATAATAAGAAAAAAAACGCGTAGATACTATCTGCAATGAAATCTGACCTTCCATGCAAAAAATGTCTCCAACAATAAAAAGACCAAAGTAAATGTGTTATGAAAAAAAAATTAACAGTAAAATTTTTAAATCAGTAGAAAAATACCATTTAGAAATGTTTTATGTATAAAACAGTAGTAGTGGCCAAAGAATAAACTAGCACAACAATTGCATGGCATTATGCCCCTAGTCTGGAAAGTGGTAGGTTACCTGTATCAGAAAAGTTATGTTTTGCTAAGATCATACTAAGAACAAAAGCTCCTACTGTTCAACTTGCTTTGATGAAATCCAAAGGGATTCAATTTACGGTGGGAGACTGGATCACTGCAAACAATTTTACATCATGGGAGCGACACATGTGGGGTATGGTGGTAGAGATCTGACTTTTACCTTGTACAACATCTCTAATGCAAAATGGAGCTTTGAACTTAAGCCACTCCAACAGAAGTCTAAATCTTGGATTGAGAAGTTTTGACCGATTATAATTCTCTCCAATTGTTTAGTCCAAGTTTATTCTATTTTAGACTAAAAGTTAAGTGGTAACCCTTTAAGTGCTGCCTAGGAAACAGCTAAAATTAGTCCGATACTCCAATTTCAGGCCAAAGTTATCCTTTTCTCTAGATTTTTCTTTTAACTTGTAACGTTAGTCTTCCATTGGATCTGTTTTTAGGATAAAAGAAGTCCAAATTTCAGAAACATACTAATCTTACCTTTCTAGATGCTCAAAGTTTTATATTTTACTACAACCTATTACAAAACCTTTAACCACACAATCCTCAAATACCATAATCAAGTTCTAGAAGCTCTCAGAGCCTTGAATATTAGTAAATAAAGGTTTATCAACAAAGAGCATTAGAAAGTTTATGGAAGATGAAAGGGATTGTAGTTTTTGAGCGAGCTTCATTATTATAGTGATTTCCCCAGGTACTATCACTACACCAAAAATACTCATTAGCAACGGTTTTTAACCGTGGGGGTAACCCATTGTCACGGCTTAGAGCCGTGGGCTGTAGAGGCGTCGCTAAATCCCCAGTAACGGCTACAAACCGTGGCAAAAATATTAGCAACGATTTTATACTCGAGGACGGTTGATGATTTAGCCACGGTTCTAAACCGTTGCAAAAATTTTAGCCACGGTTTTAAGCCGTGGCCAGGAATAGCCACGGCTTAAAACCGTTGCAAGTTATGGTCACGGTTCTAAGCCGTTGCAATAGTTTTAGCAACGGTTTTAAGCCGTGGCCAGTACTAGCCACGGTTATAAGCCGTGGCAAATTTTTTTTTTTTTTGGTCACGGTGTTAAGCCAATGCAGTTCTACTGATAGTGATGCAATACAGGCAATGAAGAGAAATTACAAACTGAAGAACTTGTAATTGTAATTCTGGATTGATGACAGTAAATGGAATGGATTGTATTCAATAAGAAAGCTAATTCGAGATAGCTAATCTCCTGTAGAGCAAATGCTCAAGTGTACAATTTTCTTACAAATCAAATGAATCCATTTTTCTCTCTTATGCTCTCTTATTTATAGTACTACATTTATTGACAACTAATCTAACAGAAATCCTTCCTAAACAACATTACATGTAACAACATAGCACTCTGCAACATATAGCAACCTGCTCCCTTTAGTAACAGCACTTGTGTTAGCAGCCTGCATTCCATTCATGCACAAAAGATATGAGGGTGATAATATGAAACTGTGTTTAGTTAAATTACTTATATTATTTTATGATGTTTTACAGTTGTTATATATAAAACTGTACAGCTACTGATAAATTACTTATATTACTTCAGTCTCCTCCAATTTTGCCAAAATCCAATGCGACATTGCCAAAGTGCTGAAAAAAAGCTAAATTGAGTCTATCACTATGTTATTTAGTACTTACAGGGAGTTCATAGGTAGAAAGAAACCTATCCAAGTAATTGATTGATAGGTAAGCACTCAGCGGTCCAAAACCATAATGTGCATGAACCTGTTCAACCCCGTAAACAAAAAAATAATTCATTACAAAGATTAAAAGAACTGAGTATCAAACGTGATTTAACATTGTTGAGACATGAAAATGAACCCAATTTCCACAAATGTATGATAAGGTAATGCAACTCATTACAGATTCATGATTAGAATATATCAAAACTGAAACATTGAGAGAAAAATACTTGCAACTTATTGACAATAGCAAAAATTGAAGAAAAATCAACAAAATTAGCATAAGGGATTAACCAGAGTTCAGAAAAATCTAATCTTGATTTATAAAAGAGAGTATCATCAGTAAAACCCACTATTCATTTCACAAATCTACACTAATCAAACCAAAGAAGAACACAAATTCCAAAAACCCCATTAACTAAATAATAAAAATCTCACCTTTAGAATCCAATCAAAAGCCTGAGCTCTGACCATGATGTCCAGGTCCCCATTCTGCAACCTCTTCAAGTAATCCTTTTTGGGCAGATGATCACATTCCTTCTCAACCATCAACTTCAGACTCTCCTCACTCTGTAAGGGCACCTCACCATAGAAACCTCCACCCCCATGAGAAAAGCTCTCATCTTGCTCAAGTTTCTGACGATTTGGTTGCTCCCAAGTATCTGCTGCAACAACCCCATCGTCGACATCATCATCAAAGCAGATGTTGGTGACGTCTTCGGCACAGAGAAGGCTGGGAGCCATTGAAGGATCTCTTTGAGGTCTCTCTGTCTCTCAAGATTTCATTAAATGAGAGAAAATAGAGACTGTCCGCAGAGAGAGAATGGGAGAGCAGAGAAAAAAATAAAAAGAAAAGGAAATAACTATCGAATGAAAGAAGGGAGTAAAAGAAAGAAAATTTTCTCTCCTTGGTAAACTTTGTTGTTCAGTCACTACTGATTTTTAAGTTACTGCAGCACAATAACTTTGTAGATCAACGACATCGTGGTAGATCCATAGACTAACAAACAATATTGATCCCACCATGATCTGAGGTCAGATTTTGAAGGGACATAAATAGTATCTTTCTCTGGTGCGTGACTAGTATCATCAAGCTCCAAATTCATATCTATGT
Organism: Berberis vulgaris; assembly: GCA_963556465.1. NCBI lineage: Eukaryota > Viridiplantae > Streptophyta > Magnoliopsida > Ranunculales > Berberidaceae > Berberis > Berberis vulgaris. The sequence continues at coordinate 13,442,485 of OY747130.1, read as the reverse complement.
TCTAGTTCACAGACGGAATAGTTAAAAGAAACACCCAAATATATGGGACTGGTTAAGCCATTAAAAAGTTAGATGCTCCAGTTCAGTTTGTACTCTTTCTTTACAATAGGGTGAGTAGTTCAAGACAAAAGATAGATGCCTTCTGAACTTACAGCTAAAGCTTCCCACATCTAATTTGTTTCCCACATCTAATTGGGCATATTTGAGAAGATAGGCTAAAGCTTCAATAAATAGAAGTGCATAACATCTAAAAGTTATGCAATGGAATAGTGAATATACATACAGTGTCTTAAGGTTAGGAATTTGTGACAATGTCGAAGGAATGGGACCTGTCAACTGATTGCTCTTCAAAAACCTGAATACAAATGGATCAATAAACCTTATTATCACACTTACCCTTTGAATATCAAATATAAAGCTAAAACAAAAAGATGGAATGTGAGGGACTTACAGCTCTTGCAGCCGCTTAAGCTTACATATTGAAAATGGAATATCCCCGTAAAGGGAATTTTCAGACAAATCCCTGAATGAAGGGCAAAAACATAAGAAACGTACCCACACTTGCAAAACAATAAATAGCTTTACAAATAGTTGCAGATGAGTTACAAAAAACAAAGGAAATAGAAATTACAGAGTTTCTAGAGTAACACAGTCGCCTATTTCATCTGGGATCTGCCCTGTTAAGTGATTCCCTTTCAAGTCACTGCACATCCATAAAATCAAAGCTCACCATGAACACTCACATTGAAGAAAGAGTTACCAACTGATAACAATGAAGATTGTTTATAGCACAACTTAGTGACAAGATCGATACCTTCTCTACACCTTGGTTGCAAGCATATACCAGAGCATCAGCAAGTGTCAGTCTGCCTTTGGCATCAGTATTGTTGACCTGCAGAAAAAATGATTCCAACAAATCAAACTTACATGGAGTTGATGAGATATTTATCAAGTGAGTTTGAAAGCCACCTTAACGAAGATTTCATGAAGCTTCTACACATATTTTCAATACCAAACAATGCTACATACAAGCTATCATTTAGGACAGTCACATGGAGATCGCCTAATAGAACCATGTTACTAATCTATTGTTAGTAGTTGAACATAAAGTGTAACTGTTGTATTCTTCACACATTTTAACTTGGAAATTATGAAAAGAACTAAAAGAGAACAAAGATTGGCAATTTTGGCCCATGTTATTCGTCATATAATAACTTAATCATCATTATCACACATGTAGCTTTGAGGCCCAAGCCTTTGGCATGTGAAGCACAAATCGTGAACTACACCTTGAGGTACATATAACTAGAGATTTAGGAAAGGAGAATACATGTATATGAGTAATCTCATTAAAAGTACTACCACCTCAACAATAACAATAGAAATGTACCTCAATTGTTTTTCCATTGGAAGCTGTAAGAATATCTCCAGGTCTCACGCCTGTACCACTAATCATGTTTTCACATGCTGCAACAATGAAATGGACCTGGAGAACCAAAAATCAAATAGGTGTAAAAAACGTGCATTCAGTTTCTAGAAATGAAGCATTCTATCTACAACCAAGACCAATGAAGATAGACACGAGCATAAACAATGACAAAGCATGCCTCTACTCCTGCAGGTTTTATTTTCCCAATGGCTTTTGCTGCACCTACAACAGCTGCAGAGCCTCCCATATATCAAATTTCATGAGCTCGATCAAGCAGCCTGGTCCTGTCTTGATGTTGTAACCGCCACTGGTAACAATGAATAATCAATAAAATTTAAAAACCAATAATAATTCAAACAACCACATCAACAAAAAACTAAACACCAGAACCAATAACTTAGCCATCTGCTAATTACATACATATGTATGTATAAGAAAAAAATATGTACCTGTCAAATGTCAATCCCTTCCCTACTAACCCCAACTAGGCCTTTACAGGCTCAGTAGGAGGTTTGTAACATAAATGGATGAAATGAGGAGGATTGCTAGAAGCAGCTGCAACACCCAAATAAGAGCCCATTTTCAATTCTTTACATTGTTCCTCGTCCAATATCTTTGCAGTAATAACATCACTGTACATTGAAGCAATTTTAGTGGCCTCTTCTGCCAGTACAGCTGCAAGGTAAGAGAAACAACACAGGTGTAAGTAGGTAAGTCCCCAACAGCTAACTAAACTCAATAATTGATAAGTCTTACAAACTAGGTGTGAGCACATTGGCTGGTGCATTTACAAGCTCTTTTCCAAGGACCACACCAGAGCAAACATCAGCTGCATACTTGAGTTTGTTCTCCAGTTCAGGTCCGACCCCAAGACCAAGAATACTAACTGACTGAAAGGATGGCCTTTTTTACTCAGACTTAAATCTATTATCTTCGTAAGCCCCCAACACAGTTCCTGCACAAAATAATAAATTAACAAGGTTCAAGATATATATATCACACACTCAAAACCACAACAAACATCCCAATCTCAGCCATGCATCAATTACATACCAGAAGCAATTTCAGAAGCAGTACTAAGCTTCGAATCTGCAGAAGTAGAAGACGAAGGGTTTCCAAGCCCAATCAAACTGATCCTCTTCGAACCCAAACCCGAAAGTCTAAGTACTGTCGACTGTCCAACCTTCCCAGTGAAATCTTCCTCAGACGAGACTTCAGCCAATAGACCCCCCAATTTAGTATCTAGTTTATTCAAGATTGAATCCTCAAACTTCTAGTTCTCATCCTTAGCCATGTCTTTCTCTGTGACACCAACTGCTAGTATGTCTCCTTTCCATTCCACCAAATCAATCTTTTTTGCCTTAATCGAGATCTTGAGGAAACAAAATTAGGCAGTTCAAAACCCATAACAAAACCAATCTCAACAACCAAACCAACTAATGAAAACATATATATTGTAACCAAACAGTAAGGAAATGTATATATCCATATAAGCCTACTATATGCCTCTTTTCCTAAATAAAGACATGATCTTTAAGGATTTTATCAATTAAAAAAATGTCCATCTCAATCCAACACAAAACATAAGCACGATATAAGAGTAGTGGGGTGTTTTTAGTTGATCTTATATGTGATTTGAGTGACCAAGGGTGACATTCAGAGATGCTAACCACGATATAAGAACAGTGCATTCACTTTATTTTACTTTTATTAGTTTATTACTTATAGCAAATGGATAATATCTAAGGAACAATCAAGTACTCTAAAAGTTACTATATAGCTTGCCATTGCTGAACAATATCATTATTCCACTGAAGACATCTACCTGTACTAAGGCACACGAATAATGTCAACCTAAATGCTTTGTTATGTATTTATTTCTTTGTCTTCATTACAAAAAATAAATAAATAATAAATACAATAATTTGTTTGTCTATGTGACCTAACTTTGACATCAAAATTCATACAAAAGATAGATATCAACCCCACCTATATGTTACAACTTCTAGTCACACACACAACGTAACGTAGTGCTACCATGCACATGCACCATTAGAAAAAAAAAATTCAGGAGTAAGAGCTACGAGAGTACCATAGAATTGTGATAGCAATCTACCAGAACTGAACTGGATTGCTTCAGGTGTCGGTTTCCGATGACGTGCATTGTGATCTGAGAGACGCATACGACAACTTCTCTTTTTCTCATCAAATTCCTTGATATCATGAAACCTTCAACAAAATCAATCAAATAGTTACAAACCCAAAAGCCTCAGATATAGAAACTCAAACGTAATTTGTCTGGTTGTCTGAGCAAAATCAGTGAAACAGAACAAACTCAGATAAATAAACTAAAACAGTGACAAACTGAAATAATCAAACAAATAAACTAGACAATTGAACAATTTGCTGCTCTAATAAACAAGAACCTTACCTGCTGCACTGCTACTCGCGAGTAGCTTCCTCCTCCCGCTCCACTCACCTACATTGTTGTTTACCACTGGCATTAGAATGACAAGGAAGACAATGGAAGTCTATCAAGGAAAACTCAAGAAAACACTGAACTCAGCGGGTAGACAAATTTTTTTTTTCCAGGGTCTTCTTTACCATGTTCAGAATTGGGGACAGACTCTTTGGAGAGAATGATTATTGCCAAATCTTGATCGTTTGCATTTAAACCTTAAGAGACCTTTCTACAACCAATTTTTGGTAAGGATCTAGACCACTGGAGGATCTCATCATACGAATCCTACGATAATCCGCTAGTCAAGACCCTTGTCTGCATAACAGGTTTGATTTATTATGATTCTAAAAATAGAGCTAGAGCACTAGATTGACATCACTTACAGCTTCCAAATAGCCTGATAGCGTAGTCATGCCCGGCAAAGCGTCGAGCCCATGCTGCAGATATACAAAACAATAAATTACCAATTATTCCAAAGCAATTCCTTGTTCTTAACGAGAAGGGAAGCCATATTACACTTTACTTATGCATGACGAAGCAAAGTCAACAACCTGGTGTTAAAAAAAGAAAAGTAAAAAAGAACCAACCTGGTGTTCTGCTCGCGTTTTGTAAATAAAACCTCCACAATAAAACAACACTGATAGTACTATGAATCTGCATTTTGTAAATAAAACCTCAATATCAATGAAATAACTAATTAAGCATTTTCAAAGGAAAAAAAAATAAAACATAAATAATAAGGAAATAACATTACTCCAAATTTCTCGAGTAACATAACCTCAAATTCGGGTTCTGCATCTTGACCTCCAATTTCAAGTCTTTTAACAGCAGCAAGGAAGTAGTTGTCAAAACAAGCCTGGTAAACACTCCCAAGCCCACCCTCTCCGATGATATTAGTATCTCGAAAATTGTTTGTTGCAGCTTCCAACAATGGGTACTCAATCATAGCAACAGGTCCCTTCTTATTAATCACCCTCATGGCATTGAACTTACCCAAAATTGGCCGGAATGTGATACCTCTACTAATATCTTTGGATCAAATTCAAAAAACCAAAAAGCTACATAAGAACCATAATTGCTACAGTCTCACTAAACCATAGAAATCAATGAAATTTGGATTTGGATTTTACAGCAACCAAGGTACCTGAGTTTTGTACATTCTTATGATCAGATTCAGTGTCATTCGAGTTCTTCAATCGAACCCCCATTAAATCAAACCTTTTGCAGGGAAAACAAAGAGTAAAGTTAAGATTTTTAGTGAATCAAACATATTGCAAAGTACCCAAAAAAATCAGTGGAGTTGAAGAAGCAAACTTTAACAAAGTAAAAAACATAAATCATAAATATAGGGATAAATCAAAAAAATTTCCCAAACAATAAATGAAGGAGTGGGTTGATGGATTGACTTTAAAATATGGCATAATTGTCTAATGCATGCATTTGCTTAAAGCCTTAAACTGATGAGTGATTCTAATTGTTAAGTGGAAACAAACCATGTGCGCGCAGTTGCTGCCTAGAATACTTACATGCAAAAACTTCTCCATTGTCCTATCCACTGGTAAAAGGGCAAGGTATTCAATTGCACATACAAAAACTTCTCCATACTCCCTTCTTCCTAAGGTTTCACATTGGTTCAACATGAGGCATATAAAAAAGGAGATGTCAAACACAGTTTAAAACATAGAAACGTAAGCTCAACATAAGGCATAAGAAAAGTGAGATGTCAAACACATTTTAAAGCATATAAACAATTGCAATTATGGTACAGTAGAAACTCAAATAAATAAATCTAGTACCCAAACATGGCGCGCAGAAGTGCTAGAGTACAAGTGCACTAGCAGATTGATGCTTGGTAGTCATTGTTATCTAAATATATCAAGGATATAAGCACTAAACAAGAAGGTTATGACACTAAAAAGTGAATACCTGACATAAGTGGTAGAGAAATACTGAAAGCATGTCAGGTGTTGAAGCACACTTTGGATGATGATTCACATGGAAAGTTTTGTATGTGCAGAGAAAACCTAACCTGAAATACAAAACACAGATCATTCCTTATCAATTTTAACATCTAAATAACTTATAGACAATAGTGAAGTTTCTTCACTAATGACAAAACCAAACAATAACAATCCGATTTTTATCAAGCAAAAAACCCAATTTAAACTTTCTCCCTAATCGATTGAGATTCAAAGTAAAACCTTCAATGGGGGTGTAGATCTGATGAAATTCTCCATAGTCTTGGGATGTCGACAGTCTTCAACAGGAAAAACAAAGAAGTTCATCTAACATTTAACATAAAAATAAAAAATATATTCAATGGGTTGTTGGGAAATCATATCAGGCTTGCAAAACCAGGCTTCATCATCAACAATCTTCTTCGGGAGCGGAGAAATTGATCCATTCGGAGAAATCTTCTTCTTCTCCTCTTCAGAAATCGAGCTGGAGAAAAGAAGAAAGTGAGTTCTAGGGTTTTCTTTGCTGAAAGAAGAAAAAAAAAATAAGAAGAAGAGATCAACAAAGAGATCTAAAGAATAAGGAGATCTAAAGAAGAAGAAGGAAATCTTACCTTCTCAAACTTTCTTCTTTTTCTTTTTCTTTTTCTTCTTCTTCTATCGTCCTCTCCTTCTTTCGTCCTTCTTCTTCTCTTCTTCGATTGCAATCGATTGTGAAGAGGTGTGGAGAGACTGTTTTTCCCAATTTTTTCGCCAAAGCGCGAAACTGCTCCCTCAAAAGCGCGAAACTATTTTGGCAAAAGCGCGAAAGTGAAAATTTTTTTAGCTACGGTTTTAAACCGTTGGCAGTTTTAGCCACGGTAATAAACCGTTGGCAGTTTTAGCCACGGTTATAAACCGTTGGCAGTTATAGCCATGGTTTAAAACCGTGGCAACCCTTTTGGTGTAGTGTTTTTTGGCCACGGTTTTATTTTTTAGCCATGGTTTTAAACAGTTGGCCGTTATAGCCACGGTTTTTAGCCGTGGAAAATAAACCAACGGCTTAGAGCCGTGGCCACCTCCCCGTAGCTAAACAAGCCTTTTGGTGTAGTGTATCCATGTTTTTCCTGCATAAGGTTGATGATGTGAACCTTCGCGGAAGCAATGAAGTCCATAATCAGAGGGACTGACGTAATTGTTGATGATGAATAAACATATGGTGGTGGCAGATTCTGTAAAGTTTACATCTTAGTTGCTTGTTCTCCCTATTTCACGTCATACGTTGCTTTAAAGTGCTTTTGATATTCCAGTTATCTGCTGTAGTGGAAAGACATTTCTTCAACTACCACTATTACTATCAGTGTTTCCTGACTCAAGGAAAAACTGCAATGACTCACCAAGTGAGACTTCCTTTTCTAAGATTCCCAACCTTCATGAAGACTGAGCCACTATTGTGTAGACAAACAGACTAATAATTGTGAAACAACATCAATTTTATCAAGAGGCAACACTCTCAGAAGACACAATACTACTTAGCAGAGTGTGAGATAGATGTTTAAAAATCAAAACTCAAGGTTTAGGCAGAACATGTTCTAACCTCTAAGACTTCGTCAACTACTTGAAGGTCCAAATTCCTAGGTACAAATCCAGCTCCAATCCCTTGAATTTTGTGAGGACCTGTGTTTGGCAATAAAAAAAATTATGTGATATAGATGCAAACAACTGTGCTAGAAAATAGAAATGATGTTTCCATTGCTTTACCAGGTGTTCCACCAGAAAGAATGTTGCTTTCTTTTGGTTCAATACCAATAACCTGAAATGTGAAAGAATCAAATGAAATATGAACTATCAGTACCCATGTTAAGTAAATCAGACAAGAAATAAATGTTTAATGCAGTAACATTGTACTTCTACATCCCTCCATGATACCCATGTCATGCAACACATGATGGACAAGGGGATACGCCACCTGTCAGATATGTATGATTTTAGTTTTCTCATGAAAAGAATAGAAAAGGAAAAGAACATGTTACCTTTACATTAGGGTTCTTCTTTTTCAGGAACCGACCAACCCAAGAAATAGTACCACCAGTTCCAATCCCTGCAACAAATATGTCCACTTTGCCACTTGTATCTTCCCAGATCTCTGGACCAGTTGTCTCAAAGTGAACCTGCAATCAATAAATTTTGAATCTCAAAAAAAGAAAAAAAAATGGATATGCACAAAGCACAGTACCTTCAATCTAAGAAATTAAATATAGAACAATCCTCCTTTAATATGATAAGCTAGCAACTAAACATGGTTGTGCGAGAAATTGATTTTTCCGCACTACACAACTAAAGATCAAGTGCGCAATAAATCAATCCCAGCTACATGGACTTTTATTTTATTTTTTAAGGTAAAATTTCATTGAGGAGAAATGACAAGTTAATAATGTCCCAACTCCATTGTCAAAGTTCAATTTCTGCTGGAACAAAACCACCAGACCTATAGCTAATTTTAAAGCATCTATACAGAAGATACCGTATTCTTCTAGAAGAATATGTATATCCAATAGGATCAGCTTATGAAATCTATTCTACTTTTTTACCATCCAAGCATCCAAATATTTCTGGCCTAAAGATGTGGGGAGCCACCCTTCAACAGTTGGTGTCAAACTGATGTACCACTTTATAGGTAGGAAATCCTGCCTCCATGAATTAAGAAGCTGTGTCCTAACTCTGGAAGGTTAGCTGTATACAACATCTCAATGGCAAGGGAAAGAAATACTCTGTAGAGAAAGTGAGAAATAGGTTGATAAATACCAAACCTTTGGATTTGCAGGATTGTCAAATTGTTGAAGCATGTATGCATTGGGTGTGCTCTCCAATATGTCTTGAGCCTTCTGAACAACACCCTTCATACCCTTTGATGCGTCAGTAAGAACAAGCTCTGCTCCAAATGCCTTAAAAAGAACTCTTCTTTCCATACTCATAGAGGCAGACATTGTTAAGATGAGCTTATATCCCTTCGCCGCAGCAATAAAGGCAAGACCAATGCCTGTGTTTCCACTTGTTGGCTCCACCAGAACAGTCTACAAATGCAAAAAAAACCAAAAAAAACCAAAAAAAAAGACCAACAGATTCTTGAGAAGACTGCGTGTGAGTGTGCGTGGTGGGGAGGCTAGCTAGTTGCATAACAAGGATGCAGACACATGTGTCTTGCGGCAATGCAAAATGTCAGGCCGCTCACCCATTAAAATTAGAACGTCGCTCAATCAAATGTGTCAAATTATTATCTACACAAGTATATGTAATAAACGTACCATCCCCACGATTATTTGTCCGTGCAAGCTTGAAACTGATATAACCAGCATCCCCCAGCCTTTTCTCATAGATATGAACAAGTTCTTCATTTCCAACCCAAAATTCCTATGAGATCACAACATCATGCAGACATTATAATTCAAATAACAGAAGATTCCAAGATGAGTTACCTTAATCCAATAACAGAAGATTTTTGAATCATCACAAAAGTCAGTGAAAATGTGTCAAATTTATGCTAACAAAGTAGTCAAGTGCATTATTAGCAATTTGATATATGTAAAAGTTGAGATGGAAAGTCAATTACAAGTTGGTTAAGCTTCACTGGGCTGATGGGGGCTTCTTCGTATTGGGTAACTCCCTCCCCATATTGATTTTTATCAACAGAGGACCTATAACTTTCTTCTTTTCCTTTCAGAACTTTTTCAAATGAATTGTTTTCTGACTGAAAATAAATACAGGTTGAACATGGAATTTATCAGCAATTGACCGTACACACCAAGGAAAAGAAAAAGATTATCTAAACAAACTAGAGGAATATAAAAGTCAAAGTATTAATGCCATAAGAAAACAAGGTATTAAGGTAAATTTGGTTTGCTTGGAATTCAATTCTCAGGGAAGTAGAGTGTAGTTACTAATTAGTGCTTTTGTGATCTGGGATCCCAAATGGAAGTTGAACAGTTCCAAGGTTCTCACTGCATATGAAGAATGTAGGCTAGCTGCCAAGAACACATACAAGCTTTCAATTGTGAAAATACCCTTTAGATCAGAAGTGCTTATCTAAACCTAGATGTTTTGTGCCCCCAAAACAATTTGCAGGTTAAAAAATAGATCTGAATGATTCCTTTTGCAGGGGAAACAACTATGAATGAATGAGAAAAAGGTTTGTAGTATCATTCTACTACCCTTGACATCCAACATCCTTTATTGATCTAAGCATGCTTCAAATATGTATATTAGGCAATATACCTCACATATCTTAAAATTTTCATTTGTAGTATCATTAAACAAGGGCAACAATGATAAATCAATCAGATTATCCCTTGAAGTGAAAATTTTCCACTAAACCACAGATATGTACTTCACTTCAACACTAAACTTTAGTATCTAGTATCTACATCAATTCACAAAGTAGAAAACATACAAACAAGGAAAGAGACCACAAACCTCAAAAATTCCATGGAGTTGGTGAGTGGAGTAGTTGTAAAGGAAAAGAGGCAATCCTGGTGTTATTTGCCTCACTGAATCCCTGTACCTTGGAGGGAGCCCTGAAAAATCAAAATCACAAACAACACAATATTAGATCAGATGTATCCACAAATCATGCCTACCCATTAATCAATAAAACCCAATTTCCAAAATTCAATAAAACCCATCAATACCCATGGATCAAAACATTAAATTAAATTCAAATGATCACTCAAATCAATTAACAAAGATCAATAAATTAAAAAAAAAAAAATTGAACTTGAACAACAAAAAGCAAAGGAAATTGGGGGAAAGCTTACCAAAGAGTTGCCTCTTCAAGTTCTCTTGCATGGTATCATTATTGCAAACAAAGATATACCTACCAACTGGTTCACTCCTTGGAAGTGACTCTGATGGTGGAAGAGTCTTAACCGTTGTTCAGATTTTACGACTTCTTTCGACTTAACTTGTTCAGATTTTACGACTTCTTTCGACTTAACTTGTTCAGATTTCACTTCATCCATCAAAATCACACCGTTGTTCTCTTCTACAAAACTCAACCGAAACCTTACGTTTAGTACATCATCGAATACAATAGTGATAGAGAACGAACGAACGAACGGTAAAGGATGAGATTCAGCGAATTCTTACCTGCTAAGTCGAGCTGCAATGAACGGATGCTGGATTGGATATCATCCTCGATGTCTGCAACAACAACAACAAATCAGGCAAATGGTGAGAGGAAGAGATTGGGAGAGGAAACCCTAACTTTTCAACTTTGCAAATGGGGAGAGGAAGAGATGAGAACAATAGACTATTCTGCTTGAAGAAATCATGCTTGGGGTGCCATGAAAGATGAAGAAGAGAGGAGCTTTTGAGAGAGATTTGTGAAGAGGCAAACACTGCGCCAAAGAAGAAGAGAGAAAGAGAGAGGGCAAAGAGGAGAAGAGGTCAGGGGAGAGCATTCGATCTGCTGTGAATAAGGGGGAAAGAGAGCGAGACCGAGAGGGAAGCAAATGTAGAAATGGGAGGGAATCGAGCCGCGTGAATTTTAGTTTTTCCCGCGACTTTCATAGCGTTGTAGTGCCTCCACACAGGCACGTGAAAAGCTTATAGCCACGGTTTTAAACCGTTGGCAGTTAGCCACGGGTTTTGGCCGTGGCAACCCTTTTGGTGTAGTGTATAGCCACGGTTTTTGGCCGTGGCAAATAAACCAACGGTTTAGAACCGTGGCCATCTCCCTGAAGCTAAACAGGCCTTTTGGTGTAGTGAAGATACTTATGCTTATGCCAAATTTTCTCCTCACAGATTTTCTATAGACCTGTAAAAGATTTGAACGGAATCCCAGGAGCCAAGGCCTTGTCGATTTGCTTGACAGGATACCAAAGGCAGGATCGTGAGGATATTATGGTAATACTTTTGGAGTTTGTGCAGTATATCATCTTTATTGTATGGGTTTGATTTTTGCAATTACTTTCAAGAAAAATACTTGACACTTTCACAAAACAAGATGCTCTGCATAATATGTTCATACTATTTGATTCTCTTTTTTTGCTTTCAGCATATGGTAGGTCAGATGGGTGCACACTTCTCAAAGCCTTTGTTAGCGAACAAAGTGACTCATCTTATATGTTATAAATTTGAGGGTGCGATTTCTTACTTTGCTTGCTGGGAATGATGACATAAGTTCTGGTATTGTGTATCTTTCAAATTTATACAAATTTGAGTGATGCATATTTGAATTACTATTAGAAATATAGATGGTAGTATTTTCCATGTTTGTCAAAATCCATTTTATCCTAATTAGTTATCTGTGAAGTGGGGATGAAATTTGTGTCAAGACATCTAGATTATCTTAGTTGCTTTCTGATAAAATTGCTTCTATTTTCTCCAACATCACAGATAAGTATTGTGAATCAGGAGTCTGTTCTTTTTAATTGTTCTATCGAAGAGAACATTGCATATTGGTTCGAGGGAAAAGTCAGGAGTCTGCATTCTAGCCTGTTGATTACTCAGGTTGGCGAAGATTAATAGCTTGTTGGTGCATGACATCGGTGCAATCATTTGCAACCATTGCCCGATGACATCCTCATCTTGGAGTGAGGTCAAGCCCGAGACACAAGCCGAGGTGTTGGACGCGCTCACAGTAAGTTTTAGCCATTCATCTCAACCTTTAATAATTAAAATCTTTATAATGCAAAAAGTTTTGAAGGTTTTGCATGTTTATACTTGTATTTTTTACATGATTTGGTATAACTTATCTCTTTGGGCCTTAATATTCTCTAATAAATATTATTTAAATTTTTAGGTTAACTTTGAGTTTGACATGAATGATCCAAACATTCATGAATATATCACCGGTACGTGCGTGGATCGATACAGGAATTGGAAGCATGATTTCCACCGATACTTCCAAACTTTTTCTGATGTGGATAGTGCTAAGGCACAACCCCCAATCGAATTGGAGCATAGGCCTGATGAGTGGGTGTGGTTGTGCGATCATTTTCGAACTCCCACATTTCTGGTAAGCATTAACGTTTTATTTAATTAAAATAAACATATTTATTTTTATATATGTAATAATGCATATGTTTAATATATATTTTGAATAGTTATACAGAAAAGATCTGAGGCGAACAAAGCGAACCGACGTCAAAAGAAAATTTTACATCACTCTGGTTCATTGCCCTTCTCTTACAGGGTGGAGGAACGACGTCTAGTAAGTGAACTCATATGTTTCATTTCATTATTTTATTTTTAGTCAATACATTCAATTAAATGTTTATATTAGTTGGTTTATTATTTTAACAATGTTTTGTAGGAGGGTTCAAAATTCCCAGAAATCGACATGTTCAAGGATGTTTATGCACTACCTGGCAATGAGGTGGCCGTAAAGTTGCATGTAAGTTTTATTCTTTGCATTTTTTGCATGTTGTCACTTCTGTTGTTTTAAAAGTTATTAATTTTTAATAATTTTTTTAATCAAGGAAACGATGGTGGAGAGGCGGGATGCCTACATGGAGCGAGTGGCCTCGCAGCATCCTTCGGGAACTCCGTTGGAACAGCTCACAATGGACGATCCTGATGCAGGATTACATATTTTGACGGAGACATTGGAATCGCTAGGTCCAAGATCCGGAAAGATTGTTCGGGGGATGGGAAAAGCTAAAGTTCGTGAGGTCAACACCTCATCTTCAGCTTCGCAGCGGTCAGTCGGAATCGTTTCATCATTACAGTCAAAAGTGGAGGAATTATAGAATGAGTTAAATGCTGCCAAAGCGCGTGAGGCGGAATGGGAGGCCTTGGAGGGGGAACGACAAACACAAGAGGCAACTAGGTGGAGTATGTTATTAGGGGCTCTCCAGCAGTCGGGGATTAATTTGTCGAGTCTCCCGCTACTGTCGACAAACCATCATCAGCCACCACATCCCTAAAAAATGTACTGATGTGTTTTTTTAATTTGTAACTATACAGTACGGTTTAAATTTTTTAATTTGTAATGGATACATTATGATTTTACATTATTAATTTGTAAAGTTAATAGTATTTATATAAATTAGCAAAACCTTTCTATGCGTGAGACGATTCAATTAATAAATATTTCAAATTTAATTAAAATAAATATTTGAATTAAAATATTTCAAAATTATTAAACTGAACTTTAAGCGACAAAAAATTGTGTCGCATAAGAATAGATCAAGCGTGTTTGGATCGACGAAACCTGTGTGACAACATTACAGTGATGAATATTGTTGTCGCGTAAAGAATATCTTGCGCGATGAAAGGTTCATCACCATTGAGTTAAGCCGACAAAGTCTAACGCGACGAAAGGGATCGTCACGATTGAGTTATGCCGACAAAGTTTAATGCGACGAAATGGTTAATCGCGTAAGTATATTTTGCACGAAGAACAATTCTATTTCTTGCGACGAAATTAGCGTCGCGCAAAACAATATTACGCGACACACCCTTTTGCAACGCTCTTTGGTGTCGTTGAGCAAAAGGATTTTGTAGCAACGAAGATTTATTTTCGTCGCGCAAAGACTTGCGAGACATAGCTGTGGTGTCGTCGCGTAAAAAGGATTTTGTAGCGACGGAGATTTATTTTCGTCGCGCAAAGGCTTGCGAGACAGAGCTGTGGCGACAACCTTTGCGAGACTAATATTTTGTCGCCCAATATTTATGGCGACGAAATGTTGTCTATAACGACAATTTTGACTACGTCCCTAAAGGCCTTTTTTTGTAGTGTGTAGTTATTAAGCACAAAAGACATGATGTAGTATTAAAAAAATAAAAAATAATAGAAGCAATAATAAATGAATTCCAAATTTACCACTAGCGAAACAAATATGATTTAAAGATGCAATTCAAAAAGAGAAAATTTTCATGTCTCATATAGTTATATTAATAGAGAATCTATTGCCTCATTAGAAACAAAGCAAACAATGCACATACACATGGCTACTATATACTACATTGTTCTAACAAAAGCATAAAATATTAAATCAACACTTTATATATATAAATATTTATTAAAGCTATTAAAAAAATACGACTATATACACATCAAAAGGAATCACATCCCAAGATTCAATGAAAGATATAACTAGTAAACACTCATTATAACAAAATCACTAAAAGGAAAATTTTAAAAATAGTGACACTCAGTAACGACATAAAGTCAAATATCTAGGCCTACTACTACACACAAGTCAAGGGAATCCTATGGCAAGATTCAATAATAAAAAAAAGATATTAAAGGTTCAAGTAGGGATGACATTGAGGCAAATTTTTACAGATATCCGCTCCACCCAAACCGTTTCGGACGGATTTGAATTTACATAAACAAATTTGGGGCGGATTCGGGGATCCAAATTAAATCAATCAAAAATTTGGGGCGAATATGGTTAAACCTCCGCCTCCGTCCACCCAACTAATTTAATTAACATATGAATTCTAATTCTGATAATCTAATGTAGACAAGACAACATGTGGGTGTGAGCATGCATGTGACTCCCTCCCAAATGAGTCTTTTAATGTCACTTCTTCAACACAAATCCATATCTCCATCAAATTAATCACCAAAATCAACGGTCCCTACCACTTAAACGCATCCACACCCAAACATCATTCCAATTCCCACAGCAAAGTCTCTGTCTCTCTCTCTCCCTTTTTCTTCACTTCAAAATGGCTTCTATTCTTCTCCTTATTCTTCTTGGAGTAAGTCTAGTTAGTCATGTTTGCTAATCTTTTTTTTTTTTTTTTTTTTTTTTGTGTTTTTATGTTTTTTTATCTCATTTTCTTTATAACACAACCACAAACACTATATATAGAATGGGTAGAAGTGTAAAAAACACAAAAAGGTAAAAAAAAATGCTAGCAAACATGGCTGGCTAGAATTGTTGTTCTTTTCCAGACACCATAATACCAAACTCCCTCTTTCAACCTATCCTTCAAATGTAATCTCTATCTTTCTGGGTTCATTGTCTCTCTGTTTTTGTTTGGGTGCTCTGTTCTATTCTCGGTGTTCTGATCTTGAGGTGGTTTTGATTGCAAAACAAACAAATTGGAATAAATGAGATTGACCCGTTAACAAAAAGAGTTGGAACAGAGTTGGCACACAACGAACACTCACAAACTCTACGCAAATAGATGTGGGTTCTTTGGTACGTTATCAACCTTGAATCTTTGTTCCAAGAAGAAGACCAAGAGACCAAAGCAAAGGCAGTCGTCGAGAAATCTTCAACCCTCGTGTTCTTCTTGCGACTTTGGTGGTGAAAACCCCAAGTCAATAACATAAACCACAACTGAGTTTGAGTGAGGTGCAACAGTTGAAGAGTCGATGTTTTTGTTGCAAGAAGCAAGTCGGGTTAATAGGTTTTCAAGGTCGATGTGATTTCAAAAAATCGAGTGAATGTCAATTCCAACACACAAACTCAGAGACAAGGATAACAGATTCGTTTCGGTTCATCAGGTTGGTGCCTTGATTTTACTGAATTTTGAGATCTTTCTTCAGTCTCTATAGGAAATTTGGTCGAGGTTCAAATTCTTATTCAAGGTTTTTTTTTTTGTTTTTTTTTTATAAACGGATATTCGGGCGGGCGGATATCCGTCAATCCATCCGGAGCGGGGACGGTTTTTATCAAATTGTATAAACTAATATTCGGGGCGGATTTGGGGATCCGTGATCTCTAGTGGGGCAGGAATGGATTTGCCCAAATTCGCCCCGTTGTCATCCCTAGGTTCAAGGTTCAAATATGTCACTTTATTTCTAGACTCTATATTTTTACTAACATATATCCATGTCCTAAGGATCACCTAGACTCTACCCCAACCTAGGCTAACCAAATGTTTTGATACTAACTGTGGAAGACACCTTCACTTGAGGAGAGATCCTGGAAGAAGAAAAGTCGAGCAATTTGATGGTGACACTTGAGTTTTTTTTTTTAAAGAAACTTCCAAGAATGAGGGGCAATTATGGGATGCCAAACCTTAATTACTTGATCAAAAGAATTTACATCTTTTTCGGGGATACATTACGACTTTACCCATAAAACAAAATAATTGGGTAAATACCCTTACAATTCAACAACTTCAAAAATACCAGAGGTCTAGCCCTTATTCACTAAACCTTTTATTTTCAAAGGTTAGACCTTTTTCACCAAGAGGCCGAACTAAAATAAATAATCAAATAAAACCAATATCCAGGGGCTAGGCTTAATTCACCAAAAGAGAACTAGGAATAGCCCTGATTCACCAAGAAAACAAAGCTAAGACAAGAAAACTCAAGTGAATCACAAGAAAGGGAACTCACCAAGAAAACTTTCCTTTTAACAACTGCTACCAAAGAAAACAATCAGATCTTCCAACTGAAAAACACAAAGCTTCACGCCCTTAGCTTCCAATTGAATATAGACAACTTCCCATGCAACTGCAGCCCACCAACCGTGCCAACAGTGCAGGAAACAAAAATCTGCAAGAAAGCATTAACTGCTCCAACAATCTACGCCCTGCACACCGTCCCCACAACAACACACAGCTACCCCAGGAACTGCCATAGCCTTGTAGCTTTAGACCAATATGAGCCAACACTCATTACCTTGCCCAAACTCAAACTATCACTGAATTCATAACCTTGCCCAAACTCAAACCATCACTGACTTCATAACCTTGCCCAACATTAAACTCTTCTAATGTATGTTGTAGTCATTTTATCCAACCTCACCATTGCCAACACTCTATCAGGCTGGTGATACTTGAGCTTATGGTGCTAAACAAGTGGAAATGCAGATGGTCTAAGAGTGGATCCCTTATGGTTTCATCATTTTTTTTTGGTTAAATTGTTACGCATAATAGTATTAATAGAAACTAGGTTTGAGTACATATCACACAGCCAGCCGTGGTTGCCAAGTCATGAGCCTCAGTATTGAGGTCTCTACTAATATAGTTACATTTTCAAGAAGATAGCAAAAAGAGTAGACATCTAATATTACAAATGAGGGGACGCCAAATCCAATCCAAAGCAAAATTAGGGCATGAGCCCCCACCAAGAAGCGCCTTAATCATATTCGCCGATTTTCCTAAAAAAAAACCAGTCTTCCAGCTCTGAGCCTGAATGAGTAGCAAGGTCACCTCTCCCGCATAGCACTCTGCCATCATGTTATCCAAAACCCTGCCAAAGACCGGCCTCGCGAATGTAGCTAACACATGTCCATGAAGATCCATCGCTATTACTCCATAAGCTCCATGTTTAGTTTGATAAAAACAAAGGCATCAAGACTGACCAAAATAGTATCCAGACCCAAGAAACAAGGAAAATGTATTAACAGATTGGATTAGCTATTAAGTCTATGGTGACTAGCACAAAGGAGTTGGGCCTGGATTAAAGTGATTTGTCCAGACTCCAATGCGGGAAGGGGACCTATTAAAGAGTCTTGGTGAGTAGGGTTATAAGGGGAAGGATGGGTGTCAATAATGGTTGAGCTGAGGACATGTACAACAGAGTTGAAAGCTTGAGGTGATTCTTTGGAACAAGTGTTGAACCAGTGTTTGTGCCAGGAAGACCAGGTGCTATTGATAAAAGAAATGAAAGATTGCGTATTGGCTTTGGTGTTATTGAAGATGGAGTTGTTGCGAATTTGCCAAATGCAACACAAATTGTCGTAGACTGTGAGAGGATCTCGGTTGTCCCCTCAAAACGAGCTTTGGCAGTGTCCCACATGTACTTAAAAAAACTCGTGAACGAGGGAGGGTTAAGATTGGTATTGTGCCAATCAATAGGGAGAAACGAGTGAAGCCAAAATTTAGCAATAATAGGGCACGGGAAGAAAAGGTGCAAGATATCCTCCTTATGATTGAGACAAAAAATGCAATAGTCAATAGGTGTGTGGAGACGCACCAAGTTTGTCATGGTCGGTAAAATATTCTAACTGATTTCTAGAGGAAGAGAATTGCACTATGGGGATTTGATTTGCCATAGGGAGCAGAGCTGCTTAGGCCCCAAATGGGGGGAAACAGAGTTAGAGAATGAACATTTCATTCCATCAAGAGTGAATGCTCTGGTGGCATTTTTGACCGAGAATGCAGTTTTCTTGTCTGAGAGCCAAATCAGTTTGTTAGTGTTGTGAGTCAACCTGAGACAAATATCTTGGATATCTCTAACCATAGGGTTGGGAAAAGGGACTGGATTAAGTTTGAGTTCAAGTGAATAGAGTGATCTTGTGAGGTACTCCATAGATCACAAATGTTCCTAGGAAGGCTGGGATCCAAAGGATTGGGAACATAATCAACCAACACAAAACCGGGTTTCACCCAACAATCCTTCCATAAGTCAATTAGGTCACCCGAAAGGACTTGCCAAATAATGCGACGTTTCATTTTGGCCAAAACAGTGAGATTACCCCGCCAAGTAAAATAAGCCAAGGAAAGGGTTTTGCCAGTTGGAAAATACTCTTCGAATTGAAATAAAGAGCTTTAAGTTGGCAAGTCGTGGAATTTTGGGGAGAGGAGATAGCATTCCACAAGCTTTTAGCCATGAAAACAAGATTCTTATTCCTGTTTGAAGGAATATTGAGACATTCGAGGTGACGTGGCAAGGAAATTCGATCCCAAGTACAAAGGTGCTTGGCCTTGCATCATCTGTCCCATTCCATCAGAAATTGTTAGCCAGAAGATCAATTTTGTTTGAAATGGTAGTAAGTTTGTCTATGATGAACCTTGGATAGAACCTTGGTTTTCTAGCTCGAGAGTTTCGCAGTAAGTTTGTCTATGATGAACTGAAAATCACTAGCGTTGTGCTTGGAGAAGATTAGAGGAGATCCCAAGTTCTATCTTTAGGGTTGTAGTATGCCAAAAATCTTGTTAATCATTCTGGTATGCTTCGGGTGAACATTGGATCTGTAGAAGATCGAGGATTTGTCATAGTTGACTCCTTATCCTGAAGCAAGGCAATACTAATGAAGAATATCTTAAACTGAGCAAGCTTAAGTTAAAGAGGTTTTGCAAAACAACATAAGATCATCAACATATAGCAGATGACTAATGGAAGGTGATGCATCCAAATCTCTTCCTCCTGTGAGTTTGACCTGCAAAACAGATGTTAGAATGCCAAAGACCACCTTTTTGGTGGCCGAAGGCACTCCAATGCTTATGTCAGCAACTTTGTTTGAAGAAGGAAGTAAATTTGGACAAAACTCAGTTAAAGTTGCATACCATGGTCGATCGTTTCCTTTACCTTATATAATGGTTGTGGTTAATCTGCGTGACTTAAATATGTGAGGCGCAACAGAAGGAGACATTTCTCGTAACAGTCTCCTTTATGGAGATGTGTCCATGGAGGCGTAACTCCTTCCACGACTCTTATGCAACGTTCATCTTTTTTATGAGAGAACTCGTGCAGGCCTGAACTTGGGCTTTAATGTGTGCGGATTTGGATTTGGTTTCTAATAAATCTTATTTAATATGCCCTGTTTGGGCTTCTGTGATGCATTTTGCCTTCTCGGGTTTTACAAGATGGCCTAGTAGATGGGACACCAGATTCTCATGATGGATGTTTTCTGCCACGTGTATGGCTGCGATGTCAGTCTATTTTGATGTATCATCAGCTACTCCCTTTTAGTTAGCGCGTATGCTGACGTGGCCACTAACTTCGTGACAATTGATTTTTTCAATTCTATCATTGCCTTGTGTTTAATGTAGTTAGCAACTTTTGGTGGGTTGGTGTCTCGATATCTTGTTTATTCTTTCGTTTTTGTGCATATTTCTTTTGGAATTCGCATGCATCATATCCCGCACGTCGTCTCATGAGCAATCTCTTTGTTGTTTGACTCTATAAAAAGGGGACGTGATGATTATGTTTCCCTCTATACGCCATCTTTGAAATTAGGGTTGTTTCTTCTTTCCCTCGTCATTTTTCTTCATTTCTTGTTCGTTCATGATTTTTGCCGGTGATTTACTAAACGGTGAGCAACTTGCTATCTGCGAAACCTATTTCTCTCCCAAGAAGGTTTATCAGGCAACGTTGGATAGTGTTCGTTCTGACTATTCTTTACCTTCTGACCTTGAGATCATTTTGCCCCGATAAAGTGATAGTCCTTGTCATCCGAGGAAGTGGTATATTGCGTTTTACCCCCGCATGTTTCAATCTGGCCTTCGATTTCCGCTTCCAGAGTTATTTTGGGCATTCCTCCTGCTCAGATGGGTCCTAACGGTTGGAGGGTTATGGTTTCCACATGTGCAAGAGCATCCTCTCTGGTATTCTTTTAACTGTTAGAACTTTGCACTCGGTGGCCGCTCTGTTGGTGACCAAGAGTATTTGTTTTCTTCGTTCTCCTGCGTGTTTTTGTAATCTGAACAATGATATCAGGGGTTGATCACGGGATTGGTTATATGCTTCTGTTCGTTCTGGCTACTTCGACTTGCAAGGTCAACAAATAGTAAGGTCTTTCTGGGTTCCCAACAAGCGGAGGGGTTTGCAATTGACTGCGGAAGAACAATTGATCAGCGAGCATATTTTGCAGCTTCCCGAGGCTTCTTTGGACACCTTTCTTTTCGATGTCATGGTAGAACGCATCGGTTTGTATAGCATGAATAAAGTTGAGCGGGCTTTGCTGATCGAGAGGCAGACTGAGGAGATTGCTACCCGCGCTGCTCCTGTTGGCGTTGGTAATGCTGGCGTTGATGGGAAAGTGAGCTCGGATGTTACGAATCTCAATGCTCCTGTTAGCATTGGCGTTGATGGTCCAACTTCTAAGAAAAGAAAGGTTTTGATGCCTGTTAGTTCGTCGAAGCGGTTGTTTATAAGTTCTGACCATGTTCCGAAGAGAAAACGGCTCCTCGATTCCACTCATCGCCCTTTTCCTTATTCGAGTTCTATTGATAGCGAGCCTGCAAGGGAGGATCGCTTATCTCTTATCGTTGAAGAGGAGTGAAAAAATACTATTTGCCCGTTAGATGATAATGAAAAGAAGCTCCTTTCTGCATATGGTGGTCCTGACACTACTGAATGCTCTAATGATGATCTTAGAGCCATCGACGATAAGATGTTCCAACTGGCGGTTCAGTCTAAGGAGATTGGTGGTCGCCGTCAAGTTCTCGTGGTGCGATCTCCTTGTTCTCTTCCTTTTTCTGTTGGTAATACGACAGAGATCCTACCTTCTTCTGCCTACTTAGGTTCTTCTGTCCCCGTTGGTACTACCACTCGTTCTGCTTCTGCTATGATTACTACACAGCGAAAGGGTAAGGATGGTTTTTTTGTCGTTCCGTCTTCTTTTTTGGCCGTTAGTGGTGGCTCATTCGTGCTTCCAAATCCCCATGTCCTTCATTCGCAGGTTAGTTGGAAGGAACTTATCCCTGAAGAGATTCGTGTTACGTCGGACGAGAAGTTTTGCTAGTTTTCCCAACTCGACGTGTAGGATGGCGCATGTAGGTTGATCAACGAATGGCACAGGCGATCAGTGAAGAGGCCTTCGATGTCTGTGTTGGATCTGAGCATTCATCTTGATGATGGCCTTAGATAGATAATAGATGGGATGAATCATCTCACCTACGCAGGGATGAATCATCTCACCTACGCAGGGGTGATTGGCTCAGATTACCAAGCAGTCGGACGAGGTGGCTTCTATGGAGGGGAAGTTCACTGTGCTATTTTTGGTGTTTTCCCACACCCTTTGCCAATCTGACGTGTTAAGAATGCACTGTGCGAAATAGGAAAAAATGGTCGCGGTTGCTTAAGCCTCATTGATTGAGGCGCAGGGTGCACGGGATTGGTCTGCAACTGAACTCGAATCTTTGAGAACCGATTTAGACGATGTTTGTGCATGCTTACATGATGTGGAGAAGGAGTTGTCTGCCAAGAAGACGATTCATGATGAGGCTGAACGTGTCATGGTAGAGAAATCTATCAACCACGACATCGCCAAAAAAAATGTGGAGCAATTAATGGCTGTGCTTGATGAGGTCAAGGCAGATACCTCTGCAATGCTTACCATCGCTGAAAGACGACTTATTGCGACTAGGAATGAACTTGCT
Organism: Berberis vulgaris; assembly: GCA_963556465.1. NCBI lineage: Eukaryota > Viridiplantae > Streptophyta > Magnoliopsida > Ranunculales > Berberidaceae > Berberis > Berberis vulgaris. The sequence goes on along the minus strand of OY747130.1, from coordinate 13,419,642 downwards.
TCCGTCAAAGACAGGCTTTGCATTATGGAGGTGGCAGATTAGCAGCAAATCGTTGATGGACGAACTGAGCTTCTTGACAATATCGATCGAGGGGCTTGGTGTTGATTTGTCTCAGTACCGTCACTAGGTCAATCGGACCTTTGAAGATAAAGATGGTGACAAAAACATTTTGGGTTCTTCGAATGATCCAACGGTTGAAGAGCCTAGGCTTCCATCTCCTCTTAAAGAGAGAGCTCCTACCAATGATCCGACTGTCTTTTGTCCGTCAGATGACGCCGCCAATGATGTTATGGATACCTTCGCTTTATCTCCTACTCCTTTACTTTCTTCTTTGAATGTAATAGAATAGTTTTATTAAGGAACATAAACTTTTTCCTTGGTGTTCTTATTTTTCTTCGTAGTCGTAATTTGTCTTGTTGACTCATTCATGTTGCTTATACCTTTTTTAGGTCAATCGTAGTTGTCAAAATGAGTTGCACTGTGTATCTCCAGTTTGATTTTTTCGACTGGTCAATAAACCTTTACAGCTACATTTTTTTTTTATCTTGTTTGAATTTCTTGATCTGAATTATTTTATGCTCTGACGAGTTGGTTGCCTTGAAGTGGGTTGATGTGTCGAAGTTTATTTGAGCAAGTTGATTTTTTGTCTCGACCTTGTGATGGTTGTCTCGAAACTTTTATGAGAAAGCGGGTTTGGTCGTTCATCTTTTACCTCATCGGTTTAGTGTAATAGTTGACCCGAGGTTCTCTGAATTAAATTGACTCGTTCGTTCAACTTTCACTTCGTTGGTTTGACGTTTTAATAAAATCGAAGTTGTTTTTATTAAGTAGACTTGTTAGTCAACTTTTACTTTATTGGTTTGATGTTTTAGTCAACTTGAAGTAGCTTTTATTTAGTTGACTCGTTCGTCCAACCTTCACTTCATTCTAGTTGACCCGAAGTTGCTTTTATTTAGTTGACTCATTCGTCCAACCTTCACTTTGTTGGTTTGAAGTTCTAGTCGACCCGAAGTTGCTTTTATTTAGTTGACTCGTTCGTCCAACTTTCACTTCGTTGGTTCGACATTCTAGTCAACCCGGAGCTTTTGAATTGAATTGACTTGTTCGTCAAACTTTCACTTCGTTGGTGTGACGTACTAGTCAACCCGAAGTTTCTTTTATTAAGTTGACTCGTTCACCCAACTTTCACTTCGTTGGTTTGACGTACTAGTCAACCCAAAGTTTCTTTTATTAAGTTGACTCGCTTGTCCAACTTTCACTTCGTTGGTTCGATGTTTTAGTTTGCCCGAAGCATTTGAAATAAATTGACTCATTAATCCAACTTTCACTTCGTTGGTTTGACATACTAGTCAACCTGGGGTGGCTTTTATTAAGTTCACTAGTTCGTCCAACTTTCTACTTCGTGATTGATCAGACCAGAAGTTTATTATATATATCCGACTTGTGTCTTGACTTTTTTCGACTTTACATGCTGATTGCTTTGTATTATCGAGTCTTAATGACTTTAGTATGTTGTCCATGTGCAATATGGGAATTTCGAACTTGTAATTTTATTAATATTCCTTTCTTGATATTCTCACCAACCCTAACGGTTGTTCTTGAAAAGTTACGCTAGATTGTAGAGTGGTTTGCTTCGTCCACCTAACCTTTGCTTGGTTGATGTTGATCCTTGTTAGAGATTTATGTTTTTGTTGCTTTGCCTATGTCTTCAACTTTCCAGTTTTCTATTGGTTGTGTTTCATAGTTCGTTGGATATGTTATTGTAACTGCTGGACTCGAGGCGCTTTCTGACTTGGTAGCTGAATAGTGTTGAATTATCTGATCATGTTCCCATCAGCCCCAAATTGTCCAATCATGCTTACATCAGCACCAAATTGTCCAATCATGCTCACATTAGCATCGAATTGTCCAATCATGCTTACATTAGCACCAAATTTTCCAATCATGCTTGCATCAACACCAACTGCCAAGGTTTAATCGGGTTCATTCTTGTCAATTTTGTTGTTGGTAACTCGGGTTGGGCTTGCATCTGCCAGTAGGGTTCTTAAATTGTGTTAGTTGACTGAAACAAGCTTATCCATGTTCTTTTACTGCGCATCGGTAAAATGGTCTGTTTGGTTTTGTCTAGCATTAGTACTTCTACTTCGATATAAATCATCTCGAGTGGGAGGTGTTTCTGGCTATTTTTCCAGTTGGGTTGATCGTTTTGTTACCCTGGCCATGCGGTGTAAGGCATATATTAGCTCCCTAGGTTGTTCTTTTGATCCTGTGGTGGAATCTGCTTTTTATTTTCCTTTGAGTTGCATGTCTGGCATTCCATTAAATTCATTGAATCATCCTCTCTGAACCCAATTATCATTTTCCTCTTTAGTTTGTAGCAATCTTTAGTATCGTGCCCGTGATCCTTGTGGAAGGAGCAATACTTCCTTTTGTCTCTTCCTTCTGGGTCTCCTCTCATTCTGAGTGGTCAGTTGACGTTTTCCCAATTCGCCATACATTTCAGTATATTGGCCTGGCTTGTCTTCAGGGTTGTGTACGGTTTGTATGTCCTTTTCATCACACTTGTTATCCACTAGTGTCTGGGCCTTGCCGATTGCAGCTTCTCGGATTATTGCTGGTTGGATTCGATCCTTCTGCCACTTTGATGCCTTTTTGACTGATTGCTATCTTCTCGGGGTCCGTCATTTCATTTTCTTTCCTCCCTCCTTTCCCGTTTCTTTGAGTGATTCTGCCTTTTCTTGGTCATTTTTTTCCTCGCAGCTTTCAACTCCTAGAGAGAAATTTTCTTTTGGGTTGTTTTTGACATGATCGCCATGTTTTTGGGGGGCTCCGGATTGAGAGCATAAAAAAAGGGCCTATTTTCAGCCCGACGGTGAAAGTAGCGGCGGCCGTGTCATCGCTGCATCCATCGATCATTGTCGGTTCGTTAGTGAAATGAGTGACGTATTCTCGTATCGTCTCTTCGGACTTTTATTTGATATGGATAAGGTAGTATGGTACTTTCCTCTTTTGCTGACTTCCGATGAATCTTGTGATAAATGCGGTGGCTAGTGCCTGGAAGGAGTTTATTGACCTCGGTGGTAAGTTGTTGAACCAATTGATCGCTGTGGAGGTAAGACTAGTCGGAAACATATTGCATAAGATTGACTCTGTAATCTTCTTCAATGCCATCATGTTGTGAAAATGTCTCAAATGATCTGTTGGGTCGGCGGTGCCATCATACACTTCAAACTTTGGTGGAATGAACTTCTTTGGCATGGGAGTTATCACGAGGGCGTCGGAGAATGGAAGCTTGGCTAGTTCTTACAATACGTTGGGATCCGTGATTTTGATTTTGAATGGGATTTTAGCAGGCGTTTTGTCGCTCTGTGGAGTTTTACCTGGGGAGGTTCATTGCTCTCGAGATTTCCTTGTTGAGGTTCTGTAGGAGCCTTGTCACTTTCTCGGGTTCAGTTGGTGGAGTTTTGCGTAGGCGGCGTTTTGATAGGATCGACTGACTGAATGGGCCTGTGTTTTGGGAAACTTAATGAAGATTACAAGGAATGGTTTCGGTTTTGGTTTTATGTTTTGTTAAATTCGGTCACTTTAACTTGCAAAGACGACAGATTATGCGGTCATTCCGAGCCCCCAACAAATGGAATGATCTGCAGTTGTCTATGGAGGAATAGGTAATCAGTGATAGTTTTTAAGGCTTCCCGTGGTTGCTGTGGAGTCGTTCCTCACTGAGGTTGTTGTGGCGTGTAGTGGCTTGTACACTATAACGATGTGAAACGGGCTTTGCTTACTAAATCTCGAACTGCTGAGATTGCTACTCGCGCTAATCCCGTTGGTATTAGTGATGCTAGCATTGATGGAAAAGTGAGCTCTGACAGGGTTGTCACAAATCTCAATGCTCTTGTTAGCATTGGTGTTGCTGGCTCGACTACTAAGAAGGTTAAGATTCCGAGGCCTGCTAGTCCATCGAAGCAGTCAAAGATAAGCTATGGTAGTGTTCCCAAAAGGAAACGACTTTCTAGTTCCACTCATGGTACTACTTGGATTGTTCCTCGTCCGAGTTCGTTTGATAAGGAGGGTAGGAAAGAGGATCTCATTGTTTTCCAGAAAGTCGAGGAGATGAATCTAGAGATAGAGAGGAGCAAAAAAGAGGGGTAACCGGTCTGTTGGAAGATAGTGAAAAAAAGATTCTTTCAGCTTACGGTGTGCCCGACTTTGTCGAGTGGTCTGATGATGACCCTCGAGTTATTGGCAACAAGATGTTTCAGCTTGTTGTGGAGCGGTCTAAGGATACGAATACGACAATGACCCTGGCAGACTTCGAATTTAATCCATTGTACGCGCGGGAAATCACTGATCGTGGTAAGAGTTCGGAGGCTCTTCCTCCCATTCATGTTGATAACGCAGTGGAGTTCCCTATTTCTCCTCATGCTCGTCTGACTTCTGTTGTTGTTGTTGCCACTGCCAATTGTTCCACTCCTGCCAAGACCACTTCACAGCGAAAAGGCAATAATGGTTTTCTGTTATCATTGCTGCTCCGACGTTCTTCTAGCAGTTGGGGGTGGTGGGTTCTCTATACTTCCTGATCCCCTATTTCTTCATCCTCGGATTAGTTGGAAAGAGACCAACCCGGAAGATATTTGTATTAAGTCAGATGAGAAGTTTAGTTGATTTACTGAGATTGACTTGCAGAATAGTGCACAATTTGATCAATGAGTAGCATAGGCAGATGGTGGAGAGGGCTCTGATGCCTGTATGAGAGCCTAGCAGTCATCTCGACCATGGCATCAAGCAGATAATGGAAGGGATGAATCACCTCACTTATGCTGCGGTGATGGGGTCAGACTATCAGACTCTCGTGGTTAGGTGTCTGCTCTCGAGAAGAAGATGGCAGCGCAATTACTGGTGTTTTTGCATGTTTTTCGTCAGTTGGACGTATTGAAAGCGCAATGCGCGGAACTGGAGAAAGCAACTTGGGCTACTCAAGCCTTTTTAAAAGAGGTGGAGGTTGAGCCAGATAGATCCCCTGCTGAGCTTGAGTCCTCGATGGCTGAGTTGAACGAAGTTCGTATTCGGCTGGACGAAGTGGAGAGGGAGTTGTCGGTTGAGAAGGCTGGTCATGATGAGGCCATGCGTTTTGTAATTGAGCAATCTGTCAGCCGTAAGGTTGCTAAGGAGCGGGTGGGGCAGTTAACAATTGTGCTTGATGATGTTAAATCGGATATTTTTACAATGTTGACCACCATTGAAGGACAACTTATTTCGACCAAGGATGAGCTTTTTGCAACAAAAAACAAACTGAAGATTGCGAAAGCGATGGATTGGAGGAGAGTTGTCGACGGACGAATCAACCTTCTTGACTACATTGAGAGGGATGGTCTTGAATTGTCCAAGTATTTTGGTTTAGTCAACCAAGTTTTCGAGGATGATGATGGCTAAGAAGGTATTTCGGACCAAGTGATCTGGTGGATGAAGAACCATTATTCCCCTCCTTCCGATCTTGCTTCATCATTTATTCTCGTTGTTGAAAATAGAGCTTCGTCTCCTTCTGCTCCTGACGTCGTTGCCCTTCTTTCATCAAGTGCTCCTGTTGGTGATGCTTTGATCACCTCTACCGTTTCTTCTCCAACTGTTATATCTTCTTCTCCAGAAGTAACATAATAGCTTTATGAATGAAAAATCTTTCCCAATTGATATTCTTGTAGGGGTGGGCATCCCATCCCGCATCCCATTCCCGTCCCATCTCGTCCCGATTTTTTCGGGTCTTAATGGGATTGAATAATTTCATCACGATCCCGTCCCGTCCCGTCCCGATCTAGAATGGGATGGGATGGGATGAAGATTTTCAATCCCGCCAATCCCGTCCCGTCCCGAGCTAATATTTATTATTAATATTTTTATTTATTTATTTATTTTAAAATTGCAATATTAGTGTAATTGAAGAAAAAGGAATTTAGTTGAAATTAGTGTAATTGATATTAGTCTATATCTACAACTACTTGATATTGGTTTATTTTTATAATTCTAAATTAATTATTTAATTGCAAACTCTTTAAAACTCAAAATGGGATTGCTAACTACATTGGAGAGTTTTATTTCGTGTTAAGATAATGAATTTAATGACTGTTTTTTTTAAAGCAATAATGAAACATTCTTCTTAGCACCCCAAATCTACTCATCATTTTGTTCACTATTCGAAATAGTAGAGCAAGTCCACCATTGCCATTATATTGTCCACCTCTTAGCCATTCAAAACTCTGCAGAAATCTTAATTACAGGGTGAATTTCAGCTATCATTTATAGTAGTTTATTATGATGTTGCATACTCAATCTAAGGCTATCATTTATGTGTAGTTCTACGAATTGCCTTTGACTCTTTTCAACTAAGCAAATTGGGTCTTGGGTAAGCAGTAATTTGTAAAAAAAATGAGAGCACGCTGATCCCGTCCCGTCCCGTCCCATCCCGTCCCGAACCCGTTTGGGATGGGACGAGGTCGGGATGAGGTTTTTCCCATCCCGTCCCGTCCCGATCTCGTATGAACGGGATGGGATAGGGATGGGTCTATCTCGTCCCATCCCGTCCCGCGCCCACCCCTATATTCTTGTGTTGTTTTTTATTGTATTTATTGTTTGCTGACATGCATGTTCTTCCTTTGTAGTCATAATTTATTTATTGTCTTGGATCAATCACGTTATCCCATAGTACAAGATAAGTGTGCATTAACTTTATCACTCATAGTTTCTGTACTTTGGCAATTTAAGCTTGTATGTATTTCTGTCTTTGTGATGTACTTTATCACGTTATCCCATAGTACAAGATAACTTTGATTTACTCGTTAGGTTTTTGCGTATCTACTTTGTGATCGAATGTGTTGGTCGCTCCAAAATGTTTTATGAGTAAGTCTTGACTTGTGCGTCAAGGTTTTTTTAGATGTACTTCGTGGTCCGACATATTGCTCAGACCAAAAGGTGTTGCGAACATATCTTGACTTATACGCCCAAATTTTTATTTTGTGGTTCGACATATTAGTTGGCCAGATAGATTTTTACGATACGTCTTGACTTACACGACCATTCTTTTATTTCATTGTTCGACATATTGGTCGGTCTAAAGTTTCTACGAGTAAGTTGACTTGTATGTCCTAACTTTTACTTCGTTGTCTGACATATTGGTCGGTCTGAAGTTTTTACGAGTAAGTTGACTTTATGTCCTAACTTTTACTTCATTGTTCGACATATTGGTTAGTCAAAAGTTTTTACAAGTAAGGTTACTTGTATGTCCTAACTTTTACTTCATTGTCCGACATATTGATCAGTCCGAAATTTTTACGAGTAAGTTGACTTGTATGTCCTAAGTTTTATAGATTCACTTCATGGTTTATCAGACCAGAAGTTTGTTGTTTACGTCCGGCTTACATGTCCTGACCTTTTGTTCATGGCTCGACATGTTGTCTTGAATTGGTTGTGTTTGTCCTTAACTTGTTCGTTTCAACTTCATTTATAATCCTCCTGTAGTTTTGATAGTTTTTTGTCACATATACTGTCATCGCGAGGTAGCTAATGAACTCAAAATTCTTCTTGATCAAATCCTTTAGTGCGTGCTCTTGATTGGTGATTCTCATTGGCAACCAGGTGAGCAGAGTAGAATCCAACACCGAATTGTCCAATCATTCTCACATCAATGCCAGCTGCCAAGGCTTCCATGAACTTCTGGGTTTAGACCCTATAATCATATCAGGTTTATTCGTTGAATCAAATTTATTTACGTTGGTTCCGTTGTCAGTAATGGAGGAGGCGTTGTTGGCTTTGTAAGGAATATGTGGATCAAGCTCACATTCGTTAGTGAGCCTCCCAAACTCGATTAGTTGGTTGATTTCCACCTGAAGTGCAAACTTCTTTGTGTTTCCCATTGTGAGTCGTTGTAGTGGTTCTTTTGGCCTCGTTCGATGATGTTAGCGCTCCTACTTCGATATAGCTCAGCTCAAGTGGGTGGTATCATTGGTCACTTCTTTGACCGACCAGATTGTTCATTTTCTCCAACTATGTAGTGTCAGACGTATATCAATTCTTTGGGTATTCCTTTTGATCCCATAGCAGTGTCTACCTTCTCTTTCCCTTTGGATTGCTTGTCTGGCAGCCCGACGAATTCCTCGAGTCACCCTCCTTGAATCCAGTGCTCAATTTTGTCTTTCAAATTGTAGCAGTCTTCAGTGTCGTGCCCATGATCTTTATGGAAAGAACAATACTTGTTTTTATCTCGCCCATCCAGGTCTCCTCTCATTTTGATTGGCTAGTTGATGTCCTCCCAGTTCGCCATGGATTTCAGTATGTTTGCTAGACTCATTTTCAAGGCCATGTATGGTTTATACGTCTTCTTCACCACTTGTCACTCGTTCACGCCTGGGCCTTACTAATTGCAACTTTCCAGGTTCCTGCTGGTTGAATTCGAATCTCTCGAAGGTCTGATGCCATTGAGCGTTCTCCTCCCGGGGATTGTCATTTCCCTTTTTTTTCTCATCTTTCGCCTTTTTTATTGGCCCTCCCTTTCTGATTCGTTTTTCATTTTAGCCGCTAACATCTCCTCGAGAGTGATGTGTTTCTGAGCGGTCTTCAACAAAGTTTTCATATTATTCGAGGGGTCTAGATTCATAGCATTGTAATATGATCCTCTTTTTAGTTTGTAGGTGAAGGTGGCAATGGTCGTGTCGTCACTACAGCCGTCAATTCGTTAGTAAAACAAGTGACACACTCCTTTTATAGTTTATTCAGGGTTTTTTTTTTCTGATGTGAATCAAGTAGTGTGAGCCTTTTCTCATCCGTTGACTATCGATGAACCTCGTGATGAAGGAAGCGGCTGGCGCTTGGAAGGAGTGTATCGACCTTGGTGGTAGGCTGTTGAACCAACTCATTCCTGTGGAGGTGAGACTGGTAAAAAATGTTCGGCATAGGATGGACTCTATGCTCTCTTTTAAGGACATCATTTGGTGGAAGTGTCGCAGATGGTCTATCGGGTCGATGGTGCCATCGTACGCCTCAAACTTTGGTGGAGTGAATTTTTTGGTAAAGGAATCACCATGAGTACGTCACATAATGGCGATCTGGCCAGTTCGTATAGCACGTTAGGATCTGTGACCTCGATCCTGAATGGAACTGTGCAGGGATCCCATCGTTCTAGGGGGCATCTTCTGGTGGTTCGCTGCTTTCGAGATTCACTTGCTGAAGTTCACAGGAACTTCATTGTTCTCTTGGACGCGGTTGGCAGAGTTTTTTTAGGGTGGTGCTTGGACAGGGTTGACGGATTGAGCACGTTCTTGGATGAGTTTGTCCACCACTTTGATTAGAAGATCCATCTGGGTTATGAATAGATCCACGCGAGGATTCGTGGCAGTGCCGACAAATGTTTGAGATGACTGTGCTACTACTCCATGTTGTGGCTCTCTGTCGCCAGGTATGATTGGCCCGGTTATCGCTGGGTTTGAAGCATGTGTTGTAGGTAATGCACCTTCACCAATGGAAGAATTGCTTTGATTGTTGCTGGGTTGAGGGTCTGTAGAGTGATCCATTTGTTCAAAAAGCCTTTTACCCGCTTATTGGAACTGAGGAAGTTTCCAACTACAAACTATCTTTTTGAAAAGAAATTGTTGTTCCCCACGGACGGCGCCAAATTGATCTGTCCGAAATCTAGTCACCTGTAGATCTAACCTACAAAACAAATGTTAGATTGCTAAAGACCACCAGTTTGGTGGCCGAAGGCACTCTGAGATAAATACGTTGGAGATGAAGATAAATCTACACAGAACTCAGTTAAAATTGCATACCTTTGTTGAATGTTGCCTTTACCTTATGATGATACATCAAACCGTTCTCTAATCAGCATCGTGCGTGTGTCATGACAATCTCGTCAAACAGAACATAGCATACCTGATTGCACGCTCAATCTAGCAAGGCTCAGACAACACTAAGCCCACGATTGGCAAGATCCAGATGGTCAGATCCAAATTGCAACGCGCCATTAAGCTCATACATCACGCGGTCAAGCCCAATACCCGTAAGACCTGATAAGGAAAGAATAAGCTTTGATAAGGCCAGTATTTGGGGCATTGACCCAAGACAGGCATGCCAACAATACTTTGGTTCCAACTAGGAAACAAATACTGGAGTATAAGTCAAAAAAGAAAACTTCCTTGCATGGACAACACTCAGAAAGGGAAACCTCTCCCGCAGATCTAAGAGCACAAGTCATGTAGAAAAACTTTTTTACATGGACAACTTCCAATAAGAAAAAGATCTCCAAGAAGATCCCTTTCCCTAAACTACACCACCAAAAGCCAAGCCGAACAAGGACTCTCACACTATAAAAGGGAGATAAGGTCGATGAACAAAGGTACACTACAGAAACCCAATTTACAGCTTTAAGCCTCTCTTGAGCCTTATCTAACTTAACCATCGGAGTGCTATCAGCCGCCTCACAATGGTCTTTGGCTCATGTGCGTTCCCTGTGCAGGTTCAGGTAGAGGCGAAAAGGAGAGCAAAAATCGACTACATCAGTTTGGCGCTATCCGTGGGGAACGACAGAGTTCCTCAGAAGAAACAGTAGTGCCACCTTTTCCATAGAGCCAGAAAGATGGTGACAACAAGGTCTCGCAACAATGGAGACGTTGCTGAACCCTCGAACGCTCAAACTAGAAGAGCACCGCCAGCTTCGGTGCCACCCCCGTGCCGGTGGCAGCCGTGGCAGACCCAAAGGTGGATCTACTGTCAACCAAGATGCAACAAATCACACGAGCTGTGGAATTACTCAATCAGCGTAATCATCCACCCACAGGAGGAGACCATGAGAAGTTAAGAGCCTAGTCCCCAGAAGGTTCTAGAGAACAAGTTCAGGAAAGTCGTGCTGCCCTTGCAGCTTCCCACTAGACTAAAGGCGGAGGAGCGACCAACAGAGACCCAACTTCCAGAGCCGACAGACACGACTCGAACAACCCCATCCAGCAAGGGGTCACAAATTCAGACGTACTATTCAACCTCACTATCCCTCCGTTCATGGATCATATCATGGACGAGCCGCTACCGAAGAAGTACACCCAGTCAAATTTGCAATTTTATGATGGGATGGGAGACTCGTCCGATCACTTGCGCCACTACTATCATGTAATGGCACTCAAGGAAGGGACTGATGCGATAATGCACCGATCATTACCTACCAACCGAAAGAAGTCAACGCTAACCTGGTTCCACAGCCATCCTTCGAGGTCCATCGACTCATTCCAGAAATTGGCGACGGCGTTCCTCACGCGCTTCGGGCAGCCAAAGAATCAAGAAGAGACCGCATTGTCTACTGACCCTCAAACATAAGCAGAACGAGACATTGAGAGAATACGTAACGCGCTTCAACGATGAGTTGACTTTCATCGATGGTTGTAGTGATGACACTGCTATCACTGCCTTCACATTGGGACTAAGGCGAGGAAAGTTCTCCGACTTCCTTACTTTGGACCCCTTAGTCGATATGGCAGACCCGCTGAAAGACGCCCAAAAATACATCACTCTAGGCGAGATGCTGACCGTAAAAAGGAGGCAAAATCCGAGAAAAAACCCTTTGTCCCTAGGGACAAGAAAGATAGGAAGAAAAAGGAGGACGACAATGGGAACAAAAGGAAGCGCAATGACAGTAAGACCAATTACGGCAGCAAAGGCAGGAAAAGGTCTCCAATTATGTTGGGTCCAAATCTGTCACCCCTCTCAACACCAGTTTGTCCGATATCCTCGATTTTATGAAGATTTGGGAAGAACTGAAGTCCCCCCAAGCAGTGAGGAGAACACGTTTGACGCGACAACAACAAATATTGCGCCTTCCATATGGAGGGCAGACACGATACTGAGGATTGTAGAAACCTCATAGGAGAAATCGAGTATTAAATCAAGAAAGGCAAGCTCAAGGAGTTCCTAAGCTCAGACGGGAGGCAAGACCAGGAAAAAGAAAGGGATGATATTGTTAAGGAGATCGAAAAGGAAGCTCCTGGGATCATCAATGCCCTTCATTGGGTCGATCCCAAAGGAGAGTAATCCAACAAGCCTCGCAAGAAGACTCTAACTAAGATGCGGATGCCACCCAGTGCGAGGACAAACAAGTACAACATGCACTGGTTCAGAGCCCAATCCAACCATTGACGTTTATAGATAGGGATCTCCAGAGTGTACATTCTCTTCACAATGATGCCATGGTCATCTCCGAACTCATTGCGAAGTGGGAGGTGAAAAGGGCCTTGGTGGATACAGGAAGCTCACTTATTGTCCTATTTTCAGCGCATTCTGAAACATGCAACTCTAGGAGAAAGACTTAACCCCTGCCAGTCACCCCATTGTCGGATTCAGTGGAGAGAAATGCTTCCCCATCGGGAAGATCAATCTAATGGTGGTGGCGGGAGAACCACAATTGCGGAAGTACCTTGTTCAAGAATTTATGGTAGTTGATGCTCCGTCCACCTACAACATTATTCTGGAAAGGCCTTGGCTTCATCATATGGAGGCAGTAGATTCCACTCAGCACCAATGCATCAAATACACAACCAACCAAGCCCAATGAACTATTCGAGGAGATTGGCCTGCATTAAGAGTTTGCCATTATGCGACCTTGAAACAATTGACTTGCTACCAATAGCAGCTCGGGCCCGCGAAACAGACATGTCAGGCACCGGGCCTAGATAGAAGGGGAGAATCACTCTGCTCGGACAGAAAGAGAGCCTTGACAACCGAAGTACAACTATGCGGAGAGCCAAAATTCAGAACTGTAGACCCAATCCAGACCAACTTATAGCTAAGTAACGATACTTCAGCAAACAGGCACTTACTCCAAGAGTTGATAATCAGCAAGGAATCACCCGGTAGCATGAAGTCTACTCTTCAATAACTTCTCTAGCTTTGGCAAAGCGAACACTTCCTTAGAGGGACTATGCAATCCGAGCTAGGACCATACGTGCCTACTTCAAGGCCAGTTAGTTTAGTCCCCCCTCGAAATTAAATTATTTTGTTGCTTTGATTCTGTTTTTGTTTTATGTTTTTCAGTTTAGAAAAATTGTTCGTACTAGACATATTCAAAAAATAAAAAAAGTTTTATTGATTGCAACGAAAGTTATTACAAAGCTTGCCGACCAAGTAGTACAGAAGTTTAGACACTACAAGTATCTAAGTCAGGCGCGAATATGCATCTGCTAACACGCATGTCGAAACTTCGCTCCGCTAATCTACCTCTAGAAGAAAAGGTGGTGAAAGAAAAGTACTTGAAAAAGGCGCAAGCACTCGGTCGACTTTTTGCTCTGTCGAATCACCTTGCAAGGATGATTTGAAGATGGCAACATGAGCCTTGAAACAAAAGACAGACACCTTCGCCCATAATTCTGTCTGAGTGAAAGAAGGCAAAAAAGGATGACCCTCAACAGAGGAGTGCCTGGGGTGCTACGGAGTTAACGGCTCTGGAAAGAAGGTCGCATTCATCAGAGCTCCACTCTGCCAACCTGCCTTCTAGTTGTGGTGTTACTCATGAAGCCCATTAGACACAGTAGGAATGGTTGCCCAAAACTATCTGTGGACATAATTTCCCAAACTAGATGGCGCGAGGGGTTGTGGGGGCTCCGGAAGATGAAAGACAAACCTAACCCCTGAAGGGAAGTCTGTAACTCTTCTTCGCAATGTAAGAAGATATTACAAGATCTCATGGAATCAACTGGATGCTCACCCAGATCAAAACATTCGAAGTTTCCAATAACAGAGATCTTCCTTCAGCCTTTGAAAACCTAAAGCATATTCTCTGGTAAGATACATTTGATCAACATACTCTACAATGCTCATTGCAATGCTTGAAATGGATAACGACTTGCCTATATATAGGCGAGGCAATTTATGAAGCAGCGTCAGCCAAGAATTACGTCAACATTAAATGTTGTATGGGAAATACGGAAACGACGGTTCTAATTGAACTGCATGAGTCCACATTCATCAAATTAATGACCCTACACGTAGCCCCATTAATTGGGAGAGTAGCCGATACTGAACCATCTGGCAATTTATGCCATACACAGGGCATGCTAATCTATAAAAGGTTTTTTTCTCTCTCACATGCAAAGATATAAACGGCGAAGGCCCTAACCGCCCATGGAATAAGGAACACACCTACAAAAAATTCAAGTTGTTTGCCCCACTATTATTTCGTTGTTGTTCATTAAAGCTGGTCAAGCTATTATTAGTTCGATCAATCGATCCGGCTACTAAATCAGACCACTAGGTAAATTAAGTAAGTCGGGACTCCCAAGTCAAACTTGCAAGCCCGAAATCTTATGCTGGCCAAAGCTTAGTCAGACTCGACTGATTACAAACAGCTTTTGGTCCACTCTAACACCTAGCTCGCCAAAAGCGGACAACGATGGGTTAGAAAGTGGGAGAGCATTCTTAGTAACTGACCGTGATGGCTTGCCAAGGACCATTGTTCAACTATAAATAATTATCACCCAACTTAACCAAAGCGTAGTCGGTTTCGCTGTATGACGATAGCTTCATGTCCGCTCTAACGCCCAGTCCGTTAAATGAGTGCATGGTTTAGAGAGTGGCATCTTAGTCAGCGCTTTGACGCCTGATTGAGACAGCTTACCAGGGATCATTGTCCAAACATGGGCAAAAGTGACCGAACCCGACCAAAGCTTAGTTGGTGACGACCGATGACAATTCCTTCTAGTCCGCTCAAAGCCTAGTTCGCTAATAACGGATTCCAACGGCTTAGAATGTGGGAGTCAATGTTCTCAACGCCTGATTAATATGGCTTGCCAGGGATCACCGCTCTTACGCAGATGATGATCGCCGAACCCGACCAAAGCTAAGTCATTGGTGCTGATGACGATGGCTTATGGTCTGCTCTAAGCCTAGTTAGTTGCGCGCGGATTTTGACGGTTTAGAAAGGGGAGCTTAGTTAGTGCTATGACGCCTGACCGCGATGGCTTGCCAGGGATTGTTGACCAACTACAAAAAATGATCGCCGAACCTTGCCAAAGTTTAGTCAGAACGACTGACGATGATAACTTCTGGCTCACTCCAATTCCTAGTCTGCCAAAAGCGGATGAAGATGGGTTGGAAAGTGAGAGTCTAGTCAGTACCCTTGACGTCTGATTAAGATGGCTTGCAAGGGACCAACGTTCAATTACAAACGATGGTCTAACCCCGGTTTAGTCAGTTATAACTGGCGATAACAACCTTTGGTGTAACTAAGCTTATTCCGCCAATAGTAGGTAAAGACGAGGCGAAAGTCCGGTCAGAGCTCTGGAAGCTCGACTCGGAGGACTTGTAAGGACCATTAACCATCCACGACGGTGCATGTGCTAGGACCACAGTCTAACTAGTTCGCTTACAATAGCAACAACAACTGCTAACTAGGGCGCCAGACAAAGGGTGAATTACACTCGATTTATAAGAATATTATGACCAGGATTGCACGAACTATCGCAGCACAAGTAGTCAGAACACTCACCGACAGATCAATCATAAGGCTTTCTGACCTAGCAGAGCATTTTTTCTGGCAACTAATGTCGCGATAAGACAAAGCAGATAAAAACTAGTAGGGAAAGTAAAAGAAAAATGCACAAGTACATAATATTATTCATTTGCAAGCCAAAAAATACTAGGTTCACTCCTCATCAGGAAGAGAGTCAAATACAACAGAGCCAGACTTAGCAGAAGACACATTTTTATGTACTGCCTCTCGATCGCCTTCATCAGGGTCACCTTCCTCTTCGGACGGATCGGAGAGATCCCAATCAAGATGTTCCTCCTTCATAAGTTGCAGCAGCTCCAGCCTTCCATGCACGACTCTCCTGAACTCAAACGTGTCCAGGGACTTAAAAAGCTTCTCCTCGCGCATCCTTGATTCAGCAAGCTCCCACTCCAGCTGTTCCAGTTTGCTCGACAGTATGTCAGTTTTGTACTGCTCGACGCCAAGCTTATCATTAACAACACTTAGCTCATTCCGTGCCAGAAGGAGTTGTTATTCCACTGTCCGCACGATCTTGGCATTAAAATCAACATCAACTTCCAACGCAGACATCGGACTTCTTCTTGGCCTTTTCTGCATTCAGAACCTGTACCTCAGCCTACACTCCGACCATAGTTTCCTAGGCAAATTATAAATCACGATGGGCAAGGTTCAATTCATTCTCGAACTGATCCCTCGCGGACACTACCCTCACTAGGTCGGACTCAAGCGTATCCTTCGTGTCTTAGATCTTGTGTGCCAGGATTCCACTCCAGCGTCTGAGTGAGCTTTGAGTTGCTTACTCAACAATTCAATCTCGTAGACAGCATCTGAGTATGACTTTTGCAAGTTTGCAAAGACTCGCTCCATGGTGTGCACTCTTTCACGAGCGGCCTCAACTTTAGTCCCTGCTGCGGCTGCTTGATTTAGGTATGACATCCCCAGCACGAGATGCTTTTGCCCTTTATCCTTACGTTTTCTCAGCGTCTCTTCTTCTGGCTCCAGAGCGCAGTTCGCCAACCAGTCATTCCACTTGCTAATATGCTTATTGGAAGCATAAGAAATGCCAACCTCCTGATGCCAAGCTTGGTTGCTTATCTTTACCACGTCTAGAGCAAACAGACTGATCCGCGCATCCGGATGAAGGTCCTTCTGGCCGAAATCACTCCAGCACCACCCTTCAATGCCCTCACTGTATCAGGGTCCTCATCTACAACTTTCCCCTTACTCTTAACAATCGACTCTATTTCACGAGCCGATTCAGAATCAATTGACGGGGAAGAAGAAAGCGAGTAATTCCTCGGACCCGTCATCACCTCAATATGAGGACGGGGCGAGATGGAGGACAGTACAGGAGAGCGGAGGGGAGATCTCGCCATAAGCACGGCGGTTAAGCGACTATTCAGCAGACCTAGTAGGGCCGCAAACAAAGTCTTTCAACGAAAGGGACGACCCAGTCAAATGCCAGACGAAGCTTCCACGCCCACTTGTAGCTGCGGTTTGTTCAGAACCTCTGCCTACTCTGTACTCAGCTTTATTACATCTTCAACCCCAACCATTTGCAGATACTCCCTCTCCATGTCAGGAAGGGAAATGGAAGCCTCATGCCCCTCAGACACAACAGTCTCCACCCCAATGGATGAGTCAAGAACCTGTCTGACAGCTTCACGTCTTTCGGACGAAGTTGAATGCCCACGAGTAAGCCTAGAGACAACATGATGCCTCTTCAGACGAACATGAAAAAAAAGCGATTCACTTAGTTCTGCCCTCCTTGAAGGGCTCGAGATCTCAATCTTCGGAAACTTCATCTTTATCGAGGAAGATACGCGTTCGGGCTCTAGCTTTAAAATCCTAAAAATAGTGGGAGCCTTATGCCAATGAGCCCACAGTCCGCTGCGCTTGATATTAGAAGACTTAATGACATCCTCTATCTGCATACAAGGCATGTCGTAAAATGCGTCCAGAGTGAAAAACACCAGATCTTGGGAATCTTGTATGTTTTACGTAGGACTTTCAGGCTCGACTCAGAAACGACCTCTCCTCAAATAACTTGCAGCCTTAGCGAACAGTTCACCAAAAAGCTAATTCAAGCCTACCATGAGAGATCGTACAAGCTTTCAATTACGAAAGAAGAGCAAAGTCAAAAGCACAGAATGCGGTACTACAAAACAGAGTCTATGAGATCGAAAAAGTGAAGAAGCCAAACTCTGCAGAGAGGAGATCTCTATAGAAAACAAAACTTCCACCTTTTTCTCTGTCAAGCAGACGCACGCCCAATTAATGAAGCTCGTCGCTCGAGGAAATGACTTAAACTCAACCATCTTGACTGCACAGTTGCTTAATGAAATGACTTGATGGACAGATGAGTTGGCCCACCAACTTTTGGGGGGTAGCTGATGATATATCAAACTGTCTTCTGATCGGCACCATACGCGTGTCATGATTATCTCGTCAAGCAAAACATAGGAAGCACGATTGCACGCTCAATCCAGCAAGGTCTAGACAACACTAAGCCCACGATTGGAAGGATCCAGAAGGTTAGACCCAAATTGCAATGTGTTAATAAGCCCACACGTCACGTAGCCAAGCCCAATACTCGTAAGCCCTGATAAGGCAAGTATATGGGGGATCGACCCAAAACAGGCAAATCAACAATACTTTGGTTCCGACTAGGAAACAAATAGTGCAGTATAAGTCGGGCAAGGAAACTTCCTTACATTGACAACACTCAAAAAGGTAAACCTCTCCCGCGGATCTAGGAGCACAAGTCGTGTAGGGAAACTTCTATACATGGACAACTCCCAATAAGAAAAGGATCTCGAATAAGATCTCTTTCCCTAAATTATGCCACCAAAGGCCGAGCCAAACAAGGACTCTCATACTATAAAAGGGAGATAAGGTCGACGAACAGAGATACGCTACAAAAACCCAATTTGCATCTTTAATCCTCTCCTAAGCCTTATCTAACTTAAGCATCGGAGTGCCATCAACCGTCACACGGTGGTCTTTGGCTCACGTGCGTTCTCTAGGTAGGTTCAGGTAAAAGTGAAGAAAGATAACATAAATCGACTACATCACCTTATATAATGGTCGTTATCAATTCTCTGCGCGACTTAAGCATGTGAGGCTCATCGGAGGGAGACGTTCTTTGTTATAGTCTCCTCCTTTATGAAAATGCGTCTCTAGGGGAGCAACTCCCTCCACGGCTCTTTTTCTTTGTAACGTTGTTCCTCATTAAGGGAGAACTTTGTTGGATCTGGATTTGGGCCTCTAATTATGAATTGTTTTGATGGGTCCTATTTGGGCTTCTACAACTGGATACGCCCTTTTTGGGCTTTGTGAGTTGGCCTGGTCTTGAGATATTTGGTCATCGTGATGGGCGATCCCTGCCACGTGAATGGTCGTGATGGTAGTCTTATTTGATGTATCATTACTACAATCACTTGATATTGTGGCTTCTAAGGATATTCGATGGTTTGGAGGAAGTGTGTCTTTTGTGAAATTTTATATGTACTCACAAGCGCCCAAATCGATGATAGTATAGATTACGAATGCGAGGTCTAATCCACAAGGAATATTGCTTCTTAAAAATAACTTTTGTAAGCTAGTTTGGAAAACCTAAACCTAAACTAAATTTAACCTAAACAACAACAATAAAATATTTTTAGAGTTTTGATGAAAATAGAGAAAAAGTATTCAAACAATATCTATGAATTAAAAAAAAAATCTCAAAACTAAGGAATCCACCACAATTATCATATTATGCCTAAGTTAATTTAGTTATTATGTAAACTCAAATAGCATCATAACCCAAGTTATTACTAATTGGAAGATAAAACGTTAATCACATATTTAATCATGAGAAATATTAAACTTACATCGGTTTCAAAATTTTTATTTCTAAACATTATATGTCGAATAAGAGATCTAAGCATGTACAATCAAATCAGTTAGTATTATAATTAATATAAATCCAAATCCACAATTAATATAATCAATTTCGTAACTATCAACCATTCATGATTTAGAAGATGAAAGATCCCATGAATATAATAATCGTAAAACGAGTGGAAGTTATGTAAATAGAGCAGATCAAGAACAACTTCCTGGTCAAAGCATTCAAATTATGGCTTAATTCTTCGTCTTGATATAAAATTAAAATGTCATCTTAATTGACTAAAGTACGAAAAAAATTTATTACAAACTTTATTGAAATTCCTAATGCCCTAAGCATAGAGTCTTATCAACTTAATTCGGGGTTCTAATTAGCTAGAAATGAATTTTAGAAATTGATTGCTCAATGTATACCCTCATGGTGTAAATTCGTAGTAACATCTTCTTCTCCATTATGACCTTGTCAGCTTTATTTTACACCACTTCATTTGTGATTGCAGGGTGGATTGGGAGATGTCGAGATTTATTGACAACATGCTTCATGAGTGGAACTTTACAACCATTCTGAAAGGGAGAGGTATGGTGGTCAAATTATTTATCTTATGTGCAATTGTTTGGGTATTTGGTAAGAGAGGAATAATAATAGTTATTATTGTTTGGATCAAGTCTTTTATTATTATTATTATTATTTCTGAAAACAATTTATATTTAACCTAAAGCATCAAAATTACAAAATGAAAAGGAACGAAGCATCGAATGTCTCAGAATAATAAGAAAGTAAGAATGTAAAATCCTTTAGTATGTATCACATTTCATAAGAAGCTAGACTAAAAATAAATCTTGTTGTAGCCACTCCAAAAAATTTACCAAATCTTTGAGCTTGGTTTCCATGAGTTCCTTCATCACTGCAACATTTACGTTTTTTATGGGTCTTTAAAGTCAATATGATCTAGCTTGGTCTTACCACATTCACGACCCTTGCTGTCAGTTGTTGTATGAGCGTAGTTGTTGAGATCTTTATACTCGTACTTGTAGTCGTAGGTTGGTTGCACTATTTCATGTATCTTCTCTAAGAAGCCAGTGCTCATGGCCTTTCTATTTTGCACACCTTTCTTCGTTTGGACACGTCTTTTCTTTTGGGTTTTCTTCCCATGAAGCTTCTGAATGTAGTGATTGACTTTATCAACGATTGTTTTTGTAATCAAAATTATGAGCCCACCCCTGTAGTCGACCATATATTTTTCCAAGGACTTGGTAGCCTGATAGATTCCGTAAAACTCAAAGAAGAGCTTTGCTACAGAGCGAGGGAGAGAGCGAGGGAGAGGGGGCGAGGGATGGGTGTGACCACCCATCCTCCTCGGGATGAGCGCATCGCGTTGAAAATGCGCGCAGGCACTCATCACGAGGAGGATGGGCATCCCTCGCTCCCTTTCCCTCGACCCCTCCCTCGACCCCTAGAATTTTCCCTCAAAGAAGGTACTCCAACGTTTCTACCTTTTTGCCAAGGCTTTCACCAATCTGTTCAGCTGTCACCTCTTGCATTATGACCTCTACAGCACTTGATGACTATCCTCAATCTTGTAGTGTCATCTTGAAGGGAAATGTTTTCTAAGTAGTTTGGTATGATATATCTGATTTGTAAAAGTGATATTTCATTCATGACGATTACGTCATTTATGTTTAGCATTATTCAAATTATGTATTTCACATGGAAAGTAAATGTTTGGATATGTGACTTTGTAAGGATATCATGTTGAAGAATGATGTGTGGTAAATGTCTAGATTTAAATCTCAATGAAGCATTAATACTCTTGAGAACTTATAAAAGCTAGGCAAAAATCTTTAAAACTATCACAACTCTGAAATGATGGTATTTTAACCCGCTCATAGAAATAAACTAGTAAATAGAACCTAAAAGCCTTTGTGCCAAGTCTTGCAAAGTTTGGGTCTTCCACTTCTTAAATAGAGCCTAAATGTATTTATCCTGAGTCTTGCGGAAGTGAAAGTTATTAGCCAGAATTTAGGCTTTATTGTGCTACTAGTAACCAAACAAATCCCGAGTCTTCCTAAACTCTCACGTGCAGGGTGGCAAGCCAACTAACATTTCCTTAGAGGTAGGATTGCCAAGTGACAATCTTATTGGTAAGTATGGGAACTTATCCAATTTCTACAAAGGCGAATGAGAGAGAGGCGATTTTGAGTCTTAAGGGCAACAACATTCTTTTTTGTGCAAAATTATTTTAATCGTTAGATCTTTCATGCTTTCCAATCTTGATCGTCCAACTTAAGAGTTTCTCCTCTTGTTCATGGCGGCTCCTCAAGCCGCCAATGGAGGGGGCACACGGCTGGTGGTGGAGGCGCCTCGGTTGTTGATGTCAAGCCTCCTCGAAGTTTCTTCCAAGCATTGGGAGTTGTTAAACAAGGTGTGATTGTAGGGGAACCAATGAAAGGAAACCGTTTTCGCAAAGATGGAAGTCCAGCATTATCTATGAACATCTCGGAAGCTAAATGATGTGAAAGGTACGTTGAATCATATGTTATTGTGCTTAAGTTCTCTAGTTATAGGCCTTCTCTTGAGGCTATTCGTGAATCCATTCATAGAACATGGGGTGTTATGGGGGAGTTTACCATGGGTTTGTTAGATCAGAGACATGTTCTTGTCAGATTCCAGTCGGAAGATGAAGTTAATAAGGCTTTGTCGCGGGATTCTTTTATGATCCGTGGGGTTAGATTCAAAGCATTCCGTTGCAATCAAGGATTTAGTCTTAAAGAATATCCGGTGTTTGCACCATTGTTGGTGGATCTTCCTAATTTGTCATTGCAATTCTTTCATCCACTGTTTTTAAAAGAAGTGGGAGACTCTATTGGGTCTTTTCTTAGGATTGATGACAGTACTTTGGGTTTCACTCGCCCAGGGGTGGCAAGGATGTGCGTTGAGATGGATCTATCAGAGGAGATTCCTAGCAGAATCTGGTTGGAATTCTCCGGAACCACAGGATTTTGGCAAAAGATTGTTAATCCGAGCTTCAAATATTGCGAGAATTGCGCTATGATTGGGCATACCTTTGAAGCATGTAGGAAGCGTTTGGGAATCCGCAAGGATAGTCATAAGGAGGAAGAAAAAGTGGGAATGAATAAGTCGGATGAGGAAAAAAATTAAATTTCAAAATGTGGGGCCTAGGGACAAAGGGACTCAACCGAGGGGTAATGAAGCAAGGAAAGTATACAGACCAGTCAAGAAGGATGGGGAACAACTCACAAATGTGGGCTGTACTAGAGTAGAGAAGAAGTGGTAATCGTCCCTAAGAAGGCTGAATGTGAAACTAAAATTCAAAGAATCCTTTTGATATTTTAGCAAGTTTGGACCAAGAGTTGCCAAATGAAAAGGAGGGGAACAATTCCAATTTGATTTCTAATCCTAGACTGAATTTAGAAAAGAATTCTGAATTCAATGGAAACAATTATATGGAAAAAGATGATAATCTTGAAGGGGAAGAACATACTAATAATGACTCGGGGAGGGAAAGACTTTCCAATTTCAAATTGGATTGTAAAGATGCAGGGTACTCTTCTAGCGGGATTGATAGAGTCATTCAAGCGGTGTTGGATGAAGGAATTCAGGATTCGGCCAGCTCGTTAGCACCTAGCGAGGACATGGGGCAGGGCTAGGTCCGAGAATGAATTTTTCGGGTGAAGACAACTGTGTAGCAGAGTTGCAAGTGTTTGGAAAGACTGTTTCGTTCCAGGAAATTTCAGCGAGACAGGGTGAGGTTATTGTCAGATCAGGGGACGTTATGGCTAATAAAATAGAAGATGCGGAGCCTAGATCAGCAGTGGTTGCGGTGCCTAGAACAGCAGTGAATGCGGTGTCTGGATCAGCAGTGGATGCGGTGCATAGTACACAGCAGTGGATGCGGGTCCAACAACAGGGGACGTAATGGCTAATAACACAACAGTGGATGAGGATCCTAGAAAAACAGTGGATGGGGCTACTCCTAGTACGGCAGTGAATGCGGCCTCTTATAGATTAGCAGTGGATGTGGTTGCCCCTAGCACAGTGTCAGGGGATGTTATGGCAGCAAGCGCGAAGGGAACAAGACATATTCAGGCAGCAAAAGCGAAGGTGCGTAGTATGAATGGCGGTAACAAGACAGATTCAGGCCGTAAGTTGAAGCAGGGACAACAGGGCATGGAACCTATGCAGGGACTTATGGATGAAGATATTAAAACTTTGGTTAAGGTCAAGAACAATATAGAAGAAGACGTTATTAAAAATCCCACGGAATTTGAGTCAAAAAAACTAAGCGACACTTTGGACAAGGCTATATCCTTGTTCAAAGAAACTAGGCGGCTTCGGAGGAAGAAATTGAATTACAATACACTCGAGAGTGCTAGTGATGAAGACGACTCAGAGTTCGAGGTTGGTCCACGGGCAGTTAGCAGTGATTTGGACTTAGGGGTTGTGTCAGAAGGAGAGATGCATAACAAGAGGAGTACCAAAGTCAGGATGGCGATCCCTCCGGGTACGCGTTGAATGGCAAGGCCGAGTGACTCTATTGACCAAATTAAAAATGATTGATAATATTATGTTTTGGAATGCTCGAGGAGTTGGGAATAGAGCTACGAAAAATAGACTTAAAAATTTGGTCAAAGAGTACAAAGTACGAGTTATTATGATTGCAGAACCCATGATTGAAGCCAGTCGTTACTCGGAGGTTGGCAACAAAATTAAGTTGACAGGTTTTTCGTCTAATGAAGCAGAGGGCGGGAAGATCTGGATTTTTTGGGATCCGGAGCTAACAGTTTCGGTGCTGGAACTCTCAGAACAGTGTATTCATTGTCTGGTAACTCCCCCAAATGCTCCTTCCTTTTTTTTTATCACTTTCATTTATGTTAAATGCACTTTGGAAGAGAGACGAGAGTTATGGGCGAAGATGGATTTTCTGGCGTCTCAATATGCTGGTCCTTGGATGGTGGGTGGTGATTTCAATGTTGTTCTTAGTGAACAAGATAAACTGGGTGGCAATTCTCCATCTTTGCCTAGTAGGTCTGACTTTTCAAATTGTATTGAACATTGTGTATTGGTTGACTGTGGTTTTGCTGGTCCAAAGTATACTTGGTTCAACAATAGGCGTTGTGTTGAGCGTATCTGGGCAAGGATTGATAGAGTATTTGTGAACTCTTTATGGTTAGATCAGTTGCCTAACATCTTTACCGCACTTTCTCTGATCATGCGCCACTTCTGGTATCCATGCCCGTGCAGTCTAGATCAGGATTTTCTCCGTTCAGATTCCTGAATATGTGGAGTTCTCATTCGACGTTTGAGTCTTTAGTGAAAGAGGTTTGGGGCACAGAGATAGGAGATATGAGGGCATTGGATATGGTGGACTTCAAATTAAAAGCACTACATCGGGCATTTATTAAATGAAATAGAGAAGTGTTTGGTAATGTTTTCTGCAGACTTAGGGCTTTGGAAGATGAAATGAGTCAATGGGAAAATGCGCTTATCTCAGGATTGTTGACAGTTAGTAATGGTCTTAATATGGCTACAAATTGGGATGTTAATACGTGTTGTAATTTGAGTAGATGTCAGGCTGAATACAGGTTGGCCTATAAGCAGGAGGAACAATTATGGATGCAAAAATCAGGGGAGAAAGAATTCAAGGAAGGGGACGCATGCACCAAATAATTTTTTGCTTCACTCAAAGCTAAGCAAAAAAAAATAAAAAATTCCTCTATTACCTTGCAGTGTGGTAGGGAGATATCTGACTCAGGGAAGATGATACAAGAGCCAATGGTTATTTTCAGCAACTCCTCTCTTCACAGGCTGTTCATGTATATGATAATGACTTATTGGACTGTATTCCGTCGGTTATTTCGGGTGAGGTATGTGATCAAATACTTAAGAGTTCGTCATTGGAAAAAGTTAAAAAAAGCGACCTTTGACATTCCGACAAATAGTGCTCCGGGTCCAGATGGCTTTTCAGTAAATTATTTTGCAATAGACTGGCTTTTCAGTAAATTTTTACAAGTGGCAATGTGGTTTTTAAAATTGATATGGAAAAGGCGTATACAGATTGGAGTGGCCATCCCTATTTTCTGTTCTCAAAAGATTTGGATTCTCGACTAGAGTAGTTGTGGATTTTCGGTTCTGATGCAAGGAGTCTATAATGGATACTTTAAATCCTCTAGGGGGCTGAGGCAGGGTGATCCGCTTTCCCCAATGTTATTTGTTATAGCCTCGGAGGTTCTTAATAGAGGATTGTTGGTTGCCTTTGATAGAGGTGATATCTGCTATTACTACACGCCTAGATCTTGTAAACCCATTACACATCTTTTGTACGCAGATGACACCCTTGTTTTTCTCAATGGGAGAAGGGCATCAATCACTGGTTGCATGAAGTTTTTGGAAAAATATGAGAAATCCTCGGGACAAAAAATTAATGCAGATAAAAGTTCTTTTATGATTGATGAAAAAGCTGAAGTGGAACAAGTGGTGGTGGTTAAAACTTATACATGATTCCAGTTCAGAAGTTCGCCGTTGAAATACTTGGGAGTCCCAATTTATATTTATTTTGATGCGCTTATCAGTAAAATTTAAAAGCAAATTAGTGGCTGGAAAGTGAAGGTTTTATCTCCTGGTGAGAGATTGATTTTTATCAGGCATGTGTTGAGTTCTATCCTAGTCTATACACTTAATGCCATGTGTGTCCCTAAGCAAGTTATCTCCAGAATTCATAAATTATTGGCTGATTTCTTTGGGGAGATTGTGAAGGCAGATTAAAAAAAATGGATTTCTTGGAATAATATTTGTTTTCCAAAGGCAGAAGGTGGGCTTGGGGTTAGAAACCTTGCTACTGTATCTAGGGCTTTTCGCTTGAAAGCCCTTTGGAATATGATTAATGCTGAGTCGTTATGGGCGAAGTTTATGGGAGGTAAATATTGGAAGGAGGGTGTCCCATTGATTTACCAGGAAGAGAAGAATAATGCTTCGCCTTTTATGAAGGAGATCATGAAGTCTAAAGCAGTCTTTGTTGGCAATAGTATCTTGCGGATTGGTAGTGGGGATTCAAGTTTTTTTGCATCAAACTAGAATTTAACATTTGTTTTCTTGAAAACGGGAACTTTGGAGTTGCAAGATATGTGGCCCACAATTGCGGAGGTGAGTAATGGGGATTTTAATTTGGTGTCACCAGAGATTAGAGACTTGGCGGGAACTTTGTTTGATGACAGAATCAAGGGTAGTGAACAGATAAAGGATCACTGTATTTGGATCTTGGATTCGGATGGCCTTTTTAGTTCGTATTTGGCGTATGATCTTCTCCGTGATAAGCAGGGTAAATCCACGTTGTTCGATAAGATTTGGTGTCCTATTCTACCATCCAAAATCTCCGTATTCGTTTGGAAGCTGTTATTTAGAGGTGTCCCAGTTGATGGGGAACTCTATAGGTGTGGGATTAGCTTGGCATCGAGGTGTTATTGTTGTGAATCACCGAGTGTGGAAACCTTAAATCATCTTTTTCTTTATGATAGCCTAGCTAAAGGGGTATGGAGGCATTTTGAGGCGTTGTTTGATATCCATGTTAGAAAGCAGGCAGAAATTACTACAGTTTTGACTGTTTGGTTTGGGAAAGCTAATAAGAATTCACAAGTGGGACTTCTCTATTTTTTAACGCCAATGTTCATCATCTGGGAGATTTGGAAGCAGCGTTGTCGGCGAGCTTTTGATAATGGCAAGCCGAGTATGATGACAATCATTTTGCTAGTTAGAAAGAGTCTTCGACTGGTGAATTCTTTTTGCGTTCCTAAACGGGTGAGTGCGAACAAAAAACCATTGATCGCCCTTGGTTTTCCTATTGCTCTGATTCTTAAGAAGCGTGCTAGAATAGTTTACTAGAATTTTCCTCAGGAGGATTTTGTGGCACTTAATGTAGATGGTTCTTCAAGGAATAACAAGGCGACAACTGGTATCATTATCAGAAACAGTTTGGGTAATTGCCTAGTGGCTAAGCAAGTTGATTTGGACGAAGGTTCAAATAATTTTGCAGAGGTTCGGGCAGTTGTTGAAGGACTTCTCTTATGTAACAGGTTTTAGTTTGCAAAACATTCCAAAATTGTGCGGGGTTGGTTCTATGAGGATTTCAAAGTTCCTTGGTTCATGGAAAATGCTTGGCGGGAGATTAAGAGATTGACATCTCACATGGAAATTAGTTGTGTTCATATTTTCAGGGAGGCTAATGCATTGACAGATGCACTTGCGGATAGCGCTCAGAAGGAGGGAGTTAGTAAAGAATATGGAGCAGTTGATCTTCCTATCTGGATTGGCGGGTTGGTTCATTTAGACAAGGTCCACACGCCTTATGTTCGACATGTTAGATGAGTAGGTTTGAAGGAGTTTTGTCTGTTCATTTATATGCGAAGATGTTGCGTGGAGTGGGAAGCAAAACCGGAAGTTTGGAATACAATTTGATGGTTTTATTGACTGACAGAGTTGCCGCGAGGGGCTGGAACTACAGATGCAGTTGGGCGGTCTTGCTGCAGGCGGTGGGTGCTTGTTTATCTCGCGGCGGCGGGGAGGATGGGCTAGAGCAATAGTCTATGTGCCACTGCAGGCGGACAGAGTTCACGGAGGTGGGGAGGCTGCTTTGGCTACTGAACTGAGGAGATCGTTGAGGACAGAGTGGGCAGTGTTTTGGCTAGTGAATTTGCGTGTCCTGGACTAGTGCTATGCGGTGTTGGCAAACTGCAATTTGTTTGTAAGTTTAGTGTTTGCAAGTTGCAAATTGCGGCTTATAAGTGATGCAGGAGGATCCGAGTCAGATGATACTGAGTTGTCAGATAGCACGTTATTAGCACTAAGATATCTTGAATTAGCAGACCAGCGCAAGGATGGCAAAAAATCATAATTATATTTGTAATTTGGCAGTTTTGGGTGCGTTTTAGTATTTTGGCCATAACTTTGGCTTTCAATGCGCATGTCGTGGTCAACCGGCTATGCTGGTTGAACATCTTTTTGAGGCCAAATTTCACCATTTTCCCTTCTGAATCCACAAATTTAGTAGTTTATTTCCCTTTATAGTAATATTTCAATTATTGTTTAGGAAGTGATTCTGAACCCAATTTGGGCCAGATTTCTGGCAGTTTATTTCTTTTATTACGTATTTTGTTTTAGCATGATTTAAGGGATTTTTCTAATTTTGGTAAAATTCTAATAATCACGAGTTTTAGCTATAAAGCCTGGCTTGTGGGCTGATTTTAGGGACCTTTGATTTGAGTAATTTAATTGACATTAGAGTTATTTCTCTGTGTTCTTGGGCGAATCTCTTGTATCATTCCTTGTGAATTGTCTCTTGAACTAGCTCGCAGGATAATCTATATTTTGCCCGACGTTAGTTGGTATCAGAGCTTCAGTATCTTCTTGGGGTAAGATTTTATCAGTTTTTATGGCTGGTGGTCGTGGTCGTCGCGGGCAGGTTTTGAACGACGTTAGTTGGTATCAGAGCTTCAGTATCTTCTTGGGGTAAGATTTTATCAGTTTTTATGGCTGGTGGTCGTGGTCGTCGCGGGCAGGTTTTGAACGAGGAAGCCCGTCACCGTGATCGTAGCATTCAGGATGTGATGATTGAGGATTTACAAAGGCAAGTTGCAGAGCTAACCCAGCGTCTAACGGCGCAGGTTTTCGGTAATCGTGAGATGGAAGATCACGATTCTGATTCTACTTTTGAAAACCCGTATCACAATCGTGCTCGATTCTGGGAGCGTCGTGGTCGGGAGGATCGTCATGGAAATCTTGGTTTCAAAGTAGATCTACTCGAGTTTTCTGGGACGTTACAAGCCGATGGATTCGTGGATTGGTTGAATGAAGTAGAGTGTGTTTTTGAGTATAAGGAAGTTCCAGATCATGTCAAAGAGAAATTGGTTGCCATCAAACTCAAAGGCAGAGCATCTGCGTGGTGGGAGCAGTTGAAGCGATCACGCGACAGGCAGGGCAAGGCCAAAATCATTGATTGTGAAAAGATGAAAAAGAAGATGAATGGTCACTCCCTTCCTTTCGGCTACACTCAAACATTGTTTCAACGACTTCATTCATTGAGGCAAGGCACGAGATCAGTTGATGATTACACGGAGGAGTTCTATCAATTGGTAGCTTGTAATGACTTATCTGAGATGGAATAGAAGATGGGGGCACGATATTTGGGGGGATTACGACAACCTCTGCAGAATGTCCTCAGCCTTCACTCACTGTGGACAGTTTCTGAAGCCTACCAGCGTGCACTTGCTGTGGAAAAACATCAGAACAGGAAGCTTATGATCAGAAGTGATCAAAGCAGTCGGCTAGTTCGCCCTCAAGGATCTCGTCCTATCCAACAACCACCGCAGAGTAACTCTACTATTAGATGTTTTAGATGTGGTGAACAGGGACATAGAGTGACTGAGTGCAGGAAGCCTGCTATTCAAAAGGGCAACAATCTTCTGATTGAGGAAGACGTGGTAGACAAATTTTAGGAACTTGGAGAGCCTGTGTATGACGATGATGAAGATGGAGATGTGTTGTATGGAGATGGCGTCATGAGACTCTGGTTGTTCGTAAGAGTCCACTAACTCCCAAGGATGATTCAGGGGACGATTGGTTAAGAACCAATATTTTCCACACTACATGCACAGTTGCAGATATAAAGTTTGCAAGATGATCATTGATAGTGACAGTTGTGAGAACGTCGTGTCTGAAGAGGCTGTCTAGAAATTGCAGTTGAAGACAGATCGTCATCCTAAGCCATACAAATTATCATGGCTGAATAAAGGCAGTGAGGTAACAGTAGATAGGCGATGCATAGTGTCTTTTTCGATTGGCAGAAAATACTTTGATAATGCTTGGTGTGATGTTGTATCTATGGATGCTTGTCATGTATTGTTAGGCACACCTTGGCAGTATGATCTATGTGTTATTTATGATGGGCGAAAAAATACATATTCCTTTAGCATTAAAGGGAAGAAGATTGTGTTTGCACCTCGTCGGGAAGGAACCACTTGTAACGACCCGATCCGCACAGTAAGATATTGTCCGCTTTGGGCCCAACCGGCCCGCACGGCTTTAAAATGTCTCTTACTATGGGGATCCAACCTCGCACATATATAACACATCACCATCCCGCACCCAGGCGATGTGGGACTATGATCTCCCCTTGGTAGCTAGTCCAACCCCTCTTGGGATCCACAGGCCTATTGGGGCTATTGGGCTCCAACCCTCACCTTCCCCCTCAGGTTCGCCCACACAAGGGTCTCACAATCCACCCCCCTTAAGGCCCAACGTCCTCGTTGGCCACACAGGCACAACGTCCTCGTTGCCCGAGGGCCCACCTCCACGTGGCACACTTTTGGCTGGGTCAGGCTCTGATACCATTCTGTAACGACCCGATCCGCACAGTAAGATATTGTCCGCTTTGGGCCCAACCGGTCCGCACGGCTTTAAAAGGCCTCTTACTATGGGGATCCAACCTCGCACATATATAGCACATCACCATCTCGCACCCAGGCGATGTGGGACTATGATCTCCCCTTGGTAGCTAGTCCAACCCCTCTTGGGATCCACAGGCATGTTGGGCCTATTGGGCTCCAACCCTCACCCTCCCCCTCAGGTCCGCCCACACAAGGTTCTCACACCACTCCTACCCCGTTAGCCAATAATACTAACCTGCTTTCTAAGTCCAGGTTTTTAGTTAAGATTGATCGTGGAGATGTGGTCTATGCTTTTTTACCTTGTGGGAATAGTGCAGCCAATGTAAATTCAGATTTGCCAGCAAAAGTGCATTAACTTCTTACAGAGTTTTCTTACCTGATGCCAGAGGATCTTTCTCTTGGGCTGCCGCCTATGCGAGATATTCAGCATCAGATCGACCTTGTTTTGGGGGCCAAGTTTGCCTAATCGGCCCGCTTATCGCCTCAGTCCTAAGGAATCTGAAGAGTTGCAACGACATGTGGTAGAGTTATTGGAAAAGGGCTACATCCGTGAGAATATGAGCCCATGCAGTACCTGCTCTGCTAGTGCCAAAAAAAGATGGCTCTTGGCATATGTGTGTTAGTAGGGCAATCAACAGGATTACAGTGAAATACATGTTTCCAATTCCCCACCTGGATTATATGTTAGACCAGCTGTCCGAATCTAAGGTCTCTTCAAAAATTGACCTTAAAAGCGGATACCACCAAATCAGAATAAGGCCTGAAAATGAGTGGAAGACAACGTTTAAGACGCATCATGGGTTGTATGAGTGGGTGGTCATGCCTTTTGGCCTGTCCAATGTGCCCAGTGCATTTATGAAATTTATGCATCAGGTTTTACGGCCTTTCATGGGGAAATTCGTTGTAGTTTACTTTGACGACATCCTCATTTATAGTCCGACATGGGCGTCACATTTTGATCACCTTCGTGCTGTTTTTGATAAGTTGAGGACGGAGCGCCTGTTCGTCAATCAGAAGAAGTGTTCTTTCTTCACTACTTCTGTTACTTTTCTTGGTTTTGTTGTGTGTACTGATGGTGTTCATGCAGATCAGTCGAAAATAGATGCGGTATTGGAGTGGCCCAAACCAAAGACCTTACACAATGTCAGAAGTTTCCATGGATTGGCGTCTTTCTACCGTCGGTTCATCAGAAACTTCAGCACTCTGATTGCTCCTATCACAGAGTGCCTCAAGGGACGTGATTTCCAGTGGTCTGAGGAGGCGGAGGCCAGTTTTCAACTGGTCAAGCAGAAGATGACAAAAGCACCAGTTTTGGCACTTCCCGATTTTCAAAAGGTGTTTGAGGTCAATTGTGATGCATCTAGGGTTGGCATTGGTGGTGTACTGAGTCAGGAAGGGCTCCCAATAGTTTTTTTTCAGTGAGAAGCTATCAGGATCAAAGAAAAATTATTCCACCTATGATCTGGAGTTTTATGTCATAGTTCAGTCCCTGAAGCATTGGCATCACTACCTAGTACAGAGGGGGTTTATTCTTGTCACTGATCATGAGGCCCTAAAGTACATCAATGGGCAACACAAGCTGATTCGACGGCATGCCAAGTGGGTGGCACACTTGCAGGAGTTCACGCTTGCGCTGAGGCACCAGGCAAGGAGTCTGAACCGTGTCGCAGATGCACTGAGCCGTAGTACATTACTCCTCACCACTATGAACACTAGAGTTGCAGGATTTGAGGCTTTCTCTGATATGTATGCTGTAGATCCTTCATTCGGAAGGATAATTCAGGAGGTAACTGATGGTCAATGACATGACTTTATTTTGCATAATGGTTATCTGTTTCGTGGATGTGCATTCAAGATTGTTCACTAAGGCAACAGATTATTCGTGAACTTCATAATGAGGGTCACTTTGGGCGAGATAAGACGTTGGCCTTGATTTCTTCTTCCTATTATTGGCCCAAATTGACCAGTGATGTAGCTCATTATGTGGAGCGTTGTTATGTGTGTCAGCGGTCTAAAGGAGTTCTCACTAATGCGAGCCTGTACACACCTTTACCTGTACCCGAGGCCCCTTGGTTTGATGTCAGTATGGACTTTGTGTTGGGCTTACCCCTTACCCAACGGGTCTGGGATTCTATTTTGGTTGTAGTTGACAGGTTTTTCAAGATAGCCCATTTTGTAGCTTGCAGAAAAATAATGGATGCTGCCCGGATCGTCCATCTTTATTTCAAGGAGATTGTGCGTTTACATGGTGTTCCCCGATCCATTACTTCAGATCGTGACACCAAGTTCATGAGTCATTTCTGGCGGAGTTTATGGGAGAAACTAGGGATGAACTTGAATTTTAGCAGCGCCTACCACCCCTAGACGGATGGACAAACCAAGGTGGTGAACCGCAGTTTGGGAAACCTTTTGAGGAGTTTGGCAGGCACTAAGCCAAAACAGTGGGATTTGGCGTTACCTCATGCAGAATTTGCCTATAACAGGTCGAAGAACAGAACCACAGGAATGAGCCCATTTGAGATTGTCTATGGCCAGAATCAATCCGGGGTGCTCGACTTAGCCCCTATTCCACGTGTGGGTCGTTTGAGTCCCAAGGCAGATGCGATGGCAGAACATTTTTGGGGTATCCATGAGCATGTGAAGTTGGCCATTCACGAGAGTAATTCCAAGTACAAGGTTCAAGCCGACAGTCACCGTCGTCAGGTACTTTTTGATGTTGGTGATTTTGTTTGGGCAGTATTAACTCGTGATCGTTTTCCTGTTGGAGAGTATAATAAGCTTAAGGAGCGAAAGATTGGACCCTGTGAGATCTTACAGAAGATCAATGATAATGCCTACAGACTGCGCCTCCCCAGTCATTTGAGGACTTTTGATGTCTTTAATGTAAAACACCTGAGTCCTTGTTTTGCAGATCCCGATGATGCTCGAGTTCTTTCCAACCCGGGGCGACTAATGCAGGAGGATCCGAATCAGATGATGCTGAGCTATCAGATAACACGTTATTAGCACTAAGATATCTTGAATTAGCAGATCAGCGCAAGGATGGCAAGAAATCATAATTCTATTTCTAATTTGGCAGTTTTGGGTGCGTTTAGTATTTTGGCCATAACTTTGGCTACGAGTGTCAGAATCGCGCAAATGACCCCAATTCGGAAATCTCTTTTCAACGCGCACATCGTGGTCAACCAGCTATGCTCGTTGCACATCTTTTCAAGGAAAAATTCCACCGTTTTCCCTTCTGAATCCACAAATTTAGTAGTTGATTTTCCTTTATAGTAATATTTCAATTATTGTTTAGGAAGTGATTCTGAACCCAATTTGGGCTAGATTTCTTGCAGTTTATTTCTTTTATTACGTATTTTGTTTTAGCATGATTATTGGGATTTTGCTAATTTTGGTAAAATTTTAATAATCACGAATTTTAGCTATAAAACCCGGCTTGTGGGCTGATTTTAGGGACTTTTGATTTGAGTAATTTAATTGACATTACAGTTATTTCTCGGTGTTCTTGGAAAAATCTCTTGTATCATTCCTTGTGAATTGTCTATTGAACTAGCCCGTAGGATAATCTATATTCTGCCTGGCGTCAATAAGTTGCAAGTTGTTACGTGCAAGTTTTTGGTTTTGCTTGCAAGTTGCAATTGATGCAATTGGAATTTGCAAGTTGTGCAAGTTGCAAGTTGTTCTAATGGTTCTTGGAAAGAGATTGCTTATGGTTCTTGGGTTGATGCTAGGTTATTCTTTCCTAGTTTCAAGCCCTTTTTGGTTAAGGTCTTTGCTTGCTTACTTAATTGTTTGTTTATGAGGCCTAGTCTCTTGGTGAATTTGGCCTAGTCTTTGAATAAGGTCTTTAAGGCCTAAACTTTCTCCTTGGGTTAGGCCTTATTAGGTCTTATCCTTGGTGAAATAGGTCTGGTGTTCAATTTTCCTTTTTGTTATGTAATGGTTTACTTGATGGTAGACCTTATTTTGTAAGGCATACTATTTGGTGAACTTGGCCTTTGTTCAAGGACGTTTCTATAAAGGTTTTTCTTGTTCAAGGTCACATAGTGATTTATGATAGTTTCTTTCATGGACCTAGATGTTAATTTTGTTTACCTATGATGTATGTCCAATAGTTTATTTCTCGGGTAAAGTCGTCATGTACCACCGACAGGTGTATAAGATTTTTATAAACTAATAAAGGTCTGGCATCCCATAGCTGCCCCTCCCCACTGGAGGTTTAATTTAAAAAAAATCTTATTGGTAAGTATAGGTAAGTTAGATGATGTGATTGTCTCATCTAATTAATTGCATGCAAAATTTTCTTATACTTATTATGAGACGTTGGCATAGCATTCATCCTTCTAGATTCTAAAAGTCGTACTTTCCTAAAAAAAAAAAAAGTTGTAACCAAATTCTCAACTTAGGTAGGCAGATCTGAAAGAAAAAAAAAAAAAAAAAAAAAAACTATATGTGAGTCTCATCTAATGTGGGTGCATGGGGCTCATCTTAACTTTTCACGTGTTCCAATCACTCATTAACCATATCGAAGTCATTTTTTTTTTCAAATAACGTAATAAATGAAAAACGATTTCACGTAGAAAAAAAAAAAAAAAAAAAAAAAAACGATTTTACTACGTGAATGATTGAGATGAGCCTGAACACGACTCACATCAAACATTGCTTGGATAGTGTATATTAAGCAATGTAGATCCCTAGGGTTTGTTGTACTATTTGCCGCTCATGGCTCACCTATATTCTCTACTCTTCTCTATTTAAAGAGTGTGAAAGGTAACAGCCAACCGTAAAGCACCTGCTTTTGATACTTACTTTTTTTTTCTTTCAGTCTCAGTCTTGCAATCTCTCCCCCTTAACTTACAATCTCCTGATCTCCCCTTGCTAGAACAACCGTTTTATATTATTTTTTAATCGTTCTGCAGTTTTTGGAAGATGGAGACAACAGTTTTCAGGTATTTTTGCCACCTTTCGTTAGATAATAGTTTTTACAATTTTTTTCCAAACATAGTTTCGTAGTTGTATGATAATTTTATATATATAACCGATCTTCATAAAACTATGGATAATGGAGTTGGGCTATTGTCCTTTTCATGATTTAATTGAAGAATAATACTATCCTGTAGAATGCTATTGGAGAAAATATAATGATTGTGACACAAAAAGATAATGATACTATCGAAAGGCATAAGAAGATTGGAACCGTAGATGGGAGAGGTGAGACTAGAGAGCAGACCATTCTGGATTGATAAATATGCAAAAATATTGGTGTGTGTTTCAATCAGCATCGTCTTTCAATGTTCCCCAAAGCAGCCAATAATTAAGAGAGGTTTTTATTTATTTATTTATATATATTTAGTAAATGTAACTCTACAATTTAAAATCTGATTAGAAATGATGCCAACAAATGAGGATTGTGGCCTTAGAACCCAACAAAAAAAAAGAATTAATTAAATTCCCACCGTATAAATTACACCGTAACTTAGGGCTGAAAACCGAACCGACGGTTCGGTTTTTCACCTAAACCGTGAACCGAACCGACTTAGGTCGGTTTTAAAATTTTCAAACCGAAACCGAACCGACCATTAACAAAACCGATCCGAAACCGAACCGATTCTAAAATCGAACCAAAACCGAAATAAAACCGAACCGAACCGAATATTTAAACATATTATATTATTTATATATAAAATATATTTTATTTTTATATATAAATAATATAATATATTTAAATATTCGGTTTGGTCGGTTAAAATCACATAGAAACCGAAAACCGAACCGACCACTTCGGTTTTGCATTTTTTTAAACCGAAACCGATCCGAACCGAATTTAAACCGAACCAATCGGTTCGGTCGGTTTGATCGGTTTTTTGTTCAGCCCTACCGTAACTGAAAAGAACTGGTCTAATGGTGAACACTAGATCAACAAGAACTGGTCCAATACTTTACTAGGGTAAGCGTGCGTGGAATATCAGTTTTTCTTTTCAATTGAATTTTATTGACTGCTGTAGATAAATTATTTTTATTTTTGCAGTGAAAACAACTTGAAATGATCTGGTGACGGCCAATAGCTTGGGAAAGAATTGGGTATTACATTTAAATCTTTTTAACACATTTGATTATCTATTATTTTAATATATTTTATGATATTGTTCTTTTTAGATGAAATAACATAATATCATGATCGTGGATTTATTAAGGGTTAGAAACTGCGTAGAACCTGAACTGGTGGATGCATATGCTTAATTTATTTTTCTCGTCTTTTTAAAATACTTGAACATACCTAGATAAAAAAATGGATGCCTTATGCAAGGTAGCACCAACCATAATAATTAGGCCTTTGTGCATTACCAATTTAAGGGGCAACTCAAAGACATTCAAATTAGCCAAATGGTGCTAGCTTAGTTATTAAGACTTACAGTGGATTGTATGTTTCGGGATCCTGATGAACAGTGAATTTTTTACTGTTATCACTCTGAAATTTTTGTTGTAATAAATGAAGTATGTTTAATTTTGGGGGAGTTTATTTTTTCGAAATAGCTAGCTAGGGTACATATCTCAATCGAGAGAGAGAACGGACTGAAGATGATTGGGGATGGAATGGGGAACCCCAAAAAAGTTCTCATTTTGATGAGTGATACTGGTGGTGGTCATTGAGCTTCTGCTGAAGCCATCAGGGCTGCTTTCAATGAAGCATTCGGAGAAGAGTACAAGGTCAGTTCAATATCTCACAGTTGAATTTCATTTTGTTGATTAGGATGTTTATGTTATTTGTTGCATTATCATGTTCTCTATGTTAATAGTGTATAGCACAGGTTTTTGTCACAGATTTGTGGTCAGAGCACACTCCTTGGCCATTTAACCAATTGCCTAGGAGCTACAATTTCTTAGTGAAGCATGAATCGCTATGGAAAATGACATATTATGGAACTGCTCCAAGAATAGTGCATCGATCCAATTTTGCTGCAACTTCATCGTTCATAGCTAGGTGAGGCTCTGCTTCACTTTGCATTAGATCATTTACATGATCTCCCCTATTCTGTTCTGAACTTCAAGCAAATATCTCTCCATTGCCAATGTCTTGTATCTGCACAGGGAAGTTGCCGAAGGATTGATGAAATACCAACCAGATATTATTATCAGTGTACATCCTCTAATGCAACATGTTCCACTTCGTATTCTGAGGGCAAAGGGTCTTTTGGACAAGATTGTCTTCACCACAGTTATCACAGATTTAAGCACTTGTCATCCTACATGGTATGTTCTCATTGTTCCTTTCGTTTTATGTATTTGTAATCACTTGTATATGTCATAGTGAAACTTCTTGTATTTGTATTCAGGTTTTATAAGCTTGTGACCAGATGCTACTGCCCAACCGCAGAAGTGACCAAAAGGGCGTCAAAAGCTGGTTTAAAGCCCTCTCAAGTTAAAATCTATGGGCTTCCGGTGCGACCTTCATTTGTTAAGCCTGTTAGGCCGAAGGTAGAGCTAAGGAGGGAACTTGGAATGGATGAAGATCTTCCTGCTGTATTATTGATGGGAGGAGGCGAAGGCATGGGTCCAATTAAGACTACTGCTCGGGCACTAGGGAATGCTTTGTATGACAAGGCGCTTGGGAAGCCTATAGGTCAAATACTTGTGATATGCGGCCGTAACAAAAAGTTGGTCAATAAGCTAAGTTCGATTGATTGGAAAGTTCCTGTTGAAGTATTCCTATATCGTATCTTACATTTCAGTTGTTTCATCATTGTTTTTAGCAGTTTGATGATGATATAACTGCCAGGTAGCCTTGTTGATAGTTTGATTATATTGAATAAAAAAAAGTGGCACAAGTTTTGGGGAAATGAGTGGAAATGTTTCACATTTAGGCAAAAAATGGTCCATATAGTTGTTATTAGTCAGATGTTGGAAATACTTCTCCACTCCATCGAGCAAGGAAAACAGCAAGAAGGCTTTTGATGAGGCATCTGTTAAAAATATTCTTTAATTTCAATATTGCAATCTTCATTGAAGAATACGCTGCAATTTCAGGTGAAGGGGTTTGTCACCAAGATGGAGGAATGCATGGGTGCCTGTGATTGCATTATTACAAAGGTACATATTTGTTTGGAGGGCATTTGTTGTTTTGTAAAGTGCTTAGAAGCTAACTTTTAATTGGAGTTAGAAGTTTTGAATGAGCTTCTGAATGAACTGTATGTTTTAATTCTGAATGAGCTGCTGATTAGAAGCTTTAAAATCAAAAGGTGTTTGTTTTTAGGTGTTGAATGAGAACTGTTTGACAATTTTGCCCCAATAAGCTGAATATAATTATGACATAAATATTGTGCTTAATTCATATTCAATAATTATCCAAATTGTAGAGAATGTTACAATACGTTTCCTTACAAGAATATCAAAATACGAGATGAAAACTTGAAAATATACATGAGATTGAGAGTTGGAAAGATAAAGAAAATCTTAAAAAGATATAAAGAAATAAAACAAAAATGAAGCAGAGAAACGAGATAAGTTTCTTATCGTTGAAGAATCTTTGTGAAGGTATGTGAATGACAATGCTTGATGAAGAGAATGAAGGTATGCAGTCAAATTTAGCCATACTTGTTTTTAAGAAGATGGGGGCAGTAGTTGTCATACAAAATTATTTTAATATTAGTATTGGAATAATTTTGAGTCAGTACTAAGTGATGAGCACCCCCTTATTGTTTATTCCAATCAGAAGTTGAATTTCTAATCAGAACGAAAAACAAACACCCTCTTAGAGTGATGACAAATGGTTAATATTTACTGGGGTGCCAACGCGTTCTACGTGCCCGGATATTCAATATTTTTTATTATAACAATTCAATAATAAGAAAAAATTATTATTGAATATCTAAACAAAATAATTATATATAATTTTAAGGGTATATGTGTAATTTATAAATAAATAAGGGGCTTCAAATAATTTATATTAGTGGCATAGGTATAAATAATAAATGTTTGAGAGATGCTGATTTTGATTATAAAAGCGTGAAATGTGGAGGAAAAAATGAGAAATCCAAAAATTAGATGTAAGGGTGTTTTTTTGTTAATTTATAATTGGAGAGCTTCACATAAATTATATTACGGGCTTGGGATTATTGAATATTTACAGAGAGCTGATTTTGATTGTAAATAATTTAACTTTGGAAAGATAAAATGGTAAAAATGTATAATAGTGTTTTCATTGTAAGGGTTTATTTATAATTTATAAATAATTGGAGGGCATCAAATAAATTAAGGGGTTAGGTTTAATTAATGAATATTAAGAGGGGCTAGATTGATTATAATTAATCTAAATTTGAGAGGGCAAAAGTGTAAAAAAATTGTAATAGTATTTTTTTCAATTAAAAGATATTAATGTCTCGGGAACGATTCATTGGTCTTTAGTTTTACATGTAATTATTAAGAATGTGAGAGGACAAAATGGGAAATAAAATTTTGAATTGAAGAATTGCGTTTTTCACCATTCATTTGGAGAAGGGGAATTATATATTTCAGATGATAATAAACAATCGTTTGATTTCTATAGGCTGGACCAGGTACCATTGCAGAAGCCATGATACGTGATCTCCCTATCATTCTCAACGATTACATTGCTGGGCAATTGTATGTCAATTTCTTTTTCTTATTGTTTGGGCATTTGCAGCCTTTACTATGAAAATATATAACACTCACTGGTTTAATGGTTATGTTTATTCATAGAATTCATCAAAAGAAATGACAGTAACTTTATAATTTATTGAAAGTATTAGACCACCTTTTATAACAAAGAAATGAACCAAACAAATACGCCATTAGCTAGAAATGAATTCTGCCATGCATGGGCATTCACTGTTCTTTCTTTGCTATATGGATGGTGTAGGAAGTTGGGAATGTACCTTACGTGGTGGAAAATGGTTGTGGGAGATTCTCAAAATCGCCAAAACAGATAGCTGCTATTGTTGCTCAGTGGTTTGGTCCGAAGGCAGATGAGCTTAGAGTAATGTCCGACAATGCGCTGAAGCTAGCACGACCAGATGCAGTTTTTAAGATAGTTCATGATATTCATGAATTAGTTAGACAAAGAAGTGTACTTGTACCTCAGTGTTCTTGTTCAACTTGAAAGCATTCACATTTTAATTAAACTTGATTGCTTCTGTAGTTATAGATGGTCTGATGGCCAAAGTATATTATATGCTCAGACCAACAGTTTTAAGATTGTATGCGGAGTTTATCAGGAAATGTTTTTAGTTGTATATGGTTGGAATTTTCATCTATGACTTTTGCAGAGAGTTACTAAACCAACACATTTTAGAATGTTTTTGGTTAAAAGAGTTGCTTAAGCGTAACCTTGTAGTTAGAGGCTTATGTGGAGCCATGCACGGCGCTCTCTGGAGAGGAATCTACTAGGAAAAGCGACTACTTCTGTGCTTTAGTATAGCAAGGGGATTGCTGATAGTAATAAAGGTGGGATTCTCTAGCTACCTCACATGCTGAACGTCCTTCCAAAAGTTGGTTGAAATCAAACCATGTATGCTATATGATCAACTATTGTATGGTTAGTTCGTTGTTGTTCTTTCAAAATGATACATTTGGGCTGCTTAAACCACCAAGGTGGACTGTGAATGCCCTGAACTCGCATTCTTTTCAATCAATCTTAATCACAATGTTATCATGCTGCTTATGAAGTGATGTGATAATGAGTAATTAATTAGTTAAAGTAACAACTCAAACACAAGCGATATGACAATGAAAAATTGGTTAAAGTAACTCATGAACTCAAACAAATGATGTGCATCTAATCCAGTTTAATGATTCAGAAATTTCATTCCACAAACAATGGCTAAAAAAGGAGGAGGCGGGGATGTTGGGGTGGGGGTGTTGTTGAACTAGTACCCTCCTTGAAATTCATCAAGTTAGGTAGGTGTATCAGACGGTGTCTATTGTGCGACGCATTGCCCTTTGTTTTGGTCCCACTTGCCACAACTCTGTCCTACAGTTTTAGGACATTGATCAAAGTTTTGAAAATATTAGGAAATGCTTTAGTTTAAAGAGTCTAAGTGGCCTTCAATATGAAGCTTGTTATGACCATTTCAACACCAAGCTTAATTCCATCTCCAGACATAATTTTAATGCCAATTAATACACACCTCCACATCCATATTCTTTCCATCAGAAAATTTAACACTGGTCCTTCCTTTAGCAAAAATCATTCTATCTCACACCCAATTATTGGACCATTAGCTAACCCATCGCAAAAAGTTTAGCCTTTTTTTTTTTTAAAATAAAAATAAAAATAAATAAACCCCCAGTGGGGAGGGGTAGCTATGGGATGCCACACTTTTATTACTTGAAAAAATCTTGTACATCGTTCGGGGGTACATGACGACTTTACCCGAGAAAAAACCAATGGACATACATCATAAAAAACCAAAATTAAAAACTCCGTCCATGAAAGAAAATCATATCTCGTTATGAGACATTGAAAAAGCCTGGTTCACTAAAAGGTTAAACCTTAAATAATAAGGCCTACCACCAAGTAAACCCTTACATAACAAAAAGGAAAATTAAAAACTAGACCTATTTCACCAAGAGTAAGGCATAAACCAAAGAATGTTTAGGCCTTAAGAAGCCTTATTCAATAAATAGGCCAAACTCACCAAGAGTTAAAGCCTTATAAACAAACAA
This sequence comes from Berberis vulgaris, assembly GCA_963556465.1. Lineage (NCBI taxonomy): Eukaryota > Viridiplantae > Streptophyta > Magnoliopsida > Ranunculales > Berberidaceae > Berberis > Berberis vulgaris. The sequence goes on along the minus strand of OY747130.1, from coordinate 13,377,098 downwards.
ATAGGTGAACAACCAAAAACCTAAATCAAACCATCTAGTCAATAACCAAATGAATGTCTTGCTCAAAAGCCATTTAACAACCTGCAACTTGATCACCTTGAAAAATATGCTCCAACCTGCAACTTGACCATAACCACTTGCATCTTAATAACAAACTTGCAAATTGCAGGAATAACAACTTGCAAGTTCAAAATGCAACTTGCAATAACAATCTCAAAATGCAAATTGCCAGCATAACAACTTGCAAAGACCCAACGCATCATGCCAGCCTGGCACAAAATCAACATGTAAAAAGCACCAGAGCAGCAACGAAAAACTCAGCACTCTGTCCAGCACAACGAACTGAAAAATTCTCTCTCCACACAGCAACCTGGACCACAAATCAGCATGTAAAAAACGCCAGAGTAGCAACAAAAAACTCAGCACTCTGTCCAGCACAACGAAACGAACTCGCCACAGTGAACTAAAAACAGAGTTAGATGCAGCACTCTGTCCAGCACCTTCCAAGGACCGAAACCAGCATTTTGTCCCAACCCGCAGCAAAACGGCCCTGGAAATCAAACATACTGCTGGTTCGCATCTACGACACTCCAATTCAGTGACAACACCCTGCATATCATCACAAAAACTTCTCTATTCATAACCATGACGAACATAGGCCGTATGGCAACTGTCGAGCAAAACCAACCCTGCCAATCGCCTAGGCAAGTCATTCGCTCCAAATGTGACAGTCCTATACTCTTTTTGTGCTCTATCGACTAACACATCCGCCACCGCATTGGCCTCTCTATAGATATGTTTGCAATTTATCGACATTTTTTCCACCATCAACTTAATTTCTTTAAAATTGTTCTCCAACTACCAAAGAATTTTAAAGGTCTCCCTAAACCAACCACAAACAAGTTCCGAATCCGATTGTACCATCACTTTTCTAAGCCCCAATGAGAAACAAAGGCGCAAACCTTCCACGAGAGCCAAAGCTTTTGCTTTGTTATTGGAACCTTTCCCAAAAAACAATTGTTTTCCCACAACATAAAGACCCATTGTGTCTCTAATAATCACCCCTTCTGATGCCTTGTTTCTGCGAGAGGATCCATCAACATTGAGAGCAACAAAATCTGCAGGAGAGAAAATCCAATAAACAATTCTAACACCCTTTCTTTCTAACTGGGATCTCATGTAACCCCAAAGCCCTTAATGGGTCCTTATTCCGACTGATTTGTTTCGGAATGATAAAAGTGTTTGCCAACCTTAAATTGCGCCTAATGTTTAAGATCACAAAAACATAACTTGGAGAAGCATCTTCGTAGACACACTTACATCTTTGCTTCCAAATTTCCTATAAAATAAACATAGGAGTCAGGAAATATAACACACCTATTTGTGACTTCATCTTGGCTCTTTTGAACCATATCAATAAAATCGTAGAAATCTCTGTTGGTTTCCTTATATGCACGTCAAAAACCCCTTCAAAGTGGTTCCACACCTTTACCGCCAATTTTCCATCAAGAAATAGGTGATTCAAAGATTCCGTCTTTGGATTATCACAACACATACATCTTGAGGCTAGGCTAAAACCGCATTTGCAATAGCTTCCACACAAAAACTGATATTCTCGAAGGAATAATGTCTTGCCATATCTTTTTACTTAACTTACTTACCGCCCCATGATTTCGTACAATTCATACGCCGACGGAAGAGAGAAAAGACCATCAGCCCATACACATCTATCATCTCCACATCTCTCACCACGCAATCTATCTGCATAGAGGTTACGCGCCATCTGCCTGAGAGTTGGGTTGATCAATTCAAAATTACCCAAACTCACTTCCCTTACTGTAGGCCAAATACCACGACTAACTAAGTCCTCCGACCTTCGAAAAGAAGCCACAATATTTTAGTTTTCCTCATAAAAACTAATAATGCCCTTTTCCAATACGCCAAAACGAATTACTCAATAACAGAGATTTACAAAGCATGATCTCCTTGAAAAAAGGTAATGCCCCACATTTTACAACTTGACCACTCAACGCAACTCTAGGCAACCAGTATTTGTTCCTAATGAAAGAAGCCCATAAAGAATCCGAATTAATTAGGTTCCAAAGAGCCTTAACTCGAAAAGCCTTCATCACTACTGTGAAATTTTTAACACCCAAACCTTCCTCCTCCTGAGGGAAACAAATCTTGTCCCATGACACCCATTTTTTCTTCAACCTGCCTTCACAATCCCCTTAAAAGAAATCCGCTAACAAGCCATTAATTCTTAATAAAACTTTCTTGGGCACACACATGGCAATTAGAATATAAATAGGGATCGAGCTCAGGACATATTTAATCAAGATCAGTCTTCCCCCCGGGGATAGCAATTTTGCTTTCCATCCCTGAATACGACGTTGAATTTTAGCAATCAACTCTTCGAAGTAGGAAATCATAGCTTTCCCTTAAAAAATTGGCCCTCCCAAATATGTCAAAGGAGCACCTTTATATTGGAAACCCGTACACCTTTTCAAAGCCACAATTATTTCCACAACCGCCTTATCCTCCAGCATAAAAGAACTTTTTCCCTCATTCATTTTCTGTCCTGAAGCATTACAATTTCTTTTCAAAAGTTCCATGCATCCCAAAACTGATTATTTTCTACCATTTAAAAAAATAAGAGTATCGTCTGCATAGAGAAGATGTGAGACAGGTCTGCAAGCCCTAGGCGTATAATAACACCCAATTTTTCCTCTATTGAAAGCCACTTGCAATCCCCTATTGAGCACTTCAGAAGCAATAATGAATAATAATGGTGACAGGGGTCTCCTTGCCTTAATCCTCTGGTAGATTTGAAAAAGCCTATGTAGGCTCTCTGTAGCAAAACTGAAAAACCACAAGAAGCAATACAATTGGAAATAATATGGCAGAATCTACTGTTGAAACCAAATCTCTTGAGCACCGTGAACAGAAAATTCCATTCAAGTCGATCATAAGCTTTCTCCATGTCAATCTTCAACACAACATTGCCTCCAAAAACCTTTTTATGATATCCCTTACCAATTCTTGCTCTAGTCCAATATTTTCACCACTGAACTTTCTTCTTACAAAGGCCCCCTGCTCCAGAGAAATTATATGTGGCAAGAACAACGTCAGTCTATTGCAAAACAATTTACTGAAAATTTTATAAATCACATTGCACAGACTAATAGGGCGAAAGTCAGAAAAGGAACATGGATTTTGCGTTTTCGGAATCAGTGCCATAAAACTTGTCGTGAAAGAAGCGGGCAAAGCCTCCCCCTCAAAAAACTGTATAGCAGCTTCCCATATATCAATACTCAAAAAATCCCAGCAAGTTTGAAAAAAATCAGCCGTAAATCCATCCGGTCCAGGAGCACTATTTTTGGGAATATCAAAAACCGTCTCTTTAACTTCCTCCAAAAATGGCCTTTTAACCAAATCATCACACTTAGTGGAATTAAAAATCATCGGAATGCACTCTAACAATTTTGTATCCACTATACAATTTCCTTGGGAAGACAAAAGATTATGGAAATATTCATTTGCATTGTCAAGAATCTCACCTGGTTCCGAAATATTCCTTCCACATGATAAAGTGATCTGGGAAATGGCCATTCTTTTTTGTTTAGACTTAGTGGAAGCAAAAAAATATTTTGTGCAAGCATCCCCTCCTTGGACTCTTTTTCACCTGATTTCTGAATCCAGTAAAGCTCCTCTTGTTTGAGAGCTAATCTGTACTCCGCCTAACAACGACTCAGATTACAACAAGCTGTAACATCCCAATTAGCATCAACGTTTAGCCCAGTATTGCCAATATCTTCCCAGCCAGCCAAAAGAATAGTTTTCCACTGTTGCATCTCATCTTCTAAAGATCCCAGTCTGCTAAACACATTGCCAAAGATCATCTTATTCCACTGTATAAGAGCTCTTCTCACCATTTTAAGCTTAACATCCACTTTGTCAATAGGTCTCATACTGCCCATGTCAGATAACCAGATGCCTTTAACCAGATCAAAAAACCCATAATGTGTCATCCACATGTTAAGGAAGCGAAATGGAACAAAACTTATTCTTGTTTGAGTTGGCATGGATGCCAGCAGCGGAGAGTGGTCTGAAAAGGTTCTACTGAGATGTTCCACTTTCGGACTAGACAAAACTGTCAACCAAGCCGAATTAACGAGAATTCTGTCAAGTCTGACCCAAATACGACCTCTGCCTTGTCTATTATTGCACCAGGTGAGTCTAGGACCCGTGAACCCACAGTCTAATAATCCACAATTTTCAATGCAGTCTGAGAAATTAGACATGCTAGCCAAAGATGGCTCTACTCCCCTAATTTTCTCTTGCGACAGTAAATAAGTATTAAGATCCCCGCCAACCATCCATGGGAGATCATGATTGGAAGCAAAATTAATCATATTTGACCAAAGATCCCTTATCTCTTCAACCAAGCATTTAGCATACACAAAAGAAATTAAAAAAGATCTTAAAGCAGAATCTATTACCTTACAATGAATAATCTGATCCGACATATCCACGATTGAGAGGTCTAAATTAGCATCCTAGAAGATCCATATTTTTCCTCCAACCCTGTCATTCGAAGCAAATCCTGCTAGCTTGATCTTATTCCCAATCTCCAAGTATCTACTAGCGTCAATCATAGGTTCTGCTATCATAAGAATTCTCATTTTATTTTCCACAACCATGCTTTTTAGTCGTCTTCTCGTGGCTCTATTACCAACCCCACGAGCATTCCAAAACATAAAGTTTTCTATCATACTAATTACGGGAAGAAAACACACCCTTCTTTGTCTTACGACGCGTGCCCGGAGGCACCGCCAATTTAACTTGTTGCTTCTTAATTTCTTCATCCGACTGTGCCCCCAACGCTAAATTATTGATAGCTACAAATTCTGGCCCTACCTCCGAAACGGACTCCGTCTCATCACTATCTTCTGTGGCACTTTCGAAGGTATTAATGTTTCTTTTTTTCTTCTTTTTCCGCAAAACACGACCTTCTTTAAACAAATTAATAGCTTTATCTAGTAACAAGTTCACGTCCTCCTTATTACTTGAAACCACCGGTTCCGACTGATCACCAACGTCCCCAGATTCTATTTGATTAACCTCTACGTGTTCTCTCTGTGGCCTTGAACTGCTGCCTGAAGTATTATCATTTTCATGCAAAAAAACTTGGTCATTGCTTTCGGTTTTCTTTGGGATAGACATCCCAGGTTCATCGCCTACAATCTGAGCCAGACTGATCAACAAATCTTTGTTCGACCTGTCTGAAACAGAGTGAGAGATCTCTGTTATGGGAGAAACAACACGTTGATGCTCTGTTTTGGACGAAACAGAGCGTACGTGCTCTGATTTCATCGAGTCCAACTCGCCATTGTGACGCCATGCCTCTGATTGATGGCGCAGAGCATTGGCACCAGACTACGTCCCTGGGTCAGCCTGAATAACGTCACCATTTTTCACCCCTTCTTCAACTCGTGAAACCTCTCTTTGTAGAATCTTAATGTGGCTATTGTTATTAGATTTATTCACATCATCAAAACAAAGACTCGTCATTCCTGTGCCGCCTAAAACGTCATGTTGAATTGTTTCTCCTTGCTTCCCAATAGCTTTTTCAATCTCAAGAGCTGTGTACCCCGCCTCAAGAAGACCTTCCTCTGTTGTTTCTTGAGCGACATTGTCACTGACAGGTTCCTTCTCTTTTATTTGATTACTGTCATCTTCTACAATGTTCTCCATAAGAGTCTCATATTTATTTGACAAACTTAAATTCATCGGATCTTTGGCCACTGCCTTCTCAACACTTCCTCCCTCCTTGATTTCCTCACCCTAACTATTATTTGCACCACTCGTGCCAACTTCTGGTTTTGTCAGTTTATTTTTGTTGGCCACTGGAACATATTTTTGTTCATTCACCAAATTGGATGTTTTCACATTGCCCTTATGAGCTAACTTTTTTCTACACACTTCCTCCTGATGCCCTAGCAGTGAACAATAATCACAATATTTGAAACCTGGGTATTCTATCTTCTGCCATAAACCCCTATTGTTAGCCCTGTCTATCCAAATTCTACTAGGTAGTTTTTACGCTAAAGTCATCTCCACGCAAACATGGGCAGAACCCGAGCGTGATAAGCATCGAGTATGATCATCCATGCGCAAAAAGCCACCAAAAGAGTTCACAATTGCTTTCAAAAGAGGGGGGTGAAATAAATGCAAAGGCAAGTTAGGCAACTCTACCCATAAAGGAACCGAGATCGGATCTGCTTTCAGACTGAAACCATCATGCCAGCATAAAGCTTTGAAACGAACTCCACGAATAAAAAAAGAATCCCTCAAAAGAACTTTCTTTGCTTCTGCCTCAGATTGAAGGCGGACTAAAACATGACGTTGATCAAGCAATCCTAGCGAGAAATCTCTTAGAATACCCCATGTTCTGTGAATCGAATCCTGAATATCTTCCAAAGTTGGTCTGTAACTAGAGAACTTTAATACAATCACATGTTTTTCCATGAAAGCTTCCCCACGTACTCCATCCAATGCCGTAATTCCAATTGTCGGCTCTCCATCTTTTCGAAATCTAGTTCCTTCCACATGCGTGTCCGTTACTTCATCTACCAAGATTTTTCCAAGGATTTGGGCGAAAAAAGGCTTAGGAGCCCCTTCCACGGCTCCTCCACTTCCAAGACTCCCCATTGTGGGAGGAGGATTGGCGGGTGGAGGCGCCGACATTGCAAACAAACCCTGGCCTAACCAGGCCCGCTCCCAACGATAGCCAAGCAGGCAGAGTCAAGTGACAGATAGAGCAACAACGGCCAGTGATGGCTACTGAATCGTGTCGGCAACCTAACTTGGTGGCGGCGGCCTTTCGTTGTGGTGGCGGCGGCCAAAGTCCAAGCTTGGCAGCTGACTTTTTCCTACTAACTTTTTTTTTGCCAAAACAAAGAGTTTGCCCATCTGTGGGCCCTTATTCACCCAAAAAAAAAAGTTTAGCCTTCATCCTAAGTCTAATTTGAGTCCTTCTATCGCATATAAATTTTTTTATTGGCGACACAGATCCTACATCAAGTTCTATTTTTCTTTACCATTACATTAAACACTCACATTCATCAACATGACAACAGAGTTCCATTTTTGTAGTAGCGGACTAGCGGGCATTGCCATCTAGTTTTCATTTGAAAAAGCGAAGCAGTAGGGTGCCTGCTTCAATCATTTGGTATCCAGTTCCAAGTAACTAGAGATCATAAACAAATAAGCCTAAAACTCTTCCAAAGTAATTATAAAACCTCTCAACACTGGAAGAGGTACTTCTTCCAACATTCGAATATTTTTCAATCTAAAACATCACCCTGGATATGAATTTGGGGATATTGACAACATTCCTAGATTCCAAATACTTTATATAGGCGATCGATGATCACACGATGATGACATTATTTTATGTATTGTAAATAAAACATGCAAGCACCCAACACTTAAAAATCATGGATCAAAACTCATAAAAATTCATTCAAAAAGTAAAACCACAAAATTACAAGCCAGTGTGAATAAACAAACACCCTCATAAAAACTCATGTCACCACCTCCTCCAATTCTCCCTAAAAAAATGGAGAAGACCCCATCATGAATCCTTCAAAAAGTTAAAAAACTTCCATTTATAGAGACATAATCAACCAAATTTAAAAAACCCCACATACCCATTTGAGCTAATCGACAAGCAGAGAAGAAAAAATCAAAGATTCAATAACTATACCCAATAAAAAAAGATTGCGGAGGAATCCCACTTTGTTGATGATGATGATGAAGACCCAGAATTAGAATCAGAGCTCTCTCTCTACACAACCCAAAACAACAATAACAACAACAACAAGAGAAGATTAAAGGGGTTGGTTGAATTTCCGTGAAGAACACAAAAGAGACAACAAAGAGAGAGGAACGGAGAGGTTTTGAAGGCGCATTACGCGTTTTATCTGGATTTAGTAGTTACAGAGAGGCAAATCTATTTTTTTGTTTTTTGTTAATTACCTTTGAGCGAGCTCGAAAAATATAATCTTTGATTCTAAAATCTCCGCACGAACGAAGAGGAAAGGCGCAACCTTTGAAGACGAAAACGAAGAGGAGCTTCTCCACTCTTATTCAATATACCAGTCTTGATAACCAGATTTGAGTGTGGGTCTTTGGAGCCAAAAACCAAAATCAAAACGAGATCTATCTTAGTCTGTGAAGAGGAGAAATAACTTGTGAAGGAGTCTGAGTCCGAGTCTTGTGGAGAAGAAGGAACAAGTTCTGAGTCTGTGAGTCTGAGATCTGGGTTGGTTGAAGGACGAGATCTGAGTCTTTGGTTGAAGGCGAGATCTGAGTTTTTCTTGTGCTCAACAATGAAGGACGAAATCTGAGTTGTTCTTTGGTTTGGTTGAAGGCGAGATCTGAGTTGTTCTTGTGCTCAACAATGAAGAGCATCTGAGTTGTTTTGGAGCATCTGAGTTTTGGAGCATCTGTGAACGAGATCTGAGTTTTGGAGCCAAATAAGGCGCACGTGCCCAAGACCCTCCCAGGCGCACGTGCCCAGGAGGGTCCAGGTAGCAACCCAGGCTGGCCGGGTAGAATTATTGTTGAGCCCAGGAGGGTCCAGGCAGCAACCTAGGCGTGAAACCCAAGCTGGGTAGAATTATTGTTGATGAAAATGATGCTGATGACCAAGAGTACCATAAATATCTCCTTCTTCTTCATCGCGACTTGGTGATGATGATTAGCATTAGTATTTGGATTTGGATTTAAGGGGTTTAAGAGGGTGGTGGAGACTCTCAGCCTATCTCTTCTACTTTGTTGTGGGATGTGAAATGTTTCAAAGCTCTCTTCTTTTTCTTCTTCTGCCATCACTTCACTACTAAGTTCAGCTCACAGCTAGTTCCTATATTTCTTCTAAATTTACTGTTATTGTTGTTGTTTCAAACAGACAACTTAGATTAGATTTGATTCTCTTAATAAAGAAATAAGGTAACTAAGAGTAGGGACTAAGGAGAGCAGAATCAGTAAATGATGTGAAGAAGAAAGTATGGAGATTGAGATTGTGATGTGTGGGAAGTGACAAGTGACAAGAGAGAGGTTGTGTCGGTGTTAGTGTCTGCTGTAGAAGAAAATGAAGAACATAATAGATTAGGGTTGTTAGGCATTAGGGTTAAAAGAATCTAAATTGTTAAAGTCAAAGTATAAAAGTTAAAAAATAATAAATCTTTTTTATCAAATGGGTTTGAACTGTTTGAATACAGAATTTTGGAACCAGACTCGATTCGTTCTACTATGGATCCGGACAGTTTCCTAATTTACATTTTAAAAATCGGACCGTTTTGCTCTAAACAGTCCAGTTCGATTTGGATCCACGGTTCTTCGACCCGCCCAACTCTCTAGCAATGTCCATGAGGCTTGAGAATTGAGATGTGCTACTTCACTGGATGACAGCCTGCATTTGAGTTAGGGGCTCGAGTTCTCTTTTCCCTGCTACCCTTATCATTTTTCATTTGCTTCTCATTATTATCATTTCCCTGCTTATTGGTTGCTTCCATTTCCTCATCATAGTTTGCACTCTTGTTCACTGTCTCCATGCCTATAGCTACTTGGCTTAAAAGCTCTTATGCCTGTAACTATCTCCCATCCCTCTTGGGTTTCTACCCTTTCCTCCACAAAACTCTTAGTTGCTTCTTCATTCCAGCCTTATGAGTACTAGGCATAATTATTTTTCAGTCCCCTCTTTGCTATGTTTTCTTTTCCTCTTCTTTAGTTCTAGCCTTCACATTTTCTACATTTTCCTCAACTTTTTTGTAAACGGCACATAAATAGGTACATAATGTTTCTTTATGTTTTCACTTTTGTAATCCTTATTTATCGGTCTTTTTCCTCTCTTTGACCTGAATGAAAAATTCTCCCAGTTCTTTCCCTTGGTTTAGACCCCTTTTTTTGGCTTTAGCTCTGAGTGTTTCTCCCAACAAGTATGAATAGAGTGCCTTTGTAATCTACATTCGAAACAAAACATTGGGGGATCTGGATATTTGATTCTTTGCCAAAAGCCATTAATATTAGGAGTTCAAATCTATTGTAACAACCCGATCCACATAGTGTTATATTGGTCGCTTTGGGCCCACGTCTCGCACGATTTTAAAGAAAGTAACTCAAAACACGATAAGATTAAGAAAGTAACTCAAAGATAAGTACTACAACATGAAACTTTCTATGCCTTTTGAAGATTGTCACTATCATATGGTTAATTTTAATCACTCGAAATTTTCCGTGCACCATGATTGTCACTGTCATACAAGAGCAAGATGAAGGTTTGCCAAAATGATACACATTTGTCATTACACACCCAAAGCATATGGGTTCAAAACCAACACAACTTACCCTATCGAATGCATTCAACTAAAGGATTTTGTTCCCTAGATACTTATCTCCACTCTAACTAAAGAATTTTTTGTCCTGATGCAGTTAATTTTCTCTCTCGGCTTGACCTTGACCCGCTGACCTGCACAAGGAACGCACGTGAGCCATGGACCACCGTTGTGGTGGCCTATGGCACTCCAATGCTAAGGTCAGACATGGCTCTGAGGAAAGCTTAAAGTTGTAAACATGGAATTTGTAGCGTACCTTTATTCACCAACCTCCTATCTTATTTATAGTGTTGGAGTTCTAGTTCGGTCAGGCCATCGGTGGCATAGTTTAGTAAAAGTGATCTTCCTGAAGATCCTTCTCTAATTAGAAGTCGTCTTATAGAGAAAATTTTCCCTGTTAGACATGTGCTCTTTGATAGGCGGGAGATAGTAAAGCATCACAGTGTTGTCCATAGGTGGAAGTTTCTACGTACGACGTATATTCTAGCATTCGCTTCTTAGTTGAATACAAAGTACTGTTGGCTTACCCGTCCAAAGTTGATCCTCGAGATACTTGCCTCAATAGGTCTTACAGGTATTGGGGATGGTTTCGAGATGTATGGGCTTAGCAGGACACAGTAATTCGGGTCTGGGCAACGGATTGCAATTCGCGGGCTTGATGTCGCTTGGGCCGAATCAGTGCTAGATTGATGCTTGGGCCTGTTATTCCTAGAGATCATCATGACACGTGTATGTTGTAGATGAAATGACATTTTGGTGTATCATCTGATGCTCCCCCCGAGTTAGTGGGCCACCTAGTCAGTCCCCTAAGTCACTTCTCAAAAAAATACGTCGCTCATGATGATTGAGTCTGAACTGTTACTTGAGCGGCACACTTCATTAATTATATCTATTTATATCTACCTTTCTACATAAATTGACTATTTCATTTCTCCATTTTTTGAGGCTTCGCTCTGTTCAGTTTTTAATTGAAAGCTTGTTCACTTTTCCCATGGCTTGTCAGACTCAACTCGACGATGAACTTCTTACTAGGGGCTTCCAGTTCTTTGAAGATAGGTCGGCCTCCGAATCAAGCCTGGCCAAGATTCGAAAGAACTATGGGGTCCCTGAAGACCTGAAATTCTTCACTATCCGGAAGGATTCATCTGTTTGCACCGTGGCATGCTTCAGGCGGGCGTTCATTTTCTCGTGATTGATGAGATCTGGAGCTTTCTGTAATTCCTTGGTATCCCTTCTGCCCAGTTTGTATCGAATGGGTACATGATTGTTTTCCTTATATTGATTAGGGCAAAAGTCACTAGTGTCCGAGTGACTCTAAGGATGATTCAGATACTAACTTCTCCTCGACTAAACAATCACACCGTATGTGAGATGAAGTCGCCGGCTTGCTTCGAGAAATTGTCGGATGACTTCAAGTTCTAGCAGAAACAATGCTTCCTGACTCCTTCGGGCACAAAGTATTTCTAGTTCAATGGTCGCCCGCTTGAGTGGGAATTCATGCAACTTCGTAAGTATAATTTTGTCATTTGATTCCATTGTGTTGATTGTTGCGTGTATTCTCCGTTTGGTGGTTCCCCACTACTCCTCTTTCCTCGGAGGAGGAAGCTTCTATGAAAGCATTCTGTGGCATGCCTCGAATGAGAGTGGAGGATGTTATCTACACCTCCAATTTTAGTCACAGTGGGTTATGGGTGCATTGGAATGTGGCTCCCACTCTTTTTAGAGTGTCGAAGGTTCATTAAAGGTGGAACTCTTTCCAAGAAGTGGAAGGCCTCGAAAGGCAAGGTTTCATGTTTGTCAGACATGGAGGGGTTTTCTGAGACATTTGCTTCTTTCATAGGTTGAAAGTGGCCTCGCACTGGGGCCGAGCCTACTTCCAAACGATCCGCTCTATTGAGGGAGGAGGGTGATTCAGACATGTCCACCGAGGCGAAGGTTGTAACATCTGATTTGGAGAAGGACCACCTACGGCTAGCAGGGGTTGATGTCGCGTCGAAGCTGAGTATCGAGCAGGTGGAAGCTTTGAATAAAAAGTTGATGCTGGCTGCTGTGGCGGCTTTTACTAATACTGACCAATCCATGTCTGTATTACTGGAATGTCTTGATAAAGATTTGTCTGTGGCCCCCGAGTTTTCTCGTCGCACTGGTGGATCGTCTGAAAGTGGTCGTTGCAGCATGGACCCTATTTCTTGCAGTCCACATTGCCCTCCATCTCGCTCTAAGCCGTATATCGAGATAACTAAGGGTCCGATAGACAATTCGCTTCCTTCTCTCCCTTTGGATTCTACTAAGTCGGCTCACAACAGAGGGTCAGCTACTGGTGACGAGGGGAAGGTGGTGGATGAGGGCCCAGGTGAGGTGAGGACTGCAATTGGCGGTACTGGTGTAATTCTGCATTCGAAAAAACTTCATCCGGACGCGCGGATGAGTCTGTTTGTTTCGGATGTAGTAAAAATGAGCAACCAGACCTGCCACCAGAAGGTTGATATTGATTATGCTTCGAGGAAGCATATCAGCAGACGTTATAGCTGGCTGGTGAACCGTACTTTAAAGCCAGAGGAGGAGGCGCTGGGAGAGCATATGGATAAAGGGCTTAAACATCTTCTGTTGGGGATGTCACATCTGAGCGAAATGACCGCAACCGGAATGAAAGTTGAGGCGGCCCGCGAGAGGGTGTACATCATGGAGCATGTCTTCTCTAATATGCAGAAGTCGTATTCTGATGCACTCTTTGAGATTGAATCATTGAGAAAATAGTTCGAAAAGATGAGGCTGGAACAATCAGCCACCAATGTTGAGGCCCAGAGGGTTCGTCTGGAATCCCTTGAGTTCCATTTAGCAGAAGCGGTGTTCACCAGGGTAGATCCAGAGAAGAGCTGAACCTGGTTCGCCGTGGCTTAGAAGTTGCGCAAGAAACTGCTGCTAAAGTGCGCTCTGAGTTGTGATCTCTTACTGAGGAGAATACCAAGAAGAAATCTTAGCAGGTTGTCCAGAGACAGCAGTTAGAAGCCAACGTTGAATTCAACGTTTGGGAAGCAAGAAAAGTTGGGGAGAAGCTCCTTCTAGTGTAGCATGAACTTAGTGCGGTTAAGGACTTCCCAGACTGACGTACTGATAGGCAAGCTGGAGCTGCTGAAGCGTGAGCTTGGTGAAACAAAGATGTGCGAAGAAGAGTTTTTCAAGGCGCAAGGCACGTTTGAATTTCGTGGGCTCGTGCATGGGAGGTTGGAACTGCTGGCATTGATGAAAGAATAGCATCCGGACTGGGACCTTTCTTACTACAGGAAGGTGTCCTTTGTTGATTTTAAAGAGAACTTTGAGCTGTCAGAGGAAGGTGGCGATCAGGATAATGGCGCTCAAGCCGAGGCACGCACAGATTCTACTCCTGCTTCTTCTCCTGTTAAGCTTAGTTTCTCGTATTTGTACCTTCTTCTGACGAGGAGTAACTTTTGTACATCTATACCTTTTGTTTGGACTGTTAATGAAAACAATTTTTTTCGAGAATACTTCATACCCGTGTTCTATTTAGTCCCCCTGTTGCATGTTTTCCATTTCGCTTTGTAGTTTTATTTTGACACATGTTTTGATGGGTTAGCGGGGAGCCGCGTAGTCTACCTTTCGTTGAGAGCTCGATCATTTATGCCGCGAGTAATTTTGACCTATACTTCCATGAGGTCTCGGACTCGCCATCGCATAGTTATGCACAATATTGAGCATTATGTATGATGTGGGTTGTTTGACAGTGGGTTACTTTACCCAGGCTGCAACTCATCCTCGAAGTAAGTAGTCAGATGCTCAATTTATATATTGGATCGTCTGTTGCGGTCGTTGGCATGAGTGAACGGTTATAGTCAAGCACATGCGTTGTCGTTTGTAGTTAAGCATGAGCGCTTGGCCCGAGTTAGTTTTCGTAAGCTCGAGTTGGTCTCCCGTGTAGCATTCGTCCGCGCTTAGCGGATTAGTTTTCGGGTCAGCTCATGCAGCCATTGTTGATAATGGGATGTCAGCCCATGTGGGCGTGAAAATGCTGACCGGATTGTAATCAGATTCGGCAACCACTGTCCTATGGAAGAGCAGTAGTCCCGTGGTGAGTCGTTGACATCAGTTGAAAACTACTAGGGTCCCACATTCCAAACAATCTACGCCCGTGCGGAACGAGCTACAGACTTGGGATGAGTGAATTCGGCGACTATGGTCTGTAAAAGAGCAGTGGTCCCATGGCAAGCCATCGACATCAGTAGAATTTACTAGGTTTCGACCTTCCAAACCATCTACACCCGCGCAGAGCAAGCTACATATTTGGGAGTTGGAAATTTGGCGACCATGGTCTATAGAAGAGCAGTGGTCCTGTGGCAAACCGTCGACATTAATTGGAACTGGCTAGGCTCACACCTTCCAAACCATCTACACCGGTGCGCAGTAAGCTATAGATTTGGGAGTTGGAAATTCGGCGACCATGGTCTGTAAAATAGTTGTGGTTCCGTGGCAAATCGTCGGCATTAGTCGGAACTGACCAGGCTCCACCTTCCAAACCATCTACACCCGCGCGTAGCAAGCTACAGATTTGGGAGCTTACCAGAAGCTGTTGTCATCAGTCGTCACTGACTAAGCTTACCTGATCGGGTTCGGTGACCGTCGTCCGTGGAGGGGGCGATGATCCTTATCGAGTCATCGTCATCATGCGTGAGAGCGATGACTAGACTCCCACTTCCTAAGCTATCGACATTCGCGCACAACAAACTAGGCATCGAGGTGAACCAAAAGTCGTCGTCATTAGTTGAAATTGACTAAGCTTACTTGGCTAGGTTGGGGCTCTGCCTATTACGGGCGTGCGAGCCTATTTCCGATATCGGATTGCATTGTGCGGATTAGTTTCGATTAATTTCAATAAAAATATTTAAAAAGAGGTACCTTAAATTAGCTGGTGATATGTAGGTGTGCTCAGTGTGTTAAGAGTGATTAGGGCATCTGTTGCTTGCGTCAGTGCACGTGGTAGAGTGTCGCTCGGATAGTGGGCCGAGCTGGTGGCCCATATAAGAAAAAACTAGGTCATGTCGCAAGATCATGATGCAATGTGTACGGCGTATATTTTGTGACGGTAGAGTATCGATTACTCCCTCCAATTAATGGGGTTGTGTGCAGCGTTATTAATTGATTGAACGTGAACCTGTGCGGTTTTCAGGGGAACCGACACCTCCTCGTTTTCCATACGGTATTCGATGCTGGTATTTAATGCTGACCCTGTTTGGTGAGCCACTACGTCTATATAATGGCGTTTCTTCACCGTTGTAGGTATTATCTTCTACAAAGTGCACTCTTCAGATGTTTTTACTCGAAGAATACTTATTGGGTTTTCCAAGGGCTTATGGAGCGTTTATGTTCTTTCAATCTCTAAATGTTTTGACATTTGCAGCAATGAGTCCTGAGAAGACTTGCTATTATGTGTGGTTACCCACTCTGGGCGAGCACCTGATTGGTTCTTTGAGGCCTTGTAAATTTTTTTCATATTGCCAAGAAGTAGTACGGACTTCCACTCAAGGGACTAGTTGTAGTTTATGTGTTGGTGCTTTGTCAACGCTTCAAACCGCATAATTTTTGTGATAACACCAGCAGCCAACTTTGGAGCGGTTGCTTTCCTCCCTTCTCAGCTAGCCTTGACACGTTGTGCTGCGTTGGAACTTGGAGTTGCGGGGCGAAGTGAAGTTTGACATGGCCTGTCGAACTGGGCTATTGACTCCTAGACGCCTCTCTCATCCCTCAACAGGAGGTTGCAATCGATCTATTTCAACCTGATTCTTGTCCCAAGTTCGGCTGATTATACGAATTGAGTGTGTGAATTGGCTATAGCTTCGACTGGCATTTCGCAGGGTCTCTGGTTGCTAATTTTGTACCACCTCAAGTCATCCTTGAGAGGTGGGTCCGACAGAGTATTGAATTGAGTGCACTCTTTCATACCTTTTTGTACATTTGCTCTTGTTATAAATCATCTTCTCCAGAGAAATCGCAGAGCGAAACTCTTAGTGGGCACCGTAGTTTACCTTGGGTACGTTTGCTGTCACTTCTGAGCCATCTTCTGAAGTCGGATTGTTTAAGCGAATCTTTAATGTACATTGCATCGAGTTTGGATGGTTTTAGTTTGCGATCTTTTGTACCCGCCATCTGGGCAAATGTTGTAACATCTTTCCAGTAATCAATAGAGTGTGTTTGTGTAATTCTCTTTTATTTCTCAAATGAGTCTAAACACATAAGTTCTTAAGAATTAAACCTCTAAACTGACTACTAAAAGAAAGATAAACAATTGTCTAAATTGACACTTGGTGGAGAGAGGTTGATTCGGCCTTGAAGTAAATTCGCATGGCCCTTGCTTGGATCGTAAGCACCTTCGATGAATTGTCAAGTTTTGTCGACGCCGTTGAGGTTACTGAAGAGTAAACCATAGGGTACTATTGGCCAAAGATGCAACAGGACGCCAAAGATATTGTCTGCAGATGCGACAAATGTCAGAGGTTTGCGCCATAGACACACATGCCCGCTCAGCCTTTCACTCTGAAGACCAACCCATGGTCGTTCGCGCAAAGGGGTTGGACATCATCGGACCACTCCCAGCCTCCGCCAATAAGAAGTTCCTCCTTGTAGCGGTGGACTACTTCACTAAATGGGTCGAAGTCGAACCCCTGTCCAAGATAGTCCTGAATCAAATTGAGAAATTCATATGGGCCTCCATCACCTGCAGGTTCGGCATCCCAAGGACACTAGTTAGTGTCAACGTAACACAATTCGAATGCAATAAGGTTGAAAAACTATGCAAGGATCTTGGCATCAACCACCACTTATCCTCGCCAGAGCACCCATAAGCCAACAGCTAGGCGGAAGTCACCAACAAAACGATCTCGGAAGCACTCAAAAGGACACTCGACGCGACCAAGGGAAAGTGGGTCTCAGCACTCCCATGAATACTCTGGGCGTACCAGACCACCAAAACATCCCACTGGGGAAACACCTTTTGCCCTAACCTACGGGTCGGAAGTGATGGTCCCGGTAAAATTTGAAATACCGACTTCTCGGATAGGGGAGTTCATGGCAGAGGACAATGATGAAGCTTTACGCGTCAGGTTAGATCTCCTTGAAGAAATGAGAGATCGGGCATCTGCCAAGATAGCCGCGTACCAACAAAAGATGGCTCAGTATTACAATAAGAAAGTTAAGCCACATGAATACAAAGTGGGGAATTGGGTACTCAGAAAGACTCAGCAAAACACTTGATGATACACCAAACCGTTCTTTAACCAGTGTCATACACGTGTCATGATAATCTCGTCAATAGAACAAAGTAGGCCCGACTGCATATTCAATCCAGCGAGGCCTAGATAGCGTTAAGCCCACTATTGGCATATTCACTAAGCCCATACATCACGCAGTCAAGCCCAATACTTGTAAGCCCTGATGAGGAAAAAGTAATCCCTGATAAGGCAAGTATCTGGGAGATAGGCTCAAGACAGGCAGGCTAGCAGTACATCGATTTCGACTAGGAAACAAATACTAGAGTATAAGTCGGGCAAGAAAACTTTCTTGCATTGAAAACACTCAGAGAGGCAAACCTCTCCTCAGATCTAGGAGCACAAGTCGTGTAGAAAAACTATCCCACATGGACAACTCCAAACTAAAATGATCTCTAGCAAGATCACTTTCCCTAAACTACATCACTAAAGGCCTAACTAAACAAGAACTCTCACACTATAAAAATGAGATAAGGTCAATGAACTTAAGGTACGCTACAAAATCCCAATTTACAGTTAAAATCATATCCTAAGCCTTATCTAACTTAAGCATCAGAGTGTCATTGACTGCCACACGGTGTTCCTTAGCTCACGTGTACTACTTGTATAGGTTTAGATCTCCTCGAGGAAATGAGAAATCAGGCCTCTACCAAAATAGCCGCCTACCAACAAAAAATGGCTCAGTACTACAACAAAAAAGTCAAGCCATGAGAATTCAATGTAGGAGACTGGGTATTCAGAAAGACTCAGCAGAGCACTAAAGAATCGGGAGCAGGAAAGCTGAACCCGAATTGGGAAGGGCCCTACAAAGTGACCGAGGTTAATAGGCCAGGGACGTATTGGTTGGAAGTTATGGACGGTAAAAGCCTTATGCGGCCATGGAATGTAGAACACCTTAAAAAGTATTATCAATAAAAGATATTTGTTTTTTCTACAATTCCAGTAAACCAATCAGTTTTCCATTATCTAACTCTCACCCACTCAATGAAATAGATAAACCAGGAGATCAGAGTCCGGCTTATCATGCTCCAAGCCGTCCTTAAATCTGCGTCGTACGCATGTCATGATCATCTCGTCAGCAGAGCAAAGCGGGTGCGACTACCCACCAAATCCGGCAAGGCCCAGTAACATTAAGCCCAATTCAGCAGAATTCGAAACGTTGGATCCAAGTTGTAGCGTCGTATTAAGCCCACACGTCACATGGTAAAACCCAATACTCGTAAGGCCTAATCAGGCAAGTATCTGGGGGATCATCTAAGGCTGGCTGGCCAACAACACATTGGTTTTGATTAGGAAACATATACCAGAATATAAGTCGTGTGTGAAAACTTCCTTGCATGGACAACACTCTAAAAGGGAACCATCTCCCGCATATCTAGGAGCACAAGTCATATATGGAAACTCTCATGACTCTCAACTAGGAAATGATCTCCAGCAAGATCTTTTTCCCTAAACTATACCACCAAAGGCCTAGCCGAATGGGAACTCTCGCCTTATAAATAAGACACATAGTTGATGAGAAAAGGTAGACTACAAAACTCAATTTACAACTTTAAGCCTTTCTCGAATCTTGTCTGACTTTAGTATTAGAGTTCCATCAGCCACCACAACGGTGGTCCTTGGCTCACGTGTGTTTCCTATGTAGGTCTAGGTCCAGTTCAAGATCAAGGAAAACCGAAATCGACTACATCATCACCTATACGAAATCACCATAACACTAAATGACCAAAAGGATATGAAGTGGAGCATAAAAGGTAGAAGTGATGATGAACTTCAGTGGAAAGTAGAGAAAAAAATAAAAAAAAATGAAGAAATTATTGAAATGAAATGAATGGAGTGAAAGATGGTAGTTGAAGAATAAGAAAAAGAAGTCGGGTTAATGGGCTTTCGACTATTGAGCCTAAAAGGACTTTGTTTTTTAGAAAAAAAAATGAATTAGGAGTGGGAAAGCTTGGCCAGAGAAATAGTATGCTCTTGCACCTCTAGGAGACTAGGAGGAATTCTTGGTTTCTTTTTTCCTTCCTCTCCTTGTGTCATTCTTCAATAACCGAGCGTGCAAAACAAAGTTCAGCTCGAGAGCTCAATGTATCTATAAGGATGTGTTTGGTTGCATGGAATCCTATGCCATGGGATTCCATGAGGGGACCCCTACATTTTAGGCTAAATTGATATATCACTCCACATCCACCATTTGATTTTGTGATCAATGGTAGGAATGTAAGTCCTATGAACATAGGAATCTCACTCATTGGCCCCCAAGACATGTGATTTTCGTGTTCATGAGATTTTCATTCCCACCATTAATAACAAAATCAAATAGTGCATGTAAAGTTATACCTCAAATTGACCTAAAATATAGGGGTCCTTCATGGATTTCCATGGCATAGGATTCCATGCAACAGAACACACCCTAAGTGTCAACACTTGGTTCAGTTTTAGGGAAACATGTTATCGCTTGAGCATCTTTGTGCCAACATGATAACGTTTTATTTTTGTTAAAAACCATCATGATAACATTGTTAGCTCCAAAGAACATACAAATTAAGGTAGTGAATTAGCTGTGACATTAAAAATAAAAAATAAAATAAAAAAATAAAATAAAAAATGCATCATCATTAGTACACAAAAGGTTTGTTTTTCGATAAACCAAAAAAATCTATAGAGCCAGGCCCTAGTGCCAAGATAGCGCCAGGGGGCTTTATGTGCGTGTGATTGTGTTCGATTGGGATATTATGAGCATCTCTAGGATGATGGAAGGTATTAGGCCTGACCTGGCGCGGGCCTGATGCTAGGGCCCTAGCTCTTAAGAATGGTTCTTTTCTAACATATCTCGTTTCCTTTTAATTAAGACCATTAACCCCTCCAACCGTCTCAAGTTGGATTCATACCCAAATACAACCTTATTTTTGTTAAAATTTATCAAGTAAACACCCTCGGAGACGATGCTCAAAATAAACAAAACAACACTTCTAGGCGGTCTGGGAAACCAGCTTGGTTTCCCCGCCTGGGGGGCGAAAATACAATTTTGCCCCCTCTCTTTAAACACCTTTTTGGAGTGTGTTTAAAAGGGGGGGGGGCAAAATTGTATTTTCGTCCCCCCAGGCTGGTTTCCCAGGCCGCCTAGAATTTGTGTAAACAAAAGCCACCAAAGATTCCTTTTACTTGACTTTAATCCATTACAATATTACCTAAAACTAGGGGTGGGCATTTCGAACTGAAAACTCGGACCGAACCGACAACCGGACCGATCGGTTTTAATTAATTATAAAAGTTTCGGTTGTAAAAGCCTGGCCCGACCCGAAGTTTCTGGTTCGAGCCTCGGTTTCCATTTCTGAATCCCGTCGGGTAACCGGCCCAACCCGGGTATGAATAAAAAGTTAAAAAGTAAAACCCTCAAAAGCATTTACTGGTCCTGTTTCGTGCTTTTAAGTTTTAACTAGAAGTCCAACCAAGTGAAATGGGAGTGGCCCAGATCTCTTTGGGTTTTTGTAGTAAAATTCAATTTGAATGTCCAACTAGAAGTTTGGGCTTTATAAAGTGGGAGTGTCCCAGATCTCTTTTAAGTCCAACTAGAAGTTTTAAGCTTTATAAAATTCAATTTGGGCTGAAATTTGGACTTTAAAAAATTCAATTTGAATGTTACTCTTAGGACCGAGATCGGCCCGAAATTCGGTTAACTGGGACCTCGATTAACCGGTCAACTCGGTCCGATTTCGAGTCTCATAAACACAAGCCCGAATTTTTTGGGCCGATTTTCAATTTTTACATTTTGGACGATTACCCGGACTTGCCCATCCCTACCTAAAACTGAGACTTTATGATTCTCATTAAAATACACTTTCATTTTCTATTGTTACCCACCTTGAAGACCGGATTAAGTTCCAAACTTTAAGTGAAAATGACCCTATAGAACATAAACATGATTGACTCAAAGTCTTCAAATTTTTAATAGGAAAAACAGAGTGCACGTGGCAGCTCTTAAGGTGGGTATCGCTCTGTCTATTATAGAATTTTGGGAGAGTAAAGTCCACTCCCACTGAATGCCATTGTTTGAAGGAAGTGTTAGTACATCGTGAGCGTTCGTTTGAAGATCGAACGGCTGTAAGCCAGCAATGGCAACGGCTACTTCGATGGAATCTGTTGCAGTAACGGGGGCCCACATGTCACTAGGCCGTCCTAACTGGCCAAATAGTCTATGCTTCGCAGTAGCTGGCACGGAACCAGTCCCCCAGGCAGCAAGTAACTGGCTATAAATTTAAAATTCAGATTCGAAAAAAAATTAATAGGCAAAGTTCAATTTGAAATTACATAACTAACCCTCATTCGCAACATACACAACCAATCCATTTTATCAGCTTTTTGCATATATTCGTTCTAATAGGCTTTTGCAACAAGTTTTTATGACAGATCGGGAGACTTGGAGGGGTTACGGATCAAGCCACTCGCAGAAACCGAGTAGTACAACCACACATCAATAGATTATATTTCAAGCTTTGCTATTCCTTTGATGAGAAAACAAAAAATGGAGTTTCAATGCAATAATACATTGTACAAGTTTTTTTGGTTTTATTATTGCATGTATTTTATTTTCCACAGGCATTTCTAGAGCATATAGTTGAAGCTACATGAAATTAATTTTTATTGAGATGGTTTTGACTTGTAATACATTATACATTATTGAAGGCACATTAAATACACTAGAAGAATGTTGAGTGTGACTACATGCTGAAAAAGCTAATCAGATCCCACTACAATCACGTAATATACTCTCCAAAGGCACATTTAAGTGGCAATTCAAAGACACGCATGTTGTATAGTATAGCACTAATCGTTAATTGACTCGTAAAATCTATCACGTTCATCCAATATTTTGTCTTACAAAACAACTATTCGATTAATTTGTACTAAATATATGTTTTGTATGCAAACTAAGAAGTATAATATTTCCAAATTTAAAATTTAGACAAATCCGACCATAAAAAGAGCGAGATGCACTGGGGTGCCAGTAGTAATTAAAGTTTTTTGAATTGGGACACATAAACAGTTCTCATCAAAATAGCACCAAAGAAACTCACATCGAACTGAACCAAATTCAGTGTTTAACACCTCTGAATTTGGTCATCGCTGGTTAAGTTAAACCACAAAAATTCTTAAGTGCACTAGTTAAGTGTCTGGTAGCACCAGGCAAGATACCAGTGCACTGTAGTATTACTCGTTAAACCAACAACAAAGAAAACAAAATCACATCACATCCGTCCAAACATAGAGAGAATAAGACACAGACCGAAAATGAACAAGTTCGTGACTGACTGACGTACGAACCATAGTACTGTATTGCTTCCCAACAAGAAAAACACAGACTCTTCACAGATCCCGAGGTTTCTGTTTCGGCAAACAAAGGCAATAATTCCGATGGTTCAGAAACCCCTCCACCGCCATCGCCTCTCGGAGTACTCAACGGTGATGGATGCAAATATAAACCCTTTTCTGCGATCGCCTTCTCCTGCTCGGACGCCGCTAGGGACGAGCTTCCGGAGCTCAAGAAGTCGGACTCGAGCGGAGTGACGGGGCTGGAAATTGCAGATGTTGTGTGTTGTTTAAGTGAAGTGAGAATGCGCTGAAGCATTGCTTAGACTAGTGAATTTGTTGGTTGATTTGATAATCTGAATGCGTAGTGCAAGCGAGTTCAAAGAATAATTCTTGAGGAGAGCTTGGACTCGAGTAATAGGTTGTTTGAAAATAAAAAAATGCAATTTGTTAATTTACAACTAGATACGTGATTTCACATGGTCTGAGGTCAATTAAGATAGGCATCGACTACTCCACACCACCATTTCCTCTTTCTCACACCACTATTTTTGTTCCTTACTCACACCACCAATAAATAGACTAAATCTAAAAAGAAACTAAAAAGGAAAACACAAAAACACATCTCCCTCGCACTCCTTGCTATGTATCGTCCCAAACTCGGCGACCAAACTTCACTTCCTCGCAAGGTTCATCATCTTCGTACTCCCCCTCTTATCTATCTCTTCCTCTTCGCAAAAACCCCAATCACAAAGGGAAATAGCTAAAACCCTTCGTCTCCTTGTCCTCCTCCTCCTCCGCTTCCCTATCTCTCCCTCTTCGATTGCATTCCCCTACATTTCATTTGGAAGAACTTATTTGATTTCATTAGATAAAAATGAAAGGGTTTAGTGAAGTTGATGATGTTAGAAATGAAGATTTTAAGGGTGAACATGAGGGTGAAGAATATGAGCAATTTAAAGAGCAAAGACAATCCATTTCAATAGAGGTAATTGACATAAAAAAAATTTCATCTAATTTGCATGTAAAATTTTTTTTTTCAAAATAATTTATTGATTATTGTATGATGCATTGGTGCATAGACATTTCTAATGGATATAATAGATATAGAGATGACTTTTAACGATGTTGAGAACCCAGAGACGAACCATTTAGAGGTAACCGCCATTTTGTTGTTAAGTAAATTAAAATTTTAATTAATATATCAAACTAATTATAAATTGAATCATTATGCAGAAAGTTGATGATAATGTTGATTGAAGTGGTGACAATAACAATGAAAAAAGATCATTGGTATTGGTAGTCGATGATAGTTAGTTATTTGTTACGGCCGAGGTACGTAAGTTTTTACTTATTTTCTTTTTCACCATTTTCCATTGTTATAAATATGTTGTTGTTATTAACAAGTTTTAAATTTTTTTTAGGTATTCTCATCAAGGTCTGAGTTGATAGCTTGAGTCCAAAGCATTGATAGGGATAATAACATAGTTGTTATTATCACTAAATCGAAACCAGCCAATCAAAGACGGAAGGGAATTATCCATTTTGGTTGTGAAAGGGGGAGGGAAACCCGATAAAAGGTTAAAGAATTATGTTCGATCAAACATTACAAAGAAGTGTGGGTGCAATTTTCAGTTGAGAAGGGTCCCACTAGAAAATGACCATTGGAGGTTGCAAAAGACATGTGGATCCCACAATCATCCTCGATCAGAGTCAGTTGTCGGTCATTCGTTTGCTGGAAAATTGAATGTAGAAGAGATGATTTATGTGCATGATATGGCGAAGTCCAGTGTGAGCCCTCGCAGCTGAAAGAGAGGTATCCGAATAATATCTCGAATTTGAAGCATATTTACAATGAATTGTGTCGGCTTAAAGTACTTGAACAAAGAGGCATGATGGTTTTGCAACATACTCTAGAGTTGTTGAGAGAGCACAAGTACATAGAGTGTCATTATGTTGATCAGGGGAATAGAGTCACCAACCTTTTTTGGGCGCATCCTAAATCTATTTAGTTGGCAAAGTGTTTTCCACAAGTAATGCTTATGAATCGCATGTATAAAATGAATCGCTATAGGATGTCGTTGTTTGAGATTGTTGGTGTGACGTCCACCGGAAAGACCTTCAATGTTGCATTTTGTTTTATGTGTTCTGAGAATGAAGAGTCATACACTTGGGCATTGGAAAAACTTGCACGAATTTTCAAGCCAGACAATTTGCCAAGCGTGTTTGTGACTGATAGAAAACTGGGTTTGATCAAAGCTATTGAGCGAGTTTTTTCAAAGGCAAGAAGATAATTGTGCACATGGCACATCAACACAAATGTTGAGAAAAACTGTAAGAAACACTTTGAGGACAATGACTGGTGGGCCGAGTTTATATATTCTTTTTCAGATTTATATAGATCGAGTATAAAAGATAAATGGAACAAGGCTACAATTGAGTTTGATAGAAGATGAGCAAAATACCCAAAGTGTTTGGAATATCTCAAGACAATTTGGTATCCCCATAAGGAGTACTTTGTCAGTGCATGGATCGATAAATTTATGCATTTTGGGCAATGAACAATGGGTCGAGTTGAAGGTGCGTACTCGAAGTTGAAACACTCGTTAGAAAACTGCAAGGTACATTCCTTAATGTTTGGACAAAGATACATGATATGATAGAAATCCAACTGGTCGAGATAGAGTCGTCATTTCAGCATAGTCTGACAAAGGTGAAGACTGACCATAACTTCACTTTATTTGGCTAACTTAATGGGTCGGTGGCATACATGGCTATTGATTTGATCAATTCGAAAATTCGGAGATGTGAAAGTGTGGGGGTTGACCCTGTCAAGTGTGATTGTGTGCTTCGAACGACTCATGGATTACCTTGTGCTCATGAACTTACATGTTATCTAACTCCCACAGGACAACTTCCAATATGCACCATAGACAAGTATTGGCTTCAACTTGGCACAACACCTATTCATGAATGTGGCGATGTGATTATAGACCCTGTGGTCAACGCCCTTATGAATAGGTTCAATGAGTCAACTCATGATCAGAAGTTGGTGATGAAGAGGAAGCTTATAGAGTTGAGTTCCCCGGGTGACAGTGTGATGATTGAACCATTAGCAATTTTGGCTGGAATGAGGAGACCTAAAAAAAAAAGTTGGCTAAGCACGAGAGGTCCACAAAAAGGGATCCATCAGGACACGGGTATGCCATGGCACAAAAAGAAATGAAAGGCAAAATTAAGAAGTTGTCAATAAAAAAGGAGAAGCCAAAATTCATAACAATAGATTGATGAGGCAGATTCTGTCTTGGATACAGGATTATATTTACGACATTGAAAACGTTTCAGGCAACGAAAACTATGGCTTTCGATGCATAGCCAAATTCCTTCATTATGATGACGAAAACGGCTGGAAACAAGTACGGAAAGACATGGTGATGGAGTTGCAAAGTAATGAAAAGTTGTTGCTTGCAATGTTGCACGAGTCAGGAGTAAATATTGTGAAGAACGCTTTGGTAATTCAAGAAGGCAGGATCGGATAGATAGGGAAAGTTGGTTTATGGACCCTGATATGTTAGAGCTGGCAGCGAACCGTTACCAATGCGTCTTTATTTGTTATGGGAACCAAAACATGACATGTTTTCCCTATGCTTACCCAGGCCCACATTTTAACGAAGGCCACGTTTGTTTCTTGGCTCAGAGCAGTCACTATATCCTCCTTCATAAGTAATCGAACTCACCATTGCCTCCTATAGTACCAACTTGGTTGTGTCGCATGTTTCCTTTGGTAATCTCATTGAAGAGTAGTTTCGATATCCAGCTTGGTATTGGTGCGACAATGTTGAAGAAGTTTAATGACAAGAATAAGAAGAATGTGAAAAAGTCGAACAGGTGGTGACCATATTGGACTGATGCACATATTGTATTTTGCTAGAAAAGTATATGGAAAATGTAAATGCAAATGAAAAAGAATGTGAAGAAGTCGAAACCTTGTTTTGTTAGAAAAGTCACCGCTTTTTTTAACGAAAGACTTGTATGTTTCGAGATTTTGTTTATATATTATATGGAAATTGACTCTTATTAGTTTAAGTTTTTTTTTTATGATGTATTAGAAAAATGATTAGTTTTATGCGACAATGCGAAATCAGAAAATAATATCGAAAAAATTTTAGAAAAATCTAGTTTGATGGATAATGCGGCTTGTATGGAATTCTCATAAAAGATTAGTTTTGAATACTTGTATGGTTCGAGTTTAGGTTTGATGCAACAATGCGCACAAACTTAAGAAAACTAAGTTTAAAAAAAAAATTTCAAAAATTGAAAAAAATTTCTGAGTTTCAGTAAAAAACAAATGCAGGTTTAAGTTGCATTTCTCACTGCGAACATAATTTCTTTTTCAAAAAAATTTCTTGTTCGCAGAGATCAATGCGGGGAAACTCAAAAACCTCGCATTGCTCACTGTGAACAGGAACATTTTTGGAAAAAAAAATTTGTTCGCCATGAAACCTGTGGGATATTTGAAAGAGCCTGCATTGTTCCCTGTGAACAAAATTCTTTTTCAAAAAAATTTCTAGTTCCTCGAGATTAATGCGAGGAAACTCAAACCCCCACATTGCACTCTGCGAACATGAAATTTTTTATTTTTTATTTTCTGTTTGCAAAACTCAATGCGAGGTTTTTGAGTTTTCATGCATTTATCTCTGTGAACAGTAAATTTTTTTGAAAAAACATTTTGTTCGCAGTGAGCAATACGGGGTTTTTCGCATATCCTGCAGGATTCATGGTGACCAAATTTTTTTTTTCAAAAACATTTCCTACTCGCAGTGTGCAATGCAAGGTTTTTAATTTCCTCGCATTTATCACTGCGAACAGGAAACTTTTTTGAAAAAAAATTTTGTTTGCAGTGAGCAATGCGGGGTTTGTCACATATCCTGCATTGTACACTGCGAACAGAACTTAAACCTGCATTTTTTTTTCTAAAACTCAGAATGTTTTTCAGTTTGTGAAACTTTTTCTTATAATTTTTTTTAGTTTATGATAAAAAAATTTCAATCTTTCTTATAAATATCCCGCAGGGAGAAATTTTTTTCAATTTCTTATAAATTTTTTTCTCAATCTTTCATTAATGATCTTATTCACATTGTCGCATTTGTTTTCAAACATTATTTTGGCATGATGTCTTATTATTTTTGGAACCAAACTAATCCATTGCAATCGATTTCTAAAAAACAATTCTGCAAATTTTGTCATTTTCACATTGTTTGTTACTTTGTTGCAACAATATCTTCACATTCAATTAATTGTAACAAGCTTAAAATATAAAAACTTCTTAACAAATGGAACAATCAATATCGAACATTAGTAAAAACATAAAGCTTCTTAAAAAATATCGAACAATCAAATTTTTTTCGAAGTTTACAAAATGTCTACACTATGTTTGTCGCCTCCGAACACAAAATCTTTGTTCATATCTCGATTTGCTTCGACGCTCACTTCCTCCACCACCAACTTCACTACTGTCAACACTGGGGAGTATGTCAGGTTCTTTTTCCTATTGTTCCAAGGTAACGGGCGTAGACATTTCATCTAGCAAATCCAGTACGAGCAAAATAACATTGTCGACGTTCCCCCCTTCTTCAATAGAGGCATTGATTAAGTCACGAGCATGATAATGCCACCTTCAAGTGAACGAAGCCAACACCTCATACTGCACGTAATAGTACTTGCCAGATCGAGCTCTATTCTTCCTTTTGGCTTGAATTGGAAGAATTGGGATGACTTTTACATTTCCTATTTGTCTCATAACTGTATCGGGGAGATAGGGTTCTTCTATGTCGAGGCATAACAAACACCCTGTGAACCATGTGATGCCATAAATGATAGTGTTTATCTTGGACTCCATGTAAGGGTCCCAGAGTATCTACGAACTATAATAATAAAAACTTATTAATATATGACACATACAAATTTTTTTATTGAACTTAAAGATGCATTTTTACCTCTTCAGGAGACATGTCATCAAGATGCTCCCTAAGAGTGATGATTTGGTTTTCCAGAACTCCTACAATTTGTGGGGGTTCCCACTTAGCTATGGTGGGGAGTCTAGCATCCCATGTCAGTTTTGCATTACCCAAGAGTCTGAAGTGATCATATATCCATGCCTATACATGAAAACAACATAAATATTATGAAATTCTTATATATTATGAGGGTAATTAAAAAAATAAAAAATTCGAAACATAACTCCAAAAGAGGCAAATATCCAGCAATTTGCTTCGTTCCCTCTCTGCTAGTGCCACCCAACTGACGAGACAAGATTGCCAAAGTTGTTACGTCCCCTGCATACTTGTTAACATCATCTACTTCCATCAGCATCTTCAAATATTCAATATAAACCTTTGTTCCACTTTTATCAGCAAATATAGTCATACCCAGAAGAAACAACAAGTAACCTTACACACTTGTTGTTTCCTTTCAAGAGATTCAGCTTTCGTAGTCTTTCTACAACAATTGTCCTGAATAAACTTCATTTCCACAGATCTCTCATGCTTCCTGACATGGACCTTTGCTTCTTTACTTTCAATCCCCAAACCATCCACCAATAATGTAACACATTCATCTACCGTCATTCTAACCGGCTTACCAAGAATAGACAAATGAGTTATATGGTAGATATCGTCCAGGGTGATGCTCATCTCTTCCAAAGGTAGGTGGAAAGTGTTGGTCTCAGGTTGCCAACGCTCCACAAAAGTACAAATGGTCATATTATCATAACGTACCTTACGATATTTAATCAAAGGATATAGACCACTATTGTAGATCATTCTCTTTACTTCTTTCGGCTCATGTTTCAATTCCCAATCTATAAAGTTCTTATATTGATGTTGAACCGCAATGCGCCTCGTTCCTAAATACAATAAACATATACATTAATTAATTCAATGTCCAAATATATATAAATAACACGCTTATATAATTTAACTGACTAAAAATATTAACTTACCGGCTCACCATCCCAAATGGCATGAGAAATATGGCCATGGTAATCGTCTAATGTGGAACAATCCACATGACCACCGGGATAAGAGTCTCATCTAGCATCTTTACCCTCCTTTGCAGTTGTTTCCTCCTCATCCCCTGCTTTCTCCTCAAGCTCTTCTAACTCCTAATCTTCATGTCCAACACCTGCAGACCACTCAAACCTCCTTGCTCTTCTAATTGGGATTGACTTTACAATACAATTACACGTCTATATGCTTCTTGAGTATCTATTTGAATCCTCATTTGCTCCCCTCTCATCTTCTTCCTCACTTCTTTGTCCCTTTTTTTCCATTCGTATTTTTTTGTTCTTCTACATGTTCTTTGCCATTTTCTGCTCTTTGTTCTTTAGCAGACACTGTCATGGGTCATCTATGACCTCCATCATCCCCACCAACATCACGACCAACAAAAGACATGGCAAACCTTCAAATAAAAGAAAACAAATACTTTAAGACAAGTTTTTTGTACAATAAATTCTACTAATTTTAAGCAATATTTTAGCCAATTTGGATGTAAAACAACATTATATATCTCATTTCCTACATTCTAATAAGAAAAATACCAATTTGGAGCCCTAGTAACCACCAAATCCGCCTTTGCAATTACTTTCATTACTAAGGGACGAACTAAACGATTATTGCACAAAGAGCATGAACAATTCTACTTTAAATATGGAAACAAATACACAAATGCACAAAAGCAAATCCTAAACAATCCAAACAAAAATCCTAAACCCAAAGATAGAATGGATGGCTTACTTACAAAAGAGTTGGAGTCCGAAGAAAGACGCGTTCTGCACTTTGAGAGGTGACATTGTTTACCTGTTGCGTTTTGAAGTGTAAGAGGGTTTCAATATGTAAAGGTTTCGATTTTGAGGGGATTTTCAGAGATTTGAGGGAAATTGAGGATATTTGCAAGAGATTTGAGTGTGGGTAGAGATTTGAATGTGTGAGGGAAAAATTTCGAATGGGGAGGTATGACCCGTTTGTGGATTTGAATAGTGAGAGGAAAAATTTTGGGTTTTTGTTTATATAGGTGGTGTGAGAAAATAAGTAGGTGGTGTGAAAAAGTAGAATAGTGTGAGAAAGAGAAAATGGTGGTGTGGAGTAGTCCTTGCCATTAAGATATTCACCCAATAAGACCTGTTGAATAGATTTTGTCTTTCTTGAGATGGCAAGGCGCTTTTTGTTTGTGTATTTAGACCGTAAACAATGCAAATTTACATTACCTGGTTTGAATAAGTTTTGGAAGAGAGACCTAACAGTCGCCTTTTAATTGTGTTTTATGTAAGAACAAGAAGATTTCTCCAAATTATACCCGGAATAGGAAAATATATAATTCCATATGCTATCCAATTGTGAACTGAAATTTAAGACTAGCTGTATTTCTTATGGTGTCCAAGAAGCACCGGCAACCAATAAGTTATGTTATCTGATTATATCCAACTTAGGTTATATCTGATGTCATTGAGACAAAACTATATTTCAGAAATTAAAAGTTCATCGAGTCTGACCTCAATTTTATTATTAGTTTAGAAATGAGATTTCGGCTAGCATATGAAAGTCTACTTGTAAAAGTCCAAATTAAGTTAGGCTTGGCTGAGACAGTCACCCAACACAATAAACCGAAATGAGTGGACTTTGATACGCTTAAGAAAAAGGTTTCCAGTCTTAATTTCATAAGAAAATAAAGCACCAAATCAAACTTTTAAGCTTAGATTGTATCCTTAGAAATACATGACTTGGTTCAGCCTTGAGTGAATTTCTTATGAAGGCTTTCCCTTGTTTATTTTCCTGTTTCGTTGTTGCTATTATTTATGATTATCCCTTTGCTTTTATGAAGCTAAGTGATGATACATAAAAATGGTCACACCTCTGAGTCGTACACGTGTCGTGATAATTTTGAGAAAATATGGGCCTCAGCATTAGCCCAACACTGAACAGGCTCAAGCGGTTCTAAGCCTGTTCAAATCAGTTCGTCAGGCGGACCCGGACTCTCACAGCACGATAGGCCTGCACGTCTCACAACTGTCCTTAATACCCGTAAGCCCTCCTTAGGCAAGTGTCTCGAGGATCTGCTTCGACGGTCAACTACAGCTAATCTTTGCTCCCAACTAGGAAGCAAATGCCAAAGTATCTTCTACACAGGGAAACTCCCTTCTACAAAATATTCTTGGATTGAGAATTATCTCCTACGTATCTAGGAGCGCAGAGCTAACAGGGAACTTCCTCCTATAGCACGACTCTTAATTAGAGAGAGATCTTCACGAAGATTTCCTCCCTAATCTATGCCTACGATGTCTTGGTTAAACCAAGCCTCCTTGCACTATAAATAAGACATGGGGTTGGTAAGCTAAGGTACGCTACAAATTCCTTGTTACAACATTACACCTTCCTCAGAGCCCTGTCTGACTTTAGCATTGAAGTGTTATTGACCACCACAATGGTGGTCCATGGCTCACGTGTGCGCTACTTGTGCAGGTCAACATGTCAGCATAAACCAGATCGGAGCAGGGAGTGAAAAACGATAGCATCTGTTTGGCGTCGTCCGTGGGGATGACATAGCTCGTAACTTTACACTAAGCGTCGTCTCATTCCAAAACACAGAGAAATGGTAACCACCAGGTCGCGTAACAATGGAGAACCAAGGGACACATCGAACGTTCCGACCGTCCCTATACCACTTCCTTCAACAGCTCCTATCTTGCACGCACAACCAACTCACGCTCTCGTACCAACAGCAGCAACGACAGATCCCAGAATCGATACACTAGCATCCCAAATATAGTGGATCGCCAAAATGGTGGAGGCTCTCACGTGACAGAATCCACCATCCGCCAATGGAGACCAAGAGTAGCACAGACCTCCACCTCTGGCAGACGATAGGGAGCAAGCGGAAAGAAACCAAGCGTCCACCAGTTTCTATTGGACTAAAGGAGGTTGCGCGGCTAACACTGAGTTCAACGCTAGGGTAGAGAGGCTCGACCCTGGAAACCCCCTCCGCAGAGGGGCGCACGACCTGAACGTACTGTATCACCTATCCGTCTCGCCATTTGTGGACCGAATCATGAACGAGGCTCTACCGAGGAAGTTCAATCCTTTGAAGCTCAATTCCTACGACGGAACCACTGATCCCTTTGACCACTTGCGCCATTACCAGCACGTAATGGCCCTTAAAGAGGGATCTGAATCCGTAATGTACAGGACCATTCCCACTATTCTGAAAAAACTCCTCATTGACGTGGTTCCACAGCCTTTCGCCGAAGTCCATCGACTCCTTCAAAACGCTGGCGAAGAAATTTCTAACCCGTTTTGTCGAAAGCCAATGCTTTCGAAAAGAACCACACTACATACTCTCCCTGAAGCAGAGGTCCGACGAGACACTCTAACAGTATGTCACGCGCTTCAACAGTTAGCTGACCCTCATAGACGGGTGCAACGACGATACAGCCGTGATAGCCTTCACTGCGGGCCTCAAAGAGGGAAAGCTCTACGAAGATCTCACCTAGAAGCCCCCTCCGGACATGGCAGAGCTCCTCGAGAGCGTCTAGAGACACATCACCCTAAATGAGTCGAGGACCTCAATGAGGGAAACTGAAGTGGACAAGAGGCTCTTCGCGCCCAGAGACAAAAAGGAGGGAAATAGACCCCCGGATGAGGAACGAAGCAAGAGGAAGCACAGAGACAATAGGCCATACCCTGGTCGGTTCAGGCCGGAGAATCGCCCAACTACGTTGGATCCAGAGCAGTGACTCCCCTAAACGCTAACCTGTCGGACGTACTCAAATCAATGAAAAACTGGGAGGAACTGAAGTGGCCCCCAAAGACACGCGGAGACCCTGCCAAGCTCAACAACGACAAGTACTGTGCGTACCACAAAGAAAGTGGGCACAACACCAATGATTGTAAGAGTCTGAGGTACGAGGTTGAGTACTGGATCTGCAAGGGCAAACTGAAAGAGTTATTGCAGTCCGAGAAGCCAGCGAATCAGACAAAGGACAGGGGAGTCAGTCAAAGAAATAAAAAAAAGGAGACTCTAGGGATAATATACGTCCTTCATGGAGTCAGACCAAATGAAGACCAGTTACACAGGTCCCACAAGCGGACACTACTGGATATGCAGACACAAACAATGGATGAGGACAGACACATCTGCTACTCAAGGGTTAAGAGCCCTATTCCCACCTTGACCTTTACGGACAAAAACCTCGAAGGAGTCGAGCACCACATAACGACGCCTTAGTAATCTCGATCTTCATAGCAAGCTGGGAGATGAAGAGAGCTCTGGTTGACACAGGAAGTTCACTTAACGTTCTGTTCTACAACGCATTCCACAGCATAGACCTCAAGAAGGAAAACCTGACGACTTCAGAACACCCGCTAATCAGAGTCAGCGGGGAGAAATGTTTCCCCATTGGAAAGATATGATTAGCTACGGTAGAAGGTGAACTGCAGCTCAGAAAGGTCCTCTTTCTGGACTTCATGGTGGTAGACGCACCATCATCTTACAATCTCATCCTAGGAAGACCATGGCTCCACCAGATGGAAGTAGCGGTCACCACCCTTCACTAGTGTGTTGAGTATACTGCTAACCACTCAGAAGGAACAATACGTGGGGACCAAACTATGGCACGAGGCTGCCACTACGCCGCACTGAAACAGATAGAGTGCTCCCAGATTTAGCTACATCATGCAAAGTAGCCTTACCCATTGCAAGACCCAAAGACGGGAGATACACCATTTTCGAGCGGTATAGGAGCAATCGGCTCTCCCACCTAGCGAGTCGTAAAGGCAATGGCAAGCTGGAACACACCCCCGACATTTCGTCGGCGCGGAGATCCGCCCCTCTGTAAGGTTTACTCTTCAGTGACCTATGTAAGGCCTCGATAGTCCGATAAAATGATCCACGAAGAGCAACCCGAATTCACTTCAATGCCAAGATCAGTTTCTCTCCATCAACAGTTAGTTTTCTTTAAGTTGTTTATTTCCCTTTCCATATTCAATATTGAGTTTTAGTTCTTAAAAGGCTTATGTGATTTGCAATCATTTAAAAAATAAAAGGGAGAATTACAAAAAACAAACTCTATTGATTATTGGAAAGATGTAACAACAAATATCTTGAGGCAGATACAAAAGGCTACATATTACGAATGCCCTAAGGCGGATACAAAAGACTAAGCATCTGAATACAAAGCAAACTGAAGTAAAATACTCGCTTAGACAATTCTACTACGTACAGTGTCCGACAAAAACTTGCAAACCCTCTGATGTTGCAAGTAATTTGCCAATGAAAACAAAGATAAAAGTTGTTCGACCACTTCCGAAGACAATAGCGAAGTGTAAGAGAGGATTGAAAGGACTGAGCAATCAGGTTGCTCCGTCAAATCACTCCAAGAAAATGCTCGTATAATGGCGTTGTAGACCTCATGACTAGCTGTTGATTTCCTCAAGAGACATCCCACCGTCTATCCAACCTCCTCAAAGGGCTTAGAAGAAGGAAGATGAGGATGGCCACAAGCAGTGACGCAGTCACGATCTCACAACTTCGTCAAGAGAGATCACTTTTCACATATGCGATGGCAGGTGTGACTGAGAGCTATTACACCCTGAGTCAACACACATCAACCAACACTTCAATCAGCCATCGGTCAACAGCGGGATCCGAGCACACGAAGACACAAGTGGTACAGTGTAACACCAAGGCATCTCCCTTGCTAGGAAATCCGTACTACTTCTTCACAAAATGATAAGAAATTATGAGATCTCAGCAGATCAACTACGTGCTCACCCAAAACAGGTGACCACGCATAACAACAACTATTACTGTGTCCGACCTTTGAAAATGTCAGATCAACTACGTGCCTTTGTAAAATCCAAAGCACTCTCTTCAAGCGAGAACATTATAGAAGATAAGCTCTGCGAAAGATAGTGCCTACAACGATTGAAAATCACCATTATATAGACATGATTGTTCACCAAGTAGGCACTCCAGTATTAACTGCCAAACATGAATACAGTATGGAAAACGAGGAAATGACGGTTCCCAAGGAAACTGCGCATACCACGTCATTCAAATTAATGGCGTTGCACGCAACCCCATCAATTAAGGGAGAGTAACCAATACTCAACCATCACACAGCCCATGGAGTACACGTGTTACCACGTGATTTACGCCATACACGCGATTTAGCCCCCACTGCGAGGGTGTAGATAGTCTGGAAGGTGGTAGCCTAGTCAGTCCCGAACTGAATCTAATGGCTCACCACGAGACCACTACTATTAAGAATGGCCGCCAAATCACCAAACCTGGACTTGTAGCCCGCGCTACCATGGTGTAGGTGTAGATAGTCTAGAAGGTGGGAACCCAATCAGTCATGACCTGATTCCGATGGTTTGCCACAGGACCGCTGCTCTTCAGCGTGGCTGCCGAACCCTCCCAAATTTGTAGCTTGGTGCACTCCGGTGTAGATAATTTGGATGGTGGGAGCCTAGTTAGTCCTGAACTGATTTTGATGGCTTGCCACGGGACCACTGCTCTTCAGCCTGATCGCCAAATCTCTATCGAATTCGTAGCCCCCACAGCACAGGGATGGTGTAGATGGTTCAAAAGGTGGGAGCTTAGTCAGCCTTGATAAAACTGATAAAATTGTTTTCATTAACTGTCTAAACTAAAAGGCGTGCAATCACACCATGGTCACTCCCTACCAGGAGAAGGTACAGAAACAGAAAAACTACTCCTAGTGGAAGATGGAGAAGGGATAACATTCACACTCACCGCAGTCTGCGTATCAGGGCCCACATTGTGTTCCTCATCCGATGATGCAAAGGCAACAGACAAATCAACATATGACATCTTCTAATACCGACCAAGATCCCACTCCGGATGCTACTCCTTCATCAGTGCCAACAGTTCCAACCAACCATGTACAACCCAGCGGAACTCACACTTGCCTTGATCCTGAAGAAGCCCTTCCTCTCACACCTTCGTGTCAACAAGTTTGCGCTCCAGTAGCTCCAACTTGTCAGTCAACGTGTCAACCTGAGATTGCTCTGTGGCCAGATTGCTCTTTACATCACTAAGCTTATGCCACCCCAGTTCAAGCTGGTCCTCAGCTTTTCTCACCTTATGGGTGTAGAACTCCACAACGGATCCCAACCGTTGCTTATCAGCAGCCCATTCAACTTCATTTGAAGCACTCTCTCCAACAAAAGATTGCAGCTCAGAACACGTTTTAGCCGCAGCATCCTGCGCAACCTCGACTTCTTGGTGGACTCGACTCAACTCCTGCTCGAGTCCGTCCCTTTCGGATACTGCCTATGTCAGACTACGCTTGAGGTCCTCTAGACGAGCCCCTTGAGCCTCAGCGGCCACGGTTGACTGATTCAATCACTTCTCCTCAGCCTGCTTCTTAAGCTGCTCGATTTCACGGAGCGCATTAGAATACAACAACTGCATCTGAGAGAAGACACGCTTCAATGTATATACTCTCTCACGAGCTGCCTCAACTTTTGTTCTAGCAACG
Organism: Berberis vulgaris; assembly: GCA_963556465.1. Classification (NCBI taxonomy): domain Eukaryota; kingdom Viridiplantae; phylum Streptophyta; class Magnoliopsida; order Ranunculales; family Berberidaceae; genus Berberis; species Berberis vulgaris. Next base: position 13,339,554 of record OY747130.1, on the reverse strand, counting down.
GCTGCGTGGCTCATATGAGACATACCCAGCATAAGGTACTTCAAACCCTTATCCATGCATCCTTCCAACGTATCCCCTTCGGGTTTCGGAACATGATCCATCAACTAGTTGTGGTGCCTGCTTATGTGCTTCCTCGAAGCATACTCTACATTCACCTCTTGATGCCAGACTTGTTAGCTCATTTTTACCAAGTCAGGTGCAAACAAGTTTATCTGTGCATTTTGGTGAGGCCTTCCCTGATTTGGAACTACGCCAGCACTGCCCTTCACGGTTGCCACCGTCCCGAGATTCTCCTCTGTAGCCTTTCCTTTGTCAAGAACATCTGACCCTTTATTGCTAGTCGACTCAATGGGATCCGAAGGGAGATGAGGGAGCAAATTATCCAAAGGACCCTCCAATACTTCAAATTGTGGCTTAGAACGAGACGGTGAGCAATGCAGACTACAAGAGACACAGCCGGTACTGCGACCACTTCAGACGAAACAATAGTAGGGCGATCATATTTTACCACCTCGGGCGAATCTTTACAGGAACCTCCAACAACAATGGTCCCACGCAAATCAACACCAGCGGAAGCTGCCATTGCGACCCGCACCAGATGGTCATTTAGAGCCTCGACCTGCGCGTCACTATGGTTCAAACTTGTCCGCGACTCCTGCCAATCGCATGTAATCTTTCTCCAAGATGGAAACGTCAATCTCCGCCTCAAAAGGCCCAACAGGTTCACGTTCCTCTCTCATTGAAAAGGCTCGTGCCAAAGATGGCCTAACTCTAATGTGAGCATTCTTTCTCACGAAAGAAGCAAGCGTCTCAGGCGGCTCCTCCACATTGGAAAGAACAAGAAGGGTTCAATCTTCCACTATGGATGAAGTTGGAAACTTTTATGACATTGACCGCCTTCCTTTGCGGCATGACACGGAACATATCCATGGTGTTTTGCTCCTCTAAGGTGAGAGGAGTGGTAGGAAACCTTTCTGCAAGGGAACACAAGTAATGAGCAGTTGGCTCGCTACCAAGCATATCAAAATCTCGAGAAAGGGATTGAACTTACAGAGCAGTCTGAATTGTCGCTCGAGCAGACGACCCCTGCACCAGAAATACTTCAAATCCGCAGGAGCCAAGCAACAATACTTATGCCAGAAGTTGAAATCATCAGGAAGTTTACCGACAACATTGCTATTTAGTCGATGAGGGGTCAACAACTGGATCACCCATGGAGTCACGCTAACACCAGCCTCCTTGGCACTGAGCAGAATCATGAGGATGATCCTATATCCATTAGGCCCCAACTGAGCCGGAAGAATCCCCAAGAGATCCAAGGACTCCAAAATCACGTCCAGTAACGAAAAAAACACTCCAGTTTGAAGCATCCCACGATGTCAACAGATGAAACCGGCAGGAGGTGACACAAGTGTTTGGTCGCTCGCTAGGAGATACAATGGCAGGTCTTCAAGAACCCTAAACTTCATACGAATTTTGGCGAGACCAAGCTCGGACAACAACCTGTCTTCAAAAAATTCCATTGCCTCAGCCAAAACATCATCATCAAGAAGGTTTTCTTGAACCATGAAGAAGGCGAACAATCTTTTCAGAACAATATCTTCAAAAGCGAACAAAGTAGAAGAATCAAACTCTGCACTGCAAACGACCTAAATAGAGGACGGTTTCCCGCCTCTTTTTCACCGAACTAATTCACGTGCCATTAATGCGGCTTGCGGCTTAAGCAATGACTCAGGCTCAATTATCATGAGTGACGCATCCCTTCAAGAGATGACTTAGCGAACCGTTGTGATGACCCACTAACTCAGGGGGAGTAGCTGATGATACATGAAAACGGTAACACCCCTGAGCCATACACGTGTTGTGATAACGTCGAGGAAATACGGGCCCCAGCATCAGCCCAACACTGAACAGGCCCAAACGGTTCTAAGTTCGCTCAATTCGGTTCGCCAAGCGAACCTGGACTCTCATAGCACACTAGGCCCACATGTCTCACAGCTGTCCTCAATACCCGTAAGCCCTCATTTGGAAAGTTTTTCGAGGATCTGCTTCGGATGGGCAACTAAAACTGCTAATTTCTCCCAACTAGGAAGCAAACACCAGAGTATCTTCAACACAGGGAAACTCCCTTCTACGGATACTCTTGGATTGGAACTATATTCCGCGTATCTAAGAGCGCGGAGCTAATAGAAAATTTCCCTCCTACAGCACGACTCCTAATTAGAGAAAGATCTCCACGAAGACCTCCCCCCTAATCTACGCCTACAATGACCTGGTTAAACCAGGACTCCTTGCACTATAAATAAGACATGAGGTTGGTAAGCGAAGGTACGCTACAAATTTCCTGTTACAATATTACACATTCCTCAGAGCCCTTTCTGATTTTAGTATCGAAGTGCCATCGGCCACCACAATGGTGGTCCGTGGCTCACGTGTGCTACGTGTGCAGGTCAACAGGTTAGCAGGAACCGGATCGTAGTAGGGAACGAAAAATGACTACATCACTAAGTAGGGTTCATATAGGAATTTATCATACTCACACACTTCAATCAACAAAATGCCCAAGCTTTGAAAACAATATTCCAATGATATCGACTAAACAACTCGGACTCTTATTTTTATTTATTTTTTTCCATGAAAAAATTGTGCAACCAAGTTGATTTCATCACGTATGGTTGGCGACATTATGGCATTGAGGACTATAGGCTTAATATAGGACGCAAGACTAAAGCCATTATCCTCATGGAGTGATTCTTGCTGGCCTGAGCCCAGCTGCCTGGTTTGCTGTTTGGGGGGGCAAAAATACACTTTTGCCCCCTTCTTTAAACACCTTTTTCCAAAAAGTGGTTAAAGAGGGGGGGCAAAAGTGTACATTTGGCCCCCCCCCCCAGGCAGCAACCTCGCCCCTTTCCCAGGCCAGCTAGAATTGGGGATCCTCATGATCACCAATTCTATAGTCATCAGTTATCACCTTACGAACCACATCTTGAAGATCCTATAACCAGATTGTTGATATCCTCAGAAAATCCACAAGTCTTTTCAATGCTCTTAGCATGTATACTTCATTGAGAGAACTCAAGTTTCAATGTCTAAGTTGCCATCGTTTCAGAATCAACAATATGTCAGTGGATAGATATAGTGTCTCACTTGTGTGGCAAATCCTATAGAATTTCTCAAGTATAGGCAAAAAAGCTACTCCAACATATCCATAGGTAGGTTTGTTTACAAGGAGATTATGAATGCCCACTTAGATGGTTGATCTAGAAGAATTATCATCTGGATCCTAATCTTCAAAATGCTGTATCAGTATTTGGATCGGGAGGGATATGTCTTGGGCTTTAGGCCCAGGGAGAAACACATCCAAATTTGATGCATCACTTCCCATGTAGGACTATCCTGCACTCTCGAGTTGAGCTATATCTTAATCAAATGTACCACAGAAAAACATTTTAAAACGACCAATAACCCATCATCTTACATGAAAATCAACTATCCAATACCTTCCCATAGAGCTCACCATCATCACACACATAGTTTAGTTGGTTCACATTGTTTCAAACATCCTGATTGAAACTGCCACTGGTGTGAAAATTGTGAACACGGAATCTCTTTACTTTTCTTGATTTGGAGAGGCATGATATCACGTTTTAGGTGACAAACACGCGTGCTTTGTGGCCCTGTGTTTTATTATATACACTGCTTTCCCCAACGAGCACATATGTGCATGTCTTTATCTATAAATAAACAATATGTAACATTATATATTCCGCCGGTCTTAGGAATGATTCCCAATTTATGTGTCATATGCCACTATACCACAATATATAGATTCGTGATTTCGGGTCCAAAGTCGCGATATTTTAGATTGTTGTTTCAATGTGTGTGGATATATGACAGGTGATCTCAATTATTGAGAATTTTTAGGATAACAACTGCACATATATTTTGAAACTAGCTGTGCTAATGGTATGATGTAAGGTCCCATCTGATGAATCTTAGTTCTAATGTCATGCACTAAATTGATAGAATAAAAGAACGATAATCAAAATAAATTGAACAATAATTAAAATAAACGAAATAATTTTAAATAATAACGACAAAAATAAATAAAAATAATTTAAAATATTCTTTCAATCAATCAACTGAATACAATTAACTACCTAGGCTCTTATTTATAAAAGACAAACCCTAAACCTAATAGAAAATCAATGTTAGAACCCTAATTGGAAACCCTATTGCAATAATACTAGAATTTCTAATACTGCCTAAAATACTACTATTGTTAATATTACTAAATATCATAATTAGGTCAACCTCTCCGGGTTGAAGAAACTAGACTTTGAACTTAAAGTCAAATAATTCTGAGGAGCACAAGCAACCGGTCACTTTACATACGGCGAAGTGCACTCGAAGTAATCTTCCTCGAAACTTGCCACGATACACATTGGCTAAAATCAAGGAACTAATTTAAAAAGAAGCCAAGGTGACTCAAAGAACTAGAAGCTGCAAGAAACCTGAGAAGACGGATGTGCATAAGCTTATGTCACAAAATATCCCAATACAGATCAACACAATCATCATAACTGATTGTGTCTGCCGCTATAGGAACATCCTCTGGTTGCTCAAAAATGGGAAAAAAGTTGCATAAGTCAAAGGATTACAAGTCGGAAATGTGTATGTGATGATGCCCTTAACTTCCTCAAAAAGTGGGATGGACTCTGACAAACAGTGTGGTTCATCCGTCTCTGTGCGACTACATGCAAGTTCAACTTCCTTCAATATTTTGTAGTTGTGAAATGCTTTAATCCCATCGTCAATCTTTTGATGCATTTGTGCTAGTCATTATCTGAATTCTTTACGATGCTTATGGACAAGTTCTTATACTTCCAATTGTGCCCGACTCTTTCAAATCTTTCACTCATCTAGCAAAAGTTTTTCACTGTTTGTTTCAACCGTATCATAGTGGAGGGGTAGTCAGGTGTACATCACTAGCAGATGAGAGTGAGTCTGGTTCAAGTGGTAGTAGTTTTATGTCATGGATCATTGGAAATGGTAGTATAGGATAAACAAGTACAAGTTGGGTGTAAGAGGGGACACAAGTGGTTCGTGGTAAATAGTAAACTGGAAAATAATCACTGATGATACACTAAAACGTCATCTCTTCTACACAGTACACGTCATGATGATCTCGAGGAATAACAAGCCCAAACGTCAGCCCAATTCTGATCCGGCCCAAGGGGTTTCAAGCTCGCACAACGCAGTCCGCTAGACAGGCCCAAATCATTATAGCCTGCTAAGCCCACACATCTCACAGCTATCCCCAATACCCGTAAGCCCTATTAAGGCAAGTATCTCGGGGACCACCTTCAGACAAGAAAGACAACAACACTTTGTTTCCAACTAGGAAGCAAATACCAGAGTATACATCGCACATGGAAACTTCTATTTATAGACAACACTTTGATTGTGAACTATCTCCCATGCATCTAGGGGCACAAGTCCAACAGGTAAACTTCCCTTCATAGCACAACTCCTAATTAGAGAAGGATCTCCACGAAGATCTTCTTCACTAAACTACGCCACCGATGGCCTTGTCGAACCAGAACTCAAACACTATAAATAAGACATGGGGTTGGTAAGCTAAGGTACGTTACAAATTCCCTGTTTAGAGAATTACGCCTTCCTCAGATCCCTATCTAACTTTAGCATCAGAGTGCCATTAGTCACGTGGGGATGACAAAGTTTTTAACCAATCACTAGTGTCATCTCTCTTCACGATTCAAGGAGATGGTGACCATCAGATCACGCAAAACGGAGAACAAGGGGACACGTCAAATGCTTAGACTGGCGCTATGCCACCGCTCCCAATGATTCCGGTGACACAATGACATACCCCATGATGGATTTTCTATCATCATAGATACAACAGATCGCTAAAGCAGTAGAGATTCTCATACAACAGAACCCTCCATCCGCCGATGGAGATCATGAGTAGCACAGACCTCAATCTCCCGAGGACAACAGAGAGCAGACACAGGAGAGTCAAGCCCCTGCTAGCTCTCACTGGACTAGACGTGGACCTGACTATCAAAGTAGACATGTTCGCTCCGTAGAACCCCCTCCGCCAAGGGGCTCATGACTCAGACTTGTTGTACCGCCTCTCTATTCCCTCTTTCATGGACCGGATCATGAACGAGGCTCTGCCAAAGAAGTTCAGCCCTCCAAAGCTCGATTTTTATGATGAGACTGGCGACCCTTTCGATCTCTTGCGTCATTATCAGCATGTAATGATGCTCAAAGAAGGTTTTTAGTCGATGATGTGCAGAACGCTCCCTACCAGCTTGAAGAAGTCAACACTGACATGGTTCCACAGCCTCCCGCCAAAGTCTATCTACTCATTCAAGACACTGGCCAAAGAATTCCTGACACGCTTTGTCGGAAGCCAGCAGATCAGGTAAGGCATGCACTACATACTCTCTCTGAGGCAGAAGTCTAACGAAACGCTAAGGAAATACGTCACGTGCTTCAATGACGAGCTGACGCTTATCGACAGCTGCAGCGACGACACAGCTGTGACAACTTTTACTGCAGGCCTAAGAGAGGAATTTTTTTACGACTTCTTTACCTTGGAACCTTTCTGGATATTGCAGAACTCTTAAAGGGCACTCAGAGGTACATCACCTTGGAGGAGATGAGAACAACAAAGAAGGAAACTGAAGTAGAGAAGAAATCCTCCATTTCTAGAGACAGAAAGAGGAAAAAGGCGAGAAGACGAAGAAAGGAGTAAGCGAAAGTGCAATGACAACAGGTCGGACTCTGGCCATTCTAGGCCAGAGAAATCTTCCAACTACGTTGGATCCAGCCATGACCCTCCTTAATTCTAGCTTGTTGAACGTCCTTAATTCCATGAAAGCAGGGAAGAACTGAAGTGGACCCCAAAGCAGCGTGGAGACCTCTCCGAACGTGACAACAATAAGTATTGCTCATACCACAAGGAGGGTGGCCATAACACCAACGACTTCAAGAGTCTAAGGTATGAGATCGAATACTGGATTTGCAAGGGCAAGCTAAAGGAATTCCCGAGTTCAGAGAAATGATAGGACCGAACAAGGGAAAGTGGAAAGGCAGTCAAAGAGGCCGAGAAGAAGACTCCAAGCATAATATATGTCCTTCACGGAGTCGGATTAGAAGAAGAACAATCAAACAGGTCCCGCAAGCGAACACTACTGGAAATGCGGACACAGCCAGCAAACGAGGATAGATGCATATATTACTTGCAGGTGCAAAACCCCATCCCAACCTTGACCTTCACAAATAAGGACCTCGAAGGCGTCCGCGCACCACACAATGACGCTCTTGTCATTTCGGTCTCTATTGCATGGTGGGAAGTGAAGAGGGCCCCAGTTGACACGGGAAGCTCCCTCAACGTTCTATTTTACAGCACGTTCCGCAGTATGAACCTCAAGGAGGAGAACATAGCATCCTTCAACTACCCGCTGATTGGATTGAGACTAGCAGTGGTGGTAGAAGAGCACAACTAAGGAAGGTCCTGCTATTGGACTTCATGGTGGTAGACGCATCGTTTACCTATAACCTCATCCTGGGAAGATTTGGCTTTATCAGATGGAAGTAGTAGTCTCCACCCTTCACCAGTGCGTTAAATATACCGTTAACACCACTCAGAGGGAACAATTCGCGGGGACCACATTAATCCAATTAATAATGTTGCACACAACCAATTAATTGGGGGGAGTAACCGATACACAACTTTCCAGCAATCTACGTCGTACGCGTGTCACCATGCAATCTACGTTGTACATGTGCCATCTTGATCCCACGACATGACCTAGTAGGGATACGTCCGCACACGTTGTCGCTCGAGCTCCCTAATCCGGGTCATCTTCTTATTCTAATTGATCGGATGCTTCTCCAAACTTTGGAAAGGACACCACTCTGTAATGAGAGAGATTGCAGTTAGCATGCTCCTCTTTCATCGGCTACAGCAACTCCAGTCTTCCTTGCAAAACTCTGCTTAACTCGAACGTGCCCTGGCCCTTGAGGACCTTCTCTTCGTGTAATCTCGACTCGGCGAACTCTCGCTCTAGGTGTTCCAGTTTGCCCGACAGCACATCAGTTTGGGACTGCTCGACACTCAGGTTGTCCTTGGCTACACTAAGTTCATTTTACGCCAGAAAGAGTTGCTTTTCTGCTATCCACACACTATTGGCATTGAAATCAACATCAGCCTTCTAGCTGCTGACGTCGGAAAACCCACTCGGACTCATTTTTAGCCTTATCCGCATTCAAAGCCTGAATCTCACCCTGCGCCTTGGATGCAGTCTCTTGAGCAATTTCTAAATCACGACGGGCAAAGTTTAGTTCTTCTTCATACCTATCCTTTGCGAACATTGCCTCTGCCAAATTAAACTCGAGTGTTTCCAAGCAAACCTTGTGGGCCTCTGATCTTGTTTGCAGACCTCCGAATCAACAACTAATTGGGCGGGCTTCCGTTCTTTATGTTGCTTCTTCAATGATTCAATTTCGTGAAGAGCACTAGAGTACGATTTCTGCAAATTCGCAAAGACTCGCTCCATGGTATACGCTATCTCACGAGCGACCTCAACTTCCGTCCCAATGATAACAAGTTGTTCAGATTGACATCCCTAGCATGAGATGTTTATGCCCCTTATCCATACGCACTCCAAGCTTATCGCATATTGGCTTCGAAGCACAATTTGCCAGCCCGTCATTCCATATACTAATATGTTTCCTGGAGGCATAAGAAATATCAACCTCGTGGTGCCAGGCTTGGTAGCTCATTTTTACGACATCCAAGGTGAATAGACTGATCCACGCATCCAGATGAAGGTCCTCTGGGACTGGATTCACTCCAGCACCGCCATTCATTTTTTTCACCGCCTTAGGGCCCTTCTCCAACACTTTCCTCTTACTCACAACGATCGACTCTTTCTCACGAGCCGATTTAGATGCAGTTGACGGGGAAGAAGGAAGTGATTTATCTCTCAGACTCATCATCACCTCAATGTGAGGTCGAGATCAGGACAGAAGACAACACGGGTGACGTGGAGGATAATACATTACGTGTATTTTGTGTATAATGCAGGAAATCAAGTGTTAATCGTCAAATATGCACAAAATGACACAGTAAGGCTAAGTTCAACAACAAAGCCCATTGGAAGATAATACATGTATTACCAAAGATTTTCAAGCCTAAGGTCTGTGAAGTCAAGCCCACAAAGCACCATCATATATGGATCTTAAGAAAATTAATTTGAAGATTTGGACATCCACATGACAACTTCATCCTAGCCAAAAGGAATCTCTACGTACTCCACCATCCATTCTCCAATATATTCCCTTATCTTTTTCTTATTTTATTCTAATTTTATTCCACCATATTATTTTATTTTTTCCTTATTCAACCATCCATTCTCCAACATATTCCCTTATCTTATTCTTATTTTATTCCACCATATTTTTTCCTTATTTTATTCCACCATCCATTCTACCATCTCTCATCTCTTTATCTATAAATACCCATGCTTGGAGTATACTTGGGAGGGCGGAAGAAAACCAAAGAGTTGTAATCAAATTGAGAGAAGTTGTAGTATTTGTAAAGTTTAGAGTAATAAGTGGAGGGAAGGCCAAGAGCTTACCATGTTTGGCTAACATCTCACCTTAGGGTGTGGGTGAGCCCATGAGAAGATAGCTCCAAGATGGATCTCTTTTAGATTAGTTCTTACCATTTTCATGTATAGAGAAGTAAGTTTAGTTAGATTGATCTTGTAGCTTGGTTGTATCATGTACCTATGAGGTAAGTTAGATGTTTTATGTTTCATCATATGAATTCAATTCACGCTTCTTCTTCTACTTCTTAAACTCAAGATTAGAAAATTTTCTATCCTTGCATTTATCTAACAAGCTCCTTAGAATGTTTACATATTATTAGTCAAAGTTTCATTGTGATTTGTTAGATATTTGATGTTTCATTTGAGTATGGATTCCTTTTATGCTTTTAAATCTACCTTAGATGTGTTAACGAATTTTGGAAAGATTAATCGAAGAGTGGCCTAATGGTGCCATCTAATCATGATGGTAAACACAAATCCCTAACTCTCACATTTAGGTTTTACTTTGCATTTTTATTGTAAACACTTCACCAATCACTTCTTTTTTTTTAACTAAGTTAAGTTTTAGAAGAGATTCGAATATTAGTTTTCCTAACTTTATAGCTCTCCTTGTGGGAATCGACCCGTATTTGCCGTTATCCAACTCAATAGATAACCGTGCGTTTGCGGTATGATTTGAGATCGATTAACTAGACTTCCACTTTCTAAGGCATCTTCGTCTGCGCTCGGAAAACTAGGCGTTAGAGCAGGCCAAAAGTTATCATCATCAGTCGTCACTGACTAAACTTTGGTCGGGATTGGCGACCATTATCTGCAGTTGGACAATGATCATTGGCATGCCGCTTGATTAAGCATTGGAGCGCTAACCAGGCTCCCATTTTCTAAGCCATGTTCATCCGAGCTCGCCGGACTACGGTCTTAGAGTAGACTAGAAACAATCATCATCAGTAGGAACTGACTAAGCTTTGATCAGGTTCGGCGATCATCATTTGTAGTTGGACATGATCCCTGGCAAGTCATCGTGATCAGACGTTGAAAGCACTGACTAAACTCCCACTTTCTAAGCCGTCTTTATCCGTGCTCGGCGAACTACGGTCTTAGAGTGGATAAGAAACTATCGTCATCAATCAAAACTGACTAAGTTTTGATCAGGTTCGGCGATCATTGTCTGTAGTTGGACAATGATCCCTGGGAAGTCATCGTGATCAGGCGTTGAGAGCGCTGACTAGACTCCCACTTTCTAAGCCATTTTCATCCACGATCGGTGAACTATGGTCTTAGAGCAGACCAGGAGCTATCGTCATCAGTCGAAACTGACTAAGTTTAGGTCGGGTTAGGCCTCTGCTTGGCCTTGGGCGTTTGAGTCTGACTTGGGGATCATGACTTTATTAATTCGCCTAATAGTCCAACATGAAGATTGGACCAATGAGTATGATTCTAGAGTCAGATTGCCATAGATTGATTGGACAGAATTTTATCCAGATTTATGAACATCAACAGAATTTCAATATGGTGGATACCTTGGATTTATTGATAATATCATTGTAAGCGTGCTCTGCATTCCATGGGTGCTTAGGGCATTCGCTGTTTGTGTCTTTGCATGTACTGGGTCGTTCCTCGTATTTTGGGCAGGATCTGGCGAGAAACTCGCTTGGGCTCAGTGGTTGGCTGGGGCCTGTTGGAGAGATCGTGATGTCACGAGTATGACACTGATTGTGAAGCGGTTTAGTATCGGTTACTCCCCAATTAATGGGGCTACGTGCATTAATTTCGTGAATGTGAACTCGTGCAGTTGCAGTTGGAACCGTCACCTCCTTAATTCCCGTACGACATTTACTGCTGACATAACTGTTGGTTGACTTCGTTTCGTGAATCGTCGCACCTATATATAGGCTGGTATTCACCATTTCATGCATTTCCATGAATGTTGTAGAGCACGTTCTTCAAATGCATCTCTCCAGAAAATTTGTTTTGGGTTCTCCAAGGCTAATGCAAGATCTTCGTTGTTGGAGCCTTCAAATGTTTTGACATTTGCAGCAATGAGTATTGACAAGGCCTGCTATTATGTGATGTCACTTGGTTTGGGTGAGCATATAATTGGTTCCATGGGACCTTGTAATTTCTTCTCATATTGCGTATAAGGAGTACAAACTTTCCCTCAGGGGACAAGTTTGTCTTCCATCTTCTGTTGCTCACGAGTTGTCGCCTACCACTGCTTTTGTGAGATAGTACCAGCAACTAGTTTTGGGGTGGCCTTTCCTACTGTATCTACTAGGCTTCACTCTTTATGCCACAGACGGAAGGCAGATTGGCAGAGCGGAGCTCGGTTGGATGAGGCCTGGGGTCATAAGGTGCTAACTCTGCATCACCCCAAGTATCCTATGCTTGAGAGATATCCTCATATGCCTTCTTCTGCTTTCTACTCCGAATCTTTTTTGCAAGGCATATTGACGGAGAAAGGCGTCCGGAGTCTATTTCGAGCGTCTTCGCTGCCACTTTCAAATCATCCGTGTGAAGTGGATTGGTGGAGCAAAGAATCATTTGCGTACCTACAACATGTAACCTATTTTGGGTACTTTTTCTTTCACTTCTAAATCCTGTTTTGGAGGCAGATTGACGGAACGAAGTCTTGACGTGCGTTTCAGTGGATCCATACTTGCGCTGGACTTAGATACTTGTAGTGTGTAAGCTTTTATACTACTTAGTCGGGCAATCTTTGTAACAATTTTCTTAGTAATCAATAAAGTTTATTTTCTATAATTTGTTTTATTCCTTGAATGAATCTGTATTACATAGGCTTGTGCGAACAAATCTTCTAGATTGGAAAACAAAAGAAATCAAAATAATAATATAGTTTGACTTTGAGCAGGGACTAAGCTAATATGGCCCTGAAGGAGATGTGCATGGTCATCGCTCAAATTGTGTAACTCCCTTGGCGAAGTGTCAATTTTTGCCATTGCTAGTGAAGTCACTGAAAAGTGAACTTTGTGCGGGCGGGTCGTTCCTCGCTGGTTACCAGCTTTTGTAGTAGGCGCATGTTTGTTTAAGTGTTACTTAGCTTTGTACTAGACTGGTTGGTGATTCCAGTGCTGAATTCTAGCTCATCGCATAGTTGAGCCTCGATTGTCGAAGCTTTGTCTTTGTCTGTGCGGGGTGATTTTCCCCTTATCTTGGTCCGGTGTCTGATATGTCTATCCCGTGGGCCCGAGCTATAAATACTAACAATCTATTTGTTTTATTGCGTACTCTCGCTGAAGGTTGGTCTCCTCGAATAGTTTTTTGGGCCCAGTTGGTAGTGTACTTGATGCATTGGTGTAGAGTAGAAACTACTGCATCCATCTGATGGAACCAAGGCATTCCAAGGATGATGTTGCAGTTGGAAGGAGCATCGACCACAATGAAATAATGTACAAGGAACTTTCGTAATTATTGTTCTTCCGCCACTACCATTAGACTAATCTTCCCAATAAGGAAGCATTTTTGTCTGATGAACTCGATCATTGGGTGACTGATGGGTATTAAGTTCTCCTCTTAGAGCTGCATATTATGGAATGCGAAACAAGACGTTCAGAGATCTTCCTGTGTCCATCAAGGACCTTTTAACTTCCCAATTTGCAATAAGGACCGAGATGACCAGGGTGTCATTGTGAGGAGAATGGACGCCTTGGAAGTCCTTGTCTATGAATGTCAGTGGTGGGATTGGTCTTTGAATACATGTGTATTGCATTCGTGGGTCCTCGCATGTGGGCTGGTTCACATCTCGAGTAGCATATTTTTTCGAGACCTATTGGACTGCTCACCTTCCGAGCCGATTCCATAAAGTACATATATGATGCCAAAAGTTCTTTTCTCTATCTCTTTAACGACATCTTCCCTTTCCTTTGCCCGATCTTGCCTTTTTTCTGGGCTTAGGAACTCTTTGAGCTTCCCTTTCCTCACCCAGTACTCAATCTCATTCCTGAGACTTTTGTAGTCCTCAGTGTCGTGGCCGCCCCCATTGTGAAAGGAGCAATATTTTCTATTATCGTGCCAGGACGGACCTCCTTACTGTTTAGTGGCCCACTTTAATTCTCCCCAATTTTTAATGGAGTTGAGGATGTCGGACAGGCTGGAGTTGAGGGAAGTGATGGATTTAGACCCGACGAAGTTGAAGGCCTTATCTTGCCTTAAGCGGCATAAGTCGAGCTTGTTGTCGTTGTGCTTCCTCTTTCTGTCATTGTCCTTTTCTTTTTTCCCTCCTTTTTGTCTCTGGGATCGGAGGGTTTCTTTTTAGACTCTGCCTTCTTCTTGGTGACAAATATCTCATCGAGAGTGATGTATTTTTGGGCATTCTTCAGCAAGTCCGCCATATCAATTGGAGGCTCCAGAGGGAGGAAATCGTAGAACTTGTCTCTCCTCAGACTTGAGGTGAAGGTTGTGACCGAGGTGTCGTTACTATAGCCGTCGATAAGAATTAACTCATCATTGATGCGTGTGACGTACTCTCTCAATGTCTAGTTCAACTTCTGTTTAAGGGTGAGCATGTAACGTGGGCCCTTCCTGATTCGTTGGTTGCCGACAAAATGAGTGAGAAATCATTTTGCCAGAGTCCGAGATGAGTCAATAGACTTTGGAGGGAGGCTGTGGAACCAGGTCAACGCTGAATTCTTTAGGCTGGTAGGGAATGACCGGCACATTACTGTTTCAGATCCTTTTTTTTAGCGTCATTACATGTTAAAAGTGGCGAAGTGGTCGGATGGGTCTGCTGTCCTTTCATAAAATTTTAGCTTTGGCGAGCTGAATTTCTTCGGCAGTGGCTAGTTCATGATGTGATCCATGAATGGGGGATAGTGATGTTGAACATCACGTCAGGATTGGTGGCCTCAAGCCGGAGGGGGTTATGCAAGGCGGGTCTGTCAGCACTAGACACTGGGTCTCTATTGGCCATTCCTCCGCCCCTGATCCACTGAGAGAGAGGCAAAGTGGCTATCATGAACATGTTCTCTAGTGTCTTTTGGGGAAGGGGCTCTTCATTGCTCCTAATTTCCTTCTGTGGCTGGAGGGTTTCGTTAAGTATCTCCACCCCTCTTGCGATTTGCTGCACTTGGGTTGTTAGTAGATCCACCCTAGGGTCCGTCGTGGCTTCTGCCGGCACAGGGGTCGCTGGAATTGGCGGCGTTCCGCTGGTTCGAGCGTTCGAGGGCTCAGCGATGTCTCCATTATTGTGCGATCTCGTGATCACCACCTTTCTTGCTGTAAGGAAGAGTAATATCACTGTTTTCAAAGGAACTTCGCCGTTCCCCACGGACAACGCCAAACTGATGTAGTTGAATTTTGTTCTCATTGACCTTGACTTTGACCTGCACAAGGAACACTCGTGAGCCAAAGACCTCCGTTGTGGCAATCGATGGCAGTCTGATGCTAAAGTCAGACAAGGCTTGATAAAGGCGTAAAGTTGTAAATTGGATTTTGTAGCGTACCTTTGTTCATCAACCTTGTGTCTTATTTATAATGTGAGAGTCCTTGTTTGGCTAAGCCTTTGGTGGCGTAGTTTATGGAAAGATATCTTGCTGGAGATCCTTTCCTAGATAGGAGTCATCGATGTAGGAGAGTTTTCCTACAAGACTTGTGCTCGTAGATTTGTGAGAGTAGCTTCCCTTGTGGAGTGTTGTCCATGCACGACTTATATTCCGATATTTGTTTCCTAGTTAAAATCAATGTATTGCTGGCCTGCTCATCCTAGGTCGATCCCACAGATACTTGCCTTATTAAGCCTTATGGGTATTGGGCTTGATAGTGTGACGTATTAGCTTAATAGGGCGTTGTAATTTGGGTCCAACCTTCTGGACCTTTCCAAAATGGGCTTAGTGTTGTCTGGGCTTTGCCAGATTGGGTGGGCAATCAAGCCCGCTTTACTCCGCTAACGAGATTATCATGACACATGGACGACGTAGATTAAAGGACGGTTTGGTGTATCATCAATAGGCATGAAATAAAGGGTGGCTAATCCCTTTGTGTTTGGTAGGAGCGACACATGGGTCTTATATGTCACTTGATGGAGCATTGGTAGTTATAAGTAAAGATGGATCATCCACTTGTATGATGCTAAGGATGTTGTATGACACTTCATGCTTATAACACGTGGAGGTGGACATCCACAAACTTTACAATAATTACTGATGAGACATCAAACAGTCACACAATCATAGCTGTAAATGTGGCATGGACTAATCCTAGCACGTTAAAGGCTTCAACGCAGTCTTGAACAAAATAATGCGCAAAACTATTGTTTAGCCCTTAAGTCAGGTGTCTAGGCCCAAGACGCACCAATCCCAGAGGCACGGGTCATCGGGCTTGGCTAGGGACAATAAGGCCCGAACAACGAATCTCAGAGTTGTCATAGGCACGAGATCAACTCACACGAAATCAGCTCTTGTCAAATCACGTTTTGGGTCCTAAACAGAGCCAAGTGCTGAAGAGCTCAGTTTACATACCCATTGGGTCATAAAAGAAGAAAGGTACACACGTACACACTACAATTTACATCCAGTTTTCACTCTTTCTTGAAATGATATTTTACTTAAGCATCATAGTGCTTTCGACCACAACAACAATGGCTCTGGGCTTAACCGCTGCTAATTTTTCAGGTTTGATATCATCGGGAGCGGCAAAAATAGATCTGAATGCATCAGTTTTGCATCGCCCGTGGGGAAGACGACAAGAAGTTTTTTTAAAACGAACATACAAATTTATTTCTAACTGAACAAAGCAGCGAGAAATGGTCAGCAATATCAGATCTCGAGCCGAGCCAGATGAAGCTCTGGCTCATGGAGCATAGCCGCAGATTCAAATCGATTTGGTTGAGGAGGCTGAACGGCCGCACGGCCCAGCCGCGGAGGCAATTGCGGCTGCCCCTGACATGAGTCTGATCCTGCTCCACCTAGACCACTTAACGAGGTGGTGGAAAGGATGACTTGAGAATGACAACTGCGATCTGAGACCAACCAAGATCCAGAAGATCTTCAAATCTAATAGCACGCCCAGGAGGGCGAAACCCCCCATAGAATGACAGAGAGCCTGCCAAGAAGAATGCCAATGAGAGGGTCACGAGGACCACACCCCGAGGATTAATAGTACCATGGTCGAGAATCCGCTCGGAATATAGGCATCCAACCCTGATGTCCTATACGATCACAGTCCCTCTATTATTGGAAGAGATCATTGAGTGCCCTTCTTCCCAAGAAGTTTGTCCCATCGAAGCTCAAGTTTTAGCATGGAATGTCATATACGTAAGACCGTTTCTGTCATTACCACCATGTGATGGCACTCAAGGAAAGTTCAGATGTCATCCTGTGCTGAACTTTTCTTACTGGCCTGAAGAAGGTTGCGCTGAGATGGTTCCATAGTATCCAACCCAGATCCTTCGGGTCATCTGGCAAAGGCGTTCATTATCAAATTCGTTGGGAGCCAACGGACCAGGATAGGGCCCCACTATCTGCTGAGCCTTAGGAAGAAACGGGTCGAGACCCTCAGTGAGTACATCACTCGTTCCAACGACGAGCTGACCTTGATCGATGTCTCATCAATCACTGCTTTCACCTCCATGCCTCCGAGGAGGTCAGTTTTACAGCTGCCTCACCTTGGAGCCCTCAATGTGTATGGCGGGATTGCTAAAGAGCACCCAGAAGTACACCTTAGAAGAAACATTGGCTACCAGGAAGAAAGCAAGCGGGCTAAAACACTCCTCCAAAGCTAAGGATAGGGATGAGAAAGGGGACAGTTCCAAGTGAAAACAAGGCTAGAACCAGGGCGGGCTCGACCAAACAAGGATGTTCAAGCCCAGTGGGCTCCAGGTACCACTACTGTACTCCAATTTGCCCAACATTTTGTCCACCATGGAAAAATAGGCAATAATCAAGTGGCCATCAAAACTCAAGGGAAATCCTTCAGAACGTGATAAGAATAAGCACTACTCTTATCACAAGGAGATAGGCCACAAAACCAAGGACTACAGGAGCCTCAAAGATGAGATCTAATACATGATCCAGAAAGGACAACTAAAGGAGTTTATTGACCTCTAAAACATGCATCCTCAAGGCGAGAGAAAGGCACAGGAAGCGGGATACATGATTCTCGACACGGCATGTGTCCTCCAAGGGACAAACAAGAAGAGAACACTTGAATCTTTCACTTAAGAAATCGGCTCGAGAGCTCCGAGTCAGATTGCACTACCGAAACCAACTCTTATAGCACGTATGGAAGAGAAAGGCCCTGAGCTTAACGTTCACAGAACGGAACATGAGGGTGTATGCTTCCCACACAACAACGCCCTAGTCATCTTGGTAGGGATAACGAACTGGGAACTGAGAAGATCACTAGTAGACACAAGCGACTACATCAACATATTGTTCTTAAACATATTCCTGAAAATGCAACTGACAGAAAGATAGATGATACCTTTAAATCAAGCCATGTTTGGCTCCAACAGAGAGAGCTGCTACCCAGTCGATAAAATTATATCGCTGGTAGTCGCAGTTCAGCCAGACTTACAGATGATCCTGATGACAGAGTTCTCGGTCGTAGACACCCACTCCAAATACAATGTAATCTTTGGCCGACCTTGGTTACACCACATGGAGACAGTCGTCCCCACCCATCATCAGTGCCTCAAATACCCCTCTGACAACGAAGTAGGGACAATCAGAGGAGATTAGACCATCAATCTGAAATGTCACTACACCTTAGCTAGGCAGTCGGATAACGGAGCATAGAGGCACAAACAACAGGTTCTATACAAACAAATCCCGAATCCAGAAAGCGAGGACCCACCTCCACCTTCGAACTTCGATCTTCCATCCAACCCGAGGGGAAGGCCGAACACTGGGCAGCCGGAAGAAGAAGCCGTAAGAATATACTTGGACAATCCAGCTAACACAAAAATGTTCAGATGGGCTTTAACCTCGACAGAGCACTGGTAGATCAGCTGGTAGCACTCTAAAAAGATGATCAGGACGTCTTTGTATGGACAATGAAAAATATTGTGGGAATCGATCCCACAATAATTACACACAGACTGATAGTCAATCCTGACCAAAGCCACTCAAACAGAAAAAAGGCTAGTGGCGCCCGAACGTATCCAAGCCATCAATGAAGAAGTTAAAGGACTTCTAAACGCTAGCATGATAAGGGAGTCTCGCTACCCGAAATGGTTGTGAGCACGGTCATGGTAAAAAATAAGAACAGAAAGTGGAAGGTCTGCATGGACTACACCAACCTTAACAAAATATGCCCAAAAGAAAACTTTCCATTGCCTAGAATAGACCAGATCGTAAATAAGACATCCAGATACAGCCTACTCAGCTTCATGGATGCTTACTTGGGCTACAATCATATCAGTATGTGCCCACCGGATCAGGAGAAAACCTTCTTCATAATGAATAAAGGCACATAGTGTTATCGAGTAATGCCTTTCGGACTGAAGAATACAGGGTAAACATGCCAGCGTATGGTGAATCAAATGTTCAAAAGACAAATCGGATAGACCATGGAAGTTTAATCGACGACATACTGGTAAAAAGACTCCACTATCCAGACCACTTGGTGGACCTCCAAGGAGCGTTATCTCAACTCGAAAAATACCGAGTCAAACTCAACCCGCATAAATGCACTTTTGGGGTTCAATCAAGGAAATGCATGGGCTACATAATCAACAAAAAAGGGATAAAGGTTGATCCGAAGTAGATTCAAGCTCTTGTCGACATGAGACCACCCACAAACATTAAAGAGGCACTGAGCCTGACTGGGAGGGTGGCTGCCTAAAAAAATTAATCTCTAAATCTTCAGACAGATGCCTTCCTTTCTTAAAAATCTAAAAGGGAAACAAAGAATTTCAATGGGGAGAGCAGTGTGAACGTACCTTCCTAGACCTGAAGGCGTATATAGGAAGCACATAGCTGCTCTCAAAACCTACTTCAGGTGAGACACTATACCTCTACCTCTCAATCTTGGAGCATTTTAGTCAACTCAACTCCGGTATGGGAAGCGAAAGGGAAACAAAAGCCCATCTATTACATCAAGATACCGTTTGATGAGGCGGAGGTTAACTACTATTGATGATACATCAAATAAGACTAACATTACAGACGTACACGTGGAGGAAATTATACATCATGAGGATCAAGTATCCCAGGACCAGGCCGATGTACAAAGCCCAAAAAGGGTAAATCTGGTCAAAGAAAGCCCAAATAGAGCCCATTGGAATAAGTCACAGTCGGATGCCTAAATCCAGGCACGATAAAGTTCTTTCCCAAGGGGGAGGAACTTTACAAAGAAAACGAGTCGTGGAGGGAGTTATGCCTCCATGGACGAATCCTCAGTAAGTAGAAGATTGTTACATAGAACATATCCTCTCGTTGCGCCTCACATGCTTAAGTCACGCAGGGAATTAACTACGACCATTATAAAAGGTAACTGGAACATTCGACAAAGGTGTGCAATTTTAATTGATTTATGTCCCGTTTTATCTCCATTTCCAACTGAGTTACTGATTAAAGCATCGGAGTGCGTTCGACCACCAAAAAGGTGGTATATGGCGATCTAAAAGTTGTTTTGCAGATTTAACTTATTGGAAAATGGATTTTGGAGGCATCAGTTTGGCACTGTCCGTGAAGAACAACAAGTTTTCCTTTCAAAAAGAAAATCCATAGCAACAAAATTCCCTCAATTCTGAGCAACGTCTGAAAGCGCCATCAGAACAAAATGGCACATTCTACATACCTTCCACCCGACAACAATCTAGGCAATCCTCCCACCGGAGAAACTTTGCTACCAATAGTGCACATCACAGATCTACCAGTGAACGTTGAGACGACCATGCCTGGCCCCTGAGAGTCGCCTCACGAGGTGGCTCAAACATCCCAGACATCTAAAGGCGCCACCACGGACCCTCGTGTGGATTTATTCATGGTCCAGATGGAACATATGACCAAGGCGGTGGAAAAGTTCACCAAGGAGAATGCCCAATCCACTAACCCCGCCCAATCACCGCCCCAGCAAAACCCGACCAATGAAGTTCCTGCAGAGCCTCAGCAGGTAAATCTCAAAAGTAGCGAACCACTTAAATAGAGGACCCCACAGAGCGACGAGACCCCTGCAGAAATCCCATTAAGGATCGGAGTCACGAACCCTAATATACTGAACGAACTAGCCAGACCACCATTCTTCGATGCACTCATGGCGACTCCTATGCCGAAAAAGTTCACTCCACCAAAATTCAAAGCTTACGATGGTATTACAAATCCAACTGATCGATTACGACACTTTCACCACATGATGTCGTTGAAGGACAACACAAAATCCATTCTATGTAGGACGTTCCCGACGAGTCTCACCTCCACAACAATGAACTGGTTCAACAGCCTACCACCAAGATTGATAGACTCATTCCAAGCATTGGCTACCGCTTTCATTACAAGGTTCATCGACAGTCAGCGGATGAGAAAGGGGCCACACTACTTTCTCCACATCAAACAGAAGCCCGATGAGATGATAAGGGAGTATGTTACTCGTTTCACTAATGAGACAACGATTATCGACGATTGCAACGACGACACAGCCACCGCTACTTTCACCACCAGACAGAAAAGAGGAACCTTTTCCGTTGCTCTAAATCTGGAACCCCCAAAGAACATGGAAATTTTATTAAAAACCGCTCAAATGCATATCACCTTAAAGGAAATGATAGCGGCCAGGAAGAAAAATGAATCTAATAGAAAAACTCATTCGAAAAGGTGGGAATATAGGGAAGAAAAAATTAGAAATGACAGACCCCGGGAGAAAAATGTTCAGTCAAAAAAGCACCAAACCAACCAAAGGCCTGAATTTAACCAAAACCCGAAAAGCCACATTCGACGAGGTCCAGACGTGAGCGAATGACAAGCATGACGAAAAAGACATACAAACCATATATGACCTTAAAGACCAGCCGAGCAAGCATACTGAAACACATGACGAAATGGGAAGATGTCAACTGGCCATTCATGATGAGAGGAGGCAACGAAGGGCAAGACAAGAGAAAATATTGCTCTTTCAACAAGGATCACGGGCATGACACTGAAGACTGTACGTTATAACTTGAAAGATGAAATTGAACACTGGGTTCAAAATGGACGACTCGCCGAATTCGTCGGGTTGTTGGATAAACAGCCCAAAGGGAAGGAGAAAACAGAAACTCAGAAAGCTGATATACGCCTTACACTGTGTAGCCAGAGAAAGCGATCAGTCGAGCCCGCCAATAACATTTCCCACTCAAGCTGATCTATATAGAACTAGAAGCACCAATGCTGTCAAATGAGACAAGATGAATCGAAACGACAATTCAAACAAGGATCGTAGATAAAATTGGCAATTCAAATGGGAGACAAGCAACAAACTAAATCCAAAGAAGCTTACAAGCTTGACCATTATCTACGACAAGGCTAACAACGCCTCCCACATTAATGACAATGCAAACAAATTCTGCAAACCAACAAATGAGGCCTTGGAAGCAGGTACTGATGTGAGCATGATTGGACAATTTGAGACTACATGCTATTCTGCCCAACTTGCTAATAACACACCCAAAAACTCGATCAAGAAATATTCCGAGTTTATTAGCTACCTCACGACAACCATACACAAACAACAAAACTACAGAGATCCACGGAGGAAGAAGTTACAACAAAAATGCTAAGAACACTCAAGGCATAGCAAATCAAGCGACAATAAAAAAAATACGACACAGACTCTGCGACATGACTTTATGAGAAAGGAATGACTACTGCTACTAAAGATTGTTAAATACCTGAAATGTGATTATCAATAAAATTTCAAGTTCAAAACTTTCCATCTTACGCCAAGACTGTTGCGTCAAAGCCAAACAATAAGAAGCAACCGACATAGCAAGCCACAAACGAAATGTCAGGACAAAAAAGCCAGACACAAAACTTCTGCTCTGATCAACGACGAAGTAAAAGTTGGGACGAATAAGTCAACTTACTCAAACAAAAACTTTGAGTCGACTAACATGTAAGACGAACAAAGTAAAAGTTGGGACGAACGAGTCAACTTATTCAAACAAACTTCGGATCGACTAAGAAATCGAAACCAACGAAGTAAAAGTTGGGACGAACAAGTCAACTTATTGAAACAAACTTCGAGTTGACTAAGATGTCGAAACCAACTAAGTAAAAGTTGGGACGAACGAGTCAACTTATTCAAACAAAACTTCGGATCGACTAAGATGTCGAAACCAACGAAGTATAAATATGGACGAACAAGTCAACTTATTCAAATAAGCTTTAGGTCGACTATTATGTCGAACCACGAAGTAAAAGTTGGGACGAACCAATCAACTTATTCAAATAAACTTCGAGTCGACTAACACGTTGGACGAACGAAGTAAAAGTTTGGACGAACCAATCAACTTATTCAATTAAATTTTGGGTCAAATAGTATGTCGAACCAACGAAGTAAAAGTTAGGACGAAAAAGTCAACTCAATCATAAACTTCGAGTCGACTAACACATTAGATGAACGAAGTTGGGACGAATCAGTCAACTTACTCAAACGAACTTCGAGTCACACGAACGAAGTAAAAATTGGGGCGAACAAGTAACATCCGAAAAAAAACCTCGGGTCAATTAAACGCATCATATCAACAAGGCGAAGACGAACGGGTCAACTTATTCAGCCCTATCCAGACAGATAAGCCAAAAAGGCTCACTGGCCGATCAAAATATAGGGCCAAAAAGTAAAAGCTGGAAATACACAGTAAGCTTTACTTTGACGACCATGACGGGCCCATCTATAAAGGCCATCGATGCACTCACAACACTACCCAAAAATATTTTTGAACCCCTTGACACGTGAGCACTTGAGGATCTGAACAAAGAAATAAAAGCTACAGATGGTCGACAAACAAGTGCAAAAAAAAATAGGGATATGCCTAAATCTCCAGTACTCACTACAAATGATTAGATGAGGAAAACGCACACATCATAACAAATGATCCAAGACAAATCTTGACCTCAATGGAAAAGCATGCGCAACAGAAATTAAATAGCAAATAGTACAATATTGTCAAAATAAAAAATTTCTCATTCATAAAATTATTTTGTTACATCTGGAGGAAAAGATAGAACTTTTGAAGAGAGAACACTAGAAGCTAATAGAGAGTCTGATGGAAGAGAGGCCGCAGTGACAATGGCAGAAGAAGACAAGGTTTCTCTATCAACGGCAAAAACAGACAATGGAACCTGATCGGAAGAAGGAAGAGATAACAATTCTTCCTCTACGAAGTCACTTGGGAGATCCGAGTCCAAGGGAACCAAAGGAAGCTCCAAGAAACGGTCACTGATCATCTGTTCTTCCGTTTGTCATGAACTCGTAATGATCAAACAATCTGATGACCATGCAATTTGAAGTAACCAGAACTGACAGAAGCAACTTCGACCAGCCCCTAATGTCATCATTGAGATTCCCAAAGAAGGCGGGAGAATGGAGGAAACAAATGTTCTTGTTCACCAACAGACCAACCACAAAGTGCAGGATTCTAACAGTTAAGGGAATCCCAGGGAGAATGGATCTTGCATAAGTAGAAACCATAACCCTCCAACCACTAGGCTCATCTGAGTAGGAGGAAAACCAAAAAGTCCAGATATTCCAACAACAACTATGGAGCCGAGAATCGAAAGCAAGACGAGAACATGCACGGGCAGAACGCGATATACCCAATCCTTGGACGACAAGGGTTGTCGTTTTGTCTGGGCAGAAAGATTTCGAGGTCAGATGGCAGGCCATAATCGTAACGAATACTGTCCAACGTCGCCTGAGAACCCTTCTTGGATGAGAAGTAGGCTTCGCAAGTTGTACGCACCTCGCCGTCTAGTTTTTCACCAGCAGACATCGCGGATGAACAAAGCACCAAAGCAAACGAAGAAAAAAATGCGAATAAGCCTATTTTCAAAATTAAGTGGTGTAAAAAGAAAAACATATCGATCACACCTCCTTTTATAGAGTCGAGCAATAAAGAGACAGCTCGTTGGACAACATTCGAGATACGACAACGGCACGAAATCTCAAAATACACGCAAAAACGAACAGACGAACAGGAGATCGAGATGCCGACACACCAAAAACTGCCATTGACATTAAATGCGGGACAATGATGAAGTGGAAAAGCCCAACAGTCGTCAAGATTAGTGGTCACGTAAGCATACCCACTAACTGAAGAGGGAGTAGTTGAAGATGCATTAAATAAGACAAACATTACAGCCGTACATGTGGCATAAATTATACATAACAAGCATCAAGTGTCCCAGAACCAAGCTGATGTACAAAGCCCAAAAAAGCAAATATAGTCAAAGAAAGCCCAAACAGGCCCACTGGAATAAGTCACAGTCAGAGGCCCAAATCCAGGTCCGATAAAGTTCTCCCCCAAAGGGGAGGAACGTTACACAGATTCGAGTCGTGGAGGGAGTTACACCTCCACAGACGAATGCTCATAAAGGAGGAGACTGTTACAGAGAACGTCTGCTCTTGTTGAGCTTTACATGCTTAAGTCACGTAGGGAATTAACTATGATCATTATAAAAGGTAAATGGAACATTCAACAAATGTATGCAAATTTAACTGAGTTATGTCCAATTTTATCTACATCTTCAACTGAGTTACTGACTTAATCAAGAAAGTTGAGACCATACTTTCAAGCTCATTCAATATTGGTCCCGACCGAGTACCCGTTCCGATCGATGTTGCACAAACAAGAGTTATCAGGATGAATAGTCAAATGGTCAGTGGAGTTAGGACAATTCGACATTCACTACGCTCCAAAAACAACAATCACGACACAAGCATCAGTAAACTTCATTGCCGAGTTTAATGGGACAGGAGAACCGGGGGAAAAGACCAGCAGAGCGATGATAACCCTGAACTGACCCCATTGGGATGAATCTTGGATGCGACGGGTCATCTAACGTGAAGGGCTACGGAGCAAGGATCGTCTTGTACACACTTGATGGGGCCACTCTCAGAAAGACAATTAAATTCAACTTTCGCACTTCAAACAACGAAGCAGAATACGAAGCCCTCGTAGTCAAGCTAAAGCTATCCAGAGGAATCGGTGCAGAAGAATTCACTGTGTTCATCGACTTCCAACTGTTGGTCAAATAGGTGAACGGTGAATTTGATGTCAAATAACCCCGAATGATGGTTTATTGCAGCAAAGCAGTCAATGCCAAAAGATGGTTCAAAAGGATATTACTCCACCGTTGTTCCAGGGAAAACAATGAGGAAGCCGATGACTTGGCCAGAAAGGTCTCGTTCGCACAGAGCGACTCTGACATGCTCATAGAGTTCCAGAAGAAATCGGCCCTAGAAGAATAAGGTCTCCACAAAACCTTACCCACTAATACAGAGACCAGCTAGATGAGCCCCTTGATCAGCTACATAAACGACGAAGCACTCCCAGCAGATAAGCTAAAGGCTCGCAAGTTGAAAAACAAAATGGTATGGTACACCCTCCTTATCGACAGGTTGTACAGGAGATCAACGACTGACATTTTACTCAGCTGCCTAACCCCCCAGGGAGGCAAACCAAGTCATTCTCGAAATCCATGAAGGAGACTGCGGGAACCATACTGTAGGAATTACACTAGCTCATGAAGCCCTCATGCTGGGGTACTATTTGCCAAAAATGCAGCAAAAGGCCAAAGACTTGGTCTTGCAAGTGTGATAAGTATCAAAGGTACGCCTCATACACACATATGCATGCGAAGAACATGGGTACAATGACTAGCCCATGGCTCTTCATTCAGTGGGGATAAACATCGTGGGTCTGTTCCCCATCTCTGGAAAAAAATTCGTCCTTGTGGCGGTTGACTACCTCACTAAATGGGTAAAATTGGAGCCCCTCACCAAGATAGGAGAGAATCAGATCAATAACTTTCTTTGGAAGTCTATCGTCTGTAAGTTCGAAATACTGAAAATCTTGGTCAGTGACAATGGGACCTAGTTCGAGGATGGGAAAGTCAAACAACTTTGCATCCAACTAGGCATCAACCATCACATTTCAGAACTGGGTCACCCATGCTCCACATCAAACAAAAGCCTGAGGAGATGATAATGGAGTATGTTACTCGTTTCACTAATGAGTTAACGATGATCGACGACTGCAGCGACGACACATCCACCGCTACTTTCACCGCCAGACTGAAAAGAGGACCCTTCGACGCTCTAAACCTGGAACACCCAAAGAACGTGGCGATTTTATTGAAAACCGCTCAAAAGCACATCACCCTAGAAGAAATGATAGCCTCCAAGCCAGACATAATAAGCAATCGGCATACCAAGCCACAAACGAAATGTCAGGACAAATAAGTCAGACATGAAACTTATGGTCTAATCAACCATGAAGTAAAAGTTGGGACGAATAAGTCAACTTACTCCAACAAAACTTTGAATCGACTAACATGTCAGATGAATGAAGTAAAAGTTGGGTTGTGCGAGTCAACTAATTCAAACAAACTTCGGATCGACTAAGAAGTCAAAACCAATGAAGTAAAAGTTGGGATGAACAAGTCAACTTATTCAAACAATGTTGAGTCGACTAAGATGTCAAAACCAACGAAGTAAAAGTTGGGACGAACGAGTCAACTTATTCAAACAAACTTCGGATCAACTAAGATATCAAAAGCAACAAAGTAAAAGTGGGGACGAACAAGTCAACTTATTTAAATAAACATTGGGTTGACTATTTTGTAGAACCACGAAGTAAAAGTTGGGACGAACCAGTCAACTTATTCAAATAAACTTCAGTCGACTAACATGTCGGATGAAAGAAGTAAAAGTTAGGACGAATCAGTCAACTTATTGAAATAAACTTTGGGTCAAATAGTATGTCGAATCAACGAAGTAAAAGTTATGATGAAAAAGTCAACTCACTCATAAACTTCGAGTCGACTAACACATTAGACGAATGAAGTTGGGACAAATCAGTCAACTTACTCAAACGTAATTCGAGTCACAAGAATGAAGTAAAAATTGGGGCGAACAAGTAACACTCGGAAAACGTCGGGTCAATTAAACGCAACAGATCAACAAGGAGAACACGAACGAGTCAACTTATTTAGCCCTATCAAGACACATAAGCCAAAAAGGCTCACTGACCAATCAGAATATAGGGCCAAGAAGCAAAAGCTGGCGATGCACAGTTCGATTTACTTCGACGACCATGACGGGTCAGTCTAGAAAGGCCATCGATGCACTCACAACACTACCCAAAAACATTTCGGATAACCTGACGTGCGAGCACTTGAGGATATTAACAAATAAATAAAAGCTCTGGATGGTCGACAAACAAGCGCAAAAACAAAAAATACGGATAAGCTTAAATCTCTAGTACTTACTACAAATGACTCGATGAGGAAAATGCACACGTCATAACAAATGATCCAAGAAAAATCACAACCTCAATGGAAAAGCATGTGAAGCAAAAAGTAAATAGCAGACAGTACAATATTGTCAAAATGAAAAATTTCTCATTCATAAAATTATTTTGTTACATCTGGAGGAGAAGATAAAACATATGAAGAAAGAACATTAGAAACGACAAGAGCGTCTGATGGAAGAGAAACCGCAGTGACAGTGGTAGAAGAAGACAAGGTTCCCTTTTCAACGGCAAGAATAGACAACAGAACCTGGTAAAAAAAAGGAGATAATGGTTCTTCTTCTATGCGGTCACTTGGGAGATCTGAGGTACCTTCTTCATCATCTTCATCCTCAAAGACTTGATCAACCAAGTGGTACTCGGATAAATCAACACCAAGCCCCTCAATATAGTTAAGAAGCTCAACTCGTCCATCAACAACTCTCTTCCAATCTTCCACCTCCACAATTTTTAGTTTGTCTTTTGTCGCAACAAGCTCATTCTTATTTGAAATCAGTTGCCCTGTAGCAGTGAACAGCAGGGCAGAGATATCCGTTTAACTCCATCGAGAGCAACCATCAATTGCTCTACCCACCCTTCAACAACCCTACGACTGACTGACTACTCAACGATAGAACGTAGAGCCTCATCATGGCCAGCTTTCTCAACAGACAACTCCTTTTCCAACTAGTCCAATTGTACACGAGCCCTGTCCAAATTGGTCGTCGAAGTCTCAAACTCTGCAGCAGACTTATTTCGCTCAGCTTCCACTAACTTTAAAGAGGGCAGCGCAACCCTAGCTGCCCTCTCTGACTCCGTCCACTGCACCTTCTGCACGTCAAGCTGACGAAGGACGTGAGAAGACACCATCAACAGCGCTGCCAAATTCCTCTCAAAAGCAGTCACTTGGCAACGACCAGTTCGGTACTCCGATCCCATCACCCCAGCATAAGTGAGGTGATTCATCCCATCCATTATCTGTTCAAGATCATGGTCGAGATGAGTACTAGAATCTAGTAATGGCATCGAAGGCCCTTCTACCCCCTGCCATTGCCATTAGTTAACCAGCCTACGCGCACCATCTTGCACGTCAAGATAGTAAACCAATAAAACTTCCCATCCGACTTGATACGGATATCCTCCGGGTTAGGCTCCTTCCAACCATTCGGTGACGAAGGATCCAAGAATCAGAAAATGTAGAAGAACCACCTTGTCTTCTCACTGCAGATTGGTCGCCACAGGAGCAGAACGTGTAGTGGTGGCGACATGCGGGAGAAGAAACTTAGAACCTCGCCGCCTCATTAACAGGGATGGAAGATGACCGAGGGGGAAGAACTTCCTTAGACTGTTATATGGCCAACTGATTCGAGCCTCATCATTAGAATATCCAGCAACGTCAAGTGCACCATAGGCAGAAAGAAGCCTCTTTTCATTATCGTCCAATGGACGAACAATTTCCTTCTTATTCCTTTCCATCGCCAGAGTCATCTTCTCAGCCTGTTCGAGGGATAAGTGATCCTCCCTCACCACCACTTTATTAGAAGCAACCCGAGCAACACCACGAGTGGAAAACCGCTTCTTCTTCGAAACACGGTTGGAGCTTGTCATCAGACGCTTCAATGAACTGGAGGGCCTCAGAATTTTCATCTTCCTAGAAGTTGGGCTAGCAACACCAATGCTAACAGGAGCATCGAGATCAATAACACGTTTGCCCAAGCTCACTTTCCCATAAATGCTAGCATCACTAGCACCAGTACGAGCAACGATCTCTTCAGCTTGAGATTCAGTGAGCAAAGCCTGTTTCGCCTCATTCATAGTGTATAAACCACTATGCCTTACTATATCCCTAGAAAAAAATGCTTCCAAGGAAACCACATGAAGCTCCAATAAATGGTCACTGATCATTTGCTCTTCCACAACTAGTTGTAAGTCTTGTCGTTTGTCAAGAACTCGGAACGATCGAACAATCTGATCATCATGCAATCTGAAGTAATTGGAATTGACAGAAGCATAAAACAAGAACTTCGACCAGCCCCTAATGTCATCATTGAGATTCCCAAAGAAGGCGGGAGAACAGAGGAAACAAATGTTATTGTTCACCAACAGACCAACCACATAGTGCAAGATTCTAACAGCTAAGGGAATACCAGAGATAATGGATCTCGCATAAGTAGAAATCATAACCCTCCAACCATTAGGACCTATCTGAGCAGAAGGAATACCCAAAAAGTCCTGATATTCCAAAAGCAGCACTGGAGACAAGAATCGAAGGCTAGACGAGAACATGTACGGGTAGAGCATGATATACCCGATTCTTGGACGACAAGGGCTGTCGTTCTGACGATTTCGAGGTCAAATGGCAAGCCATAATTGGAACGAATACTATCCAACATCGCCTGAGAAGCCTTTTTGGACGAGAAGTAGGCTTTGCAAGCTGTAAGCGCCTCACCGTCTGGTTTATCACAAGCAGACATCGCGGAGGAACAAAGGATCAAAGAAAACGAAGAAGAAAGGCGAATAAGCCTAATTTCAAAATAAAGCGGGTAGAAAGAAAAACAGGTCGATCACGCCCCCTTTTATAAAGTCAAGCAATAAAGGGACTGCTCATTGGACGACGTGCGAGATACGATAACTACACAAAATCCTAAAATACAAGCAGAAACGAAAAGAAGATTGAGACACCGACCCACCAGAAACTGCAAACGACATTAAATGCGAGACAACGACAAAGTCGAAAGCCCAACAGTCTTCATTGTTAGTCGAAAGCCCAACAGTCTTCATCCAACGTGAATGGCTGCGGAGTGGGGATCGTCCTGTACACCCTTGATGGGGCCATCCCCATAAATACTATTAAATTTAGTTTTCGCATTTCAAACAATGAAGCAGAATCTGAAGCCCTTCTAGCCAAGCTAAAGCTAGCTAAAGGAATCGGAGTAGAAGAACTGACGGTGTTCAGCGACTTCCAAATGTTGGTCAATCAGGTGAACTGTAAATTTGATGTCAAATAACCCTGAATGATGGTTTATTGCGAGAAAGCTGTCAATGCCAAAAGGTGGTTCAAAAGGATATTACTTTGTTGCTGCTCTAGGGCAGACAACGAGGAAGATGATGACCTAGCCAGAAAGTCCTCGTTCGCACAAAATGACTCTGACATGCTCATAAAGTTCCAGAAGAAGTAGACCCTAAAAGAAGAAAGCCTCCATGAAACCCTCTCCACTAATACAGAGACCAGCTGGATGAGCCCCCTGATCAGCTAGATAAAATATGAAGCCCTCCCAGCAGATAAGCTAGTGGCCCGCAAGTTTAAAAACAAAGCGGTATGGTACACCCTCCTTATCGACAGGTTGTACAGGAGATCAACGACTGACACTTTACTCAGATGCCTAACCCGCTAGGGAGGCAAACCAAGTCCTCCTCGAAATCCATGAAGGAGTCTGCGGGAACCATCCCGAAGGAAGGACACTAGCTCATAAAGCCCTCACGCTAGGGTATTATTGGCCGAAAATGCAGCAAAAGGCCAAAGACTTGGTCAGCAAGTGTGATAAGTGTTAATGGTACGCCTCATATACACATATGCCTGCAAAGAACATGGTTCCAATGACTAGCCTGTGGCCCTTCATCCAGTGGGGGATAGACATCATGAGCCCGTTCTCCATCTCCGAAATAAGAAAGTTCCTCCTTGTGGTGGTTGACTACCTCACCAAATGGGTAAAAGTGGAGCCCATTGCCAAGATATGAGAGAATTAGATCAAGAACTTTCTTTGGAAGTCACTTGTATGTAAGTTCGAAATACTAAAAATCCCGGTCAGTGACAATGAGACCTAGTTCGAGGGTGGGAAAGTCAAACAACTTTGCATCAACCTGGGCATCAACCATCACTTTTCACCGCTGGGTCACCCCTAGGCCAATGGACAAGCAGAAGTCACCAATCAAACTATCCTAAAAGTAATCAAGAGAACACTCGATGCAGCCAATGGGCTCTGAGCCTCTGCACTTTCGGGCATCCTCTGAGCATACCATATCATAAATAGGAGTTCGACTTGAGAGACACCATTCACATTGGCCTATGGGTTTGAGGCAATGGTTCCAGTTGAACTAGTAATACCTACATTTAGAACGGAGGAGTTCAAGATGGAGGACAACGATGAAGCTCTGAGAGTTGGCCTAGACTTACTCGAAGAGCAAAGGGACAGAGCTTCCGTCAGAATAGCAGCATATGAGCAAAAGATGACTTAGCACTACAATTAGAGGGTCAAACCTCAAAAATTCAAAGTCGTCGATTGGGTGCTGAGGAAGATTCAATCAAACACAAGAGACCAAAAAGAAGGCAAGCTAAGCCTGGACTGGGAAGATCCCTACAAGGTGATACAATCCAAAGGCCAAGAACTTACTGGCTAGAGAACAAAGATAGAGAGCATCTAAAAAGGTTGTGGAATGTAGAACACTTGAAGAAGTATTATCAGCAAAGGTACCCTCTTTAAAGATTCACGTTTCTTATAACTCCATACCTTGGAACATGCTAAGTCTGACTTTCGAACCACGATGGCACCGATGCGGACTAAACCCAGTCCATGGACGGTTCACCGCAAGCAGGCGCGTCTCGTCCATGGACAACTCATTGCTCATGAGATAGCCTAGTCTGACCTCAAGACCACAATGGCACAACTGCAGAGTGGACCTAGTCTATGGACAGTCCACCACAAGTGGGCGAGCCCAGTCTCCTTACGACTCACCACTCCAAAAGCCTAGTCCATTTTAGGACGACGACATCTTGCTGCATAAGTGACCTAGTCCGCCTTAGGAACCAAGGAACTCAAGACAGACCGAACCCAGTTCACGAACAGTCCACTGCAAGCGGGCGATTCCAGTCTCGGGACGACCCATCGCTCTCTAAGAAACCTGGACTGAATACAAGGACCACAATGGCGCAAAAGGGCCAAGCCTAACCTTTACAGAACGACGACAACTTGCCGCATAAGTGACCGAGTCCACCTCTGAAACCAAGGAACTCCAGCGCGGATCGAACTTTGTCCACTGACAGTCCACCACAAGGGGGCAAGTCCAGTCTCCAAATGACTCACCGCTACCTAAGGAACCTGGTTTAGATACGAAGGCCATAATGGCGCACAATTGGCCAAGCCTAGTCCCTTCAGGCTGAGGAAAACTTGTCGTATCAATGACCAAGTCTGCCTCAGAGCCAAGGAACTCCAGCACAGGATGAACCCAGTCAATGGATAGTTCACCATAAGCGGGTGAGTCCTGTCCACGGACATATCACCACTCCAGAGATGACCTAGTCCTACTCAGGAACTAAGGCAGCACACATGCTAACGAGTCCCATTCACAGACGACTCAATGCATTGAATTATTCTAGTCCATATGGACCAAGGCAACACCCTGACCACCAAGACTCAACTAAACAATGAGTTAGATTATGGTTCAAAATCTAGTCCTAAAAAGACTATTTCACTGTCACTCCAGTTATACACAGAGCTAAGTAGCAGTACTTCGACAGGCCAGCACCTACTCAAAAAGCAAGCAACCCTCGAGACAAGTCTCGCTTACATGAAGATCACTCTTCAATGACTATGCTATTATTGATGAGTCATGTTATTTCGCCAAGGGAACTACATAGGCTGAATCAGGACCACACGCGTCTCCTTCAGAAATAGGACAACCCAGTACCGGCTCATAGTTAAAAAAAATTTCATTTTTTTGACAGTCCAGAAGATTTGTTCGCACAAGCCAATATGATTCACAATCACTCAGAGAATATAAGAAAAATGAATTCAGAAAAACATACTTTATTGATTATTAAAAAATTGTTACAAAGCTTGACTGACTGCCCAATACAAAAGATTACACACTACAAGTATTTGAGTTAGGTGCAAAACAAGGTGCATGTAAGGATCCGCTAGAACACACGTCGAGGCTTTGCCTCGCCAATCTGCCTTCAAAAGGGTACTTGGAAGTGAAGCAAAAAGGAACAACCACCTAAAGTTGGATGTGGGTATTATCCTCCAAATTGGATGGAGAAGGCAATACATGAGCAACAGAAGATGGAATACAAACTTGGCCCCTAAGGGGAATCTGTACTTCTTCTTCGAGATGTAAGAACAAATTTGGAGGTCCCAAGGAACCATTGGAAGCTCACTCAAACCAGGTGTCTTCGTCCATCACTGCAAATGTCAAAACATTCAGAGACTCCACCACTGGAGTTCCTCCTCCATCCTTTGGCGAATCCAAAACACATTTTCTGGAAAGACAAATGTAAGGAACATGCTCTACAATGCTCATGGAAATGCCTAAACATACGTAAACCAGCCTATATATAAGCACGATGGTTCACAGAGTGATGTCACCCAGCAGTCATGTCAGAATTATATTTTATGCGGGAAATAAGGGGCAACCAACAACACAAGTCAACATTCATCGAATCAATGGAACTGCACGCAAACCCATTAACTGGGGGACTGATGATATTCACGTAATTATTACATTATATATCCCTAAATTTATATATGTTAGTGTTTCGATTATTATATTTTATTCTGATTATTTCGTTTTCATGTCTTTGTAGGAATTTGAGCGTGAACGATGAAATCACATTAAGGTGACAATTTGAGGAATGATCAATTGGTTGATTCTAGCGGTGGTACAAAGTAGCGGGTCACATGTCTAAACCTAACCCAAACAAACCTAGGTCCACCTAATTTAACCTAAGCCCAAGCCCAAAAAGCTAACCTAGAAACCCAAGCCCAACCTAACAAGGAAAGAGGAAAATCCTTTTTAGAGTTCCTCTCTCATCTTTTCCTTATTCTCTCCCCCTTTTGAAGGAAAGACCTCTCCTATCTTTTTCACGTTTCTTTGCTTCTCCTATCTTTTTCCAGCCACCACGCCCCATCCACTCTGCCAGCGATCCTCGCTCGATAGGAGCGGTGGTGCGATCATCCTGCCATCACCACCTCCTCTTCACCTTGTTTCGCCCAATCGCAGACTCCTAGTCACTCTCCCTTGTTTCTCTCTCTAGCAGCCAACCACCGAACACCACAACCCTGCTTCATCAAGCACACAACACCGCCAACCACCACCATCAGCCGCCACCTCGCTTTCCTTCTTCACTCGCTCTTCCTCACTCGCTAGGGGGACGCCACACCCTATTCCATCGTAGACATCATCACTTCCTCACTCTGTTTCGCACAACCACAGCCGCCACCACCCTGTTCCACCTCGCGACAGAGCAGCAACATGTCACTCAGCCAGCCGTCACGACCTCCTCGCAGCCAAGCTCCTCTCCGGTCCTCTCTCTCATGTCCTTCTCCATTTCTCCCTAATCCCTCTCCTCTGATCAACCACGGACTAGCACCACCACCACCGAAACAAAACACCTCTCTGTCCTCCTTCGTCCTCTTCCTCCTTCGCATCACTTCGTCTCTCTTTCTGTTCTTCCATCTCTCTCTCTTTTGCAGGTACCAGAGCCGGTCGGAGGAAGAATTCGCTCCCGAGGAGCGAAGAACCAACAAGCAGTAAGGGAGCTCTTGCGGGGACGAAGACGCAGAGAAAATGCAGAAATCTGGTGGGAAACAACTGTTTTTTCAAATAGTTGGCTATTGGCACCCCGTGACTTATTCAGAGCCACCACAGTGTATTTGCACTCTTTCTCGTGATGCGTGTTCATGCTAAGATGGATTTCACCTATGACCGTGCATTGATGTCATCCACCATGATCTTCTAGACCTCGTGCCGAGACGAAGATGAAACCACAGGGTTTCCTAGAGTTTGTTGTATCTGAATTTATTATTTTCTATATACTTGAACGTTTAACACAGTTGATTTCTAAACTTCAACAATTTTCTTTCACCGATCATATCCGAAATAGTTATCTAGACTAACCGGTAGTTAGAAGTTCCCTTTGTTGACATTCAAAGCCTGCTTTAATCAATTAATTCAAATCTGTGATTGTGTGTGCCGTAAGAAGACATGCAATGCTAGGGGTTTAGAATTAGTTAAAATAAACTTGTGATTGTGTGTGTCATAGAAAGACATGCAATGCTAGGGTTAATGCCTTTGCTGAAATCAATTGCGAACTTAGATTAATCTTTAGGTTAATCGTGTTGATTCTTGAAAACAATAATTTAGATTGCACGAATTTCGAAGAACCTGTGGTGGATTCGATGTCTCGGTCCACTCTCTTATCATCTTATCAGTTTAATTTTAGTTGTCCATTTAGTTATCTTAATTTAGTAATTTACATTTGTTGTAACCCCCAACTCTAAATTAGTTTAAATAAGTCTTAGAATTCGACTGTCTTGTCAATCCTCATAGATCGACCCGTATTTTCCATTGTCTACCAGTTAGACAGCCGTGCACTTGCCGTATTACAAGTAGGGTTTATTAACTTATTAATTTAGGTTAGTAAAAACCCCTTCAACCGGTGAGACATCAATCACTTAATCACAACCGTATAAGTGACATGGACTAACCCTAGTACGTAAAAGGTTTCAGCACAATCGTGAGCGGACCCATGCGCAAAACTATTGTTTAGCCCGTAAGTCAAGCGTCCAAGCCCAAGATGCGCCAGCCCCAGAAGCACGGGTCTTTGGGCTTGGTCCAAGACAATAAGGTGCGAACAACGAATGTCAAAGCTGTCACAAGCCCAAAATCTACTCGCACGAATCAGTTCTAGCCCAATCAAGCATTGGGTCCTAAATAGAGCCAAGTGACGAAGAGCTCAGCCATGCACATGTAAAATCTTACACGAGATCTCATCTCTCCATCACGCCCTCGATCGTAGGGGAAATTGGGAAATGAACACTCGTTATAAGAATTGGTAAAGGAAGAAAGGTGCACATGCATACACACTACAATTTACATACAATCTTCACTCATTCTCGAACCGATATTTGACTAAAGCATCAGAGTGCCTTTGACCACCACAACGGTGGTCTTGGGCTTAACCGCTACTAATTTTTGCAGGTTTGATATCATGGGATCGATGATGATAGATCTGAAATTGAATCATCAATTTCAACGGATTTGTTGGGTCTTGAGATACGTTTGAAGGTGAATTTCAATGTCAACATTATTTTTATTGGACTTTTTCGGTTATGGCGTCAAATGAGACTTATAGGATGCCCACAACGATGCTTTGTTTGCCTTGGCCCATAGTTAAAGTTGCGCAGCCACTAACATACTTTAACACCGTATTTTTTTTAACTTATTGTGGGTGTTGTGATGTAAAATTTGTTGTTAAAGGTGTATGTGGGAGAGTAAACCTCAAAAGCTTGATCGACACTTTATGAGGTGGAGGGTGGGTGTGCTTCAGTGGAGCACCTAAAAAATTTACAGAAATAAGATTGTCACATGTGGTGATTCAATGTTTTACAATGACCATTTGTAGCTACACTAGAGTACGTCCCGTGCCGTTGGCACTCCACATAATTTTATTTTTGCTGAACACCTTCGTCACTATCCCCATTTTCGCTCTCAATCAATATTGAAGTGTAAGCCAATTCTAAGTGTAAGCCTATTCAGTCAAATTTGAATCAGTTTGGGGAAATTTTAAACACCGAGAATGAGTTCTCCCCCAATATTTGAATTTACAAAACATGAAAATTTAGGATTTTTGTTTAAATTTGCATTAAGATGCCCGGCTCATTTTTTTTGGTATGATCGGCCCGTCTCATTGCTTTTAAAAATATTGAAAATGTTAGAGACGTGTAATACATTATACGTTTTTTTAATTGTGAAATATATATTTTTAATATTTTGGTCCTTGTATTGATCATTGATTTTGTTCGAAAGATCTTGAAAAATGCATTTCAACGATACTAAGTTTATCAAAATCCGACAACGATGTAGATAGTTATGATAATTTTCATTTTGCTAAAAGGAAAACAAAATATTTTCTCTCTCCACCACATGTACATTTCACCAACTTTTTTCATTATATTTTCTCTCTCCACCACATGTACATTCCACCAACTTTTTTGTATAAAGTTTTTCATTATTTTTGCCCTTATACACGTTTTATATTTACAAATATGTCATCATGGGAAATGAATTTCAACCCTCAAATTCAATAAATTTCCCAACTTTTAATCTTAATCATATTTTATCTCTAATTCTTTCGATTTGACTTTGTCCCAGTCAGCAATGAATAGTAAAACACCACTCTGAATTGTAATATAGAATATGCAAGACAACCTTGTACGAGAAGTGTTGTTTCCATACTCTTCTTTGGCAATAATTTGATCTAAACACATGTAAGGCTTTGAGCCACTCTTGGAGCACGAAAATGCACCTCAATTAAGGAAGTGATTACTCCACACCACACCACCATTTCCTTTTTCTCACCACACCATTGATTTTTTTTTTTACTTACACCACCAAAAAAAAATGCATAACTTAACAGAGAAACCCAAACTCAAAAAAAAAAAAAAAAAAAAAAAAAAGGTAATTTTCGACCAATTTAAACCCTCAATTGAGACAGATTCTCAAGCTCATCAAAACATGAAAGTTGTAGTACTATGAATTATCTAATAAACACAACTTGAATCACTTGAAACTGTTTTGAAATGAGCATGTTATGATCATTTTACTAAAATCACGCAAATTTGTTTTACAATGAAAACAGGATAGTGTCCCTGACTTTCGACCAACTTATATTCTCGATCAAGATCGATTCTCAAGCCCCTCCAAACACAACAATTGTAGTACTATAAGTTATCTATTAAACACAACTTAAATCACTTGAAAATGTTTTGAAATGAGCATGTAATGGTCATTTTACCAAAGTCGTGCAAATCTGTCTCGCAATGAAAACGGGATAATGTTTTTGACTTTCGGCCAACTTATGTGCTCGATCGAGACCGATGCTCAAGTTGATCAAAACAAAAATATTGTATTACTCCGAGTTATATAATTAACACAACTTTAATCACTTGAAAATATTTTGAAATGAGCAAGTTATTATCAATTTACTAAAGTCGCTCAAATCTGTCTCGCAAAACAAAAACGGGATAGTGTTCCTAACATTCGGCCAACTTATGTGATTGATCAAGACCGATTCTCAAGTTGATCAAAACACAAACATTATAGTATTCTGAGTTATCTAATAAACACAACCTGAATCACTTGAAAATGTTTTGAAATGAGCAAGTTATGGTCATTTTACTAAAGTCGCACAAATCTGTCCGAAAAGATTTGCTGAAATTTCCTGTTCGCCCGGAACTCTGCGAGATTTTGCAACTATCCCGCATTGTACACTGCAAACAAGAATATTTTTTGAAAAAAACTTCTATTCGCTTGGAACTGTTTGGAGTATTTGAATAAGTCTGCATGGAACTCTGCAGGCTTTGTCAAATAGCCCGCATTGTTCCATACGAACAAACAAAATATATGCACATTTTTGCTGAAACTGAGTTTTCTGATAAAAAATTTTTTTCAATCTTTCTTTTATGATCTTATTCGCATTGTTGCATCGAACCTACACTTTGTCACAATGTTTTCAGACATTATTTTGGCATGATGTCGCATTATTTTCGGAACTAAATTAATCCATTGCGTTATCAACAAAATTTGAAAGCATCAAATGTGAATTATGAGTGTCTAGTGCATTTAATGGAGGTACCTTGTGAACCATGGATTTATAAAACTTAAAGCTTAAAGTTTACAAAACTTAAAATTTCTAAACAAATATTTCCCACAAGTATTTTTTCGAAGTTTACAAAATGAAGACACTATGTTTGTCACAAAAGAGATGCGTTTTGCACTTTGAGAGGTGGCATTTTGGAGAGTTTGAGGGTTTCGACATGTAAAGGTCTCGATTTTGAGGGGATTTTGAAAGATTTTTCGTGGGAAAGGGAGGAAATTTGCAATAGATTTGAGTGTGGGAAGAGATTTGAATGTGTGAGACGGAGAAATTTCGAATGAGGGAGGGATGAACCATTTGTCGATTTGAATGGTGAAGGAAAAAAAATTTGGATTTTGTTTATATAGGTGGTGTGAGAAAGAAAGTAAATGGTGTGAAAAAATAGAATATTGTATAAAAGAGAAAATGGTGGTGTGAAGTAATCGATGCCCTCAAATAAAACCCAAATTTAAGCTATTGGACTTGCCCATTGGGGATGCTTTAAGTGGGTTTTTTTGGGCTGCTTATGATAGATGCCCTCGTATGTTTTTTTAGATTTTGCCATTTTGATTACCGGTATAAATCTAAATATAACAATAATAAAAAAATTATCCAATTCAAGAACGATTTTAAAACCAAAGATTGTGACACTATCGAGGTTAGATTCATATATACGATATAACGAACACCATCTTGTTGTGGGTGCTCTAAAAGATGTTTGATTGCTGTTTTAATAGAGAGCAGGCCGCGCCGGGCCAGCCCAATACCATCATCCATCATCCTAGAGATGCTTGAAATTACCAAATCTTAGGACGAATGGATGATGGTATTGGGCTAGGCTGGCGCGGGCCTGGCTCTCTCGACAAACTGTTTATGAATAGGATAGATACGTCCATCCGACCTAATGAATCCTACTTGTATGTACGTAATGTAAAACTGAGGATTAGAACAGTAAACGTGGCAGCAGATGAGTTTGAAAATCGTTGAGTTGGAAGATAGTTTTGTATCACTGTCAACTCTTTTAATTCAAGATGCACCACAACAAAGAAAGATGGAACAAAAAAAATCAACTTTCTAACTTGTTCAACTTTACTTGTGCAGGAAGAGAAGACGACCCAAAACCTGGACTATTGTTCTCCATCTTCTCCATATAATCGGAGAGACTTTCGTTGCATAGACACAAAGAGAAGTAAAAATGTGGAGCTGTGAGAGTGGCAGATCTGTAATTCTGACGAATTTCCCCTCTGGAAGTGGAAAAGTTGATACTTTTGTTCAACCTTCTTGGATATGTATTGGTGCTGACAGGAGAAGATCTGGTGGAGCAGTGAGAGCTTCGATGGTGAATTCGTATGAAAGTTCGTCGAATTTCGCGAAGAGAATGGAGCAGGCTTGGTTGATCTCTCAGGTAAAATGATAAAAACCCAATCTTTTGTTTGTCTATTTATGTCAAAATTCAAGCTTTATACGGTTTTATTCGTATAGGAGAGCTGATTTGGGTGAAGATTGGATTTTTTTTGGGGATTAATTGAAAATTATGATAGAGTTTTGAGGTGAATGTCATTTTGATGATTGTGTTGATTGGTAGTGATGTTAATGAGAATGAGCTGAAACTAGGAATTAGGGCTAGTGTTTATTGATTTTGTATCCAAATTGAACATATAACGTTTAATAGAACTTCTGATTGAAATTTATCTACTACATAACAATAGAAATATGATTGAATTTCAAATCATATTCAGAATGGGGTTTTAGATTGTGCCTGGCAAATCCGATTGCACAAAAATTTACAAATGTGTGGTAGTGATAATATGTATGATGCTCATCAAAACCATCCTCTTGTTTGAATCTCAATTTGAGAATGAGACAATGATTCAAATGACCGTTTAATGTAAAAAAAAAAAAAAGAGGAGAGACAAGGAAAAAGATGAGTACTAGAAAGTTATGCATATAGCGACATGGATTGGGCGACTGTCTGGTGCTAAACTAGTTAGAATGTTGGGGTAGCCGATGATCTAAAACCCTCTTTTTGTTTGGTTTCGGCTCGCCTTTGCTTGCTTAGTGTCAGGGTATGTCCTCCATTTGGTGATTGTGTCTGGCCCATTCTCTTCAAATTCGTATTTGCTTTGCTTTTAAAAATAGGGAAAGAAGCATTGCTATGTTGGATCTCTTTTGGTTTTCATGGCTGTTTTATAAGATGATAATTATGGAGGAGCTTGTTTTATTGATTTTCTATGTAATGAGTGTCCAAATAACATTTCTGTAATTCCCACCATACAAAATCTCGTGTTTATCGGA
Source organism: Berberis vulgaris (assembly GCA_963556465.1). Lineage (NCBI taxonomy): Eukaryota > Viridiplantae > Streptophyta > Magnoliopsida > Ranunculales > Berberidaceae > Berberis > Berberis vulgaris. The sequence continues at coordinate 13,297,535 of OY747130.1, read as the reverse complement.
ATATGATTGGGATCTTTCCATTAACTTCTGACGCTGATAAAAGACCCAAAGATCATTCATATAGGGAAATGAAGAGAAAAAGGAAGTTCTTCAAGGATACCAGTTAGAATGCATAAGTGTCGTTAATCGAATTTCCAGTCATTTGGAATATATGCTGTTGGTTGAGTAAAATAGGGAGGAATTCATAGTCTTTGGATCTATGATTAACAATAATAGGAGGGGTTTGAGATGCATGAATTCAGCCAGTTAGGAGATAAGATGCCACAAGATGGACCAAGTTTAGAGTGACCAGATCTCTGAAGTAATTGAGATAAGTGATGAATGTACTAATTTTTTGCAGGTTGAGAGTTTTTTTTTTTTTTTTTTTTCTTCCATATAGTACCTCAGCATTTTCTAGGATATCTATCTCCTGGTTCTCGCAGACTTGAATACTTGATCTAGCTCTCTGCTCATCAGCTGGTCTAATGAGGCACTGGACCATACCACATGTCTGCTTTATTCAACCAACTGGATTTGGCTAAATAATTTCTCGACTGCCTTATAGGTTGTTGAGTCTCTCCTAGTCTGTTTCTCTGAGACCCAGTGGATGTTCGTGGCCCGGACAAACCATCACATTTTCTAGGTGGTGATTTATCTTCAAGATGCTTAAACTGGCATATCCGTTCGAGACAGATCGAAATGATACTGAGTGATATGCTGTATCATGGAAACTCAATATGGATGACATCAGTTGAGGATGCTATTATTTGTCTAACAATTGTTTGGTCTCTTTCTCAATTGTCATTATGTTAGCACAGTGCTCAATTCCTTGAAAAGGCTTCACCAGTGTTCCCACATCTGGAGCCCATTATATGAATGATCATCCCACAATTTTCTCTTAAGATGAAATATGATAGAAAACAATGGTGCACTTTTCGTGGGTGCTATTATGATTGTTTCCACTACATTTTTTAAAGTTATTCCCTCTCCTTTGTTCTTTTCTTTTTGGGGCCTTGAATGAAATAGAGATGATCAATAATTATAACTTCCTCACTAAAATGTTAGGTATGTTACTGATACTGCAATTCCCCATCTGCGCGTCCTATCGATCTTATGGCAAACTATTTGTGTCATTGACATCTCTTTCACAACTTCTTTCCCTCCGTTACTTTATTTTCTATTATTTGTTTTGCTTCTCTAACTTTCGTCTCGTTTTTTCATTGTGCATGCAGCAACCCACACCTATCGGCTGTTCATCTTGCAACTCGAATGGGCACGTGGAATGTAAATGGTGTGCAGGTACAGGTTTCTTCATAATAGGAGACAATATGCTTTGTCAAGTTCCTTCCAGAAACACTAGCTGCATTATTTGTGCTGGAAAGGTAATGTACAAACTAGACCTAATTTGCATCTTTGTATATTTCTACCACGCCAAATGTCTATATAGAACCATTACTTGAATAACACGATACTGATAGTTTGTTGTTTGTTTTTTCATCCTTTAAGGGCTCAACTTGTTGCTCCAACTGCAAAGGAACGGGCTTTCGTGCTAAATGGCTGGAAGAACCTCCCATCCCCAAGTGACACTGCTAGTTAAGTCTGTGAGTCTGGACAATCAGGGTTAGCGAGTTCCTATGCGACTTCCCAAAGCATCGAACCATACATTCTGCTCTTATACTAGTTTTAATAGCACATACAGTTCATTTCATTGTTGTTTATACTTCTCTTTGTAAACCAATTCTTTTCTCTCTATTCAGTTGATATGTCATTGCAAAAACATGGAACATTCCTTTAAAAATAATTTCAATTAGCAATAGATCAAAACTCATTTTTACATCTTATTGTGACAAACATTAAACGTTTTCGTTGACAATTTGCAAACTGAGCTTCAGAGATAACACTAGTTGATGCGTCCAAATTTCGTCTTCTTGTATATTTGACAGGCTAAGGATCATCTTTTTAGTGGCCGAAAGCACTTCGATGCTTAAGTTAGCAACTCTGTTGAATAAGGAAGTAAATTTGAACAAAATTCAGTTAAAGTTACATACTTCGATCGATGGTTCATTTTTACTTTATATAATGGTCGCGGTTAATTCTCTACATGACTTAAGCATGTGAGGCGTAACGAAATGATATGTTTTTCGTAACAGTCTTCTCTTTTAAGAAGATGCGTCAGTGGATATTAACTTCCTCTGCAACTCTTTTCTTATGCAACGTTTCTCTTTTTTATGAGAGAATTTGTTCGGGTTTGGATTTGGGCCTTAATTATGATTTCTTTTAATGGGCCATATTTGGGCTTTTATACTTGGTTTTGCCAACTCTGGGCTTTATGAACTGACCCAGTAGGAGGGATATATGATCCTCGTGATAGATGATTTCTGTCATGTGTATGACGGTCTATTTTGATGTATTCATCAACTACTCCCCTTTAGTTAGTAGGTATGCTGGCGTGACCATTAACTTCGTGAAGGTTGGGCTTTCAGTTCCATCATTGCCTTGTTTTTAATGTTTTTCAACAACTCTTGCTTAGTTGGTGTTTCGATCTCTTGCTTATCAGTTCATTTTCACGCACATTTTTGGAATTTCACATGCCATCATATCCCGTACGTCTCCCATTAGCAGTCTCTTTGTTGTTTGTCTCCATAAAAATGGGACGTGACGAGTTTGCTTCCTTCTTTACGCCATCTTTGAAATTTGGGTTCTTTCTTTTTTTTCTTATTTTCTTGTTCGTTTTTCTTGCTTTTCTTGTTCCTCTGTGATGCCTGCCGGCGATTGCTGGACGATGAGCAGCTTGCTGCCTGCGAAGATCACTTCTCTCATTAAGATCATTTTGCCTCGCTAGAGTGATAGTCCTTGTCGTTCGAGGAAGGGTATATTGCACTCTACCCATGCATGTTTAAATCTGACCTTCGATTTCCAATTCCAGAGTTATTCTGGGTGTATTTAGACTTTCTGGGCATTCCTCCTGCTCAGTTGGGCCCTGATGGTAGGAGGGTTATAATTTCCACTCATGCGAGAGCCATCATTTCTGGTATTCCTTTGACTGTTAGGACTCTGTTATCGATGGTTGGTCTGTTGGTAACCAAGAGTATTTGCTTTCTTCGTTCGACAACGTGTTTTGGTAATCTTAACGATGATATCTGGGGTTGGTCGCATGACTTGTTTTATGCTTATGTCCGTTTTGGCTACTTCGACTTGCGAAGTCATCAAATACGAAGGTCCTTCCGGGTTCCTAGCAAGCAGTGGGACCTGCAATTGATTGCAGAATAATAGATGATCAGCGAGTGTTTTTTGCAGCTTCCCGAGGTTCCTTTGGAGACCTTTCTTTTCAATGTTATGGTAGAGCGCAGTGGCTTGTACAACATGAACGAGTTTGAGCGAGCTTTGCTGATAGAGAGGCAAGCTAAAGAGATTGTTGCCCATGCTGCTTCTGTTGGCATTAGTAATGCTGGCGTTGATGGGAAAGTGAGTTTGGATGTTACGGATCTCGATGCTCTTGTTAGCGTTGGCATTGCTGGCCAACTTCTAGAAAGAGAAAAATCTCGAGGCCTGCTAGTCCGTCGAAGCGGTTGTTTATAAGTTCTGACTGTGTTCCGAAGAGGAAATGAATTTTTGGCTCTATTGATCGCGTTGTTCCTTGTGTGAGTTCTGTTGATAGGGAACTTGCAAAAGAGGATCACTTATCTCTCGAGGAGGCTGAAGAAATAAGGTTGGCGTTCGAGAGGAGTGAAAAAAAAATACTATTCGCCCATTGGATGATAATGAAAATAGGCTCCTTTTTGCATATGGAGGGTCTGACGCTGCTGAATGTTCTAATGATGATCCTAGAGCTATTAATGATAATATGTTCCAACTAGCAGTTGGGACAATCTACGGAGATTGATGATTGCAGTCGAGGTTTTGAGGTATGCTCTCTCTGATCTCCTTCTGCTCCTGTTGACAGTGCGGCAGATTTTTTACCTTCTCCTGCTTGCTTTGGTTCTTCAACCCCTGTTGGTACTACTAATTGTTCTGCTTTAGCTGCGACTGCTACACAACGAAAGGGTAAGCATGGTTTTTCCGTTGTTCCGTCTTCTCTTCGGGCCATTGGAGATGGCTCCTCCATGCTTTCGGATCCCCGTATCCTTCATCCGTGGATTAGTTGGAAGGAACCTATCCCTGAAAGGATTCGCGTTAAGTCAGATGAGAAATTTTGCTAGTTTGCCCAGCTCGATGTGTAGATGGTGCATGTAGGTTGATCAACAAATGGCACATGCGGTCGGTGAATAAACCTTTGATGCCTGTGCTGGATCTGAGCATTCATCTTGACAATGGCCGATAATGGATGGGATGAATCATCTTACTTATGCGGGGGTGATGGACTCAAATTACCAAGCTAGACGTAGTCAGGTGACTTATCTGGAGAGGAAGTCTGTGGTGCTGTTGTTGGTGTTTTCTCGCGTCCTTTGTCAATTTGACGTGTTGAGAGCGCGATGAGCAAAACAAGAGAAAACAACCAGGGTTGTTTGGGTCTCGTTGATTGAAGCGGAGGGTGCACAGGATCAGTCTGCAACTAAACTCAAGTCTTTGAGAACTGATCTCGAATGCGCTTGCATGATTTGGAGAGGGAGCTGTTTGCTGAGAATGCGATTCATGATGAGGCTGCATGTGCTGTGGTTGAGCAGTCCATCAATCGTGACGTCGCTGAGAAACGGGTGGAACTCGACGAGGACAAGGCATGTACATCTGCGATGCTTACCACCGCTGAGGGACAACTTATTCCCGCTAAAAACGAACTCGCTTCCATCAAAGACATGTTTTGCATTGTGGATGTGGTAGATTGGCAGCAAATCGTTGATGGACGGACTGAGCTTTTTTATTATACCGAGGGGCTTGGTGTTGATTTATCTCAGTACCGTCACTTGGTTGATCATGCCTTTGAAGATGAAAATGGTGACGAAGACGTGCCAGGTTCTTCGGGTGATCCAGTGGTTGAAGAACCATTGCTTTCTTCTCCTTTCAAAGAGAGAGCCCCTACTAGTAATGTGGCTACCCTTCGTTCTTCATATGATGTCACCAACGATGTTGTGATTTCCTCCGCTTTATCTCCTACTCCTTTACCTTCTTCTCCGAATGTAATAGAATAGTTTTATTAATGAAAAGAACTTTTCCTTTTGGTATTCCTGTTCACATGTTTTTCCATCGTAGTCGTAATTTGTCTTGGGTTGTATGCTGATTCATTGCATGTGTCGTAGTCGTTGAAGCGAGTTGTACTGTGTATCTCCAGTTTGATTTTTTTGACTGGCCAAGGGTTCTTTACGACTACTTTTATGCTTTGACGCATCGGTTGCCTCGAAGTGGGTTGATTTTATTCGTTCCTTCTGATGTGTTGAAGCTTATTCGAGCAAGTTAACTTTTCCGTCTCGACTTTTACTTCATATTGGTTTTCCCAAAGTTTTTATGAGTAACTTGGTTCGTTCGTCCAACTTTCGCTTGGTTGGTCCAACATGCTAGTCTTCCTAATTTGTTTTTTATTCAAGTAAGTTGACTTGCTCGCCCAGCTTTTACTTTGTTGGTTCGACGTACTAGTCGACCCAAAGCTCTTTTTTAATTAGATTGACTTGTTCGTCCAACTTTCACTTTGTTGGTTTGTCGTACTAGTCAACCTGAAGTTCTTTAATTGAGTAAGTTGACTTGTTCGTCCAACTTTTACTTCGTTGGTTCGATGTACTAGACCACCCGAAGTTCTTTATTTGAATAAGTTGACTCATTCGTCCAACTTTTTTATTTGAGTAAGTTGACTCGTTCGTCCAACTTTTTTATTTGAGTAAGTTGACTCGTTCGTCCAACTTTTACTTCGTTAGTCCGACGTACTAGTTGACCCGAAGTTGCTTTTATCTGAGTAAGTTGACTCGACCGTCTGACTATTACTTCGTTTGTCCGACGTACTAGTCAACCGGAAGTTTTTTATTTGAATAAGCTGACTCATTTGTCCAACTTTTATTTGAGTAAGTTGACTCGTTCATCCAACTTTTTTATTTGAGTAAGTTGACTCGTTAGTCCAACTTTTACTTCATTGGTCTGACGTACTAGTCAACCCGAAGTTGCTTTTATCTTAGTAAACTGACTCGTCCATCCAACTCTTACTTCGTGGTTGATCAGACCAGAAGTTTATTGTATATGTTTGACTCGTGTCCTAGTCTATTTTGGCTTGATATGCCGATTGCTCTGTATTATCGAGTATTGATGCATTTATTTTGTTGTCCATGCGTAAGATGAGGATTCTGAACTTGTAGTTTTATTGATATTCCCTTCTTGGGTATTCTGACCAACCCTAGTGGTTATTTTTCTTGAAAAGTTACGCTAGGTTGTTGAGTGGTTTGCTTCATCCTCCTGACCTTTGCTTGATTGATGTCGATCCTCGTGTTGTTAGAGATTTACGTGTTTGTTGCTTTGTTCCACATCGTCTATGTCTTCAAGTTGCTGGATTTGTTATTGGTTTAATTTGTGTGTTATGTCTCGTCGTTTGTTGAATATGTCGTCGTCGCTAATGGACTCGGGGTGCTTTCCAATTCGGTAGCTGAGTAGTGCTGAAATGTCCAATCATGCTCACATCAGCGCCAAATGTCGAGGTCTAATCGAATATGTTGTCGTTAATTTCGTTGTTAGTAGTACGGGTTAGGCTTTTATCTGTCAGTAGGATCTTCGACTTCTATTAGTTGAATAGTGCAAGCTTCTCCATTTTTTTATCGTGAATCGGTATATTGGTTTGTCTTGTTTTGGCGTGAATACACCTACTTCGATGTAGATTAGCTCGAGTGGGAGGTGTTTCTGGTTGCTTCTTCATTCTGGTTGATCGTTTTGTTCCCTCCGGCTATGCAATGTAAGGCGTATATTAGTTCCCTGGGTTGTTTTGTTGATCATGTGGTGGTGTCTACCTTTTCTTTTCCTTTGAGTTGTTCTTTGGCATTCCGATGAATTCGTTGAGTCGTCCTCTCTGAACCCAATGTTCAATTTCATCTTTTAGATTGCAGCAGTCTTTAGTATCGTGCTTGTGATCCTTGTGGAGTCTTACCTTGGGGAAGTTTATATCTTTCGAGATTTCCTTATTGAGGATCTGCAGAAACCTTGTTGCTTTCTCGGGTTTGGTTGGTAGAGTTTTGCTGGGGCGGCGCTTGATTAGGTCGGCTGACTGAGTGCGCTTTTGAGTGAGTTTTTCTAGCATCTTCATCATGTGGTTCATCTGGTTCATAAGCAAATCTACCCAAGGGTCAATAGCAGCATCTCCGGATGTCTGGGTTGTGTGAGCTATTGCATGCTGTGGATCTTGATTGTCGAGTGTAATTGGCCAACTGCTGGGTCTCGATCGCGAGCCGCTGGCAATATAGTATCGCCAGTAGGAGGATTACTGTCATTGTCGCTGGGTTGAGGGTTTGTAGAGTGTTCCATCTATTCTAAATAGCCTATTGATTGTTGATCAGATTTTGGTGAGTTTTGTCACTGTGGATCTTCTTTTCATAAAGGAAGCTTGTCGTTCCCCACGGACGACACCAAACTGATGCGTCCAAATCTCATCCTCTTGTATATTTGACCTACAAAATAAATGTTAGACTGCCGATGACCACCTTTTTTGTGACCAAAGGAACTTCGATGTTTAAGTCAGCAACTTTGTTGAAGAATGAAGTAAATTTGGATAAAACTCAGTTAAAGTTGCATACCTCGATCGATGGTTCATTTTACCTTATATAATGGTCGCGGTTAATTTTTTGTGTGACTTAAGCATGTGAGATGCAACGGAAGGAAATGTTCTTCATAACAGTCACCTCCTTTATGAAGATGTGTCTATGGAGGTATAACTCCCTCCACGACTCTTTTCTTATGCAATGTTTCTCTTCTTTATGAGAAAACTTGTCCGGGCTTGGATTTTGGCATTAATTATGATTTCTTTTAATGAGCATTGTTTGGGCTTTTATGTTTGGTTTTGCCCTCTTTGGGCTTTATGAATTAGCCCAGTAGGAGGGATACATGATCCTCCTGATTGATGATTTCTGTCACGTGTATGACTCTGATGGCAGTCTATTTTGATGTATCATCACTAATTATAGTTTTTTTTGTTAGGTTTAACATCGAAGCTAAGCTGATTTGAATTGAAAGTGTGTTAAATTGAGGTTTGACATAAATTGTTTCTGCTGAATTAGAAGTGTGTTGAATGGAGGTTCATCAAAATTTGTTACTGCAGTCGAAAACTCCAATTATGTAGGATTCAGCCCGGGTAACTTTGTGTTAAATCTGTGCCAGCAGGTGCTAACTTTGTGTTAAGTTTATGCTAACACTTAGATGGTGCTTTTTTTTTGTTCTAGTCAGAGTTTTGGTTCTGAATAAAAAGTGATCTACTTTGATCGGGTGTTTGTTTTTACTTCTAATCAGAGGTTCTGGATTCAGAATAATTTAGTAAGCATCAAGGATGTGTTTAGCACGTATTGCTGACCTAGGAGTGCTTAGTGTTGAGTGCTGAAAAAAAACATACACCCTTGACCAATGATTGCTTAGTGCTGAAAAGAAAAAAACCCTTTAGTTGGTGACTGATCTTAATTTTATCTTTCAATCTTGTTCATAAAATCAAGTCAAGTTTACCCTACCTAACAATGTTCAGAAAGCATTGCATGTTATAGAAGGAAGTTGCGAGAATGAGTGAATGAAGTGATAAGTCACTACTCATAAACAAAAATGATGATGGCCACACAAAACATCATGAGCTTTATCTCTTTCTCCTCCATCTCTCTTGGTCTCAAAACCAATAATACTCCAAGGACATCCAAACCCACATTTGCCAGAAAGCAAGACACCACTGAAAATGTTAAGGCCAAACTAGAGCCTATCTTTCTGTTAAGAGTTCCAAACGTAGTTCTTGCTCGATCTGCCATTGCTGTTCTTGGACTGGGATTCATCGACGCTGGGTATCTTCTCTCTTTCTCTCTCGTTTCTTTTTGAGTTATAAATTACAGTAAACATTTAAAACCTCTATTTGTATGTTTTGATTGAATTATCTAGTTAAAATATTTTTTGGCACTCAGCTATAGTGAGGATTGGTCACGGATTGGAGTGATTTCCAAAGAAACTGAAGACTTGCTTAAGCTAGTAGCATATGCAGTGGTACCAATTTGTTTACTTCTCATATTTTCTTTCACTGAAGAGCAAAAGGAAGTTTAATGTTGGTTATGCAATTTGTATGAGATCATTTTATGAAATATCCAATATTAGCTAGACTTAGAGGGGTTTTTAAACAGAATATGAAAACAACTGTACAAGTTTTTTTAATAGTTTCTTTGAATGTGATCTTTTTATCATTATACCAACATGAGCACAATTAATTTATTAGACTATAGTTTTGGTTTAGTCTTATTTGCCATATTATCGTGCAATTATTTTCGATCATTTGGAGCATTTCTCCATCTGACTGCATCAACAACTCCAGTTCTAGTTGCATGAGAAGACCAATTCAGTCAAATGTGGTATCTGATGACCCATTGCGGTCTTTTGAAGCTCTTTGCTGGCCTTTTTGATTAATCTGAGCTCCCTTAGTATCATTGCTCATTCAGACACCAAAGCCAATGGGGTTAATGCTACAAACCCATCTCCACAATGCCACAAGCTCAAACAACTCCTGCACTCCACAATAACAATACAGTTACGGGTACAGAGTTATAAACTTTGATGCGTCCAAATCTCGTCATTCTGATAGTTTGACCTACAAAACAAATGTTAGATTGCCAAAGACCACCTTTTTGGTGGCTAAAGGCACTCCAATGCTTAAGTCAGCAACTCTATTTGAAGAGGGAAATAAATCTGGACAAAACTCATTTAAAGTTGCATACCTTTGTCGAATGTTTCCTTTACCTTTTATAATGGTCGTGGTTAATTATCTACGTGACTTAAGCATGTGAGGCACAACAGAATGAGATATTTCTTGTAACAGTCCCTTCCTTTATGAAGATGCGCTCGTGGAGGCGTAACTCCCTCCACGGCTTTTTTTTTGTGCAATGTTCTTCTTCTTTATGAGAGAACTTGTGTTGGGCTTGGATTATGCTTCTATAGTGGGCCTTGCTTGAGCCTCTATGATGGATTTTAACCTTCTTGAGTTTTACGAGCTGGCCCAATAGATAGATGCTAGATTCTCGTGATGGATATTTTTTTCCATGTGTAAGGTTGTGATGACGGTCTGTTTTGATGTATCATCTGATTTTATGGTCACCAATTTCAAAAGTGATTCTCTGTTTTTTTTGTTCACATTTTTTTGTGACTTTTAAGTACAGTAGTGACACATTAAACATTCTTTAATAATAAAAAAGACAAATTACATTAGACAAAAGAATTATATCATATACATATTAAAAAAATGCTTTAAATGAAAAATAAAAATAAAATAATATATATATAAAGTTCCTTTTATCTTTGAAGTTTTTTTTTCTCTTAAAATGGGTTAGAAAATGATAATTCCAACAAAATGGCAAATTTGTAAATTAGTTGAGTCAATAAGCCTTCGCTTAAGTGGCTGGGCTATGTTTCATGGCTTAAATGGCTTGGCTAATTTTATTTTTTGGTAATTTGGACTTTGGCTCCCATTAGTTCATGGATAAATCACTTTGGTCGTCAAAGTTTAGCCTAATATTAGTAAAAGCCCCAAACATAGACAAAAACTGTTAATATATTTAGAGCTTGTGTAATGTTAGCTTTGTTTATCGACTGTGGTTTAATCTCATTTGTGAAGATGTTAGAAGTGTTGTCTTTCATTGATATTTATGGTGTGAATTCCTGTTCTCCTTGACCTTGACCTGCACAAGGACCACACTTTAGCCAAATACCACCGTTGTGGCAACCGATGACACTCTGATGCTTAAATCAAACAAGGCTTGAGAAAGGTGATAATGTTGTAAATTAGGTTATGTAGCGTACCGTTGTTCCTCACCTTGTGTCTTATTTATCATGCGAGAGTCCTTGTTCAGTTATGCCTTTGGTGGCGTAGTTTAGGGAAACACATATGTTGAGAGATCATTTTTCCTGTCGAGAGTCGTCCATGTTGGAGAGTTTTCATACACGACCTGTCCTCTGATATATATTGGGGATTCTTCCCTTGCAGAGTTTTCCATGCACGAGTTATACTCTGATATTTGTTTCCTAGTAGGAGTCAATGTGTTGTTGGCCTGCCTGTCTTAGGTCAAACTTCTAGATATTTGCCTTATTAGGTCTTACGTGTATTGGACTTGACCATGTGACTTATTGGCTTAATAGGGCATCGCTAATTGGGTCCAACCTCCTAAAATCTGCCTCAGTGGGCTTTGTGTTATCCGAGCTTGCCAGATTGGGCGTTCATCCAGGTCAACTTCATTCTGTTGACGAGATCATTATGACATGTGTACGGTGCAGATTACTGGACGATTTTATATCATCAGTTACTCCCTCCGAGTTAGTGGGCCAGCTCGTCGTTCCACTAAGTCATGTCACGAGGGAGTTGTACGGTCGCGATGAGCAATCTGAATCACTTCCTCGAGCGGCGCACATCATTAATTTGGTATGTGTCTGCTAAAAAAGGCGGGAGTCATTGCTTATATATAATTCCCCTTCTCTGCAGAGTTTAGTTTCTTTACTTTAGCGATTTCTCAGAGACCCTACTTTGTTGTTTCACTTTTGCGATTTTGGCTTTGCACAATTTTTGTTTTTGCCAACGTAATCAAAAGTTCGTACGTTCTTTCATGGCGGGCTGAAATCTGCTTCCCGATGAAATGTTCACTACAGGCCATGAGTTTTTTTAGGAGAGGTTGATCTCAGAGGAAAATATGGTGGGCCTTTGTGATAAGTATAGGATCCTTGATGATCTGGAGCTCTTCATGTTGGGATCTGGTCAGACGCCCTTGTCTCCTCCAGAAGGATTTGTTTGCTTGCACAAAGGTTGTTTGCTTGCTGGGCATTCGTTTTCCTGTTATCAAGGAAATTTGGTGTTTCTTGGAGTACCTCGACATTTCGCCCGCTCAGCTGGTGCCAAACAGGTACAAAACCATGATCTTCATTCTAATAAGGGCGAAGAATGCTGGTCTTCGAGTGTCTCCGAGGGCGATCCTACGGCTCACCTTTCATCGGGTGAATGAGCATGTTGTGTGCGTGTTGTAGTCACCGGCTTGCTTAAGCAAGTTGCTCGACGATTACAAGTTCTGGCAAAAGTATTGTTTCATGGCTTCTGAGACTCGAAGTATTTCGAGCTTGATGGTCATCTGATTATATGGAAGTTCAAACAACTTAGTGGGTGTAATATCGTTCTTGATCCACTCGTGTTGATTACATGCTGAACTGTTATCCGTGCTTTTTATAGGGAAAATTCCAACAACACCTCTTTCTCAAGAGGACAGAGTGTCCGTGATAAGTTCGGTGACGTGGCATTCATGTGGGTGGAAGATGTTGTGCAACTCTCCAACATCAAGCGCAGCGGATTGTGGGAGTACTGGCATGATGATCCTATTCATTTTAGGCTTCCGAAGTTGAAGCCCGATGGTGGACCTCCTTCGAAGAAGAGGAAGCTCCCAAAGGTCAAGATCCCTAGCCCGGCGAAGAGGGTGGAGTTGGATGAAGCACTTTTTTCATCTTTGCTTCCTAAAAATCTTCGCACCGCGTCTAAGCCTGCTTCTAGGCGGTCGGCCCCTTCGGAAAGGGGCTCAAAATTGCTGGGCAAAATCTTGTTGCGTTCGAGAAGCAAGATGTTCAGGCGAAAGCCTCCACTTCCCTTCTTGGTCTGGAGAAATAGATCTGAAAATGGTGGGTGATGATACATTAAAATATGCCGATCATCACGACCAAACATGTGGCAGAGAACATCCATCACAAGGATATGGCATCCCATCTACTGGGTCAGCTTGTAAAATCCAAAAAGAATAAAGTCAACCACAGAGGCCGAGACGAGGCCCACTATAAGAAGATATAATCAAAGCCCGAATTCAGGCTCGAATGAATTATAGACCAAATCCAAGCCTGACACGAGTTCTCTCATAATGAAGAGGAATGTCCCCCCAAAAAGAGTCGTGGAAGGAGTTATGCCTCCACGGACGCATCTCCATGAAGGAGGAAACTGTTATGAGAAACATCTCATTTCGTTATGCCTCACATGCTTAAGTCACATTGAGAATTAATCGCGACCATTATAAAAGGTAAAGGGAACATTCGACACAGATATGCAACTTTAACTGAGCCTTGTCTAGATTTACTTCCTTCTTCAAACAAAGTTGTTGACTTAAGCATTGGAGTGCCTTCGGCCACCAAAAAGGTGGTCATTGGCAATCTAACATCTATTTTGCAGGTCAAATTCACAGGGGGGTGATTTTTGGATCATTATTTTGGCGTCGTCGGTGGGGAACAAGTTTTCTTTCTAAAAATTAGATCCACAGCGACGAAGCTCACCACAATCTGATAGACGACAAAAAAGTTTTCAGAACAAATGACACACCCTACAGATCCCTAACACAATGACGATAACAACAACTCTCTTACTGGCAACGATGTATCACAAACGACTCACGCACAAGAAGCAACCCAAATCGTCAAGCCAATGGCACCCTAGAATTAAGACCCATAGCACGCAATAGCTCAAACAACCCAAACATCCGGTGACGCTGCTACAGATCCTCGGGTAGACTTGCTTATGGTCCAAATGAACTACATGACACAGATGCTAGAGAAAATCACCAAGGAGCGCATCCAACCCGCTGACCTTGTTTAGGCATTGCCCCAACAAAACTCCGCCAACCGAACTCAAGGAAGTGAAGAAGTCCCAGCAGAACCCCAACATGGAAACTTCGAGAGAAAACCCAAGGCAAGACTCCACAGTGTGACGGAACGCTTGCTGAAATCCTGTTTAGAATCGGAGTCACGGATCCTAATGTATTGTATGAGTTAGAGAAACCGCCATTCTCCGACGCCTTCATGAAAATTCCCATGGCAAAAAAGTTCACGCCAAAGTTCAAAGTATATGATGGTACTACTGACCCAAGTGATCACCTGAGACACTTCCACCACATGATGGCCCCGAAGAAAACCATGGAGTTGATCTTATGTAGAACATTTCCGACCAGCCTCACCTCCACAACGATGAATTGGTTCAATAGCCTACCGCCGAGGTTGATAGACTCTTTCCAAGCGTTAGCCACCACTTTTATCACCAGATTCATTGGGAGCCAGCGGATGAAGAGAGGACCACACTATCTCCTTCATATCAAGCAAAAGCTCGAGGACATAATACGGGAATACGTCACTCATTTCACCAATGAACTGATGATGATCGATGGATGTAGTGACGACACAACCACTGAAACCTTTATCGCCGGACTGAAGAGAGGCCCCTTCTTTGATGCCTTTAACGTGGAACCTCCAAAAGGCATGGCAGTTTTATTGAAAACGGCTCAAAAACGCATTCCTCTCGAAGAGATGAAAGCGGCTAGAAGGAAAAATGAACAAGAAAGAGAGAGTTTTTCAAGGAAACAAAAGATAATGGAAGAAAGGAGACAAGATGACGGACAACAAAAGGATATCAACCAATTGAAGAAACACCGGAATGGCAGAAGGATTGATTCGAACCATCAAGAATCCGAGAAGCTACAATCAGCACGGCCTCGACACGAGCGAGTAACAAGCGTGATGAAGAAGACATATAAACCATATAAAACCTTGAAAATAAGTCAATCCAATATTTTGTAGCACATAGCAAAATGGGATAACATCAATTGGCCACTTAGGATGAGAGGAGGCCCGGAAGGAAGAGACAAAAACAAATATTGTTCCTTCCATAAGGATCATTGGCACGATACTGAATGTTGCTACAATCTAAAAGACAAAATTGAGCATTGGGTTCAGAAAGGACGACTTGACGAGTTCATCGGAATGCTAGATAAATAGCTCAAATGGAAAGAGAAAATAAGTAGCATTGCGGTATCGAAAGAACAGCCCGAAGAGCTAATATACGCTCTATACTGCATAATCGAAGGAAGCAAAACAATAAACCTAACAGAAGAAGCAGCCAAGGAAACCTCCCACTCTAGCTGATTTATATCAGAACAAGAGTACTAACGTAGCCAGACAAGCGATTTTACAAATGCATAGAACATGGAAAAGTTTGCATCAGTCAACTTACGCATTTCAAAGACCCTACCATCGGATGCAAGCTCGACTTGAATACCAATGAGAAAATTGACAGCAACGAACTCGATCGAACCTCGTCGGCTGACACTAAACACGGAGCCAACATAAGCACGATTGAACAATTCGGTGCTGATGTGAGCATGATTGGACAATTTGGTACTGATGTGAGCATGATCGGACAATTTGGTGTTGACATAGGCATGATTGGACAATTTGGTGTTGACATAGGCATGATCCGACAGTTTGGTGTTGAGTAAGCATGAACGGACAGTTTGGCGATGACATGAACATGATCGGACAAATCAACACTACTCAGCTACCAAATAAAAAGGCACCCCGAGTCTGTTAGCCATGACAACATATACGACGAACAAGGATCGACATCAAGCAAAGAAAGACAAAGCAACAAAGACATCAGTCTTAATACGAGGATCGACATTAAGCAAAGGAAGACAAAACAAATCGCTCTTCAAACCAGAATAAATGTTTTAACAGTTAGGGCTGGTAAGAGCATCCGAAAGGGAATATCAAAAGATTACAAATTCAGAATCCCCATTTTATGCATGGACGACAAAGTAAACACGTCGAAAATTAGCCATATAAAGCAATCAGCATAACTAGCAGTAAGAAATCGAGACAAAAGTCGGATATGAATAAACTTATGGTCTGATCATCCCCGAAGTAAAAGTTGCACAAACAAGTCAACTTAACACCAAAAACATCGAGTCGACTGAGACACCGAGTTAGCGAAGTAAAAGTTGAACGAACGAGTTAACTTGACACAAAAATTTTGAGTCGACTGAGACGTCGAGTTAATGAAGTAAAAGTTGGACAAATGAGTCAACTTAACACCAAAAACTTCAACACGAGTCAACTTAACACAAAAAACTTCAAGTCAACTGAGCATCGAGTTAACGAAATAAAAGTTGAACAAACGAGTTAACTTAACACAAAAACTTTGAGTCGACTAAGATGTTGAGTTAACGAAATAAAAGTTGAACGAACGAGTCCACTTAACACAGTAAACTTCGAGTTGACTGTGACGTCGAGTTAACGAAGTAAAAGTTGAGCAAACGAGTTAACACAAAAAACTTTGTGTTGACTAAGACATCCAGCCAATGAAATAAAAGTGGACAAACGAGTCAATTTAACATAGTAAACTTTGAGTCGACTGAGACGTTGAGTTAACGAAGTAAAAGTTGAACGAACGAGTTAACTTAACACAAAAAACTTCAAGTCCACTAAGACGTCGAACCAACGAAGTAAAAATTGGACAAACGAGTCAACTTAACACAATAAACTTCAAGTTGACTGAGACATCGAGTTAACGAAGTAAAAGTTGAAAGAACGAGTTAACTTAACACAAAAAACTTTGAGTCGACTGAGACGTCGAGTTAACGAAGTAAAAGTTGAACAAACAAGTAAACTCAACGCAGTCTACTTCAAATCGACAGAGACGTCGAGTTAATGAAGTAAAATTGAACAAGTCAACTTAATACAAAAAACTTCGAATCGACTGATACGTCGAGTCAACGAAATCAGAATTAAAGGAACGAATCAACTGATTCGAGGAACTACAGATCGACCAAACCAACAAGACAAAAATCAAGACCAAAAGTTAACTATTTTGCAGCGCATCAATAAGAATAAAGTTGACCGATCCCTAGAGGAATGATGAGCCAAAACGTGAAAGCAACTATAAAGGAATTCAAAGTAAATCCAAGACAACTACAACTGAATTGAAAAGGAAAGGGCAACACACTACAAGTCGACAAGATGAACTATAGAAACACTAAAAAAAAAAGGAAAGTTATAACAAAGTTCTTTTCATTAACAATACTACTCTATTATATCCGGAGAAGGAGATGGAGTAGGAGAAGAAATGGAGGCAACTACAGGATCATCATCTACGGGGGCAGGTGAAAGTATTTTTTTCAGAAGAGGGAGAAAGCAATGACTCCTCAACAAGTGGGCAACTTCTTCACCATCATCGTTATCAAAAGTTTGATCAACCAACTGACGATACCCGGATAAATTCGTGTTGAGTCCCTCGATATAGTCAAGAAGCTCAATCTGTCCATCAACAACTCGCTTCCAATCTTCGGCTTCAACAATGCATAGTCTATCCTTGGCCGTAGCAAATTCATTTTTTGCTACGACAAACCCTCCCTCAGTGGTGGTAAGCAAAATGGAAGTATCTGCCTTGAACCCGTCGAGCGCAGCAGTCAACTGTTCCACCCGCCTATCATAGATATCACAAATAACAAATTGTTCAATCTTAGCACAAAAAATTCATCACAAGCTGCCTTCTCAGTGGATAACTCATTTTCCACATAACGTAAACGGGTTGGTCCAACTTGGCTTTCAAAGACTCAAGCTCAGCAGTAGATTTATCCTGCATACTTTCCGCTTCAATCAACGAAGTTCGAACAGCCTAGGTAATTTTCTCTGACTCTGCGCATTGCACTCTCAGCAGGTCAAATTATGAAAGAACATGAGAAAACACCAGCAACATTGCCGCCAACCTCCTATCCAAAAAAGCCACTTGATCACGACCAGCTCGATAGAGCGAGCCCATCATCCTTGCATAGATGAGATGATTTAGCCTGTCCATTATCTACTCAAGACCATGATCAAGGTGATCACATGGATCCAGTACGGGCATCGAAGGCATTTCCACTAATCGCACGTGCCACTCATTTATCAACTTGTGTGCACCATATTCCACAACAAGCTGAGTAAACCATCAAAACTTTCCATTTCACTTGATACTAATATCTTTCGGGCCATGCTCAGTCCAACCAACCCATGGATGAAGAACACGAGGATCCGAAAGCACTGAATAACCAACCCAACAGCCAGAAGAGCAGAAAGAATAACAGTGACAATGGAAAAAACGTTTTTACCCTCTTGTCGAGAAGCAACCGTGACAAGGGCAGGACTAGTAGTGACAGCAGGAGCAGGAGAATCCAGTCGAACAGGAGAAGAAACTAAGAACCTAGCCACATCGTGGACGTCAATAAGAAGAGAAGGTGGAGAGTGAACCTCTAAACTCTGACCGCCACCAACAACATCTTTAGACTTTTCTACTGCTAACTGAAGCATTTTATCATTGATCCTCTCCAACGCCAGCCTCAGTTCTTGAGCCTCCTCGAGAGATTCGTGATCCTCTTTTAAGACTTTTTTGCAGGAAGGACTTGGATGAGAGGTAGCCTCCGTAACATAATGAACAAGATTCAGACAGAATGCAATCCGAGCAGAACCACGACTAGAAAAGTCATTTCATCCTTGGAGCCCAGCCAGGATCTATCAGCAATTGCCTCGACGGACTGGTGGACCTCGCAAGCTTCCTTTTTTCTGGAATCCGGTACTACGACATTAACAGGGGCATCTAGATTCGAAACACGCATGTCCGAATTCACTTTCCAATCACTAAGGCAAACGCAAGTAGCGCAAACAACAATATGCTCATCATGAGACTAAGTAAACAAGACTCGCTCTGCTTCATTCATAGTGTACAAGCCACTATTCTCCAGGATGTCCTCAAAAAGAAATGTCTCCACAGGAAGCCGGTGAATCTTTAAGAATCGGTCATTGATCCTTTGCTCCTCAAAACTTAAATGAAGATTTTTCCATTAATTGGGAGCTCAGAATGGTCGAAAAATCAGACAATCTCGCAGTTGGAAGTAGACAGCGTTCAAAGAAGCATAAAACCAAGACCTCAACCAATCACGATGTCATCGTTAAGTTTCTCAAAACAAACAGGAGAATGGAAGAAGCAAATATCTTTGCTCACCAATAGACCGACTACCTAATGCAAAACCTTCACAGTCAAAGGAATGCCAGACAGAATAGCCCTTGCATATGAATAAACCATTACTCTCCAACCATTGGGACCCATTTGAGCAGGAAGAATGCCCAAGAAGTTTAGATACTCCTAGAACAACTCTGGAATTTGGAACCGAAAGCCAAAAGAAAACATGCATGGATACAACATGATGTACCCAGGCCATGGATTACAAAAACTATCATCCTATCTAGGCAGGGTAATCTTGAGGTCGGGCGACAGATTGTAGTGAGAGCAAAAATTGTATAGCATTGCCTGAGAAGCCTTCCTGGGAGAAAAATGAGCCTACCAAATAGCTAGCGACTTACTGCTTAGCTTATCGCCAACAAACATTACTAATGAACAGAAAAGGAAAGAGAACGAAAAAGGCGAAGGAATAAATGAACCCTAATTTCAAAGATAGCATAATGAAGAAAAACGAATTTGTCACGTCCCCTTTTATAGAGTCAAGCAATGAAGTAATTTCTCATGGGATAGCGTGTGAGATATGATGGCTATGTCAAATCCCAAAAATGTGCACTAAAACAAACGGGCAAGCAAAGAATCGAGACACAAACCTGAAAAAAGTTACTGACATCATTAAATACAAGGCAATGATGGAACTGAAAGATAAACTGTCACGAAGTTAGTGACCACATCAACATACCCAGTAACTATAAGGGGGAGTAGCTGATGATACATCAAAATAGACCGATCATCACGGCCATACACGTGGCAGAGAACATCCATCACGAGGATATGGCGTCCCATCTATTGGGCCAGCTCGTAAAACCCAAAAAGTATAAATCCAACCACAGAGGCCCAAAGAAGGCCCACAATTAGAAGATATAATCAAAGCCCAAATCCAGGCCCGACACCAGTTCTCTCATAAAAAATATGAATGTTGCACCAAAAAGAGTCGTGGAAGGAGTTACGCCTTCATGGACGCATCTCCATCAAGGAGGAGACTATTACGAGAAACATCTCCTTCTATTAAGCCTCACATGCTAAAGTCACGCAGAGAATTAACCGCGACCATTATAAAAGGTAAAGGGAACATTCAACACATCTATGCAACTTTCACTGAGTTTTGTCCAGATTTACTTCCTTTTTCAAACAGAGTTGTTAACTTAAGCATTGGAGTGCCTTCGGCCACCAAAAAAGTGGTCCTTGGTAGTCTAAAGGTCAAACTCACAGGGGGACAATTTTTGGATGAATCAATGAAGATAGATGATGTGAGGAAGTTGAACACTAAGCAGGTGAAGATTTTGAACAACCTTTTGCTGCAGGCGGGAATGGCTGCTTCGTCTGGTGCAGGTCAAACTCGTCCTTTCTCTTTGAAGGAGTTCAAATATGACCCTTCCTTGGATCAAGAGTCCACTCAGACTGGCGAAAAGTCGCTCGACCATTGTCCCTATGGTGAGAGGTCCCCTCTACGTCGCCCATATTGTCCTCCGTCTCACTCTCGACCTCAGCTTGAAGTGATGGCCAATCCAATAAATAATTCTTGTAGTTCGTCCCCTTCAACTACTTCTGAATCGACTCGTGAGAGGGAACCAGTCATTGTGAGCAAGGGGAAAGTGGTGGATGAGGCCCTTGACGCGGTGAAGATGGCGAAGGGTAGCACTAGCATGATTCTGGTGTCAATGGATCTTCACCCAGATGTGCGGCTTAGTCTTTTTGCCTCGGATATGGTAAAAATGAGCAATCAGGCCTGGCATACGAAGGTTGAAATTTCTTATGCCTCCATGAGGCATATTAGTAGATGGAATGACTTGCTAGCCAATCATTCTCCAAATCCAAAAGGGGATACGCTAGGCTAGCATATGGACAAGGGGCAGAAACATCTGATGTTGGGGATGTCATATTTGAACCAAGTTTTCATCCCTGGGATGGAAGTAGAGGTTGCTCGTGAGAGAGTATACACCATGGAACTAGTCTTTGCACATCGGCAGAAATCGTATTCCGATGCTCTCCACGAGATCGAATAATGGATGAAGCAGCTTGGAGGCAAGAGGCATGTTGATTCAAGGGCCCAACTGAACACCTTGTAGACAAATTCAGAGGCTTGGAGGGTCCGCTTAGAATTGCTTGAGTCTAACCTAGCCAGTGTGACGTCTGTGAATGACGGGATGAAGGCGGAGCTGGATCATGCTCAGTTTGACTTGAAGCTTGCTTGAGAGGTCATGGCCAAGATACATCATGAGATTCATGCCCTGATTGATGAGAAGTGCCACATGGAATCTGAATGGAATTTTCGATGTCGGTAGCTCGAGGTCGACGTTGCTTTCAACGTCAAGCTTGTGAGGTAGACAGACGAGCAACTCCTCTTGACACAAGACGAGCTTAGCCTGATCACGGATAAGCTGAGTATTGAGTAATTCGAAGCTGATGAACTGGCCAACAAACTGGAATAGTTAGAGCGAGATCTTGCAGAGTTGAAAGTATGCGAGGATAAGCTTCTCAAGGCCCAGGGCATGTTTCAGTTCAACAGAGTTGTGAAAAGAAGGTTGGAGCTATTGGAGTTGATGGAAGAAGAACATGTTGATTGGGATCTCTCATACTACAAAAAGGTGCCCTTTGCGGAGTTCAGGGAAGCTTTTGATCAATCACAAGAAGTGGGTGGCCAAAATCATAGTGTCAGGGAGTAGTGCACGTGAAGCCATCCCCTGCTTATTCTTCTGCTAAGCCAAGTTCCGTTGTATGTGAATGTCATCCTGATAAAGAGTAGACTCTGTATTGTTTAGATTATAAATGAAAGACGATTTGTTAAGTAGAACATTGTACTTGTATTTTTTTTGGATTGTTCCAGCTGAATCTTTTCTTGTGTTGGCTTGCCATGGTGTCAGTCTTTTGACAATAGATTTTGCTAAATCATGAAACTGTCTAGTTGATCTGTTGATGAGAATTCTAACCGCTTATCTTGCGATTGCTCTGAAATCAAGCAATTCTAGTATGTATACTTTAGAGATCTAGAAGTTGTCTCAGCCAAACCTTGTAAGTTGGTTGAACTCCGCGAGGGGGAATAATCTTGGCAGGCAATAAACCTTTCGAGCTCATGGATTAGTCATATTTTTTATTCCTCAAGTCGTCGTTATCTGCCCTTGGCTGACTAGGCTATAAATCGGACAAGAATTTTTCTTCTTCAATCTGACTAAACTTTGGCCAATTGCGTGCGTCACTGTCTGTGGTCGGACAGTGATCCTGGCGAGTCGTCTGAGTTAGGCTTCATGAGCTCTAGCTAGACTTCCATATTCTACAACATCTTTGCCTGCTCCTAGCAGACTAGGACCAAAAGTTATCGTCATCAGCCGTAACTGACTAAACTTTGGTCAGGTTCGGCCACCATTGTCTATGGTAGGATAATGATCCCTGGCGAGTCATCTTGATCAGGCGTTGTGAGCTCTGACTAGACTCCCACTTTCTAAGCCATCTTCAATCGTTCTTGGCGGACTACGTCTTAGAGCAGATCAGAAGTTATTGTCATCAGTCGTAATTGACTAAACCTTGGTCGAATTCGGCGACCATTGTCTATGGTTGGACAATGATCCCTAGCAAGTCATCATGATCAGGCATTGTGAGCTTTCACTAGACTCCCACTTTCTAAGCCATTTTCATCCGCGCGTGGCGGACTACGTCTTAGAATTGACCAGAAGTTATTGTCATCAGTCGTAACTGACTAAACCTTGGTCAGGTTTGGCGACCATTTTCTATGGTTTGACAATGATCATTGGCAAGTCATCTTGATTAGGCATTGTGAGCTTTGACTAGACTCCCACTTTCTAAGCCATTTTCATCCGCGCGTGGGGGACTACGTCTTAGAGCGGACAAAAAGTTATCGTCATCAGCCGTGGCTAACTAAACCTTGATCGGGTTCGGCGACCATTGTCTATAGTTAGACAATGATCCCTAGCAAGTCATCTTGATCAGGCGTTGTGAGCTCTGATTAGACTCCCACTTTCTAAGCCATTTTCATCTGTGCGTGGCGGACTACGTCTTAGAGTGGACCAGAAGTTATCGTCATCAACCGTAGCTAACTAAACCTTGGTCAGGTTCGGCGACCATTGTCCATGGTTGGACAATGGTCCCTGGCAAGTCATCTTGATCAGGCATTGTCAATTTTGACTAGACTCCACTTTCTAAGACATCTTCATTTGTGCATGGCAGACTACGTCTTAGAGCAGGCCAGAAGTTATCGTCATCAGTCGTAAGTGACTAAACCTGGTTTGGCGACCATTGTCTATGGTTGGACAATGATCACTTGCAAGTCATATTGATCAGGCTCCATGGCTCTGACTAGACTCCCACTTTCTAAGCCATCGTCATCTGCTCTTGGCAGACTTGGCATTAGAGCAAACCAGAAGTTGTGTCATCAGTTTTTACAAGCTAACTAAACTTTGGTCAGATTCGACCATCATGTGGCCTTGGGCGTATAAGTATGACTTGGTTGTCCTGACTTACTTCTCCTAACAATGGTAGAATTTCAACCAGATTTGATGAACAACAATAAAATTTTAATAAAGCTAATACCTTGGATTTATTGATAGTATATCCGTACGGTGCTCCACATTCCGTGGGCGCTTAACGCCTTCGCCGTTTATGTTTTCTAACCAGTATGTACTAGGCCATTCTTTATCTTTTAGGCTGGGCACCCACTTGGGCCCACTTGCTTAGTTGGGCCCTATTGAATAGATCACTGTGCCACGTGTACGGAGTAGATTGTGAGATGGTTTGGTATCTGTTACTCCCCAGTTAATGGGGTTGCGTGCAGTTCCGTTAATTCTGATGTGTCCAAATTTCATCCTCTTGTAAGTTTGACCTGTAAAACAAATGTTAGACTGCCAAGGACCACATTTTTGGTGGCCGAAGGCACTCTGATGCTTAAGTCAACAACTCTGTTGAAGGAAGTAAATCTAGACAAAACTCAGTTAAAGTTGCATACCTTTTGCGATTTTTCCATTTACCTTATATAATGGTCGCGGTTAATTCTCTGCGTGACTTAAGCATGTAAGGCGCAACGGAATGAGACATTCTTCGTAACAGTCTCCTCTTTTACGAAGACACATTCGTGGAGGCGTGACTCTCTCAATGACAATTTTCTTATGCAACGTTTATCTTCTTTATGAGAAAATTTGCTCAGACCTCGGTTTGGACATTAATTATGACTTTTTCTGATGGGCTCTGTTTGGGCTTTTATGATTGGTTTTGCCCTCTTTGGGCTTTATGATCTATCTCAGTTTTGAGATACCTGGTCCTCGTGATGGATGATTTCTACTACGTTTATGGCTGTGATGTCGGTCAGTTTTAATATATCATCAGCTATGCCCCCTAGTTAGTGAGTATGCTGACATGGCCACTAACTTCATGACGGTTGGACTTTCGATTCCAGCATCACCTCGTATTTAGAGTTGTTAGCAACTTTTGGTGGGTTGGTGTCTCGATTTCTTGCTCACCCATTCGTTTTTAAGCACATTTTTGGGAATTCGCGTAGCCATCATATCCCACATGTCGTCCCATGAGCACTCCCTTCATCACTTGGCTCTATAAAAGGGGTCGTGATGGGTTTGTTTCCCTCTTTACACTATCTTTGAAATTTAGGGTTATTTTCTTCCATTGTCTTCTTCGTTTTCCTTGCTTCTCCATTTTTTAGCGATGTCTGCTGGCGATAAACTAATCGGTGAGGCGCTTGCTACTTGCAAAGCTTATTTTTCTCCCAAGAAAGCTTTTCAAGTGATGTTGGATGACCTTCGCTCTGACTATAATTTTCCACCCAACCTCGAGATTATTCTGGCTAGACAGAACGATAGTCTTTGTCGTACAAGGTCCGGGTATATTGCACTATATCCGTGCATGTTCCTCTTTGGCCTTCAATTCCCAGTTTCATAGCTATTTTGGGAATATCTAGATTTTTTGGGCATTCCTCATGTCCAAATGTGTCCTACTGCTTGCAGGGTCATGGTTTCTTCGTACGGGAAGCCCATTTTATCCGACATTCCTTTGACTGTTAAAGTCCTGCATTCTGTGGTTGGTCTAATGGTGACCAAGGATATTTGTTTCCTCCGTTCTCCCGCCTGTTTTGGGAAGCTCAATGATGATATCTGAGATTGGTCAAGGTCGTGATTTTATGCTTCTGTTAGCTCTGGCTACTTCCAACTGTGAGGTCACCTGATTTTGCGGTTGTTTCGAGTTCCTAATAAATGGAAGGATCTACAATTCACACGAAAGAGCAGAGGGTCAGTAACCAATTCTTGAAGCTTCTTGTGTTTCCCGTGGAGGTGTTTCTCTCTGAGGACATCTTGGGGCGTAACAGACTATACACTATGATCGAAGCAGAACAAGCCTTGCTTACTGGATCCCGTGCTGAGGAGATTGTCGCTTGCGCTACTCTTACTGGTGTTTGTGGTTCTAGCATTGATTAGGAAGTGAGTTTTAATAGGTGTGTTACAGATCTCGATGCTCATGTTTGCGTTAGTGTTGTTTGCTCGACTACAAAGAAGAGGAAACTTTCGAGGACTACTAGTCGGTTGAAGCGATTGTTGGTAGATCCTGGCCGAGTTTCAAAGAAGAAATGACTTTCTACTCGTGGTGCTGCTCGGATTGCATCTCGTTCGAGTCCTTTTTGTAAGGATGTTGTGGAAAAGGATCGCGTATCCCTCGAGGAGGTTGGTGTTGGAAGGGAGCAAGAAGGAGACTACTCGCCCATTGGATGATAATGAAAAACGGTTTTTCCACCTATGGTGTTTCAAATGTTGTTGAATGATCTAACGATGATCCTCGAGCCATCGATGACAAGATGCTCCAATTGGCGGTGGATCAATCTAAAGAAGTTGTCAGTAGTGGTCAGTGATTTGAGTTTCTCCCTCCTCGATCTCCTTCCATTAATATCAGCGATGCAGCCGAATTCTTAATTTCTTCTCCTGTTTGTTTGGATCCCTCTATTCCTGCTGCCACTGGTACTTATTCTATTTCTGCTCTGCACCGGGAAGGCAAGGGTGGTTTTTATGCTATTACCGTCGTTCCGTCTGCTCTTCTAGCTATTGGGGGTGGTTCCTCTGTGCTTTCGGTGTTAGATTTCGTCATAATGCTTCCGGTGTTAGATTTCATTATAATACTGAAGAAAAACATTATACATATATTGTAATTGAAGACATACTCGGATCCATGATACCCGATTACAATACGGTAAATCCCAATTGACAGTTTCTCTTCTTGCCTTTCATTCTATGTTCCTTTGTGATGGGGAAGAACTACTTGAATTGGCAGAGAGATGACTGCCTCTTTTGTATTCCCTTTCAATTAACTACTTCCATCAAGCAGTTATTGTAACCTCCATAAGGTGATTGGGCCACATGTCCAGAAGTTAACATTCTCCCATTTGGTCCAATAACGATAATGAATTATTCATGTCTAATGAGTATACTTTAGGTGCACACATAAGACTTTAAGATCAAATGGTTACAACAACATTATAAGAAAACAAACTTCTAATATGATTCATGGTGGTTTTATGTTATTAATCAATTCCTTCCATGTACTACAAATCAGTAATCAGTTTAACATAATAAGAGGGATTCATAAAAGTCCACATGATGTCTGTACAATTATTCAAGAGACTAATCTTGTTCACATTTCATTCACATCGATGTACATAAATAGTTAAGACAAGATTATCAGAAACACATAAATGATATCTAAAGGTGAAATAGAGCGTGAACATCAATATGCAGAAAACATAATCCATCACATATTATTATGTACAATCAAAGTTACTCTCAAGACCCATTCTGTTGGTATGTTCTATAAATGTCTTTAGAGATAATCCTTTGGTTAATGAATCTGCAACAATAAAGTTAGTACTAATTTTCTCTATAAACACTCTTTGTTTCCGAACTTCATCATTAATGATAAGACTTTCAAATCCATGCGCCTTGCTCCTTTAGAATACTTGTCACTTTTTGAGAAAATTACGGCTGCGGATTTATCACAATAAATTTTCAATGGCCTATGAATGGTACCAACAATCTCTAGCCCTGAAATAAAATTTTGTAGCCATAAAGCTTGAATGGTGGCTTCATAGCATGCCACAAATTCAGCTTCCATAGTTGATGCAGCTAAGGTAGATTCTTTTATCACATTTCCATGATATGGCTCCTCCAGCAAGCAAAAATAAGTAGCCAAAAGTGGATTTCAAATCATAAACATATCCAAAAAAAATCAGAATCTGAGTAGCCAACCTCAAGATTCTCTGATATCCTATATGTGAGCATGTAATTATTTGTACCTTGAAGGTATCTCAGCACTTTCTTTGCAGCTTTCCATGATCAAAACCTGGATTTTACAGATATCTGCCTAGTACACCAGTAGCAAACTGATATCTAGCCTTGTGCAGGTTTGAGCATACAATAAGCTCCTAATTGCAGATGAATAAGGACCTTTTTTCCATCTTGTTATGTTCCCATTTATTTTTCGGACATTGCATAAGACTGAACTTATCCCCTTTCTGAATGAGTACTGGACTTGTTGGGAAATTGGTCATTCCAAATCTCTCTAGAATTATTTCTATATAGGTTTTTTGAGACAAACCTAACAATCCACGTGAACGATCCCGTAATATTTCTATTCCAAGCATGTAATTTGCCTCACCCATATCCTTCATTTCAAAGTTTTTAGAGAGAATGTCTTTGGTTTTATACAATAATCCAAGGTCACTGCTTGCTAGTAATATATCATCAACATACAAAATCAAAAATATAAACTTACTTCCACTAACTTTTAGATAAATAAATCGGTCAACGATGTTTTCGTGAAATCTAAAGAAGGTGATGGTATCAATGAACTTAAGGTACCATTGTCAGGAAGCTTGCTTAAGTCCATAGATTGACTTCTTAAGCTTGCAAGCCAAATGCTATTTTCCTTCAATGGAGAATCCTTTAGGTTGAGCCATATATACCTATTCATCTAAACTTCCATTTAAGATCGTTGCTTTCACATCCATTTGGTGTAGCTCTAAATCAAAATGAGCAACTAATGCCATGATAATTTTGAGTGAGTCCTTCGAGGATACCTGAGAAAATGTCTCTTTATAATCAAAGCCTTCTACTTGAGTGAACCCTTTGGCCACAAGTCTAGCTTTATATCGTTATATTTTGCCCTTTGAGTCGCGTTTGGTCTTAAAAATCCATTTGCAACCCACCTTTTTGTATTCCATTTGCAACCCACCTTTTTGTATCCTTTGGGCAATTCAGCGAGTTCCCATATGTGATTTTGTGCCATTGAGTTCAACGCATCTTTCATAGCTTCAATCCATTTTTCAGAATTATCACTTACTATGGCTTGTGAAAACGAAACTGGATCTTTAGATGTCCCAATATCATAATCAAATTCTTGGAGATAAACCACATAATCATTATAAATAGCAGGCTTTCTGATCCTTTCATATCTTCTCAATGTTATTTGTGGTTTTGTTGCAATTTGATCATTTGTGACAATCTAGTCATAGAATGGAGAGTCGTGTACATGTGGTTCCAAGTCATTATATTGATCAACAATTGTCGGAACAAGGAGTGGTGGCTCAAGAATTTGTTGTTGTGGGTTGATTGACGCGTCAACCATGGGAACAACAATCTTGTTTGAAGCTATAAGGAATGAGACTTGCACCGAAACTTCTTTAATTGCCACATTTTGTGTTTTATCACTCCTACTGACTTCACAATTTTCAAAGAATCTAGAATTATTGGTTTCTACAATTCTTTTACTGTGGTTAGGACAGTAAAACTTATACCCTGTGGATTATTCAGGGTAACCAATAAAATAGCTACTGATTGTCTTTGAATCCAATTTCTTTTCATGTGGATTGTATATTCTAACTTCTGTTGAGCAACCGCAAACATGCAGGTGTCTCAAACTAGGTTTCCTTCATGTCCATAAATCAAAAGGAGTTTTAGGAACTGACTTACTAGAACCCTGTTTAATAAATAAACAACGGTTCTTAATGCATACATCCACAAAGATAAGGGTAATGAGGAGCTGCTTAACATACTTCTAACCATGTCCATAAGAGTACGGTTCCTTCTTTGCAGCTACGTCATTCTGCTGAGGCATACTAGTCATTGTGTATTGAGCACAAATACCTTTGTTTTCAAAAAAGAAGTCTAGCAAACGGGCGTGGGCGTTACCCTGATTCATCATATTTTCCATAGTATTCACCACTTCTGTCTAACCTTATGATTTTCACTTTTCTATCTAATTGTTTTTCAACCTCAGAGATGTATACTTCAACAACGTTCACTGCTTGAGATTTATCATTCAGCAAATAGATATAACCATAACGTGAAAATCATTTATAAAGGTGATAAAATATTTTTCTCCACCAAATGATGTATCATCAAAAGGCCCACAAATATTTGTATGAACAATCTAAAGAGGTTCCTTATTTCTTGTGGCACTTTTATTCATGCGCTTGGTTTGTTTTCCTTCAATACAATCCACGCACACCCCAAGATCAGTAAAAGAGTAAAATCTAGATTCTGAAGAATCTCATCTTTTACTAATCTTTGCATTCTATCTTAAGAGATGTATCCCAACCTTCTATGCCACACGTTTGAGGAATTTTCATCAACAAGGCTACGTTTAGCACCAACACAAGTATGTAAAGAAAGTAGTGAGGCGGCAAAATAATCATCAAGTTTTAATTTATATAAGCCATCACATAAAAATCAGAACCAACACATGAACCTTTCTTAAATAAGCTAAAAGATTTATTCCCAAACTTGAAAGTGTAACATTCAATATCAAGTTTAGCTAATGAGACTAGATTTCTGGAAACTGAAGGTAGATTATGAGTTTCAAGTGAATCTACATAATGTTCACTATCCGGGAACAAACGATAAGTGTCAATAGCTTCAATGGGAGCTTTGTCCCGATTTCCCATGAACAAGAATTTCTCCTGTAGGTTTGAGGTTTGGGTTGTAAGGAATCCTTGCAAAGTGTTGGAAACATGAGTTGTAGCTCATGAATTTACCCACCATGTATTAGAAGGAACTTCAGTAAGATGAGATTCAAATATGTAAAATGAATCAATACATTTCCTTTCGAACAATTCCTTCCACTTTGGACAATCTTTCTGAAAATGTTCAAACTTCCCACAAAAGTTGCACTTAACGCCCCTTTCCTTCTGATGATTGTGTCCTTTCTGGGTTGTATTCTCTTTCTTAGGATCCTTCCCTTTAGGGTTCTTGAACATGGGTGGTTTTTTTTTAACTTTTTGAGCAACCATGCGAATTGAGTTTTGTCCCATGGCCTTTAGCATGGCCTTCTCTTGAACAAGCATACTGCCTAATTCATTAATGTCTCACTTATCCTTCATAGTGTTATAGTTAATTTGAAATGGGCCATATTGATGAGGTAAGGAGTTCAAGATAAATTGAAGGAGGAAAAACTCATCCACAGACAATTCCAATGTCTTAAGCTGAGCTGCCAAATTTGTCATTTCAAGAACATGTTCATACATACCACGTGAACTATCATACTTTATAGTGGTAAGTCTAGCCACTAGAGTCCCATCAAGAGACTTGAAACGTTCTTCAACATTAGTGAGAAACTTCTTGGCATTATCAGTTGATGAGAACGTGGTCTTGATGTTGGTTGCTATTGTCATATGCATAAACATGAGGCTTAACTTGTTGGATCTTTCCCATGCATTATACGTTGCCCATTCATTAGCGTTGTTGGTGGCGGAAGGTGCACCAGGTTTTTCAGTTCCAAGAGAAACATCAGGGTCCAAAACACCAAGATAAAGTGGACTTGGTCTTTTTGCAGTTTGAAAAATTCAGGTCATTAAGCATAGGGATGGAGGATGCATGCGAATGCAGAGGGATGGGAATTGATGGTGCAATAATAATAATAAAAATATGCTCACTACATAATGCTATGAAGTTCATAATTTTAAGTACATGTATATACATCAAGAATAACATAACAATGATGTACCTTTGGGCATAATTTAATGTCATGTTATTTTTTACTATTATGGTGTTCACTATCACCTTGTAGGACTAAATAGTTAAGTGTACACATTAAATAGGTTTGCTTCCTTTGGGTAAACACTCCAACCTTATGAATAATACTCGTTATTTATCCCACTCCAATTCAATGATTAGTAGGAAGGTGGTGCATCTTTGGGCCAACCATAATTTTTTAATAATCAAGGAATTGCTTGTCGCTGAAATTATTCTTATCACTAATCACAAGGGAATCAATGTTAGAATTTCTTTAATAAACTTATATTCTAAACACATTCCAGTTGGGCCACTTTGGTGACTAGCAAACTGTATCTTAATATAAAAAATAAGTCATTAGAATAATTTTGCATAAACATCATGAGTGAACAATTGCATGCATATTAACAATTAATCTCTAATTCATAAGCATTTACATTAAATATGAAATTATATGTAATAACAACAATAATGCCCCTTTCAATTTCAATAATTGGGGTCAATTATAATGAAAAAAAAATTACAGACATGTATTGCATAAACTTTAAATAAGGTAAACCATTAACTTTAGGAACCATGTTATAAATAAGTTGAATCACTTACATGGGCTAATAAGATTTATTGTTGTGAATCATATAAAAATATAATAACCTATTTGATTCAACAAAATAGGCCTTATAAAATAAACATAGGCCCTTTGAATAATGAACATCACAACAGTCCCAATAAATAGTGCAAGCCCATAAGAATTCAAATAGGGTGTACATTCACATGTGCTTTTAATCCAAATAACAATCATTGGGTAGGCGTGTGAATTAAAACATTATTATATGGTCATTACAAGATAAGTGCGGGGCTAGACCACGACATAAGAGTGGTGGATTCACCAATAGTTTTCAAATCCATTATATATGGGTTAAAGTTGACAAGGCCCAAAACACCCCTTAAACAAAACCCTTCATCTTCTTTTATCACTTATTTTTTATTTCACGACAAAGAGAAGTAAACAGAGAACGAAAACAATGAGAAGAAGAGTAATCAACGACGAGAAGGGAGGTCAAGGGGGTTATGGCCGGCGGCTAAATTCGATGTCGGTGACTTGCCAAACGGATCCCGCCAAATCGGAAAACAGGTTAGTGTTTGATTCCATCGAATCCAATAATATAAATTCATGATTTCATCAAAAAAAATTCAAAATCGAAAACTAACAGATTAAACCTAAATCTGTTAAATTGCTCTGATACCATTGTTAGATTTCAACATAATGCGGAAAAAAAAAAACATTATACATATATTGTAATTGAAGACATACCCGGATCCATGATACGCAATTACAAGACAGTAAATCCCAATTGATAGTCACTTCTTGCCTTTCTTTTTGTGTTCCTTTGTGATGGAAAAGAACTACTTGAATTGGCAGAGAGAGGACTGCCTCTTTTGTATTCCCATTCAATTAACTGCTTTCATCAAATAGTTATTGTAACTTCAATAAGGTGATTGGGCCACATGTCCGAAAGTTAACATCTGGATCCCTGCACTCTCCATCCATGATTAGTTGGACGAAACCCAGCTCGGAAGATATCTGTATCAAATTAGAAGAAAAGTTTTGCTGGTTTACTCAACTTGACGTGCAAGATGGTGCGTGCAGGATGGTGCGCGAGGGCTGATAAATGAATGGCACAGGCGATCGGTGGAAAGACCTTCGATGCCCATATTGGATCCGAGTAGTCATCTTGATTACAGTCTTAAAAAGATAATGGACGGGATGAACCATCTCACTTATGCGGGGGTGATGGGTTCGATTTATCAAGCTGGTCGTGACCAGGTGGCTTATTTGGAGATAAAGTTGGCAGCGCTATTGCTGGTATTTTCTCACGTCATTTCTCAATTCGACGTGTTGAAAACACGATGTGCAAAAATGAAGAAAGTCGTCGAGGCTGCTTGGGCCTGGTTGATCGAAGCGGAAGGTGCGCGGGATAAGTCCGCAGTTGAGCTCGAGTCTTTGAGGACCAAATTGGATGGGGTCTGTGCGCGTTTGCATGATGTGGAGAAGGAGTTGTCTGTCAAGAATGATTCTTATGATGAGGCTGCACGTGTTGTGATTGAGCAATCCATTAATCATGATATTGTTGAGAAACAGGTGGAGCAGTTAACAACTGCGCTTGATGAGGTCAAGGCAGACACTTTCGCGATGCTTACCACCGCTAAGGGACGACCTATTGTGGCTAAAAATGAATTTGTTGTTGCCAAGGACAGGCTTCGCATTGTGGAGGCAAAAGATTGGAAACGAGTCATTGATGGGTGGATTGAGCTTTTTTATTATATCGAGGGGCTCGGTGTTGATTTATCCGAGTACTGTCACTTGGTTGATCAAATTTTCAAAGATGAAGATGGTGAAGAAGGTGTCCCGAGCTCTTTGAGTGATCCAATGGTTGAAGAACCATTGCTTCCTTCTCCCCTCGAAGAGAGAACTTCATCCCCTTCTGCAGATGATGTCGCTAATGATGTTGTGATTGCCCCCGTTTTATCTCCCACTCCTTTACCATCTTCTCCAGATGTAATAGAATATTTTTATTAATGAAAAGAACTTTCCTTCTTGGTATTCTTGTTTGCATGTTTTTCCATCATAGTCATAATATGTCTTGTTGACTTGTTGCATGTGTCGTAGCATATATGTTTTTTAGGTCATTCGTAGTTGTTGAAGTAAGTTTTTATGCATATCTCCAGTTCGTCTTTTCAATTGACCAGGGGACCTTTACGGCTACATTTTTAATCATGTATGAATTTCTTGATCTGAATTCCTTTATGGCTACTTTTATGCTTCGACGCATCGATTGCCCAAAAGTAGGTTGACATTATTCATTCATTCTGATGTGCCAATTGACTCGGAGCTTATTTGAGCAAGTTGACTTTTCCATCGTGACTTTTACTTCGTATTGGTCGTCCTAAAATTTTTATGAGTAAGTTGGTTAGTTCATCCAACTTTTATTTCGTTGATTCGACGTATTAGTCAACCCAAAGTTTTTTATTTGAGTAAGTGTTCCAACTTTTACTTCGTTGATCTGATGTTTTAGTCGACCTGAAGTTACTTTTTATTTGAGTAAGTTGACTCGCTCGTCCAACTTTTATTTCGTTGGTTCGACGTACTAATAAACCGAAGTTCTTTAATTGAGTAAGTTGACTCGTTTGTCAAACTTTTACTTCGTTGATGTGACGTATTAGTCAACCCAAAGTTACTTTTTATTCAAGTAAGTTGACTCGCTCATCCAACTTTTACTTCGTTATTTTGACATACTAATCAACTCGAAGTTCTGTAATTGAGTAAGTTGACTCGTTCGTCCAATTTTTACTTCGTTGGTTCGATGTACTGTTGACTTACTAGTCCAACTTTTACTTCGTTTGTTAGACGTACTAGTCAACTCGAAGTTACTTTTATCCGAGTAAGTTGACTCGCTCATCCAACTTCTACTTCGTGGTTGATCAGACCAGAAGTTTATAGTGTATGTCTGATTATTGTCCTGATATTTTTTGGCTTGATATGCTGATTGCTCCATTTTATTGAGCTTTGATGCCTTGATTTTGTTGTTCACGCGCAAGATGGGGATTTCAAACTTACAGTTTTATTGATATTCCCTTCTCGGGTATTCTGACAAACCCTAGTGGTAATTTTTTCAAAAAGTTACTCTAGGTTGTAGAGTGGTTTGCTTCGTCCTTCTGACTTTTGCTTGACTGATGTCAATCCTCATGTTGTTGGATTTACGTTTATGTTGTTTTTTTCTGCATCGCCTATGCCTTCAAGTCGTCGGAGTTGATATTGGTTTAATTTGTTTTTTACGTCTCGTTGTTCGTTGAATATGTTGTAGTAGCTAATGGACTCGAGGTGTTTTCTAATTTAGTAACTTAGAAGTGTTGAATTTCCCGATCATGCTCACATCAGTGCCAAACTGCCCAATCATGCTCACATCAGCACCAAATTGTCCAATCATGCTTGCATCAGCACCAACTGTCGAGGTCTAATTGAGTCTGTTGTCGTCAATTTTGTCGTTGGTAATACGGGCCAGACTTGCATTTGTCAGTAGGATCTTCGAATTGTGTTGGTTGGTGCAAGCCTCTCCATGTTCTTTTGCCGTGAATCGGTATATTGGTTTGTCTGGTTTTGTGCTGCGTTAATACTCCTACATCGATATAGATCAGCTCAAGTAGGAGGTGTTTCTGGTTGGATCTTCAGTTGGGTTGATTGTTTTGTTCCCTCCTGCTATGCAGTGTAGGACACATATTAGTTCTCTGGGCAGTTATTTATATCCCATAGTGGTGTCTGCCTTTTGTTTTCCTTTGAGCTGCCTATCTGGCATTCCGATAAATTCGTTGAGTCATCCTCTCTGAACTCAATGCTCAATTTCATCTTTTAGATTGTAGCAGTCCTCGGTGTCGTGCCTGTGATCCTTGTGGAAGGAACAATATTTGCTTTTATCCCTCCCTTCTGGGTCTCCTCTCATCTTGAGTCCTCCCATTTCACCATGTATTTCAATATATTGGCCCGGCTCGTTTTCAAGGTTGTGTACGGTTTGTATGTCTTTTTCATCACGCTTGTTACCGGCTCGTGTCTGGGCCTTGTCGACTGCAGCTTTTCGAACTCTTGTTGGTTGGATTCTAGCCTCCCATTGGTATTATGCCTCTTTGTCTGAATGTTATCCTCTTGGGGTCTGTCATCTCTCCTTCTTTCCTCCATCATTTCCTGCTTCTTTGAGTGGTCTTCCCTTTCATGATAATTTTTCTTCCAAGCAGCTTTCATCTCGTGAAGAGAAATGTGTTTTTGGGCAGTCTTTAACAGAATTGTCATGTTTTTTTATGGTTCCAGGTTGAGAGCATCAAAGAAGGGTCATTTTTTTCATTTCGGTGGTGAAAGTGGTGGCTGTGTCGTTGCTGCATCTATCGATCATTGTCAACTCGTTAGTGAAACGAGTTACCTATTCCCTTATCGTCTCCTCAGGCTTCTATTTTTTTGTGAAGCAGAAAATGTGGTCTTTTCTCATTCGCTGACTACCAATGAACCTCGTGATAAAAGCGGTAGCTAGCGCCTGGAAAAAGTTTATAGACGTCGGTGGTAAGCTGTTGAACCAATTAATCGCTGTTTAGGTAATACTAGTTGGAAACGTTCTGCATAAGATGGATTTCGTGCTCTTTTTTAACACCATCATGTGGTGGAAGTGTCGCAAATGGTTTGTTGGGTTGGTGGTGCCATCATATGCTTAGAACTTAAGTGGGGTGAACTTCTTTGGCATGGGATTTATCATGAGGACGTCAAAGAAAGGTGGCTTGGCTAGCTCGTACAATACATTAGGATTCTTTGACTTCGATCCTGAACATGATTTTAGTGGTGTTCCGTAACTCTATGGAGTCTTA
Source organism: Berberis vulgaris (assembly GCA_963556465.1). Classification (NCBI taxonomy): domain Eukaryota; kingdom Viridiplantae; phylum Streptophyta; class Magnoliopsida; order Ranunculales; family Berberidaceae; genus Berberis; species Berberis vulgaris. The sequence goes on along the minus strand of OY747130.1, from coordinate 13,261,175 downwards.
CCTTGGGGAGGTTCATTACTTTTGAGATTTCCCTATTGAGGTTCTGCAGGAACCTCGTTGCTTTCTCGGGTTCGGTTGGTAGAGTTTAGTTGGGGTGGCACTTGGATAGGGTCGGCTGATTGGGCGCGCTTTTGAGTGAGTTTCTCCATCATCTTTGTCATGTGGTTCATCTAGGTCATGAGCAAGTCTTTCTGAGGGTCTGAAGCAACATCGCTAGATGTCTGGATTGTCTGAACTATCGCTTGTTGTAGAATTTGAATGGCAATCGCCCCGGTGGTTCTCGCTGGGTCTTGATCGTGGGCTGCTGGCAATGTAGTGTCGCCAGTAGAAGGGTTACTATGATTGTTGCTGGGTTGAGGGTCTGCAGAGTGTTCTATTTGTTTTGGTAGCCTTTTGATTGTTGATCAGATTTTCGTGAGTTTTGTTACTGTGGATATTCTTTTCAAAAAGGAAACTTGTAGTTCCCCAAAGACGGCGCCAAACTGATGTCTCAAAATTTTCTTCCTGTAAGTTTGACCTGTAAAGCAAATGTTAGACTACCAAGGACCACCTTTTTGGTGGTCGAAGGTATTCCGATGCTTAAGTCAACAACTCTGTTGAAGAATGAAGTAAATCTAGACAAAACTTAGTTAAAGTTCACTACACCAAAATGGCTGATTAGCTACACAGGGGTGGCCACGGTTCTAAGCCGTTGGTGTATTTGCCACGGCTAAAAACCGTGGCTATAGTGCCCAACGGCTTAAAACCGTGGCTAAAAAAAGGCTTGGCCACGGTTTTAAATCGTTGGTGTGTTTACCACGGCTAAACACCGTGGCTATAGTGCCCAACGGCTAAAAACCGTTGCTAACTTGCACGTGTTTTGCACGTGGATGTGTGGAGAAGCAACTCGATTTCTCGCGGGCGAAATTTTGCGAAAAAAAATTCCTTCCCGCCTTGCGTTCCCGCTCATCTCCCCCCAACTCTGTACTTTTCAACCGTTTCAAACCCTAAAGTTTGTTCCATCTCCCCACATATCTCCCAAAAGCAAAAATCCTTTGTTTCAAACCCTAAAGTTTTTGTTTCTTTAGGGTTTCATGCATTTTGGTTCAATTTGGGTTTCTTGAGATAAAATTGGTATTTTAAAATCGTTATGGGTTTTGATTTTGATTTTGATTCTGTTTTTTGTTGATTTGGGGTTGTCTATTTTGGTGAAATCGATATGGGTTTTGTGTTTTGAAGGATTTTTGCAAAGATTCATGAAGATCCAAGTGAGAGAGAGAACGAACCCCCGAAAGGAAAAAAAAATTGTGAGAAATAAATGGAAATCCAGAGTGAGATTGTTTTGTTAGGAGTTGTAGGAGTTGTAGGAGTTGTAGGAGATTCGACCACTAATGGTTTTTTTTTTAGAAATTCCATGAGATTCGATCGATATCTAAGGGTTTTTTTTTGTGTTTATTTGAGCTTTTCTTCTACTTCTGTCCTTCTATGTGCTTTGCTTTTTTTTAGTTCATGAAATGAAGAGAGGAAGAACCAGATTCCTTTGTACCCAATTCACCTTTAGCTTTTCTTCTTTTATCCTCTTTTTACTCACATATTTCTGAATTTTCACATATTTCATTTGCAGAAGAGAAGAGGATGAACTGAAGAAGAAGAGAAGAAGAGAAGCTCGAACTGAAGAAGGTAATCGACCCATCAAAGAAGACGACGGCTAAATTTGTTTGAGAGGAGAAGACGACCATCGAAGATCCAACTCCAAGCTCTGTTCTGTTTCTGTGCTGTAAGTTCTATAAGCTCTGTTCTGTTTCTATTTTTGTAAACTTTCTCCTCCCAAAACACTTCAGTCTGTTCCTCCTCCTTCTCCCAATAAACAAATTAAACTCCAACAATTCAGTCTGTTCTGTATTGGTCATCTTTTCTTGTTTGTTTTTTTTTGTTTTAATTGCTTCTTCTAATTATACAGTTATACTTCTTCATCTTCTTCTAATTAAAACTTAACATGTTTTGTCTGATAGAACTGCTTATGGCACATTGGAGGAGCTCTTGGAGGTCATCACTTAGGATCAACTTGGCATCCATGACAAACCTGTAAGCAACCAAAACCAAATAAAAAAACCAACCATGGAGTCTTGGTTTTTGTTACCTTCATTTGCTTGACAAAGTGAGGAAATCTGTGCAGGTGGATTTGTTGAATGTGGATGGATATTACAACTATCTACTGACCTTCATAGACAAAGCAGTGGATGATGGGTTTATCAGGCCTTCACAGCGCCAAATAATTGCCTCTGCACCAAATGCAAAAGAACTTGTTGAGAAGCTTGAGGTGTGAATTAATGATTACCATTGTTGTTTTGTTGGTTTTTTAGTGTTTGTTTTTATTTGGGTTCAATGATATTGTTTTGTTTTTGCTTTGATTGTAGGCATACGTGCCTGTACATGCAACAAAAGAATCATGGCCAATCAAAACTGATGATTACTTCCCGCGAGTCATATTTTCTATAAGTGTATAACACAACAACAGCGTATACTAAGTGTTCTTTGGCAAATGGTGCATGTGGGTTGAATCTCGATTTTCTAGGGTCAACTGTTGCTGTCCTAACCTCTCCTGGTCCAGACTTAGTAAGGCATCTCATTTTTCATTTATTTTTAGTTGATTTATTTCGTTAATTTTATGAAATAGTCCTGTCATTGTATTTATTTCTCGGTGACCATCCTTTTGATTAATGAGTTGAAGATTACCTTGGTAAAGCCTTGTTGTCTTAACTGAATGATTCGGAGTTGTTTTCTAGTATTTTTTCATCTAATACATGTATAATCATGTGTCTGGTCTGATCAAGAGAAATATTATACAGCTGCATTTTTTTTGAAGTTTAATGGTTCAGGTAGTCGCATCTCATTTTTACTTCTAAAAGCATGCCTTATCTAAGTGTCTTCAGCAATTTATCTACCCAGAAACTTAGATTTTATGCTTGGGATCATTGTAAATGTTGATTGTAGTTGCGAGAGTGTTCAATAAAATGTATGAGCCTTTATAATGATGTTTAAATTTTCATTGCATTTTTCAAGTCTATTAATAAATGAATAATCAAGTAAATTTGAATTTTGTAAGTTGACTAATCCTAAATGACTTTTTTTGGTTATGGGCAACGAAGATCCTAATGGTGAGGGGATCATCTACCGAGTATCAATCATTCATACACTTTCTATATAGGTGAACCAAAATTATTGCCACAATTCCGAGCCCTTTATAAAATGCAACAATTCACATTTGACCATGAAGACATCCTTTTAAAAATGGAGTTCTTTAAGTTTTCAAGGATTTGATTTGGTTGGGATGATCTTGCACTGCTATTCTTGAAATTTAGTTTCCTAGTATCATTGTTTGAGTTTCTGGACACATTTAGAACATCCAGTTGCTCTGGACAAGTTGTCAAGTAACAAATATTTTAATTTCTAATTTTCAGACTAAAAAATGTCACAGAAAAAGAAAAGCTCATTGTCCAGGAATAATAAAATTGTTTCATTGAAATTGATATTGTTGGTCATTGCAGTATGATGAATGCGTTCTCTGAGGGACTTGTTCTAGCAGACAAAAGTGGACTGAGCCAGGAAACACTTCTTGATGTAGTGGTAAGATATTTGTTACTGAAACAATTTGATTTCTAATGAAAAAGGAGCTGACCATGTTAGTTTTACCATTTGCAAGAACTAGGTGTCATTTGAGGTTGGTTCCATTTGGCCTTAAGAAGGAAGTAGATGCATAGAAGTTCCAAGATGTTGATTAGAGTGATTTTACTGAGAGTCAACTTGGAAAACTTGTTTTAAGAAATTTGGATACAATTTATTAGAGTGCTAAGAGTGTTGTTCAAAAGATTGTTGCGTGCGAGCACGATAAGGAGGTTGCCTCAAATAGTCTAGACAACGCCTTGGTCAATCTGAGAAATGGGTTAGAAATAGATTCTTCAAGATATCATATTTTTTTTAGAATTTACTGCATTTGAAGAAGTTTCTAGTTGTGGATATGGTTTATGTGCTTAGGGAGATTAGACCATTCATGCACCGTAAATTTTCAGCATTGGTAATAGTATTCAAGTTTGTGATGGTGAAACGTCAGCACAACTCTTCGGAACTTTTAACAAATCTCTTTCTTAATGCTGTTCTCTGTGGCTGTAATATGTTTTTAAGCTTGTTGCATTTTGGTAATGATCATCGCCTCTTCTATGCAGAAACCATTGGGGTTATTGTCTCTATTGGATGAGGAATCAACTTTTCCTAAAGCCACTGATTTGACCTTTGCCAATAAGCTTAAGCAGCATCTAAGCACTAATCTCTGCTTTAAAGGAGAAAGGAGTGGGGCTTTCCGTGTTTGCCATTATGCTGGAGAGGTTAGTTCTAGCTTTTTTTTTTTTTTTTTTGCTTGGAGTTTTATGTTGCTGTTTGAGTATTTTAAATAAAGTGTAATTTATGCTGCTCATGCTTTTCTGTACTTGACCAAGGATTTATATTATGCATTCATAATATGACCATACATTTATTATAGTAGAAACTAAGAGCATTATAGGAATTAAAACTCCTTAACAGTGAGAAGGGAAATATGCAAAATTAAAGACATATTCTGCGTAAGCTGAGCTTGATCAAAATAAGTCATAGGAGTATAAGAGCCTTCCTCCCACAGTCACGTTCAAGGCAATAGTTAAATTTTGACTGATAAAATGACTGACGCTCTATGCATCACTGTAAGGGTTTCTGGTGTGACAGTGAGTAAAAAAGAGGTACTTTAGGAAGTTTCTAAAACGATTTACTCAAGGACAGTAAGAGACATGCTAAAATGGTCAGTTTGAACCTGCTTCCTTCGGAGGGCTGTTTCCAGCTGGTCCTTGGATTCTTTCCTGTGATAGACTAAACCAAATATGAAATGACAAATGTTAAAAGTTTTAGGAAAGGGCATTATAAAGCAATTTAGTAAGTTTTTGAACTTATCTTGGAGACTCTTTTGTGAGAGTTAGTAAGTTATTCATTTCCACATTTCTCTTTCACCGGCAATGCCATTTGTAATCTTCTATGCAGTTACAGTGTATAAAATTGGATATAATCTGGTCAAGTACAGGAGCAGCAGGATTCTGTTTTGGTGCTGGAAACCAATAAATACGGTTTCAGTTGAAGCTGCTCGATGTTTACTGTTTATGCTTCTACATTTTTTCCTTTTTTTTACAAATTGTATCGCAACAAAGACAATGGGTCTTACAAAACCAAGTTTAGTATGGAAAAAGATCTTTATGTTGGCAAGACTCAACACTTGGCTCCTTTCTTTGCAGGTTAGTATGAACCTTGACAAGGTGGAACTAGATATGCTTGGCACTTGCAAAAAGATAAGCTATACTCTTGAAACTAGTTTTTTTTTTCTTCTCCATGTTGACCTAACTTCACTGCAGAATAGGCCATAACATGCGACAGAATTTGCAGGTAACTATCTCCAAGGATGACAATGTCATTCTTCATGGGGCTGGTGACAAAAAGGCCATTGAGGAAAGATGAGCAGGTTTGTACCGTCTTCTCCTACTTGCGATGTTGTATATTTACGGTTTGTCATATGTTGGGTTATGGTTTGGTGTTTAATGGTTCAGTAGTTGTCTTTCTGTTGGATCAATCTAGTTTTTCAGCTTTGTGGCTGCGAGGTTTGGGGATTATGGCAGCTTTCGCAGTCCGGGAAATGGCGATATTCTGCGAGTCTCTCTGCTGCTCGCAGGGGCAGATGCTGTGTGGTTTAGGCAGAGCTCTCTGCTTATCTGCTGTTGCTGTTCTGCTGATCTGCTGCTGCTGCTGATCCGCTGTTGCTGTTCTGCTGTTGCTGATGCGCGGTTGCTGCGCTGCGTGTTGATGCGACGGCTGCGGTGCTATTTTCTGCTGCTGCTGATGCGCGGCTTTGTTGCTGCTGGGATACATTGCAGTTGTTTTGTCGCAGCGTTGACATGCTGAGATGCGGCGTCATGTGGTTGGCGCGTGTGTTCGCCGGTTGATTTAGGCACTACGGTGTCATTTCGGGATTTGTCGCAGAAACGCGCGGGTGCTGCGTTTTCTTCGGTTGAGTTTTTGCTGGTGCTGTCCGGGATGCTGGGTATAAAAATATGAAGGTTATTGTTGAGATAGACAGCGAGATAAACGCAGAAAAGGCTTGTGAAGCCGAGATAAAGCGTCGCCATAAGGACCTCGGAGCACTCAGAATTGTGACTGACAGAGGTCTCCAGGTATTCAGTGATACAGTTACTTTCTTGAGGAATCATACAGTAACTTCCTTCCTTTTCCTAGCAAACAATTAACAAGTGTTTGAAAATGAAGAGAATATGTACAAATTCTTTCATGATATAATATCTCCAAATTTTTTTTCCATGTTTAGGAAAAGGAAGGAAGTGGATCCTGAGCTTTATGTTATCTGTTAATTCAAATTTGTTAGCACAAAATTATTATTGGGTATTCTAAGTACTCTAAATGGACATTATCTTTATTAAGATGTTAGAGGAAATTATCCTATTCTCTTTCTCAAATATCTGAAGTCCCTTTCATTGATCTGTTAGTACTACCTTCAGTTTGGAAAGATTTCTCCTACTTACATATTTGAAGCTTCATAGGTTGGGGATGTCGCAGTACTTGATATATCAATTGCGAAGCTTAGTAAAGATGGCTCTGAAATGGAAAATATTCCAACAGGAGAGAGTAAAGGTTTGTTTGCAACTTTGTGTATCCCTGAGACTGTTAAAGCTTGTTAGACAATTAGATGTGACAGTCTATTTCTTATTCAGCAACCTTCTCTGTTTTTTCATTTTGTATTTAATTAAAGTAGGTGGACTGCCATCAACTGAAACTCGAAGCAGAACTCTAGACATAAGGCACAAGAAACATGTGCAGACATTGATTTTTAATACTCACGGCATTTTGTATAAATGTTGTATTATAGTGTTCTACAGCGTATATTGTGCTTTGTTTGTTTCTTGATGGAAAGTTTCCTCTTTTTATATCTCTTCAGGTCAGAGAAGCAATATTGGAAAGATGTAAAGAACTGGAACAAACAGCTAAAGAGCAAGCAGCGGATAATGCAATTCTGGATCAGCTGTCCAAGGTAATTTGACTGTTGTGTGGAGTATATATCACTGTCATTCAAGTCTTTTGTTGAAGGCATTTATTTGTCTGAACAAGATACTTTTGACCTTGTTAAGGCGTCAAAGTAAGTCTATTATCTCTGGAAGAAGAGAATCATTTGAAATATATAAGAAGCTTTGGAGACATATCAAATATCTCTAGTAACCACAAGAAAACATGCATTCGTGTTCTTCCATTTTATAAACTAGTATGAAGAACACATTATTCTTTTGAAAAAAAAAGGGTGTTTCTTGTTTCTTGCATCAGTGTCCTATCTAGGCATGTTTGGAAGTGTTAGTATGGGACGGTGATGAATTCAAATAAATGAAGAGGCACACTAAGCTCACTATACTTTTGTTTTCAGTCAAATTTTTTATTGGTGAATGTTGCTCTGTTATTATTACTATTTTTTTTTTATATAAGCTTAATGGTATTGATATTTAATTATTGTTTGTAATTATATTATATCAGAAATCTGAATTAGCGAAATTTGCTTAACAATGAGTGAGTTGCTGATACAAATCAATATCGACAGTTCTTTTGCAGCTTCTATCTTGGGGTACACTGGCTTTCGTCCCAGTTGCAAGTCGAACTCTTCCAGCGCTAATGACATGTATGCTAATTAGCAACCTTGGTGCTTCCATCACAGAAGTCGCAAAAGATGCTCTTATTGCTGAGTATGGCCAAAAATGGAAAATGACCAGTCTCCAATCTTATGCATTCATGGGTCTTGCTGCTAGTAGCATTTTGGGCAACTTCTTTGGCGGTTATTTCTTACTCAAGACACAACCCAAGACCATGTTTCTTCTGTTCGCTCTTCTACTATCATTTCATATGACTATTTCCTTGAATATCATTGTATTTGAGATATTATTTGATAGATTTAGACTCAATGTAATACATTTTCTTATTAATTACATTACTTTGCCTTCATTAATTACATTACTTTGCCTCCATTATTTGATAGATTTTGACTCAATGACTCAAAGTCATTTGATAGCAAAAAAAAAAAAAAAAAAAAAAAAAAAAAAAAAAAAAATTTGCCACGGTTTTAAACCGTGGCTAACTATTGCAACGGCTAAAAACCGTGGCTACCTTGCCACGGCTTATAACCGTGGCTAGGGTTAGCCATGGCTTAAAACCGTTGCTACTTAATTAGACACGGTTTAAAACCGTTGCTAGTTTTCATACTTTATCACGGCTTAAAACCGTGGCTATTTTTGCCACGGCTAAAAACCGTTGCTATGCTTCTTGCAACAGTTTATAACCGTTGCTAATTGCTGAAAATCACGCCCCCCCCCCTTCAAGCATAAAACCGTTGCTACAATTTTAGCAACGGTTTATAGCCGTTACAAAGGATTTCGCGACGCCCCTGTAGTCCACGGCTCTTAGCCGTGGCAATGGCTTACGCCCACGGTATAGAACCGTTGCTAATGGGGGTTTTTGGTGTAGTGGTTGCATACCTTAGTCGATTGTTCCCTTTACCTTATATAATGGTCACGGTTAATTTATGCGTGACTTAAGCATGTGAGGCACAACGAAAGGAGACATATTCGTAACAATTTCTTCCTTTATAAAAACGCGTCAGTGGAGGCGTAACTCCCTCCATGACTCTTTTCTTATGCAATGTTTCTCTTATTTATGAGAGAACTTGCTCGGGCCTGGGTTTGGGCCTTAGTTATGAGTTCTTCTGATGGACCCTATTTGGGATTTTATGATTGGTTTTGCCCACTTTGGGCTTTATGAGCTGGGCCAATTTTGGGATACCCGATCCTCGTGCTGGATGATTTTTGCTATGTGTGTCGCTGTGATGACGATTTATTTTGATGTATCATCAATTCAATGAATGTGTACTCGTGCAATTGCAATTGAAACCGTTGCCTCTCTATTTCCCGTACGACATTTAATGTTGGCGTGACTGTTAGGTGACACTACAACACAATTGGCTTTTAATAGCATTTGAGCATAGCGTTTTTTACGCTCATGCTATAAAAGCCCAAAATTTAATAGCATCATAAGAATAAAACGCTATCAAAAGTCGAAGCGGGAAAAACTAAAATTAACCCGCTCGATTCCCTCCCATTTCTACATTTGCTTCCCTCTCATTCCCGCTCTCTTTCCCCCCTCATTCACAGCAGATCGAATGCTCTCCCCTGACCTCTCCTCCTCTTTGCCCCCTCTCTTTCTCTCTTCTTCCTTGGCGTATTCTCTCCCTCTTCACAAATCTCTCTCAAAAGCTCCTTTCTTCTTCATCTTTCATGGCACCCCAAGCATGATTTCTTCAAGCAGAATAGTCTATTGTTCTCATCTCTTCCTATCCCCATTTGCAAAGTTGAAAAGTTAGGGTTTCCTCTCCCAATCTCTTCCTCTCACCATTTGCCTGATTTGTTGTTGTTGTTGCAGACATCGAGGATGAGATCCAATCCAGCATCCGTTCGTTGCAACTCGACTCAGCAGGTAAGAATTCGCTGAATCTCATCCTTTACCGTTCGTTCGTTCGTTCTCTATCACAACGTAAGGTTTCGGTTGAGTTTTGTAGAAGAGAACAACAGTGTGGTTTCGAACATGGTTGTTCTCCTATTGATGTAGAGTCTTGGAACTTTACGCCTATTGAAATGCAACTCCAAACATGTTAAACTCTCATGCCCAAGATACAAGGCCAGTTATCTGGTGATTGATGGGATGCAGTAAACTTAGGACTAGATGATGTAGATTGTTTTATAAATAGTACTACTTTTGATTTCCATCTGTTTGAAGAAATGCAGCAAAAATGGCTTCCTTCATAATAGCATCCAATCACTTCCTATTCTTCTCACATTCCACAGAAAACCATCAATCTCAGTTCCCCTCTTCTTCTTTAATGATTCATCCAAGAAGAAAACAATCCCTTCCTTTTGGTCTTGTTGTTCCTAAAGATACAGTTTCGTTTGGGTTTGAGAAGTTGAGTTTTGGGAGTTCAGTTCTTTTGTTTGACAGAAGTTCTTGTTCTGGTTTGTCTCAAAGGGGCCAGGGTTGGGAGGGTGAAGGGGATTCTGCTTTAGAAGCGGAAATTTTGGAGTTCATGCAGAATTCTAAGAAACCCAACATTTTCCCGAGCAAGAAGGATTTGATTGAAGGGGGAAGGATGGATTTAGTGGATAGAATTATGAAACAAGGTGGATGGCTTTCATCTGGGTGGGATTTGGATGTGGAACAGACCATTAAAGAAGATGGCGTTCAAGCTTTGGAGTTGAATTTAGGATTTCTAAAGGAACTTGACGATGGGTTTCTGAGTACTGATAGTAGAATCCATCAAGGGAGATTTGATGGTGGTATAAATGGTTCTTTGGGGAATGTTGACTATGAAAGTTTTGGTGTTTCTTCTTCAGTGCCTTCATCGTTGGGCAGGTAATGCTGCCTATAATACACATTTGATTATTTAAATCTTATCTATTTCAGTAATAGTTTTCTCAGAATGCTGAACTATTCATTTTCTTTCTTTCTTCCAGATGGAAGGAGAGTGAAGAGGAGGCAGGAATTGAAGGTATCTTGAGACGGTTGGAGAAAGAACGAAATCAATCCTTTGGTGTTAGTTTGAGAGAGAAACGAAGTAGTGACGACCAAGATGAGTTACACTCAGAGGGTAAGTAGCTGCGTTTTGCTCTATAGTTCTTCAATATTTTGAGAACTTCAGCGAGTGAAACATTATCATAATTGCATATGTAACTATTTCTGTAATCTTTGAGTCCACTAAGGTTATAAAATTTGATCCATCCAGTCTGTCCCATTGATTCAGGCTGTCCCATTGATTCTCTTTCACTTTTATTCTTTTGATAATCATCTTATTACATTCAATAATTTCTTGAAACAAGTAGATATGTTTGGTGATTGGTCTTGTTCTTCCTAAGTTATTTTCCACTTTGAACATATGTTGGATCTGTATTCAATTAATGTCTGAGACATATTTGGGCTGGCATATACATCTAGTTTTTATTTCAAGTTAGGGGTTGAGATCTTTGTGTCAGTTTTCTTTTGTTATGTTTGAGGTCCTTTCCTCAAGTTGGGATTCTCTGACCCGGCGTGTTATATTGATTTCTCTCAAATACAGTTCGTGAGAATGAAATAAGCCAACCATCGATGTCAGAAAACTCCAGTGTGGAATTTCTAGATGACTCTGGTGCAATGTCTTTGAAACCTAATACATGGAGGGCATTTAGCTATCAGGGGACCGCCTCAAAAAGGAAATTTGAAGGTATCCAATAATAGTTTTGGATGGCGTCTATGTTCTTTCGTATCTTTTGTTTTACTTTACTGTTTTTCATGATCACTATGAGTATCAACTGATGAAATTATAAAATATGTTGCTACAGACGATGAGATGGTAGCTAAGGCTGCAAGCGAAATTAGAAATGGGACTGACCTGAACTCTTGTGACCAAGAGAAAGTTAACGATAAAGAGATAGAAAAAAATCAGATAAGCTCCTGCCTTCATCTCCTTGGGAAAGCGCTTTCTTCAGTTCTTTGTGGACTTAGGTCTCAGAAAAAGCTACTGTTAGAAAAGGTGCATAGTTTGATCCCTTCTCTTACTATTAGATTGAGGATTATTGCATTTTATGTTGTAGTTTTATGTGAATAATGTTACAGCTGCATCTAATTAAGACCTATTGGAAGATAAAGTAGCTGGCTGCTACAATGTATATGTTTGTCCTTCCGCTTCAGTTCAATTTGCTGATCTCCCTCCCCCCCCCCCCCCCCCCCCCTCTAATTTTGTAGAGGTTTTTAAATGTAATAGATTTATTAGAGCATCTAGAATCATTCACAATCAAAGTTGTCTAAATTTTTTTATTTTAGTGTGTAAAATGTAAATAAATACAAGAAACAATCATTGAAGCACCTTAAAAGGGAAAACCACCCATCTTTGGTGGGTTTTTTTTATTTTTTTTAATTTTAAATGAAGATATGTGCTTATGTTGCTACAATGGGCTGTTTGCTTATTACTGTCAAAGTAAAACAAAAAGTTATCAAGGGATGAAAGAAATACTTGTTAGTGGAGAATGATCAACTAACCTATGACTATGGAGTTCGAGTTGATGAACTTGTATCTGTACTGTAGGCTATGTATCGTGTCAAGAGCGATAAGACTACCTATTTTGTGCAACCTGATCCAACAGAGACAATTCTAGACATTAAGCAGAAGTTGCATTCTCTTATTGATCAACCAGTCAATGATCAACGTTATCCTGCATGCAAACTGGTGAGTTATATGGCACTGCATTCATTGTTTTTTTTTAAGCCAGATGGTTGCAAAATTGCCTCTCTAAAAACTTTTGGATTCTGAGTTTGGCTGAGTTACTTTGCATTTTGCAATAACCGGCGACATCTAGTGGTGGTTGTATGTACTCTCCGGCAAGTAGTGGTTTGAAGAAGACCTCGGAACCATCCATGGAGATGGCAAATAGCACAAGAAACAAGGTTGCATCGGACCTCATCAAGAACAATCTAAAATAGTCAAGGTATAAAGTATAAACTACTTAAACCCACTTTTTTCTGCAACAAAATCCCATTTTCTATCATTTTCTAATAATTGAGTTTGGTGGGGTTGTTGTTGGTAGAGAGAAGGAAACATAAAGGGGCCAACATCAAGATGTGAACATGAAGGACCCAAGACACCAGTCCCCAAGGTATGTTGTACTTTGATTATTATCTCCATCGTGATCACTCATTTATGAGACAGATAGTGTTCAAACTTTGCAGATTTTGTTGTAGACATCATTTGACGTTGCATTTATGTTTTCGGCAGACATTGAGAAGGCTTGCTAAGCAGACTCGGAAAGAAGGTTCATTTGTAGACTAGTCGTCAATGATAAACCATTAATTGTTTGTTGTTGTACAACACTCTACTACTGTTTGTGATTCTCTGATCAACATTTATTGATTGAGTATTTTTTTATTTTTTTGTCTTTGTCAGGCTTATGTGCAGCAGCTTGAGTCAAGTAGGATCAAGCTCACTGAGCTTGAACAAGAGCTTCAAAGAGCTAGGGTTCAAGTGAGTCGCAAAACCTTCTTTCTTAATTGATATTCGAGCTCGAACTGGTGTATGGTGCAGCATAATAAGCATAATAGTTTTTAACCCCTGAATAGGTACATACTGTTTCTAACCATTTATCTTTGAAGTATAAAATATAAGACTTTGCCTTTTCACTTTGTCTTTTCACTCGTACTGGGTTACTAATGTAATCTTACATTCTTTATGCCAGATTGCAAATGTGTTTTACCACTGCTCCTTTACGGTTTTAGATTCGCTAAATATGGAGTTCCTTTTCGGGCTCGATATGCTTCGTAAACATCAAGTAAGTAACATGATAGATTACAACTTTTATTTCTTGGCATATTCGGTATCTAACTAAATGTCTATGTTCAGTGTAGTATAGATTTAAAAGAGAACATCCTCAGAGTTGGTGGAGGAGAAGTTTCAGTTCCCTTTTTGCAAGGTTAATCCTGTGATTTTCATGTTCTAATTTGCGTTTGTTATATTTTTTTGGTAGTTTGTTTTAACTCTCTCTAAATGATTGAAAACCTGCATACAGAAAAGGACATTAGGCATCTCAAGAAAGACTCGGCATCATCAGCTTCAGTAAGTGAATTTTTGTAACTGATTAGTCTATATGTACGGTTTCTGCATAGATGTAATTATTCATATGCATGCATGAAACTTTATGCCGTTTTTATTCTATGTTATACTGGATGTTTATAAATTCTTCCATCTCTAATTAACTTTTCCCGTCGGCGCTTAAAGTCTCCTTAATCCCATTTTTCTAAATTGTACTTTAACCTTGGCATTTTCACTTGTACTTTTTAGGAAACTTCTATAACAAAATAAGCAACTGTTAGCATGCCTGCTCGAGCCCAGCCTTCTAGTAAGTGATGGAAATTCATCGTACCTGGCTTTCTTGTTTTCTTTTTATATGTAGAGGCTTAAGGATTAAGACATATGTTGACTGTATTTGGACAAAGTTTCATGCCATTAGCCCATAGTGACAGTAAGAACTCAAATGTAAATGGGAAGTTACCTGGATAATAATTTTACTGAAATTCTGAAGATGTATATTGCGTTTAGTAATTCTGAAACTAGCAAAATACATTTTCCAGTGGTGTTACCATTCAAACATCACAAATTCTTGATGTGAACATCACGTAATTCATCATACGTGTTTCTTGTTTTAATTTCTATTCTAATCCTGAAAGAACTTTTGTTACAGGAATTGCGCAAGGTCAAGCAGCACAGGTAAACTGCTGGCATTTGTTTATTTTCGATTTCTTTTTTTCTGACATTTACATAACTTTTATGTTTGGTATTTTCTCGGGAAAAAAAAAGGTTTGTTCAAATTGCTGATGATGTTTATGGTTCTAGAGATCCAACTTCGAAGCGAAAGTGTCGAAACTCTGCGAGCTTGGTTTTGGGAGGGATGCAGTAGTTCAAGCACTAAAACTATACAACATGTGTATTCTCTTTCATATCTTGTCCTTGTGAACTATTTCATACACTCTAATTCTGATTCTGAATTGATGAGAAATGATGTAGGGCTAATGATTTTGATGGTCAGAACTGCCAACTTGTCATCTAAAATGCCTGGTCTTCACAACCTTTACTAAGTTAATGCAAGATTTATTATTGATTCTTGGATTGACAGCTTTCTCATCCTGGGTCTCTTAATGTAACAGGTGCAGCTGAATTTCAGAATACGAGCCATTCTATATAATACAACAGATTCTTATTTTAAGTGTTCCCTTGCTCATAGAGCATGTGGTTTAAAGCTATATCTTACGAAAAAGAGTGTTGCTGTCATAAATGCTCCTGGTCCACCTGAGGTAAGTCCCGTCCCCTTTTCTTTTCTTCTCTTGTGGATGAATAATCCTAGATGCCCTGGTCTGGTTGAATAACAGGTTGACAACCTCTATCTTCTCATGCATCTCGGCCAGTGCTGCATCATAATATATACAACTTATCAAAAAGAATTCACCGCTGTGATGTAAAACACATTGCATATCTTGCTTGTATATACACCCTGTAGGCTAAGATTGCACGCATCACTAAATCAGGAAAGGGACTGAGTGAGTGAGGGGAGTGTAAGGGTAGGGAATCTCATCTGACTACGTATCAGAATAGTAAAATTCATTTTCATGGTCATATTAACTGGCCATTTGGTCTAGTAGTATTATTCTAGCTTTGTTAAATTCATTTGGAATTTCATACAAAAATAAGGGTTTAGGGAAGTTATATTTTGACATATTTGAGTGCCTGCTCCTCTAAACCACTAAATAATGGAGTGCGAATCTCTGATGGAAGATGTTCATTCAAAGACTTGTTGAAGATTGTTGCTTCTGATTTCTTCCTTATGTCCCAACATCTTAGAGCTTATTCGTGAGTCAACAGTCTACTTTAATAAATCTGACTAAGTTTCTGTTTCCTGTGTTCAGCCATACCAGCCTGGTTATACTGCTCCACCTCCACCTCAGGAGACCACCATTGATATCAGGCAGGTTTTTTTTGTGCATATTCTGTGTCCACTTTTATTCCTACCTAGTGGGCTGTTTTAACATTCTTCTTTCTCAATTTTAAAGTTTAATTTTCACTTGATGTTGATTGTCTTTGACGTCTTGGAATTTTGTCGGGGAACTAACTTATAAGTAACTCTGACATTCTTGCAGTGAAGGTTGGACTATCTCCGGTACTCCTCTGGATTTTCACGATCCCAGGCTCTTGGCAATGGCAGCAGCTGAACGCCATTTTCTCGACGCTGAATATGATGAGTATGAAGCTACAAATGCCAGTGGAGGAGCATTTTGCCATTCTGCTGCCTTAATTGTAAGCCTCTATTTTCAGCCAGTAGTCTTTATGTTAATCAAGAGACTTACAAAACTATCATATGGTGCTTTGATTTATAGTTTTGTCCATACAAAAGGAATTTTTAACCAAAACATTTATAACCTTTCAATACTTTTGCAGAATTGTGGTTTAGTGCAACATGTAGCCTCTCATATATCAGTGTGCATGTTTGTTCTCTCATTAACATAGATACTGTCATTAGGATCCTGACTTTGCCAGGCATCAAGACCTCTTTTTCCTACATTTTATGTGCACTGATGTTCTGTTATAGTATTTAATTTGTTTTGTTTCTTGATCGGACCTATTTAGTTATAGGTTAATTGTTCCCTTCTGGTGCAGTTAATGGCACTTCTACTGTTAAGGCATGCACTGAGCATTACTAATGCTGATGGTGGCGTTGATGACACATCTGCTGTTTTCTCTGTAAGTGCAGATGGAACAATCACTTATTGAATTTGCTTAAGTTGTCAGAAGTTTCTATTTTGATCTAAGGTTGTAGCACATCACTGACAGTTTGATGTTTAACAACTTTTTTTGTTACGTGTTGCCGGATTTCTTTTGCCATGCTACATCATGGCATGGGCAATAGCATGGGCAATAAGTATTTTGCAGCGTCGAAGACAGAGGCAGGTTAGTCTTTGTAATGTTATTAGTTTAATTTTCCTTTATGGCCACCCTGCTTGTCCAATCCAATCTGATGCTTAAGACAGCCCTGTGCCAATTTTTGTGTAGTAGGGCACAGTAGGTGTTATTCTAAGAGTTATTTTTTGTACTGTAGGCATAGTTATTAAATATCAGTGTACGGTCGTATACTGATCGGTATTTACCGTACCGATTGCTAACTGGTACATGTTGGACCAAAAAATTGTTTTTGCATGTATTAGGGTGTACCGACCGGTTTACTGGGTGTACCAGCCAGTATATCCCATGAACCGTGTACCGGTCGGGACCCAATTTTTTAAAAATTCAAATAAATTATTATAATTTTTTTATAAGATTATTTTAGTAGTATAACAACTGGGCATTTGGTCTAGTAGTATTATTCTAATATTGTTTTGGTTTAACAAATTGTAACTGATGTTAAGGACTTTCAGGGAGTGATTAACAGAATGTGAATGTTCCAGTTGTTGCTGATATAGAATGTGAATGCTTCAGTTGTGAATGCTCCAGTTGTTACTGAGGTAATATGCTGCAGATGGTGAAGAATGCAAGTGCTTAAGTGTTGCAGAGTGCTCTGTCAGATGGTGGATGAGAAGGGTTCTTCAGTATTCTGTTAGTGGTTAGAAGAATGTTCTGTTAGAAGAGTAATGCTCTGTTAGAAAAATAATGCTATGTTAGTTGCTCTGACCTCTGTGAGGTATGAGTATAAATAGGAGAATGGCAATAACATTGGGATTCATGATTTCACACATTGTACAATTGAGCAAATGCTTATTAGGAGATTAAGGCATCTCGAACATCCTACATCATTCAGTTCATATTACATTGTAATTCACTCTTTCGAGTTGCATCTTGTAATTCCAATTTCAGCATTGTCAATACAATTTATGTTCCAGCAATTGATTGTTGAAATCTTCTAGTCTTCCATATATTCCTCTCTTTGGCTTCTATTATAAATTCTAGTCTTCCATATAAGATGTAATGAAAAGTCATTTGATACCAAAATAAAAATAAAAATTAATTAATTCTATGTATAAACACCATAGCGTTTTTAAAATGTTATAAAAGCCAACTTACTATAGCGTTTTTAAAACGCTGACATAGTGTTTTCTAAAACGCTATGGTATCCTACCATAGCGTTTTTGAAACGCTATTAATGGGCTATTTTCTTGTAGTGTGACCTCATTTTGTGAACCATCACGCCTATATATAGGCTAGTTTTCACCATTTCAAGCGTTGTCATGAACGTTGTAGAGTTAGTTTTTCAAATGCGCTTTTCTAGAAAATATGCTTTGTGCTCACTGATGCAAATTATATCAACCTAAATTAATAGGTTCATTTTACCTAATTGTTATACCGTAAGTAAATGGTTGTCTAACTAGTAAATATTGGCAAATACGGGTCGATCCCACGAGGATTGAAGACACAATCGGATTATAAAATCTATTCAAACTAATCTAAAGTGGGGGTTACAACAATTGAAAAATCCTAAATTAACAAAACTAAATTGAGCAACAAAAAAATTTAATTAATAAGATAATTAGAAAGTGGACCGAAGTATCAAATCCACCACAGGTTCTTCGAGACTTGTTTAACCTAAATTACCGTTTTCGAAAAGTACTACGACTAATCTAAGGATTAATCCAAATTCACAATTAATTTCAATAAAAGTCTAAACCTTTAGCATTGAGTGTCTTTTTACGGCACAGACAATCACATGTTTAACAAAATTAATCAAAGCATGCTTCGAATATCAACAAAGAGTACTCTAACTACCGACTAGTCTAGATATTATACCAGATATAATCAGTGAAAACAACTTATCAATATTCAGAAATTAATTGTATCTAACACTGAAGCATAGAGAAAACAGTAATTTAAATGAAACAAATTCTAGAAACCCATGGTTTCATCTTTGCCTTGGCGCGGGGTTTAGAAGATCATGGTACAGGTGGTGAATCCGGCGAATGCGCAGGCGAAATCTATCAATCCCTGCACTTGAGCTGTGTGGTGGTACATATTAAAGTCACGGTGCAAATAGACCAGACTATTAAGAGTATGTTATTTTCCCTCAAACAGTTCTTCTTCTTCCTTGCGTCGTTCTGTTTTGTCCTACTTCTTTGCGATATCTTCTTTGCAACTGAGTTGGATGAGAGAGAGACGAAAGAGGGGTGAGAGAGAAAGTGTTAGAGAGAGGCGAGGGAGAGGAAGGGGGTTCATGAGGGAAAGGAAGAGGAGGCTGCAAGTGACGTGAGAAACAGACGGGAGTTCGAGTTTCAGCTCTGTGCGCGATTTCTGCACATGGTGGTTGCGAGGGACGAGGTTTTGGTTCTAGCCAAAGATGATGGGAATAAATAGAGAGAGAAAGAGAGAGGCAGGTGAGGATGTGGATAGTTTGTGGGTTGCTGCAGGGTGAGAAAACGAAGAGCAAGGTGTGGTTTCTTGCTCTGTGCAATCAATGGAGCTGGTATGCTCAGCGGTGGGTTGCTGCAAGGTGATGAAGATAGGGGAAGATGAGGCTGGTTCATTGTTTGCCAGGCGAGAGTGATGACGAGGTGGTTGTAATTGGTGGCGAGATGGCGAGAGACGAAGGTCTCTATGTCTCCGCCAAGTGAGGATGAAGAAGGGATCAAAATGGCCATTAAGGAGAGGAAGAGAGGGTTGGTTTTGGGAGGATGGGTTGTGGCTACCCCCCAAAGCAGAGGGGAGAGGAGAGAAAAAAGAACAATATTCTTGTTTACTAATTATATGAAGGAGTAGGGTTAATTGGGCTTAGGTTAAAACTGGTGGATTTGGCTTTCTTTGGGTCGGATTTTGGCATGTGATTGTCTTGGCAACTTGCAATTTCACCCATCACTTTGTACCGCCATTTAAACCAACCAATTAATCGTTCTTCGAATTGCCGCTTTAACCCAATTTCATCGTTTAAGCTCAAATTTATATAAAAATATGAAAACAAAATAATTAGAATAAAATAAAATATTCTAAACACTAAGAAATATAAATTTAATGATTTTTAGGTAATAATTATGTGAATATCAAATACCCACAAACCTATATTTTGCTAGTCCTAGAGCAAAAAAAAAATATTCACACACTTTTGCAGGAATCGTCGGTTGCACTTACCTTAAATGTGCGACAAAGCTTTGAAGCCCTAGATTACCTCTAGTGGACGAGTTATAGTTTCGCGAGGGTTTCAAAAAATGTTACCCACAAATATTACGGACTCAATAAATTTGAAAAACATGATCAGTCTTATTTATTTTCCTCAGAGTAATCATCTAATTGCCAAAAATTACAGAAAACAGCTAAAAAATGTCACAGTAATATATCAACAGATTTTGCCAACGATTTAATAGTATCCAAAAGTTAAATAAATTTTGAAAAATGACTTTTTAAGGCCTATTTTTTACAAAATAGATCATTTAGATAACATAGTTGATGTAATCGCTAAGTTGTCCATACTTTTATACTTTTTTGACCAACAAAGACTATTTATTAGCCTAAGTTAACCTATAAAGTTATATGACGTTTTTACCCTTCCTAAACAAATAGAAAACCTATTTTTATATTTTTATGACCAACAAAGACTCTTTAATTAATTATTCTAATTATGACCAACCAATTGTTGGCTGGATTAGGTTGTATAAGTTGATGATTTATGGCTTTTATTTCCACAATCACTCTCAAAACATATCTAATGGAGCCAAAATATCACATTGTGTTATTTATTTATTTACTTATTATTATTATTATTATTGTTGTTGTTGTTGTTGTTGTTGTTGTTGTTGTTATTATTATTATTATTATTATTATTATTAAGAAAAATGACTTTTAGGGCCTACTTTTTCAAAAAATAGACAATTTAGATGTTATAGTTGATGTAATGGCTAATTTGTACTTACTTTTATACTTTTATGACCAACAAAAATTATTTCATTAACCGAGGTTAACTCATAAAGTTATATGACATATTTATCCTTTCTAAAAAAATAATAAAAAACCTAATTTTATACTTTTATGACCAACAATGACTTTTTTATTAATGATTTAAAAAAAAAAATTTACATACTCTTTGTGTCAAGTTTCTTTTCTACCTTCAGTACTTAGGACCATAGATTCTAAAAAAAAAATAAAAAATCAACAAAGAAGTTGTAAGTGTGGCAACAACAAGGATTGGGATTCCGCGAAATTACACGAAAATTTCCCAAAATTTTTGTTTTTTGAAATTATGAAAAGAAAAAATTACATTTTTTCAAATGTTTTTTTTTTCGAAAAATTTCGAGGTTTTTTTTTATAAATTTCATGGTTTTTCATAAATTCCTTTTTTCATAAAAGTACAAAAAACAACTACTAAAAATTACATTTTTTGAGGATTTTTTTGTAAATTTCGATTTGTTTTTCTAATTATCAGTTATTCTAATTATTTATTGATTTTTTAAACCACCCCCTAATTTCCTAATTAATATTTCTTCTACTTATATATTGATTTTTGAAACTAACCCTGATCTTCTAATTATAGGTATTTTTTTTCATTTAATGTGTTTAATACATTTATTTAATTGCATCTTATTTTCCTCAAAATTCATTATATATATTTCATTTGTCCTCGAAAATTTTCACGTTTTTTCCTTAAACATCAAAATATTTCTTAAAATCGGGAGACCGAAACTAACTCGAAAATGAAATCACAATCCTTGGTTATAATTCCATTAGAATGTAAAGTTATGACAAGTTAATCATATTGATTTTATTAATTAATTAAAACCAAATTTCTAATCATCATTAATTACATTATGAAAAGTTTACCAAACCTTAGCATAATAATTTGATTAACTTGTCAGTCAATGAAAACTTAAAAAAACTTATAATTTGTTGTTCGTAATTAGAATAATTAATATTGATGTCTACCAGCGACATGGGGTGGGAGGGTTAAGGGTGATATTATAAAAAATAAAAACAAAAAATAGAATAATTAATAAAAGAGTCCTTATTGATCATAAAAGTATAAAATTAGGTTTTTTATTTGTTTATGAAGGGTAAATATGTCCTATAACTTTATAAGTTAACATGAGTTAATAAATAGTCATTGTCGGTCATACAAGTATAAAAGTAGGCACAAATTAGCCATTACATCAACTACGATATCTTAATGGTCTATTTTGTGAAAAAATAGACCTTAAAAGTCATTTTCGTTATTATTATTATTATTATTATTATTATTATTATTATTATTATTATTATTATTATTATTATTATTATTATTATTATTATTATTATTATTGCCCGCTATAGCTTACTGCAATGATCAATCATAATTTTTTTTGCTCTTGATAGCCTATTCAACTTCAGCTGTCACTTTTGATGACAACTTTGATAAATCCCTAATGACAGATTGCTCAATCCCTTATATATTTCGCTAATATTAATCTTTGTAAGAAATTAATTTTGACTTGAGTATTATTCATGTAGACTAAGTCAAGTTTTGGGGCTATGAACAATTTGAATTAAGATGTAAACACTGCGATATTTTTATAGTTAAAATCACGCCACAAAAAAATAATAATAATAATAAATAAAACAAGTTTGTGGGATTTCTGACTCTATTAGATGTGTTTTGAAATGTGTAAATTGACGAAAATCATCAACTTATATAGCCTAACCCAAACAGATCCAACGATTATTGAAGTCACGTAGTATACAACGTTAAATAACAAACTGATGACTCTGTATTTAAAAAAAATTGGCAGTTTAAATTTGAGACTATTAATGAGCGAGTTAAGAGGTAATGACTATTATCTACTTAGAAATGAAATCATCTATTCTCCCCACACACACACATAATAATAATAATAATAATAATAATAATAATAATAATAATAATAATAATAATAATAATAATAATAATAATAATAACTAAATTAATAAATAAATAATAAAAACAATGTGATACTTCTGTTGGAACTATTAATAAAAGAGTCATTTTTTGTCATAAAATTATAAAATATGTTTTCTATTTGTTTAGGAAGGATAAAAGAGTCTTGTAAATTTATGAGTTAACTTGGGTTAATAAAAAAATATTTTTTTGTTATAAAAGTATAAAAGTAGGAACAAATTAACCATTACATCAACTACGGTATCTAAATTGTCTATTTTGTGAAAAATTAGGTCTTAAAAGTCATTTTTCGAATAAATTTCATCATCATTCTCAACTCGAAGTGTGTGTGTGCATAGCCATATCAACATAAATCTTCATTTCAAAGTAAAGACATGACTAGATGGCCTTTAGAAAATACGCTTCAACTATAAATCTTTCATGTCACTAAAAAATGAAGCTCTCAGAGATTAGTTATTTGTCACTCAGTTTCTATGTAAAGAAAAAAGTAAATTATGGAAGCACAAACATCTCACATATAATTATCATGGAAAATAGATTTTTCAAATAGTGAAATGAATATGATCTCATGGACAGGAATATCAATTACTTTTGAGAATGTCGAATCAAACACCATAGTTCTTGTCTATTCAATCTCCACATCTATGGACTGAATTTTTTCATAAAATCCATCAGGTCTTTATTACGTTGTAATGAGGCTAAGATTTTGGCTAAAAAGAATGAAAAAAATATACAAATTTTTTTCTGAGAATGACTACACCCTTTAATAAACACACGAGGCAATGAAGAATATACCAATGTTGTACACCATTAATTTTTCTTCCTTTTTTTTCATATATATATTTTATTTTTTTTCAAGCATCAATCTTTTTATTTTATTATTACACTAGAACTTCTTGATTTATTTAATGAGATGTCATAATACCGACTAGAGCTTAAGAAGTGATATAAGCATTTTTCTTTGAACCGTTATCTAACCTTTAGCTTACCCAGTAATAAATATCTATTGCAACCCTTTGAGCCTTTGAATAACATTTCCTTTGCTAACCCCATCTCCAATACCTATTTCAAATATGAAGTAATCCATAATATTTTTATCCTTACCCAATTTCTCTGAGAATGTGTGTGATTGGATACATATTTGGAATGAGCAAATAGAAAGAGTTGTAACTAGATATTTCATGAATCCTCAAAACTGAAATGTTTCATGGTGCAGAAAGGGAACAACATTACAATAAAATAAAATTCAATTTTAATGTCATTCTCAAAGCAATCAATAAAAGAAACAAGAATAATGAGATCGTTAACGAGATAATGCGGACTCAAGAAAAATCAGATTTTAATAAATAACCCTCAAGAAAAAAATATAATGGCTTAAGACTCACAAGGGTTAAGTCTCCACTATTATTCTAAGGCTTTCTAATTAATATCTCACTCATCAACTTCAAATTATGCTGCCTTGGCTTATAGTGCAAGAATAGTCGAGTCGAAAAATCTCATGAGATCTATTTAACTTAAAGATAATATCAAACCTTATATTCCTATTAATATATCAATTTTACAAGTGATAGCATATATTTTCTCAAATTTGAAAGCATACTTGAAAGCATATTCTCTTCATTGGAAAGGAACTTCAAATTTTGACTGCGTTTTCAAATAAAAAAATTTCACACAATTATCGTAATCATCTATATATTCAATTGAGATTGAGTAGAATACAATAGTCAATCAGTAGAGTTGTGAAATACAATTTAGTTCAAAATTTTGAAAAATGCACAAAAACTCATAAACCCCCACCCCTAAACCTTATCCTTAATGTATAAAATAAAGATAATGACAAATGAAGGATAAAAGAAAATATGAGGGTTAGATTGATATTACCATGGTGAAGTTTTTACCAATTTTGACAAAATCATTCACTAATGAACGCTAAAAAACATAATAATTGTGGATTCATCATGAGAAATTGATAAAAACACATACATGACACAGAAAGAATGCACAAACAAAACGATACATGTACCAGTTGTGAGTCAAACTTGTTACGGAGCTCACGAGTATGAGTAAAATGCAACTAGAAAAAACTCGAAAATTAATCCAACTAACCATAATGATACAACTGAAGCTGGGCTGCATCCCAGGAGCGCTTTGTTTAACATTGTTAGCCCAACATATATTCTTCCTCACAAATGATGTACCATAAAATGAAGAGGAAGAACATAGCTAACACCCTCTTTCAAAAGTGTCAAAGAATTGTATAGCAACAATCTAAATAGTTGGGGATTCGTCCAACAAATAGTAGCAACCACTTGCGGCACAACACATACTAACACATCCCAAAAGCTATGAAGGCGCCATGCAAAATCAGAGAGAAAATGCAAATGAACTCACATTCCTAGGAAATCCGTGCGAACTTGGAGCAGAAGAGGTCACAAATAGTGATTTCAAGCTAATGACTCATGCCTAATCCTAAAAAGGGACATCCTAAGTCAGGTTGCAAATCAGAAGATTGAATATGTTTCACAATATGATGGTCAAAACTGAAATCATCATTAAAAAACAAGGGATCCACATAGGTAGCGTCAGTCAATGTGAAAGGGATGAAAAGAGGTATGTCTATAGATATATCGGGTGGTATAGGTTCATCATAACAAAATGAATTAGCACTACCTATGACATGGATTTTCTCATTAGATGCATCATTTGTATCGTGAAAACATTCTAGGCAAGATTCCAAAGAATACTGAAAATCAGGCTTCATGAATGAGTCAATAGGAAAACATACATTGAAAGAGTCAACATGAACAAGTGAGGATGGGGATGGGTCAAAAAGCAAAGTAGTTTCAATCACATTATCCTAAAAATCATCATCTAACTCAGGCTTCGATGTGCTACCAATTATGAATTGACCTTTTGGGTTTTGAACAGGGTGACTTGGAACTATTTATGGCTCTCTCTCAGATAATGCCTAAGCAATCTAACTCACAGCTATCTCAAGTTTATTGATGGCTTGAGATCGGTGTTAAGTCGTGGCTTTTAATTCTAATATAGCCTGAGAATCTTGTTCAAGTATATGTTTTGTGCGCTGCATTACGATTAATCGTTTCCTCTAAACTGGATGTGTTGGATGGAGGAACTGGGTTAAATTGAGACAGAATGGGGGCTTGAAAAGCCTAGGAGAAAACATTTCCCCCTTGGTGTGAGCCATAAGCCCAGGAGAGATTTGGATGATTGGCAAAACTAGGGTTGTAGTAGTTGGATTGTGGATTATAACCAAGTTGCCAAATAGCATTAAAAGAATTCACTTGCTCAGCAAAATATTCAGGATAATCATATTGCAAATCACAATCAACTGTGAAATGACTAGGACTCGAACATGCTACACAAACCTCAGATGAAATATTCATGTGAGGTAGGGGTTGAGTCAAATTCGTAATTGCGTCTATTTTCTAAGACATAGTCATGAAAACTGCTTCTAGTTTCGAGGTAGAAGGGGAGAAGTAATCCTTAAAGGTTTTCTCATCAGCCATCTCCTTAATTTAGGTTTTTTTTAAATGCAAGCCTGGCCCTCTATATGAAGATGATCTAACTCTACGAAAATAAAAACAACGAAATCCTAAACGACACCTAAATGATGCGCAAACAAGATGAATGACAGACGACCCTAGAGTTTTGTTACTAATGCAGGGTTGAAATTCAATTTAATTTACCTAACCATGGGAGAGGCATGGTAATTTCCTATCAATCTGCTACTACAGAATTGCTCCTACCTCTTTTTTCACTTTCCAGCTCAAAGTTAAACGCCAGTTCAAGAACTATTCCCAGATAGGATCTGTTATTTCACTTGACTACTTTAAGCTTTCAAACTTCCAAAATGGGACCCTATAAGCGTCAAACATGTTCTAGACAATTATCTTGCTCTAAATTTTAAATAGTGAAGGCTTATGATCCTAACCCTAAAATAGATGATGGTTAACCTATCCGCGGGAGAGGGTACGACAGTTGCAAATTTATCATGCCACTATTCAAATTTTGCATGCAATGCTACCTAAAACAACCAAAACACAAGTGATCACAACAGAAACAACGTGCAAATGCTGTCGAAAGAAGTTACCTCCGGCGTGAACCTCTTTCAGGTTACTTACGATGCCGACTAGAAGTTGAATTGTCGTCGATCAGAAGCATTGTCCACCTAACAACTCTCCGATTATCGATGCGAATCGCAATCTAAAAAGAAAAATTCACAATGCAATCTATATATTTATTTTTCTATTTTGTATTTCTTTGCTTTGCAATTTCTTTCTTTTCTGTTTGTGCTTCACGATGTCTACTTTTCAATTCCTACTTGATTTCCTATGTGTATGATCCCTGCAACACATGCAAAAGGAAAAAAAAATTAATTAAAACTCAAACTATAAAAAGAAACAAATAAAACAAATAAGCAAACGACTCCAAACACTTTTCCTAAAAAAAATTATAACTTATCTGTTAAACATGTAAAAACAAACCAGATTTTGATTGTACCGTTAAATCCCCGATGACAGTGCAAAAAACTTGATGCATATTTTATCAACCTAAATTAATAAGTTAATTTTACCTGATTGTTATACTGCAAGTGCATGGTTGTCTAACTAGTAAGCACTGGAAAATACAGGTCGATCCCACGAGGATTGAAGACACAATCGAATTCTAAAATCTAATCAAACTAATCTAAAGTAAGGGTTACAACAATTGAAAATTTCTAAATTAACAAAACTAAATTTAGCAACAAAAAAAATAATTAATAAGATAATTAAAAAGTTGACCGAAGCATCGAATCCACCACAGGTTCTTTGAGACTTGTTTAACCTAATATATTCTTTTCAAGAAGCACTACAACCAATCTAAGGATTAATCCAAGTAAGTCTAAACCCCTAGCATTGAGTATCTTTCTACGACACACACAATCACAGGTTTAACAAAATTAATCAAATCAGGCTTCGAATATCAATAAAGAATACTCTAACTACTGACTAGTCTAGATATTATACCAGATATAATCGGTGAAAGCAATTTATCAATATTCAAAAATTAATTTATCTAACATTGAAACATAGAGAAAACAGTAATTTAAATGTAACAAACTCTAGAAACCTATGGTTTCATCTTTGCCTCGCTCGGGGTTTAGATTGGGTGGAGGTGGTGAATTCGGCGATTCACAAGCAAAATCCATCAATCCCTGCATTTGGGCTGTGTGGTGGTACATATTAAAGTCTAGGGTGCAAATAGGCAAGACTTTTAAAGGTCTGTTATTTTCCCTCCAACAGTTCTTCTTCCTTGCGTTGTTTTATTACATCCTACTACTTTGCTATATCTTCTTTGCATTTGAGTTGATTAAGAGAGGTAGAGGAAGGGTGAGAGAGAGGCGAGAAAGATGAAGGGGGTTCGTGAGGGGGAGGAAAAGGAGGTTGCCAGCGACGTGAGAAATAGACAGGTGTTCAAGTTTCAGCTCTGTGTACGATCTCTGCGCGTGGTGATTGCAAGGGATGTGACTGTGGTTATGGCCGAAGATGAAGGGGAATAAATAGAGAGATAATGAGAGAGGCATATGAGATGTGGATAGTCTATGGGTTGCTGCGGGGTGAGAGAACGAAGGGGCAAGGTGTAGTTTCTTGCTCTCTGCAATCAATGTTGCTGGCTTGCTTGGCGGTGGGTAGCTGCAAGGTGATGAAGAGAGGGAAAAAGAGGTTGGTTCTTTGTCTGCCAGGCGGGAAAGGCGATGAGGTGGTTGTAATTGGTGGCGAGATGGCGAGAGACGAAGGTCTCTCTGTCTCTGCCAAGTGAGGATGAATAAGGGATCAAGATGGCCGTGAAGGAGGGGATGAGAGGGCTAGTTTTGGGAGGAAGTACATGAGAGGATGGGTTGTGGCAGCCTGCCAAAGCAGAGGGGAGAGAAGAGAAAGAAAACAATATTCTTGTCTACCAATTATATGGAGGAGTAGGGTTAATTAAGCTTGGGCTTAGGTTAAAACAGGTGGATTTGGGTTTGTTTGGGACGGATTTTGGCATGTGATTGTCTTGGCAACTTTCAATTTCACCTGTCACTTTGTACCCACCATTTAAACCAACCAATTAATCGTTCTTCGAATTGTCGTTTTAAGACAATTTCATTGTTTAAGCTCAAATTCCTAAAAAATATGAAAATGAAATAATTAGAATAAAATACAATATTAGAAACACTAAAAAATATAAATTCAAAGATGTTTAGGTAATAAATATGTGAATATCACTCACCAAAGTATGAAAAAAGATCTTCATTGGTGGAGTCTTTGAATGTTCTGACATTTGCAACGATGAGTCTTAACAAGACCTGTTATTTGGCGATGCCACCTGGTTTGGGTGAGCATCCAGTGGTTCCGTGGGACCTCGTAATTTCTCCTTACATTGTGTGGAAGAAGTTCAGACTCCACCTAGGGGTCAAGTTTGTCTTCCATCTTTCGGTGCTCCAATGGCGTCTTTCACAATACAGTTTGGAAGATAATACTCGCAGCCAACTTTGGGTAGTTGTTCCCACTGCTCCTTCTCAGGATTCACACGTGATGTCACAGCCGAAAGGCATATTGGCGGACGTGGCCTACGACCTTGGGGTGCTAACTCTGCTTCACCCCGGCATCCCTTTCTAAGCGATCACCTCCGCAGCCCACCTTGGCTACCCCTGCTTTCATTTCCAAATCGAGCAAAGTATTAATGTGCATACAAGGAGTCAACTTTGGCTACCTTTGCTTCCTACTTGAGTTCCAAGTTATCTTCTGAAGACAGATTAGTGGAGCAGTCTTGACGTGCATTCCAGCGGATCTTTACTTCCACCAAGTTTAGATACTCGTAGTGTGTAAACTTTTGTACTAGCTAGTCGGTCAAGCTTTGTAACAACTTTCTTTGTTATCAATAAAGTATTTTGATTTAGAGTTCGCTTTTTATTCCTTGAATGAATCTGTATCAATGAGATAGTTTAACTCTGAACGAGGACTATGCTAATTTGGTCCTGAAGGGGACGCGCGTAGTCTTGACTCAGACTGTGTAGTTCCCTTTGAGAAATAGCACGATTTGTCAATGACAACGAAGTCACTGAAAAATGATCTTCATGTGGGTGAGCCATTGTTTGTTTGTTGCCCGCTTTCCAATTAGGAGCTGGTCCACCAATGCACTGCTACTTAGCCTTGTATTGAACTATAGTGACAAACGAATACTTTTTTTAGTGCTAGATTTTGACTCATTATTTAGCTGAGTCTTGGTTGTAAGTGTCATGTCCCATTCCATATGAACTTGATCGGTTAGATGTGTTGAGTTGTCTATGTAGACTTCAATGACTCTGCCAATTCGCTCCTTAATCATCCGGCTTATCGGTTGTTGAGGCATTGCTCCCATGCTCTATTGACCAAACAGGCTCACCCGATAGTGGCATGTTTCTCTTTCAATTAATGGAGGAGGTTTTCTTTTGGCCCGGTGGGTGCAATTGCATTGGTTTTTTCCACAAATAACTGTCCATGGAGCGTAGATGATTGTGTTCGGATGTGGCACTCAGGCTCTGATCCATGCAAGAAAGTTGAGGGTTGTTTTTCGGACAAGCCTCATTCTGGTTCATGTAATCCACATGGAATTTCCATATCCCACATTTCTATTTCACCGATCTAGCTGGCGGACATTGGGTCTTCCACTCGGATTGACTAAGGTTTCATCTTTCGAGCGAAGCCGCTCTACTTTTTTCTTTGGGCTTTGGCTCCGATATGTCTGACCCGTGGACCGAAGCTATAATTGCTAACAACTCAGCTATTTTAAGCTGAATAGTGGCAGTCTCTTGCTGACGGTTGGTCTCCTTGAATGGACCCTTTCGCCTGATTGGTAGTATACTTGATGCACTGATGCAAAGTAGAAACTATCATCTCCATCTGATGAAGCCTGGGCCTTCTCAAGATGATGTTGTAGGTGGATGGGGCATCAACCACCCTGATCTCCTGGAACTGGACTTCCTGCAGCTGTAGCTCTCTCGCCACTACTGTTAGTCTTATTTTTTCGATAGGGAAGCACTTTTCTCCGCTAAACCCAATCATGGGGTGACTAGCGAGGTCAAGTTCTCCTCTTTGAACTGCATGTTGTGGAACATGTTGAGGAATAGAACGTCCAAAGAGCTCCTCTTGTCTACCAAGGACCTCTTCACTTCCCACTTCGCTATGAGGACAAAAATGACCAGGGCGTCGTTGTGAGGGGAATGGACGCCTTGGAGGTCCTTGTCCGTGAATGTCAACGGTGGGATCAGGTTTTGAATACGTGCGTATTGCACTTGTCGGTACTCGTAGGTGGGCTGAGTCTGCATCTAGCAGAGCGTCCTCTTTCGAGATCTGTTGGATTGCTCACCTTCTAAGCCGACCCCATAAAGGACATATATGATGTCAGGAGCTTTTCCCCTATCTCTTTGACGACCTCTTCTTTTTCCTTTCTCCAGTCTTGTCTTTTTTCTGAGCTAAGGAATTCCTCGAGCTTTCCCTTCTTAATTCAGTACTCAATCTCGTTCCTGAGACTTTTGCAGTACTCACTGTCGTGGATGTTGTCCTTGTGAAAGGAACAATATTTGTCATTGTCCTTTCAGGAAGAACCTCCCAGCTGTTTGGCGAGCCACTTCACTTTTCCCCAATTATTAATCGTATTGAAGACGTCGGATAGGCTGGAGTTGGGAAGAGTGATGGATTTTGATCCGACGAAGTTGGATGCTTTATCTTGTCTCGTGCGATAGAGTCTGGCTTGCCATCACTTCGCTTCCTTTTACTTCTGTCATTATCCTCCTGCTTTTTTCCCTCTTTTTGTCTCTGGGACCAGGGGGTATTTTTTGTCCGCTTCTCCTTCCTTTTTGGCGGCCAACATCTCCTCAAGAATGATGTACTTCTGGATGTTTTTCAGCAAACCCGCCATGTCAGTCAGGGGCTCGAGGGTGAGAAAGTTGTAGAATTGGTCTCTCCTTAAACCCGAGGTGAAGGCTGAGGTGTCATCACTGTAGCCGTCGATCAGAGTCAACTCATCGTTGAAGCGGGTGACGTACTCCCTCAGTGTTTCGTTTGGTTTCTGCTGGAGGCTGAGCAAATAATTTAGGCTTTTCTTGATCCATTGGCTGCCAACAAAGTGGGTGATAACCACTTTGGCCAACGTCCGAAACGAGTCGTTAGATGTTGGTAGGAGACTGTGGAACCAGGTCATCGGATGATTCCTTAAGGCTGATGGGGAATGTTCGACACATTACTGCTTCAGATCATTGTTTTAGCGTCATAACATGGTGGTAGTGGCGTAAGTAGTCGGACGGGTCCGTGTCCCATCATAAAACTCCAGCTTTAGCAGGCCAAACTTCTTCAGCAGTGGCTCGTTCATGGTTTGATCCGTGAACAAGGGGACAATGAGGTTGTATAGCACGTCCAAATTAGTAACCCCAAGCCAGAAGGGGTTTTGCGAAACAGGTTTGTCGGCTTTAGATGTCGGGTCTCCATAGGCCATTCCCCCGCTTTTGGTCCATTGAGAGCTAACATGGACACAGTAACTCTCCTGAACTCGCTTTCCATTGTCATCCGGGGATAGGGTTCTTTCTGCCTGCCTGTCTCTTTTCGCATGCAGTGGATTCCATTGAGTGAGCATCTCCACCACTTGCAGTGATTTGCTGCATTTAGGCTCTTAGTCGATCCAACCTAGAGTCTATCGCGACTGCTGTCGGCGTGGGGCCTAGGGTTGTTCTCCTCGTGAGGTTGGTATCACTGGAGCTGGCTGCACTACATCGGTTAGAGTGTTTGAGAGCTCAGTGACTTTTTCATTATTACGAGATCTCGTGGTTACATTTTTCTAGACTGTTATGAATGGGTGTTATCATTGTTTCCTTAGGAACTTTGTTGTTCCCCACAGACGGCGGATGGTGTCAATTCTTGTTCTCCTTGACCTTGACCTGCACAAGGAACACACGTGAGCCAAAGACCACCGTTGTGGCGGCCGATGGCACTTTGATGCTTAAGTCAGACAAGGCTTCAAAAAGGTGTTATGTTGTAAATTGGGTTCTATAGCGTACCTTTGTTCCTCAACCTTGTGTCCTATTTATCGTGCGAGAGTCCTTGTTCGGCTATGCCTTTGGTGGCGTAGTTTAGGGAAAGACATCAGTTTAGAAATCATTTCCCTATTGAGAGTCGACCATGTAGGAGGGTTTCCATACCCGAATTGTCTTCTGATATCTGTTGGGGATTCTTCCCTTGCGGAGTGTTGTCCATACATGAGAGTTTTCATGCACGACTTATGCTCTGGTATTTGTTTCCTAGTAGGATTCAATGCGCTGCCAGCCTGCCAGTCTTAGGTCAAACTCCTAGATAGTTGCCTTATTAGATCTTATGAGCATTAGACTTGACCATGTGACTTATGAGCATAATAGGGCACCGTTGATTGGGTCCAACCTCCTAGAATCTGCCTCAATGGCCTTTGTTTTATCTAGGCTTGCCAGATTGGGCGCTCATCCAGGCCCGCTTAATTTTGTTGACAAGATAATCATGACACATGTACAGGTGTAGATTACTAGACGGTTTGGTGTATCATCAGATATGGATACATCATTTGCTTTTATTATCATCAATAACAAGTATAAACAATAATGTTCATTACATATTGTTCTAACAAGCCCCTTTAATTAGTAAATATAATTTTCTTGATCTAAGACTCCCGGGCCACTTAACCTCTAATCTCATTGGTTTTGAGGTTATTTACTTGTAAGTCTAACATGATGTTTGAATGTCAATATATTGTAGATTAGATCCATAGTATTATTTTTTAATATGAATTCTTTGGATGCTTGTATGCTTAGATTAGAATATCTATTTGGCTTGATGTTTAAGTGCTTAAAAGTTATATTTTTCAAAGAACTTATCTTAGGGTATGCTCGGGTATGTTTGAATACCAACAGGAACTATGGCTTAAAGGGGTTATCAATATATAGTGGAGATCACTAGAACCCTAAGTTTTCCTCTTTCAAATTCCATTTAAGCTAGGTTTACATTTACTGTCATACTTTAAAATCATTCTTCAAAACCTCTTTTTCTAACTAGGTTAAGGTTTAAGTTGATTTGCAAAATTAGTTTTCCAAACGTTAGCCTTCCTTGTGGGTTTCGACCCGTACTTGCCGATGTCTAACCACTAGATAATTGCGCACTTGCGGTAAGATTTGAGATCAACCAATTATCAAGTTTAACCTATTATTAAGTCTCTTCCGGCTCAATTGAATACATTCAAGTGTCGCTACTATACCTGATGATACATCAAACCGTCCCCTGATTAGCATCGTACACGTGTCTGATAATCTCATCAACAGAGCAAAGCAAGCTCGATTGCATGCTCAATCCAGCGAGGCCCAGATAGCATCAAACCCACTATTGGCAGATTCCAGAATGTTGGACCCGAATTGCAATGTGCCACTAAGCCTACATGTCACGCGGTCAAGCTCAATACTCGTAAGCCCTGATAAGGCAAGAGTAAACCTTGATAAGGCAAGTATCTGGGGGATCGACCCAAGACAGGTAGGCCAACAGTACATCGTTTTCAACTAGGAAACAAATACTATAGTATAAGAAGGGCAAGAAACTTCCTTGCATGGACAACACTTAGAAAGGGAAACTTCTCCTATAGATCTAGGAGCACGAGTCGTGTAAGGAAACTATCCCACATGGACAACTCCCAAACAGGAAAGGATCTCCAGCAATATCTCTTTCCCTAAATTACGCCAGAAAAGGCCTAGCCGAACAAGGACTCTTACACTGTAAAATGGAGATAAGGTCAATGAACTTAAGGTACACTACAAAATACTAATTTACAGCTTTAAGTTTCTCCTAAGCCTTATCTAACTTAAGCATCAGAGCGCCATCGGCCGCCACACGGTGGTCCTTAGCTTACGTGTGCTATATGTGCAGGTCTAGGTAAGCAGCGAGGAAGGAGAACAAGAATCAATTACATCAATTTGGCGCTGTCTATATGGAATGACAAAGTTCCTCAGAAAAAACAATAGCACCACCCTTCACAAACAACCAAAAAGATGGGACAACAAGGCTTCGCCACAATAGAGATCCTGCTGAACCTACGAACGCTAGAACTAGCAGAGCGTCACCCGTTCCAGCTCCACCACCGCCATGGGAGGAACCTTCTCAAACCCCCGCTCTGGTGGCAACCACAACGGACCCAAGGGTGGACACAATAATGATGATTGCAAAAACCTCAGGGGAGAAGTCGAGTACTGGATAAGGAAAGGCAAGCTCAAGGAGTTTCTAGGCTCGGGCAAAAAGCAGGGTTGAACAAGGGAAAGAGCAGACACAGTCAAGGAGATTGAAAAAGAAGCTCCTAGCATCATCTATGTTCTCCACGGGGTCAGTCCTGAAGAGGAGCAATCTAACAAGTCCCACAAGAGTACATTGACCGAGATGCAGACACCATCTCAGTATGAGGACCGACAAATGCAGCATGCACAAATTCACAGCCATATTCCAACACTGATGTTTACGAAAAGGGATCTCTAAGGGTACATTCTCCTCACAATATGCCTTGAAAATCTTCGTTATCATCGTTAAGTGGGAGGTAAAGAGGGCCTTGGTGGACACTCCTCACTCTGTCATGCTCTTCAGCGTATTTCGCAACATGCAACTACAAGAAAAAGACTTACCCCGCGATAATTATGACATGTTGAGTCGTGCCAATGATGATATCTTTACGACATGGATCACTCCCATCCAAGTTTAGTCCATTTCATTAATTTCAGTACTTGTAGCAACAGCGACAATTAGTCATGCTACATGACACCCTTTACGCCCACAGACAAATTTTCAATTTCAACACACCTTTAACTACCAAAAGATTCCTTAATTAATCTAAACCACAGAATTCCAGCAACTTTTCTTTCGATTAAAACCCAGTGATGAAAAAGGTGCGTCAACACTTGAATTTATCGAACCTTTCCTTAAGAAAATGATCTCAAAGTGGCTTCTTAGTATATATAAATTCATCGTAAAGGGGCGGTGGTGGACCAACATTTCTAAATAGAGTGGCTGAAAATGGATAAAGCAGAAAGGTATTTAATTCAATATTTAGTGTTTTAGCATAATTAAAGACTTATGTCCTTGATTCCAGGATTATAGTAGGCTGCATTTTAATAAAAGGGAAAGCGATGGTTGCCTCAGAAAATTCAAGAACTTTATCTATACTCATGAATCAATCTCCAATTCTAGGTAGATAGGCTTTATAGTCACTTTTTAGCTAGGTTTTGAGTAAAAGTGTAAAAATGCTCAAACATAATAAAAAAAAAATGGCTTTAAAGCTTGATTGTCTAGACAAACTCTAAATCAATTATTTTTTCACAAATAAATATTAAGAAAAAACAAGTTACCGAAATTAAATTGTTTCTGCTGTTGTTCTTCATCACTGAACCCGATCTGCTGAAACATTTTCCGGAAAGAAAAAAAGTTGGATAAAAATCCATCAATGATATTTAATTTTCTATTGCATCCTTGAATTGCTTTGGGCAGTGTTTGAACCCCTGGATTTATGATACCATCGGTCCGCCTCAAGTATATGATCAATCAATGCTTACTTAAATTATGAAAATAAAATTGAAGAACAAACCTGGAGAAACCAAGGAGGAAAACTGCTCGGACATCGGGAAGTCTCCATCAAGCTTAAGGCTGTTAATACAAGAAACAAAAGAAATCCTCCCAAATGCCTGAAAAATTAACCAAGTTAAAAATTCAACAACAGAAGAGAAGCAAGCAAGTTGTTGATCTTACGTCCAGACATTGAGGGTCTCATTGTGCCAAGAAAAAACGCTAAGAAGCGCCTCCTTCAAAGGCCATTATTCGGCTCGATAATAATCCAATATAAATTCATTATCCTTCAAGTAATCAGGCAATGCCTCATACTTCACCAGTCTCCTTTCGAATCTCTTCTTCTCACCCTCTTTCCAACAACCCAATTCTTCGATTTCCATCTCCGCCCTCACCCTTTTATTATCCTCCCTTCCATCGATATAGCTCCTTCCTCTTCTCCGTAAATTATCTCCGGTCATTATTCGAGCTGACCGGATAATCTTTCCGGTGAGACAGACAATCCGTTTTAGATGTCAAATTTTGAGAGTGTTGTAGAGATTGAAATCTTTGGTAAGGTATGAGATGAGAGGGTTTTTTTTTTCTTTTTTGGAAAGTGAGCCAGGTTTTTATATAGAAATGCGACATTCCGGTCAACACCATAAGAAAATTTAACATGTCACCGACGAGTCTCGAGCTTAGGACGTGGGGGATAAACCCACACAACCCTAACCACTCGACCATAACACCATTGGCGATGAGTGGTTGAATATGAGAGAAAGCTAGAAGGCTTTTTTTTTTTTTTTTTTTTTTTTAATTTTTATTTTTTACGGAGGAAGAGAAAAAGAGATTGTTTTATTTATACTCTTATTTCTCGAATGAGGAATTCGTGTAGAAAAAAATAAACAAAAAAATTTGTATAATAAATTTTTAGACAGAAAATAGTAACGTGCACTTTTCTTTTCTTTTCTTTTCTTTTAGTTGATTGAATTTTAGGCCAGTCCACTATTTGTAATTAGAATTTTAGCTTACATAATTAAAAAAAAAATTTCATTGAATTATGGTTCGGATTGAATGCCATGAGATTTGGATAAGCAAAGTGGTGTTTTAACTTTTAAGTCAAGTTTTGTTTTTAAGCCCAAATGAACTTATGATGTGGCTAATTTGGAGTGTCCGTAAGGTGAAAAAGGTTTTCAATTATTAAGTTAGTTTGCCTTAAACACAGTTGAACCTCAATAATTTAATAATCGATAAATTAATAATCTCGGTTCAATTATTAATAAATTAAATCCGAGTGCTAAATTAGTAATTCGTTAAATTTATCAGATAATACATTATAAGAAATTTATATATCCCACATAATATATAAATAAATAAGTTTCTAATACAGATTGCTTATGAGAAGTCATTGTTGATTTCCTTCCACTTTGAGATGGGGAAGTCATTGTTGTTGTATGCAAGGATTGTGATTTCACAAAATTATACGAAATTTCGCCGAATTTTTTATTTTTTTAATTTACGAAAAGAAATATAGTGAAAGTAGAAATTACATTTTTTCGACGGTTTTTTCAAAAAATTTCGAGGTTTTTTCGTAAAAATACAAAAATCAGCTACTAAATTTACAATTTTTCGAGGATTTTTCGAAAAATTTTGACTTTTTTTCTAATTATCATTTATTCTAATTATGTATTGATTTTTTAAACCACCTCCTCATTTCCTAATTATCACTTCTTCTACTTATACATTGATTTTTTAAACTACCCCTTAATTTTCTAATTATAGGTATTTTGGTTCATTTAATGTGTTTATTACATTTATTTACTTGGATATTATTTTTTAAAAATATTTAATATACCCTCAAAATTCATTATATATTTCATTTATCTTCAAAAAATTTACGTTTTTTCTTTACACACCAAAATATTTCTTAAAATCACGAAACCGAAATTAACTTGAAAAACGAAATCACAATCATTGGTTTGTATGTATGATATTTTGTATTACTATGACTTTTGTTTATTTAATTACAGTTTTTGCTTGGTCAAATGTTCATAAGTAGAAAAGTGTAGAACATTGAACAATATGGAATATATTTTTAGAAAATATATAAATAGATTCATGAATTTTACTTGGTTAAACATATACATAAAATTGTTAATTCATGAAACAAGAACTAATACATAAGAAAATAAAAAATACCTTGATAAATTAATAAGTTATTAATTAATCAATTTTCCTTGTCCTAATGCTATTAATTTATAGTGGTTGAGTTGTATATCATAACAAGTAATTAATGAGTTATCCTATCATGCAGTGGCCTAAAGCAATGCATGCATTGCATATCATGTAAACTGGATGAAGTCAAGTTAGCTATCTTGCCACGATTTATAAATAAGGCAACTTGGAGGGTTTGTTTTTTTTTTTTTTTTTTTTTTTTTTTTTTTTTTTTTTTTTTGTGTGTTAAAAGCATATAGCATATATTACTAAAAAGTATATAACTATTGGGCTGCTGAAGCAGCGAAGTTATGAGCTTCATAGTTAAAGTTTCTATAAATAAAGTTACAAAACCAAAACTTGTGAATAGAGAGCAGCCTCTGAATGCTGCTAATGAGTGATCGTCATGCCTAATCCATGGTTGTTCTAGGTTGTCGTTGATCATCATGTAAAATAAAGTGAAGCATTTTTTAGTCTCTCATCAAAAAACATGTTCTCCACTGCTTAGCTTGGATAAAAAAAAATAGTCGTTTCAGCTACATGACACCCCGCCATGGTACTATCCATCACATTTCCTGTGATCAGGTAAGCGACCCATGCTAGCACCTCACCACACATGTTGACTGCAAAAACTCTGACCGCTCCCTGTTGAGCTTGGGCCAAAAAATTGGCATCGTATGTGACCAAGATCATGTCCGGATCCTGGGAATGTGAAATAGGTTTGAGCTGTAAGGATCTACGGTTAAGTCTGTGACATCTAATTGAAAGGATTTGGGCACGTATCAATGATATTCGGGTGGTGGCCATTTCAGTGTGGGGACCAAATGGAGCTATCGAGGAGGAAACTGAATTAGTCCGATTGTCAGTGATTGTTGTTTGAATGACTTGATGAATGGAGACCGGATCAATAGCATTTGCAAAGGTAAGAGCACCCCAATGATTTGTGTGATTGGAATTTGTAGAAAACCATTGGTGTGTCCAATTAGGTCAGGTACTCTGAAAGGATATTCTAAACTTTTGATCGTTAAATTTGGTATTTTGTGCAGTTGTTACGAGTCTGTCATATGGTCAAAATGAAAGCTACAAACCGATAGAGCATTTCTTCCTTAAACTCAGGGTGGGTCTTCGCAGTATCCCACATGAACTTTGAGAAGAGGAAGGTACTGGGCACCCCAAAGTTATCATTGAGCCAATCGATTGGGATGGGCAAGAAAAGTGTCAATTGATGTATGATCGAATAGAGGAAAAACGGATGAGTAGCATCTTTTGTATGACTATGGCAGAAAATACAATAATCCTCCAACAAAGTGTGCAAACGGGACAAATTAGTAATGGTGGGAAGATTATCTTGACTGAGTTTCCAGTGTAGAAAAAATG
This sequence comes from Berberis vulgaris, assembly GCA_963556465.1. Classification (NCBI taxonomy): domain Eukaryota; kingdom Viridiplantae; phylum Streptophyta; class Magnoliopsida; order Ranunculales; family Berberidaceae; genus Berberis; species Berberis vulgaris. The sequence continues at coordinate 13,221,442 of OY747130.1, read as the reverse complement.
AGCAAATGAATCTTAATTTTTCACAAATCTCTAAACAACTTAGCATCGGTGCTGAGAGAGGGAGGTCGAGCATTGAGATTGCTTAAGAGTGAACACCTTTGAGTTTATGCATTTATCTTGGTACATATATTGGATGGTTTTACCACTCATCTTTCTCGAAATTTGCGTTGTTTTGCATCTCAAAGATATAAGCACGCAACTCGAGATAGATGAGCGGTCACACCCTCCCCTCGCTGATTTCCTCGCCCTTTTCCTCGCCATTTCGAATTTATGTAACTCAACACGATTACAGCACTATCAATCATTCACAATAATTGTCTAATCTCATAAAGGTATAGAATAGATCAGTCATGTCTCCAAAAGAAGAAAAATAGAGGTCAAGGTAGTTGGGTCAGCTATGGACCATGCACTCGTGTGTGTGGTTGTGTTCACTCTGCCTTCCTTCTCTCATTGTTTAGATGACCTAACCAAGTTCTTCACCCACCATCCATCTCTCGTAGCTCACCAAACCCTCACCCATTGTTCCCACATGCTCAGTCAAATACTCGAAACTATAGCACAGGTTGTAGAAAATTTGAACATTTGGTAAACCGATAACTTGTACTTGCTAGTATGTCACGCATTCTTGATAAGATTTCATAATATTGAAATATTTTGTTTCAACTGTTGTGACCACCTTATTCTTCTCGCGAACATACCTAGTCCATTGTGTCTCTAAGTTGTATTACATACCGAATGGATGCACACTTTGTCTCTTAAGTTGTATTGTATTGACACAAATCCTAATTTTTGGTACAAAAGGATACTATAAACCATAGGCCCAATATAGATATTATGGGCCAGAATTAGGCCGAAACAAATTGGATTCTTATAAACCCAACCCATGTGTGCGTGCAACTGATCAAATCAGATCCTACTCCATATCACAAAAATTAATACCAGACGGTATATTTCAGGCGACCATTTTTTTTTTCCCTCAGTCGTTCCGACTGCATTTACCGTAACAGCTAGTAATTCGACATGCCTTCTGCCTGAAACGAAACACTCGAGACTCCTAAAAGAGTCATATGTGGATCTTAACACAAATGGGTGGTTTGTTGCAAACGTTCTATTTTGCCACAGAAATTGTGTGATTGGCTTTGAATATTACAATGTTATAAATGGACTACGGTTATAACGATTGAAAATAAAGCTGTCATGTAATAGTGAGACAATCAAAACGCAAAGACGAAAATAATCAATAGCCATCAAGAATCACTACAAGTTGAATGCATTTGGACAAATATTCGACCCTTTCCAAGTAAGTACAAGGGACAATATATGCCTTCACGACCAAAAGATAAGGTTCCTCAGATTTTCAATTGGTCCGTGATTGTGTCCGGACATGAATTAATCTTACTTTTGTAATTCCGAATATGCCTTTCACCGTTTTTAATATTTATGAGCAAATTCAATAGTAAGTAAACAGTAATAAAGGGTGTTTGTGTCTTTTCAATAAAACACTATTACATCTGATGCAGTCGTTTTTCGCTCCCTGTTTTGACCTCGTTTCTGCTGACCTGTTGTCCTCCACAAGTAATGCACGTGAGCCACGGACCACCGTTGTGGTGGCCGATGATACTTCGATGATAAAGTCAGGCAGGGATCTGAGAAATGTGCAATGTTGTAACATGGAATTTGTAGCATACCTTAGCTTACCAAATTCGTGTCTTATTTATAGTGCAAAGAGTTCTGGTTCTACCAGGCCATTATAAGTGTAGTTTAGGAAGGAGATCTTCATGGAGATCTTTCTTTAATCAGAAGTCGTGCTGTAGGAGGGAAGTTCTTTTTTAGCCCCGTGCTTCTAGATACGCGGGAGATAGTTCTAAATCTAAGAGCAATCCGTAGAAGGGAGTTCCCCTATGTGGAATGTACTCTAATATTTGCTTCCCGGTTGGAAGCAAAGAGCAGTTGTAGTTGTCCGTCCGAAGCTGATCCTCGAGATACTGACCTTAGTAGGACTTCTGGGTATTGAGGATAGTTCTGAGACGCGTGGGCCTAGCATGCTATGAGAGTTCGGGTCCGCTTGGCGGACTAAATTAAGTGAGCTTAGAACCGCTTGGGCCGGATCAGTGTTGGGCTGATGCTAGGGCCCGTACTTCCTCGAGATCATCATAACACGTGTGAGGCTTAGAGGTGTAACCGTTTGTATGTATCATCAGCTACTCCCCCTGAGTTAGTGGGGTGTGAAGTCGGTACACTGACTCTTTGAAAGACAATTGTACCGTCGTAATGATTGGACTTGAAGCGTTTGTCTCGAGTGGCGCATGACATTAATGAATACGTGACTGCTCAAGGAGGGAAAGTGCGGTTTGCCTTCCCTATAAATATTTACTGTCTTGAAGAGGATTTTCCCATTGTTATCTGCGCTATCTTTTCGAGCCATAGTTTTTGTTCATTCTTCTAATGGCTGACAGCATTAAACTTTCTTCCAATGATCTCTTATCTCTTGCTTGTATCAATTTCTTCAATGGTAGTCTAGTCGACGAGACTGAGTTGATCAGGCTTCATAGTTTCTACCGCATCCCGGGATATTTGCAAATTGTGTCCCGCATTTGGAGTTTTAGGTCCGATTGTACCTCCTCATGGGTTCATAGGCTTGCACCTAGGCATGTTCGAGTTCGGGCTCTGGTTTCCAGTGCTAGATGATGTCTGGCGCTTTTTACCCATTTTCGTATGCCTCCTGTTCAAATGGTGTCGAGCGGGTTCAAGATACTGCTCGCAATTCTGCTGAGGGCTCATGACGTTGGCCTCCGTTTGACTTTGTCGGTGATCCACCACCTGATCAAGGCTCGATTGGATTTCAGGGGTATCTGTGTGCTGAAATGTCCTTATTGTCTACGACTGGCGGCAAACAGCACTGAGTCTTAAGAGAAACAATGGTTTTTGGCATCGGTGGATTTTGGTTACTTCAAGCTCGGGAGTCGTAAATTGTCTCGATACTTTCAGTTTGATCTTGGTGAGTCTTTTGGTCGCCGGTGCATGCATATTTTTGTATGTTTCTTCTGCGATACTGATTTTGACGTTGTTCCTTTGTTTCAGGGAGGTTTGATATTTCGTCTCTCGGCGAGGAAGAAAAGCGGATAGAAAGAGAGTTTCTCAAGTTCCCTTTGACTTTCGTTGAGGAGGTCGTAATGCCATGCAATGTCGCACGCTGCGGGCTGTTGTGGTGTTCTTATGGTGCTCGCCCCGTGTCAAGTTCACCGGTTGAGGAGGTGGTCGCTCGTCGCACGAAAAAGAAAAGTTTGGCCTTAATCATCCCTTCTGGGCTTGCTGAATTAAAGGTAAATGTACCTCCCGTCGTTGTCCCGAGGAAGAGGCAAACTTTTGTCATGGCGGCCTCTCCCTTTAGTATGTCGCAGTCTGCACAGGTGACACCTTGGGGGGTCGCGACCTTTCTTCAGATGTTCCAGCTTCCCTTGTTGACTTGGCGGGGGAGTAAGTTGGGCCGCGTGTTGAGGTTTTGCGTCATCACGGTCTCAGGACAGCTACTCATGCCCTAAAGTCATATAGTCCTGTCTCGTTGCACCCCGAAACCCATGGAAGGGTTCTTGCTTTGGAGAAGACCTTCGCGGATTTGCGGATGTCAAATTCGGACGCTCTCTATCGGGTGGACTCCTTGGATGGTCGGTTGCAAGATTCTGGCACTGTCGCGAACTGCAAGGGCGCGGAGGTTGCAACCTTTGTTACCGAAGCTAAAGTTGTTGGTGTGAGAGCTCAACTGAGGGTCGCCAAGTCTGATTTGGCGTCAACTAGTGCCGAACTGAGGCGGACCAGGGTCGAACTAGAGCACCTGGATGCGACTGTGGACAAGTGGTCTTCTGAATAGGAGGTTTAGAAAGCCAAAAGAAAGCGGGGCGGAGGCAGAATGGGTCGTTGAAAAGCAGCAGCTGGAAGCCGCAATTGATGAGGGGTTTCACCTCGTTCTGGAAGCGAAATGGTTGCTGGTGAAGGAGTGCTCGTACTATGAGGCCATGTTGGATGCGGTGGACTTTGACGTGTCAGGCAGGAGGCCGTTAATCTAGTCCAAGGTCATTCGGGGTAGATTGGAGCTCCTGGAGCTGATTAGAGGAGAACATCCTGGTATTGACCTTGATTTTGCTCGCTACAGGAGGGCTGCTTTCGGACCAATCAATCGAGAGGAGGGCTTTGGCACCGCAAGGCTTACTGATGAGGATGATGTTTCTCCTTAGAGTGATTGTAATGTCCTTTCTTGGACGGATAATATATAGATACGTTTTTTGAATGAAAATATTGTTTCACCCCGCATTGTCGTGTTTACTTTAGTTGATTCGTAAATCGTAGAATTTGCGCTGCTAGGCGGGACACTTGTCTTCATCAGTCAAAATATACTACTGTTTTGGGTTGTCCTTGTGACAGATTAGGGGTTAACCAGTAGAAATCGTTGTTGGTCCGGGGTTGACCAGGCTCCTTCAACCATTGTTTGTAATGACTTCCTAAGCGTCAGCGGACTAGTGCTGACTTATGGTCCTATTCCTTCGGCCATTGTGATCCGCGAGGAGTTGATTAGGCTTTGTGTACCAGAGGCCGTCGTTATCAGTCGAGGACTGACTGAACTTTCCTGGTAAATTCGGAGCTCATTTTATGCATCGAGAGCAATGATACTTTGGCGAGTCGTCGTCATCAGCGGAAAAGCGCTGACTAGACTCCCACTTCTTCAGCCGTCGTGATCTGCGCGTAGCGGATTAGGTTTTGGGCACCAGAAGCTGTCGTCATCAGTCATGAACTGACTAGGCTTACCTGATAAGTTCGGCGATAATTTTCTGTATTGAGAGCAATGATCCCTTGGATAGTCGTCGTCATTAGCGGACAAGCGCTGACTAGACTCCCACTTTCTTAGCCGTCATGATCCGCGCGAAGTGGATTAGGCTTTGGGCACCAGAAGCCGTCGTCATCAGTTGCAACTTGACTAGGCTTACCTGGTAAGTTCATCGATCATTGTCTGTATTGAGAGTAATGATTCCTTGGAGAGTCACCGTCATCAGCAGACAAGCGCTGACTAGACTCCCATTTCCTCAGCTGTCGTGATCTGCGGGAAGCAGATTAGGCTTTGAGCACCAGAAGTCGTTGTCATCAGTCGCGAACTGACTAGGCTTACCTGGTAAGTTTGGTGATCCTTGTCTGTATTGAGAGCAATTATCCTTTGGCGAGTCGTCATCATCAGCGGACAAGCGCTGACTAGACTCCCACTTCCTCAGTCGTCGTGATCCGCGTGAAGTGGATTAGGCTTTAGTCACTAGAAGTCGTCGTCATCAGTCAAGAAATGACTAGGCTTACCTAGTAAGTTCGGAGATCCTTGTCTGTATTGAGAGCAATGACCCATTGGCGAGTCGTCGCCATCAGTGAACAAGTGTTGACTAGACTCCCACTTCCCCAACCATCGTGATTCGCATGCAGTGGATTAGGCTTTGGGAATCAAAATTTGTCGTCATCAGTCGCGAATTAACTAGGCTTACCTGGTAAGTTCGGCGATCATAGTCTGTATTGAGAGCAATGATCCCTTGGAGAGTCGTTGTCATCAGCGGACAAGCACTGACTAGACTCCCATTTCCTCAGCCGTCGTGATCCGCGCAAAGCGGATTAGGCTTTGGGCACCAGAAGTCGATGTCATCAGTCGCAAACTGACAGCGACCATTGTCTGTATTGAGAGCAATGATCCCTTGGTGAGTCATCGTCATTAACAGACAAGCGCTAACTACAATCCCACTTCCTCAGTCGTCATGATCCGCGTGAAGCGGATAAGGCTTTGGGCACCAGAAGGCATCGTCATTAGTCGCAAACTGACTAGGCTTACCTGGTAAGTTCAGTGATCATTGCCGGTATTGAGAGCAATGATCAGTTGGAGAGTCGTCGTCATCAGTACACAAGCACTTACTAGACTCCCACTTCCTCAGCCGTCATGATCCGTGCGAAGCAGATTAGGCTTTGGGCACCAGAAGTCGTCATCATTAGTCGCGAACTGACAAGGCATATCTAGTTAGTTCAGCGATCATTGTTTGTATTGAGAGCAATGATCCATTGGCGAGTAGTCGTCATCAGCGAACAAGCGTTAACTGGACTTTCACTTCCTCAACCGTCGTGATCCCCGCGCAGCGGATTAGGCTTTTGGCACCAAAAGTTGTCGTCATCAGTCGCAAACTGATTATGCTTACCTGGTATGTTCGGCGATCATTGTCTGTATTGAGAGAAATGATTCCTTGGTGAGTCGTCATCAGTGGACAAGCATTGACTAGACTCCCACTTCCTCAGTCGTCATGATCCGTGCGAAGCGGATTAGATTTTGGGCACCAAAAGCCGTCGTTATCAGTCGCGAACTAGCTTGGCTTACCTGGTAAGTTCGGCGATCATTGTCTGTATTGAGAGCAATCATCCATTGGCGAGTCGTCGTCATCAGCGGAAAGTACTAACTAGACTCTCACTTCCCCAGCCGTCGTGATCCGCGCGAAATGGATTAGACTTTGGGATGACATTCGAGTTTGGCCATAGCCGGGCTGGTCAAGGGTTGTAACGGACAACAGTGGAAATTTTAGTAAAATCAAAATTTTTTATTGATAATATTTTTGAGGTGTTCTATATTCCATGGTCATTTAGTTCGTCGCCATCTACGTCTTCCAGCTAGTACGTTCCCGGCTTGTTGACCTTGGCAACTCTGTAAGGTCCTTCCCAGTTCGAATTTAGCTTTCCTGCTCTGGCTTCTTTGGTGTTCTTTTGGGTCATCCTAAGTACCCAATCTCCCACCTTGAATTCGTGTGGCTTTACCTTATTGTTGAAGTATTGCTCCATCCGTTGTTGGTAGGCGACTATCTTGGTGAAGGCTAGATCCCGTTTTTCGACGAAGAGGTCTAGTCCCACGCGCAAGGCTTTGTCATTATCGTCTGGCCTGAACTCTTCCGTCCAGAAGGTTGGTACCTCGAGTTCAACCAGAACCATAACTTCCGACCCATATGCTAGGGCGAAGGGCGTCTCTTCGGTAGGGACTCTTTTAGCTGTTCGATAATGCCCAGAGTATCACTGGTAGCTCTGAAACATATTTTCCTTTGATCGCGTCGAGCTTTCTTTTGATAGCTTATAGGATCGTCTGATTGGTAACTTTCGCTTGGCCATTGGCTTGGGGGGTCCTGGCGAGGAGAAGTGGTGCTTGATGCCCAAAATCGTGCACAATTTTTTGACCTTGCTACCTTCGAATTAAGTTCCATTGTCACTACTCTGGGGATGCCAAATCTACAAACGATTGTGGCCCATATGAATTTTTTGATCTGGATCTGCCCGATTTTGGATAGGAGCTCGGCCTCGACTCACTTGGTGAAGTAGTCTACAGCCACAAAAAGATATTTTTTACCAGCCGATGCCAGGAGCTGCCCGACAATGTCCATTCCCCATTTCGCAAATGGCTATGGACTAGTCATTGGAGTCAGTGGCTGGGCTGACATATGGGTGTATGGTGCGAACCTCTGACATTTGTCGTACTTGCAGATGGTATCTTTGGCGTCTCGCTGCATGATTGACCAATAGTACCCTAAAGTCAGGGCCTTATGGGCCAAGATTCTCCCGCCTGTGGATCGTTCCAAGACTTGACTTGCCTTTGAAGGTGATAGACATCGGAGCAGAGGCCTCGTTACTGACCTCCTGTATAATCTGTCGTTTAGGAGAGTGTACCTTGCTGTTGTGTTTTTAAGTCTTCTTGTTTCAACCTTCTCGATTGGTAGGGCTCCGGTTGCTATATATTCCAGTATCGGAGTCATCCAATTTTTTTGTGCTTCCGCAACGCAGATATCTCTATGTTTTTCCTCGCCGAGGCTTGATATTCAATGAGGCCGCTAGAGACTTCGTCGGAGGCTGAGGCTTCTTTGGCTAGCGTGTCAGCTCTTTGGTTGTCGTCTTGGGGGCACTGTGTGAGCTGGCAGCTTTTAAATTTGCCCATTACATCAAGTACCTTGTTGTGGTAGGCTATCATGCGGGGATATTTGCTATTGAAATCTCCTTTGACCTGGTTGACTACTAGTCTTGAGTCGTTGTATGCCGTTAAACAATCTATACCAATACCTAAAGCTAGCTTTAGGCCAGAAATGAGAGTTTCATATTCGCCCTCGTTATTTGAAGTAGGGAAGTTGAATTTGACTGCCTTTTTGAGGGTGAAGCCGCTAGGGGAGTGGAATGTGATCCCTGCTCCGCTAGCCCTACCATTTGAAGATCTGTCGCAGCGCAAGGTCCATGTTTGGACATTTGATTCCGAGAGTCGGTAGTCTACCTTCGACTCCTCTCCGCCGGTAAACTCAACAATGAAATCTGCTAGTGTTTGTGCTTTGACGGCGGTTCTTAGAACGTAATTTTTGTCAAACTGTCCAAACTCTATCGACGATTTCACCATCCTGCCAGATAGCTTGAATTTATGCAATACCGAGATAAGTGGATGCTTGGTCAAAACCGTTATGGAGTGGGCCTGAAAATAGGGCCTCAGTTTTTTGAAGGATACGACCAATGCCAGAGCCAGCTTTTCCAGGTCTGGATAGTGTGTTTTCGCTTCTACGAAGGTTTTGCTGGTGTAATATATTGGTCTCTATGCACCTCTGTCGTCTCGTGCAAAGACTAAACTAATAGTGTGTTAGCAAATAGACAAGTACAAGTAGAGTGTTTCTCCTATCACGGGCTTCGAGAGTAGCTTTGGGCTTCCCATGTCTGCTTTCAGGCTCTGAAAGGCTTGTTCGCACTCCTCGTCCCACGAAAATCCTTTGCTTCTTCTTAGTATCTTAAAAAATGGGAGGCATTTGTCGGATGACTTTGATATGAATCTGTTGAGTGCTGCTACCCTCTCAGTCGGGCTTTGAACGTCTCTGACATTGGCTGAGACTTTCATGTCGAGAAGGGCTTGAATCTGTTTTGGATCGGCCTCAATTCCCCTTTTGTTCACTGTATAGCCTAGGAATTTCCAAGACTCGACTCCGAATGTGCACTTTTGTGAGTCGAGTTTCATCCGGTATTTCCTAAGTTAGTTGAATGCTTCAGCGAGATCTTGTATGTGGTCGGGCCTGCGAAGGCTTTTGACCAGCATGTCGTCTATGTATACTTCCATATTTTTACCAATCTGTTCTTTAAACATTCGGTTGACCAATCGTTGGTAAGTAGCGTCTGCATTCTTCAAGTCGAATGACATCACCCTATAGTAGTATATTCCTTTTTCGTCACGAAAGAGGTTTTTTCTTGATCTGGAGGGTGCATCAATATTTGATTGTAGCTTGAATAAGTGTCCATGAAGCTGAGTAGGTTGTGCCCTGAAATGGCGTATACGATCTGATCGATGCGTTGGAGTGGGAAACTGTCATTTGGGCATGCTTTGTTTAGGTCGGTGTAGTCTAAACACACTCTCCATTTTCCGTTTTTCTTTTTTACGAAATGGTGTTTGCCAGCCAGTCGGGGTATGGTGCTTCATTTATCATGCCCGCGTCGAGTAAACGTTGTACCTTCTCATTTATGATCACGTTTCTTTCGGATGCCACGGGTCTATTCTTCTGCCTAACGATTTTCTTCGAGTGGTCCACCTCGAGGCGATGGGTGATAATTGACGGATCGATCCCCACCATGTCCCATATGGTCCAGGCGAAGATGTCCTGATTACACTGCAATAGCTTTGTAAGTTGCTCTGCCACTGTCTTGCTCAGGCGGGACTCGATCTAAATGACCTTGCTGTTTTGTGGGCTATCGAGGTAGATCGTAACGGACTCTTCCTCTGGCTATTCGGCATTGGGCCTGCCCCAAGGGCTTACTGGTGCCTCGTTATTTAGTGTCGGTTGTTCTTCTCGTACGCTAAGCCGCTGGGTTAGCTGCTTGTTTAGAATTGCCAGGTGGTAAGGCCGTCATATATTGGCATTCCCTAACAGCTAATTAATCTCCTCTCATTGTATCGACTATTTGGTTCATTGGATACTTGACGCACTGGTGCAGGGTGGAGACCGCCGCTTCCATCTGATGTATCCAAGGTCTTCCCAAGACTGTGTTGTACGCCGAAGGCGCGTCAATCACAATGAACTCTTGAAAAAGGGTTTTCTGAGTTGGCTCCTCTCCCACTATTATAGTCAATTGTATCTTTCCCACGAGGAACTGTTTTGCACCACTGAAGTACATTACTGGACGACTGTCTGGGGTCAACACTGCCTCGTCAAGTTGCATGCTGCTGAGCGTACGGAGGAACATAACCTTCATTGAGCTCCCAATATCTACCAAATACCTTCTTATCTCCCAGTCCACCAGGGAAATTGTCACCACCAAGGCGTCATTGTGTGGGAGCTGTATGCCCTGGAGATCTTTATCTGTAAATACCAGCGGCGCCGATGGGCCTCTCTTCTGACCATGTTGCATCGGCTACTCGCCACGTATCGCTAGGATCCTCATACCTCGTAAAGCCCTTTTCCTAGACCTGTTGGATGGTTCGGACTCGGAATGTGCTCCATGAAGCACATGTATTCAGTTGATCGATGGCTCATCGGGTTCGATTCTTCCTCGGACGATGAAGCCTTGTGTTTCCTTTGCCGAGTTAGTCGTGCTTGCCGAAGAATCCAGTGTCAGAAGGTTGTAGAAACTTTCCTTTTGGCAGCCTGTCGATGAAAGCCAAAACGGATGTTGCGGGAGCGCTAACTTGGTGCTCATGCATTACCCACGTCAGGGAGGGTGGTGAAGCAGCGTCAGGCTGAGTGCTAGATGTTCCGCCACACTATCCGTTATCGCGGGATGTGGTGGTCACCATCTCTGTATTTTAGAGGGAGACGATGTCAGTGAATAAGCTAGGAACTTTGTCGTCCCCACGGACGACCTCAACTTGATGTAGTCGTCTTCTGCTCCTTGCTTTGACTTAATTCCTACTGACCTGTTGTCCTGCACAAGTAACGCATGTGAGCCACGGACCACCGTTGTGGTGGCCAATGACACCCCGATGCTAAAGTCAGGCAGGGATCTAAGGAATATGTAATGTTGTAATAGGGGATTTGTAACGTACCTTAGCTTACCAACCTCATGTTTTATTTATGGTGCAAGGAGTCTTAGTTCTACCAGGCCATCGTAGGCGTAGTTTAGGAAGGAAATCTTCATGGAGATCATTCTCTAATCAAGAGTTATGTTGTAGAAGGAAAGTTTCTTGTTAGCCTCGTGCTCCTAGATACGCGGGAGATAGTTCCAAATCCAAGAGCAATCCGTAGAAGGGAGTTTCCCTGTGTGGAATGTACTCTGATATTTGTTTCCCGGTTGAAAGCAGAGAGCAATTGTAGTTGCCCGTCCGAAGTTGATCCTCGAGATATTTTCCTTAGTAGGACTTATGGGTCCGCCTAGCGAACTAAACTGAGCGAGCTTAGAACCACTTGGACTGGATCAGTGTTGAGCTGATACTAAGGCATGTACTTCCTCGAGATCATGATGACACGTGTGAGGCTTAGAGGTGTGGGTGTTTTTATGTATCATCAACATCTATACTATTTCTCCATATTACAGCAACATCAATAATAAATGAACACTAACAAATAATATTTGCATCTTTTCAGGTGAATGAATTTTTAGAAAACTTGTACCATATTAATGCATACTATTATAAGTGGATTATCTAATTGTTTTTAATTGATGTCCCAAAATTAATAAAATATTTTGTTAGACAATTTAAATCTATAGCAAATCACTCAAAAATATTAGTTTGTACTTAATAGTTTTAAAATAAAATCAACACCATGCACACAAAGTGCGTTGATGACCGCTAGTGTTCTTAATAAACTTTATAATTTATTCTTGACTCCACTCGTAATCCCAAAACTGAGGGGGGTAGCTCATATTGTAAAGCGCTCGCTTCGCATGCGAGAGGCGGAGGATTCGATTCCTTTTTATCTTACCATAAACCCTCGTCTTGTTCTTTATCTATGTTTCACATCTATCTTACCATAAACCCTTGTCTGCTTCGACTCTTGAAGAGTGTTTCTTTGATTATACCTCTTTTTTTTGCTTTATCTTTTTTACACCAAGTGTCAGCTTGCCTTTCTTCGGCTTCTAACTCTGTGTTTCTCTGCTTAGATCTCATTTACTTTTGTTTCTTCAATACTAGAAGTATTCTGAGTAGATTGTATGCTTAGTCCTTGAGAAACTTACGTATTTTAAATGTTGGCCTGATCTTTCATTGACTTCAGCTCGGAGAATATTTCATTTTATATTTTACCTTTGTTTCTTTCCTTCAGAAACAATAATCAACTCCAAGTCATCATCATCATCATCAAAGCTCATTCCCGATATTTTCGTGGTCGACTACATGGATTTGGTTCTCCAAGCAATGCGGTCTTTCCACATATCCTCGCCTAATCCAAGCTCAATGATATCTTCATTCACCGCCTTCATCCAAGTTTTCAATGGTCGTCCCTTCCATCTACACCCTCCATTAACTTGCCAATCTAGACATTTTCTAATTGGCGCCGTGCTTGGTCTCCTTCGCACATGACCAAACCAAGTTAAACGTCTTTCTCTAATTTTGTCCTCTATGGGCGCTACACCTAAGTATCTCTTAATTTTTTCATTTCTAATTTTATCCTTACGAGTTTTACCACACATCCACCTTAACATACGCATTTCTGCTACTGTCATCCTATGCGTATGTTGTCCCGTAGTAGCCCAACATTTTGAACCGTATAGCATGGCTGATCGAACAATTGTCTTATAGCATTTCCCTTTTAGCCTTGCAGACATCATTCTATCGCATAATACTTCTGACGTCATTCTCCATTTCAACCAACCAGCTTTAATCTATGGTCTACATCTTCTCCAATGGCCCCAAGTATTGTGTATAAATTGTGTATTGTGTATAAATTGTGTGCTTAGGCCATACGAAACTTATTATTCTTTCGGTCTGTTTTTGTATCCTACATTCAGAAACAAAAGTGCAACTCCAGTTACTCTCAATATATTGTGTGATTCTAGTTCTAGACCTTAAGAAATCGCTATATGTTTTACTCAGAGAAGACAAGTAAGAAGCAAAATAACACAAAACTCTTCCAACTCAAATCAATTTTCTGAAAGAAAAAATGGTTTTGGATAGTGAACATGGAATGGTTTGGTTTGTATTGATTTAGGATATATCACCATTGGCTTCAAATCTGACTTCAAAGCTCCCATAATTTAAGCCATAGGGTTAGTCCATGTGGTGTAAGTTAATCTGGCGCCACCCACTTTGGCTCGCAAATTATTAGATTAAACATGGTACACAATTGCCTTCAGCACAAATGCAGTTTTATGTTCAACAGAAAACCTTCGAGGCCAAATAAACTAAATTTTGAGGCGAGATTTGCACAATCTCGTCCACCCCACATCGATCCGGAGCCAACTCATCAATTATTATCTCGACTCATCCGATTTGGGATAGGAATGAAAACACAACCATCCAATCCATTTCCAAACACAAAAGTTGTACACACACACAATGAGCTAATGAAGACAAGCAAGAAAGAGACGTTCACCAGAAGCCAGTGAAGACGGCCAAAACCCCTACTTGCCGGCACCCTCCCATTTGCAAACCCACAATATTCTATGTTAATTCCCAAACAACCCTTTCCCCCTCCTTTAAAATCAAAACATCCCCACAATGGAGGTCCCATCTCTTCTTCTCTGCTTAGGTTTTTTTTCTTTTCACCCTCCAGTGCTCAGCACCCCTGGCACAGTTGGTTACATGGCGAAGATATCACAGCAAGAACAAAAGAAAAACAGTGTAAACAATGGTGTTACTACGACTACTACAACTACTACTAAAGTGAAGAGAACAAGGAAAAGTGTCCCCAGAGAGTCTCCACAGCAACGTAGCTCAATTTACCGCGGTGTCACAAGGTTTTTATATGACTCAATTGGGTGTCGACTTAGTTATTTCTGTTAGTAATTTTGTTGTGCTCACAAGTAAGATTGTTGTTGTTTAGACATCGGTGGACTGGGCGATATGAAGCTCATCTCTGGGATAAGCATTGCTGGAATGAGTCTCAAAACAAGAAAGGCAGACAAGTTTATCTTGGTAAGTGGCATTCAATTGAAGTCCTCTCTGAAAATGGCTTGTGTATCTGTAAGACGCCAAATTGAATGATTTTCGGTTCTGCAGGTGCCTATGTCAATGAAGAGGCTGCGGCGCATGCATACGACTTAGCAGCATTGAAGTACTGGGGGCCTGAAACAATCCTTAATTTCCCAGTAAGTTCTTTTTCCTGATTTTTGTAACAGTTCTGTTAAAAAATGTTCTATTCTAATCTCCAAACCTATAATAACTATTGCAGTTATCAACCTATCAAGAGGAGCTAGTGGAAATGGATGGACAATCCAAAGAAGAATATATTGGATCACTGAGAAGGTAATCAAATGAACATTTTATGAATTTAGGTACAGTTTATGAGTTTTCTATGAGTTTGAATCAGTGTGTATTGATAATGGGGTTGAAATTGCAGGAAAAGTAGTGGATTTTCTCGAGGAGTTTCAAAATACAGAGGTGTCGCAAGGTATTATTCAGTGATGTACATTAAATACATGTTACACATTTATTCCCAAATCTCAACCTTTTCTGCATTATTTTTTCATCTAAGGGTCTGTTTGGTTGTACGGAAAAAAATAGACATGAAAATTGAAACTGTTTTTGTGAATCCGATTCTGAGGTCTTTCCCTCGGACTTGGTTTCTCATGAGTAGTGAAAAAATAATCTTACGAAGAATCGATTTCCTGTCAATAAATAGACAACCAAACAATGAAAATCTGCATAACAAATGAAATGAAAATCTGCATAACAAATGAAATGGATTCCATTTCCCATGGAAAATGACCAACCAAACAGACCCTAAATCTATTACCTATTGATCGGTATTTATAATCCGATTCTATACATCCCACACTCTGTTTAGCTTATCTATAACACCGAAAAATCAACTCCTCGAATAAGTAGAATCTTAAGAACATAAGTGTCTTGATGTGCAGACACCATCATAATGGAAGATGGGAAGCTCGAATTGGCAGAGTTTTTGGCAACAAATACCTCTATCTGGGAACATATGGTAAATAAATACCTTCAGAAAATTTAACTTATCGAGTCAACACTGAAATGTTTATATCAGTGTAGCTCTAAATTATCCTATAATATCTCGTTATGTGCAGCTACACAAGAAGAAGCGGCAACCGCATACGACATGGCAGCAATTGAGTACCGTGGACTTAATGCAGTTACAAACTTTGATCTTAGCCGATATATCAAATGGCTCCGACCAAACAATGTTGATCCAACACCCAATAACCCAAATCCTAACTCAACAGCGAACCCTGCTCAGGACTTATTCCTCAACCAACAGACTTCCAGCAGCCATGAAACTTCCATTTCCCAATCTAAACCAGGGGGTGGTGCTACCAATTCTTCGGCGTTGGGACTTCTGCTTCAGTCATCCAAGTTCAAAGAGATGCTCAAGAGGACTACAGCAGCCGATCTGTCGTCAGAATCTGACCTACCAAGGTGCAGTTTCCCTGACCATATACAGACATACTTTGAGTGCCAAACTACAGCGGAGGGAGATGAGATTATGTTTGGAGATTTAAACTCGTTTTCGGCACCAATGTTTCACTGCGAGTTGGATGGGTGAGTCAAGAAACTCAGCCATGGTCCTGTGAATACAGTTGAAGAACATCACAAGGATATTATAACTTTTAACAAAAAAAACATTCTTTTCAATGTTAATTATTGATTTCACTTTCAAGATATAGAGATAGAACAAGATAGGTATTCATTTATACTTTTGAATAAGGGACACATTGTAAAAACTCAAATAGTAATTTTTATCGTTTACTTTGTTATTGTTTCTTTCTGAATGTCTCTTCGTTACAACTTTGATGTGAGACTTGAAATGGAGAGTTTGTCTGAAGCAATGTTTCATAGCAAATACTTAATGAGGTGGGATAGAGTATTGAGAATTACAATTAGAATATAACTAAACTCTTGTCTTTCATCAAAAATGTTGAAATAATTGCTTATTAAAATTTCTTGACAACCTATTGGGTTCGGCAGCAACGTCAAAGAGAAATATTATTCTCATACACGGATCCAAACCGAACCGGACCGTTTTACTCCAAACGGTTCGGTTTTGATTTTTAAAATTATGAAATGATTCGGTTCGGTTCCGGAACCGTTCTTAAACGGTTCGGTTTCGGTTCCTAATTTTTTTTTTTAAAACGGTTCGGTTTCGATCCGATTACATATACCTCCATACACGTGTCTTAATGGGATTGGGTAGAAAAAAATAGGTTTCTAAGTTTCTAACCCTAAGTTCCTAATAGGCTAACACAGACCTGGAAATTAACTCCACAACCTCGAGTTGCCCTCTTATCTCGTTCTCTTCTCTCATTCTCCAGTCCAGTCCACAAGCTTCGCCCTCGCCGCCTCGGTTTTCTCTCAATTCTCCACAAGCCTCGCCGCCTCGGTTTCTCTCATTCACCACAAGTAGAGCATGACGTCGACGATCTCATTATCGGTCTCTCTCATTCTCATTCTCCACAAGCAGATGCAGAGCACAAGCAGTGACGATCTCTGATTCTCTCTCATTCTCCACAAGCAGTGAGCCGACAGAGGCAGAGCACAACGAGTCGACGACGACGCACAAGATCTGGATTTTCTAACACCCCTAGTATCAGATCTGATTTTCTAACACCCAAATCTCATCCACTCTCACTCTCGTCTCAGATCTTCCCACAACCATAAACCCCAACCCTCCTCACTCGATTGATTTTGTTATTTGAAAATTTGCTTCCTCAGATTCAGCTCAAGATCTCATAACGAAAGGTTTGTTTGGATTCACTCCCTATGTTTCTAGCATGAGTAAGAATTCTGAAAGATGAAGTGGATGAGTAACTCAGTAACCTGCAAACTTCATGTAAATAAATTTGTATTGGATTGTAAATTTGTGTTGTACTAATGAGGATTCTGGAAGAAATTCAATGAAATGACAATCTCAAGGTATGGAATTATAGGAAATTTTAGAATTATCGAGTAGAAGTAAGAATGACTAAATGAGCAAGATTGTCATTTCTTTTTTTGAATAATTTTTTTTGGTAGATTATTAATCTGATAAGTCTGTTAAAGATGTTGCAAGAAGTAATGTGGAATATCTATAGATTGTACTCTTAATGTTGTTTAGATATACAACTTTTGGTAATGTTATTAGTTTATTGAGTTTTGGATGTTATAGATTAAAAGTGAATATTTGTGATATCATACAATTTATGCAGCTCTCGAACCAAGAAAAAAAAAATGGAAAACCTACCAAATCGAGGTCTTACATTAATCTTAATGAAAGAAGTATAATTTGATTGAGATTCACTCAAAACCTCTTTTTTTTAATGATCTTGGAAGTAAAAAACCAGGAATAAGTTGCAACAACGAGAAATGATCTGAGGTTTATATATATATATTATGTTCACAAATCTACGATCGTAGTTAAATAATACAGAAGTGCTTTATACTTAAAGTAATCAATCCCTTATATTATAAGTAAAGACTGGTCAGAAACAAATAATCGATGATTCATTGATTTGTTGTGTTGATTTTCCGACTTCTTTACCTTTCGGAGAAAATTGTAAGTTTGTTTTGCTTGTTGAAGTAATGCAGAAAGTATGAACTACAGAACTAATACATGTTTCTTGCATTTTTTTTTGTTTTGTAGATCTGGATTGTGAGCAGACCAAGCGAGACTGTATTTAAAGAAATTGGATAATAATCTCAGATTCTCAGGTATCGAATGCACCACCCATTAATGCAATCCATAATTAATTAAGTATTCAAGTTTATTATTAGATTTGTTTTGGTTGACTTATCTATAAGGAAACCATTTTAATGCAATCCAAAGACAGATTTTCTTGCTGCTAAATACATTTTAAAGCATAAATATTGTAATGCATTTTAACACATGGAATGCATTTGGAGTACATTCTAATATTTTACATTGAATGATCAAACATTGTAATGCATTCCATTTGGAGTACATTCTAATGGTTTGACCGTTTGAGGCTATTCATGAGAAGTTTGAAATATTCCATTGTCTACCATATGTTGGAATTGAATGGGTTTGTAACGTTTGTTTATACTTAACTTAAGTATACAATTTTTGTTTATTGCAGGAGCAAAGTATTAAGTAGTTGTGTTCAAAGTAACCATGTCTGAAAGTACTACCCCCAACCAAACTAGTAAAGTAGCAACATTTTCTACTGCTACATCACCTTGTCCTGCACAAGTACCTACACCACAAACATCCATGCCTCCTCCCAAGCCCTCCCCATTAAGAAAAAGAAAAACACCAAATGCTCCAAAAACTACACAACCTAGATCTTGGGTTTGGGATCATATCACCAAATTTACTGTAAAAGAATCACGTGAAGTTCTAGTTGAGGGTGGTCAGAAAAAGATGGTAGAGGTAGATGTACTTAAGGCGAAGTGTAAATATTGTGATCAAGTGTTTGCATGTGATAGTAGTGGAGGTGGCACTAGTACTCTTGCTAAACACCTCAGAAGTGTATGCAAAAAGTATAAACCAAATATGGACTTACAACAGAGGGTTCTTGGTACTTTCAGTGATGGTAGCAGCATGCTAGTTGCTAGGGGGTTTAGCCAAGATGCAAGTGTGAAAGCCATTGTTGAGTTTCTAGTGATTGATGAGATGCCTTTTAATACTGTTGAGAATGAGGGTTTTAGGCGGATGATGAGTGAAATACAACCAAGACTTCATGTTCCATCTCGAAGAACTATTGTGAGGGAGTTCTTACAAATGTATCATGACATGAAAGAAGGTTTAAAAGGGCAACTGAGGAAGCATAGAGTCAGTTTAACTACTGATACATGGACAAGTGTCCAAAATGTGAACTACATGGTGCTCACGGTTCATTTTTTGGATGATGAGTGGAATATGCACAAAAGAATCCTGAACTTTTGTGTCATTCCTAATCACCAAGGTAAACAAATAGGGAAGTTGATTGAGCAGTGTTTGGTAGAGTGGAAAATTGAGAAGTTGATGTGTATTTCAGTTGACAATGCATCGGCTAACAAAGTGGTAATTGAGTGGGTAGTTGGCAAAATGAAGAAATGGCAAAAATTTTCCACTTATTTTGGAGGGTAAATATGTGCATGTGAGGTGTCTAGCTCACATTATGAACTTGATAGTGAAAGATGGGTTGAAAAGGTTGGATAAATGTGTGGCATCAATTAGAAATGTTGTGAAGTATGTCAAATCAAGCCCTCAAAGGTTTGATTATTTCAAGGCATGTGTTGAGAAGGAGAAATTAAGTGATAAAAGTTTTCTTGTACTGGATGTGCCTACTAGATGGAATAGTACATATTTGATGCTAGAATCTGCCTTGAAATTTAAAAAGTATTTGATAGGATGGGTGAAGAAGATGAGATTAAAGGCAAGGTTGGGCCACCTGGTGAGAAAGATTGGGAATGTGTCGAGGTTTTTGTGACTTTTTTAAAAGTCTTTTACCTAGTGACTATTAAGATGAGTGCTAGCAAGCATCCGACGTCCCAAACAGCTGTCCATGATGTGATTGCTGTGGAGGCAGAGATTGATAAGTTGTTTTTGCCAGAACATATGCAATTTGGAAGTGATGTGGAGAATGTGCTACGTGACATGGCTGTGAGCATGAAAAAAATATATATAATAAGTACTCTGGTTCAATTGGGTCCTTGAACCAAATATTTGTTGTTGCTCTCATCCTAGACCCAAGGTTCAAGTTGAGACACTTTTTACACTTGTGTAAATAGAAATTGGGGTATGATGAAGAGGATATTGAAGAAAAAAGTACAGAAATTATGGCATTAATAAAGGAGTTGTGTGATGAATATGCTCAACAAGCTGCCGGTCCCCAAAAGCAACTAAATGGTTCAAAACAGGTAATCACAAGTTCAAAAATTTCTTCAAATGTTTTTTCATTATTATAAAGTTTATTGGTTATTCAATTCATACTTTAATTTAGTCAAAATTTTCTCTTTCTTTTGGTTATTAGAATTCTCAATCAAGTGCTAGCACTTGCTCTTCATATGAAAAAAAAAAGATGTGAAGGACTAGCACCAACCGAAAGTCCTTCAATACTTTATGAGATGATGGATGATTGGGAGAAGGAGCTAGAAGATATGGAAGATGTTGTGCTTTCACATGAGGTGGATAGGTATCTCATGGATCCATTAGAGAAAGCTAACAAGATTGAGATGTTTGACATTTTGAGATGGTGGAAGCTGAATGGGAACAAGTACCCCACACTTGCATTGCTAGCAAAAGATGTATTGCCTATTCAAGTGTCAACAGTTGCTAGTGAGAGTGTTTTTAGCATCGGAGGCCGAGTGATTGATCCCTTTAGATGATCTCTCACTCCGAATTCTGTGGAGGCATTGATATGCCTCCAGAATTGGATAAAAAGCGACTACGTCAACAACATCAGCAACATAGACTATAAAGCAAATGCAGAAGAAATTGAGTTTTATACTGAATGTGAAAAAGGTAATACTTGTGCTTTGTGTTGTTTGAATTTGAGTTATGGTTATTATTTATTAACATATTTATGTTTTTATTCATTGTCTTGTTTGTTTGTCAAAGACTTTGCAAAGTTGATGATCACAACATCTAAAGGCAAAGAAAAGGATGCAAGCTCAAGTGATCAAAGTTTTCAATCAACATTAAAGGGAAAGGGAAAGGCAAAGGGATTGGTGATAATTTGATTTCAGATTTTTTTAGTGGATAGGGCTTTATGTTTTCAATGTAATAGATATTGGATTTTATAACTATAAGTTTGTGAATTGTGACAGGTAGATTTGAATTTGTAGCTTGGATTTGGATTTAGATACAATTGTCTCGTTTGCTTTCTGTTATGCTTGATATGCTTGGATTGTCATTGATATGATATGTTGTAGATTGGATCAAGTTGGTTTAGTAGTAGATTGTGTAATTTTGGATCAGGTCTTAAATCTTATGTATTTAGGCGAGCATGTATTCAGGTGGGAGATGTTTGCAATTGCATGATTTGCATCAACAGACAACAGTAATAGACTAATAGTTGCTGATTTTGTATGTTGAATTGTTGATTTTGCATGATTGTGTAATTGAATGGATGCTGATTTGCAATTGAATGTATTTAGGCGAGCATGTATTCTGGTGGGAGATGTTTGCAATTGCATGATTTGCAATTTTGCATCAACAAACAACAGTAATAGTTGCTGATTTTGTATGGTCTTTGCATGATTTTGTATGCTGAAATCTAAATTGTTGATTTTGTATGTTGAATTGCTGATTTTGTATGCTAAAATCTGAATTGCTGAAATTGAATTGCTAATTTTGCTGAATTTTGTATGCTGAATTACATGATTTTGGATCCATGTATGGCAATACATTACACAAGTCCGTGGCGGCGTGGCCTATTAATATTTTTGGAGATATATAATACATGAACCGTTTGGAACCGTAGGAACCGAACCGTTGTAAATGATTTGAGTTAGGTTCGGTTCCAACGTTCAAAATAGAGGAACCGATCCGAATCGGAACCGTTAAAATTTTAAACGGTTCGAGTTAGGTTCCTCAAAATTTGGAACCGAACCGAACCGTGCCCACCCCTACATACACCATTTCATTAAGGCAACGACTACTCCACACCACCTAAAGTACTGTCCCACACCACCAAATCAATTTTTTTTCTCTCCCACACCACCTACTTTATTTTCCACATCACAATTTCTTTCCCACACCACCAATAAAAACTCAAAATTTTTCATCTCCTTCCATTTCTTAATCCTCTCTCTTCCCTTCTTCTCCTCCCTCCATCTCTTCTCCATCAGACACCGCCATCACCGCGTCATCATCACCACCGCTACTTTTCTCCCTCCTGCCACCGCCACAACCCTGCCACCTCTCTCACCCTCTTTGTATCTGAAAACAAAGTATTATCCTTGACTTTGGTTCAACTTATATGCTCGATTGAGACCGATTTTCAAGCTCATCAAAACACAAAAATTGTAGTACTTTGAGTTATCTAATAAACACAATTTGAATCACTTGAAAATGTTTTGAAATGAGCAAGTTACGCTCATTTTACTAAAGTCGTGCAAATCTACCTCGCAATGAAAACGAGGTAGTGTCCGTGACATTCGGCCAACTTATATGCTCGATCGAGACCGATTATCAACCTCATCAACATGAAAATTGTAGTACTCTAAGTTATCTAATAAACACAATTTGAATCACTTGAAAATGTTTTGAAATGAGAAAGTTATGGTCATTTACTAAAGTCTAAGCAAATCTCTCCGAAAAAGAAAAAAAAAGTTTGGTTTCACCCATTCGCAATAAATAATGCGAGGATTGGGAGAAACTTTGCATTCGTCTGGGCGAAGTTTTGCCAAATGCGAATGATTGAAAATATATTTTTTTGGATAGATTTGTGTGACTTTAGTAAAATGGCCGCAACATTCTCATTTCAAAACATTTTTCAAGTGATTCAAATTGTGTTTATTAGATAACTCAGGGTACTACAATTTTTGTGTTTTGATCAGCTTGAGAACGATCGAGCACATAAGTAGATTGAAAGTCAGGGACATTACCCCATTTTCATTGCGAGACAAATTTGCGCGACTTTAGTAAAATGAGCATAATTTGCTCATTTCAAAACATTTTCAAGTGATTCAAATTGTGTTAATTAGATAACTCATAGTACTACAACTTTCGTGTTTTGATGAAGTTGAGTCGGTATCAATCGAGCATATAAGTTGACCGAAAGTCAGGGACACTATCATGTTTTCATTGCGAGACAGATTTATGCGACTTTAGTAAAATGACCATAACTTGCTCATTCAAGTAATTCAAGTTGTGTTTATTAGATAACTCAGATTACTACAATTTTCGTGTTTTGATGAGCTTGAGAATCGATCTCAATTGAGAGTTTAAATTGGTCGAAAATTACCCTATTTTTATGTTAATGTTTTTATAAAAAACAATTTTTTGGGTAGAGTGCGTTAATAGAAAAAAAAAAATGTACATGGTGGCGTGAGACAATACTTTAGATGGTGGGGAGTAGTCATTGCCTTTCATTAAAGAGATATCAACAAAATTCATCGAGTACCAACTTAAGAATTTGTAGCTGCACTGCCCCCATGCAAAAAAATTGAACAAGCAGGATATTGTCAGTACATGTAGCATAAACCCTGCATAAACATTGAAATTCTTGCATCTCCTGCAAGGTATCTTCAGCAATGAGACATGGGAAATGAAGCATCATATCAACGAGTTCAAGTGCATATTTGTCCGTTATTATGTCGGCAAATACTTGCAAAAATGTACGGACTCGCAATCTCTTCTTTTTAAAAATTGTTTAGAAAGGGAAAAAGGGACAAAGAAAAAAAGAAAGAAACGTAAAACCTTGTTTTCAACACCAGAGAACAGGTGAAACTTTTTGCAAGCCCCACAGGTATAATAGGTGTCCTCTCATAGACATCTAGGTTTCATTGGTATCTTTTTAGTTACTAGTTGAAGCAACCGTAAGTTCTCATGAAATAGCTAATAAATACAACTCAGATGCGTATTCCATATTGTAAGGCTCTAACCTCAAAAAATGAAAAATCATCTTACATAACTTGCATATCTAGTGTCTCGTACTTTTTTCAACTGCCTTTAACAATTGTGGAGAAGAGTAACTGATTAATGTCCTCATTATCAGAATCATGTGAGACATCTCCTGCAAATAGAAAGTCAAATGATACCGTAAGAAAATGAGACAAAGCAGCACACATACCCACCCCAAAAAAAAAAAAAAAAAAAAATTCTAATTTTGTAAACCAAATGAGCACCATGTTCTTAAAAATTTGATTCTTTCGTAAAACTGACAGAGGGTACTAAGTTATTTACTCATATAGGCATCATATAGTACCTAATGTGGCTCCAGATTATGGATCAACAGGTGTATTATTGCATCCATCATGTGCATGCTATAAATGACATTGATTGGTCGCAAAGATCATAGTATGATTCAAGCGTTGGATTCCCATACCCAAGTCAAAAGACTCCTAGATTGTAGACACATACAAGACCATCTGCAGAGTTCTCCTTTCACCTGATTGATCTCAGGAGACACCAGCTATGGGAAAGTGATAGAATAAAACTTATAGAATAAATTTTTTTTGAAATATAATGCTAGAAGATCAAATAAATTGAACGACAAAGTAAATCAACGATAAATAAACGAAATAAACTTATCTTCATCAATCAACTAACTAACGATGGGCAACCTATCTCTTATTTATAACTAACCTAACTTCTAAAACAAACCGTAAACCTAATAAGAAATAATGTCCTAATAATACTAGAATTCTTAATATGCCTAAAATATGACTATTGCTAATAAAGTTACTACCTAATTAGATCAACCTCTTCAGGTTGAATAAACTCGTCCTCGAGCTTAAAGTCGAAGAAGTCTGATGAGCACAAGCAACCGGTCACTGAACATAAGACGAAGTGCACTCGAAGTAGTCTACCCCAAAACTTGCCAAGATACACACTGGCTAAAACCCAAGGAACGAACTCAAAAAGAAACCACAGTGACTCAAAGAACCAGAAGTTGCAAGACACCTGAGATAACGCTTGCGCATAAGCTCGTGCAATAAAAATATCCCAATACAGATCACATAATTCTCGTCACTTACTGTGTCGGCCTCTGTAGAAACATCCTTTGTTTGCTCAAAAACGGAAAGAAGTCACACAAGTCAAACGACTCACAAGTTGGGATCGTGAGCGTGTGACGGTGCCCTTAACTTCCTAAAAAAATGGGATGGACTCTGACAACAGTAGAGCTTAGCTTGCTCTTCTCGCGTCGGGCAAGGTCATCTGGATCCAATAGTGTCTGTAGCTCTCAAATGTTGGCGGTAGCTAGGGCCGGGTCGGTCCAGTTAACTAGCCCGAAAACCCTAGACCGAAGACTGGGCTGGGATTCAAAATTTTGGATTTTAAGGGACCCGGCTTGGATTGGGTTAGGTCGGTTAACCAACATTTCGGGCTGGGACGGTCTCGGCCCCTGAAAATCAAAATTTTTTTAGCCCATCTCAGGCTAGTTTTATATTTTAATGTCATCAAAACCCAAAACATAAAATAATACAAACTTAAACAAACACACCTATACCAACTATATTTCTTAACCACCTAGAGACTAAAGGGGTGGTATTCAATTACGGATTTTAATGGATTGTGAAAGATTTTAAAATCCATTAAAATCCTAGGGTATTCAATTAAGGATTTAAAATAATACATGTAAATCTAGGGGTATTCAAATATGGATTTTAAAAGGTTGTTTTAAAAGGTTGTTTTAAAATCCATCAAAATCAGAGGGTATTCAATTCATGTTTTTCAAAAGTCCACCAAATCAGGGGGTATTCAAAAAGTGGTAGATTTTAATGAATTTGTTAAAGTTGTGGATTTTGAAGGATTTGTGAATGGAAAGTATATATAACAAGTCATTCCAAATTCAACCTTCCCCTCATATTTCAACGGATTGGTATTGGCCATTGTTAAATAACACCACCATTTCCGCTGAAGGACACCAACACCCCACTTTTTTTGGGATCTGCTGAAGAACACCACCACCTTCCCTTCTTCGCTTTCTCTTCCCTCTTCACAGGAGCATCACCACCTTGCCCCAGAATTTCCGGCCACACCACCATGCCCTACCACCGTTAGCTGCACCACCACCCACACTTCCTCTTCTCCTTTGTTCTTGTTTTTCTTTTTTGTTATTATTCTTCTTCTTCTTCTCATTTTTTGTTATTATTATTCTTCTTCTCATTCTCTTCCTCTTATTTTCTCTTCTTCTTTTCCTTTCTTCTCTTCATCTTTGTTTATTGTTCTTCTCCTTTTTTTCCTTATGATTTTTTTTTCTTTTTTTTTTCTTCTTCTATTATTTTCTCTTCTCTTCTTCTTCTCCCATGTTTTTTTTTCTGCTTTGCCCTTGCGGAGGTTCCTACGAGTAGAGGTTCCCCACTTGCTAGAACCCCCGCGAGGGCAAAAAGAAGAAGAAGAAGAGGTGGCGATAGCGTCGTGGTGGTGGTGATTGAAGAAGAAGGAGAGGGGAGGAGGAGAGGTGGCAGCTGGCGAGGATAACAATTTGAAGTAAAATAGTTATTTGTATTACTTTTGGAGCATCTTCAATGTATTTGGATTTTTTTTTCTAATTTAAAGTAAAATTCTTGTAGCATACAAACAATTGTTTAATTGATGTTTTGAGAGATGTTTTATGATTTGTGCTGGCATGGATAACAATGTAGGTGACGTTCTTTCATTGCTTCCTATGACTAATAACATTTATAAGAATCCATAGAAATCCATAACAAACCTTTATAAATCTACAAAATTCAATCATTTAAAATTCATTGTAAAATCCTTTGAAACCTTTTAAAATCCACGAGATTTAAAATCTTTCAGAGTCCATTTAAATCCCGAATTGAATACCCCCCTGTAAACTTTAATAATCTTCAACATTCACCACCCAACCAAAGGCTTAGAAACCATGAATCTTAATACTATCATTCAAAACCACTTAGTAGTAACAATAACAGTAGTAGCAGTGGAGGAGGAGAGAACTTCTAGACCCCAAACAAAAAAATCGAATAGATTCCCTTCAAAACCACCCAATTTTTACCTCAAACTCCACCTCTCGAACCCAACACCAAAATCAAGAATAGTGGCTCGAATGACGACGAAGCGGTTGAAGAAGCAGAGGATGAGTCAGCAGAGAAGAAGGGGATGACGATGAAGAGGTAAATTTAGTGATTTTTGTTCTCCAGATCTTCATTTTCTCAGTCTTCATCGAAGTCGCCATGCATGGGATGGGATGGACCTCATCCCTATCCCAACCCGTTTGTTCGGGATCGGGACGGGATAAACGTCATCCCGATCTCGTCCCATCCCAAACAGGTTCGGGACGGAACGGGATGAGCATGTACTAAATTTTGGATTGAAAATTTAACATGCAAGATTGAAAATTTTTTATTTACTAAACACACAACTCTAAGAACAATTATATAACTTTAAACCATTGATTATTATTTTCCCATTTCATTAGCTTTTACTCTATTATTTTAGAATAACTATTGAAGATAGCCATTTCTTGTACATTGCTAACGAAAATGATCAATGGGTTTATCATTTAAAAACTACGAGCACACATTATTGTTGTCAAGAGTTAGGAAGAGGAATAAAATAAGGGAGAGGGATTGAGTTAGATTCAATATCTAGGTGAGTCGCATGGAAGCTTGTGAGAATAAAATAGCCATGTTAATAAATAAAGCAACAAATAAAAGTCATGTCAACAAATAGTTTCGTAGTTTCATACTACATATTTCATATTAAATATTAAAAAAAAACGGTTCGAGACGGGACGAGATGGGATTGAGATTGAAAATCTTCATCCCGATCCCATCCCACTCTAGATCGGGATGGGATTGATCAATCCCAATAAGACCCAAAAAAATTCGGACGGGATCGAGATCACGAGATGGGATGCCTACCCCTAGACGTAGTTGTGGATCTTAGTGTCTTCAACGAAATTGAGACATTTGTTCGTTGTCACTAGAGAGAAATGTGGAGGAGAAGAGGAGAACGGAAAAGAAGGGGGATTTTATGAAAATTTGAAAACCCTAGACAAAAAGTCCTAATAATTTTTTTTAAATACCCGGCGGGTTCAGAAAACTGGAACCATGGACCTTGTAAAAGGTGTGAATCTGCTTGTCCAACAGATTACTTGAGTGTACGGGTTTATTTATGGCATGAGACAACCCGCAATATGGGTCTATCTTATTAACTTATTGATACGTTGCAAAAAATCCACTTACACCTATTTGATTTCTCTTTACTGACAAAACCCAGATTGGCCTAATGGATAAGTTAGGAATACATAAAAAAAAAACAATTGCATTATAAGATCGCAACCGAGCAGATCAAGCAAGTTCAAATTGACGTAACATGAAACCTATTGGTCTGAAAGTGCCATGGAGAGCCACAAAAGTCCACAGATCACCGAAATTTTTTCATTATAATGACAAGTCATCCCACTATTTGAGAGGATGACTATGTCACTACAAGCTCTACCACGGTTCATTCTTCAAGATTATTGGTTTTGGGACATAGATATTCTATCTCCCCAATGCCAATTATAATCAATAAATATTCCCATGTTTTTACCAATAAATCTAAGTGTAGTACTGGGTGTATTGATCTTTTTTGAAAAGGGAGCGTGTGGGAGTTGTTTATTTCAATAATAGGTTGGCTTTTTCTTTTTGGGTTTCATAATATGGGTCACTCATTTTTTGTTTTCATTCTTTTGGCTCACACGGGGGTGCTCTCATAGTACTTGGGGTCAAAATAGCAAGGGGACCAGGGACTAACTTATAGAAATAGATGAGGTGGAAACAACCAATGGGACTTAAGTAAAAAGGAATAGGGTAAGGACCAAAATAAAATAAAAAATGTACAGGGACTTTTTTAAAGATAAACAGTACATTTCTTCCTCAACAGATTTGGTCAATAACAGGAAAAGAAGAGGGAGGGAGTTCAGACTGCGGCGTGATACAGTGGTTGCGGCTTTGACGAGGGCGGGGCTGTTACATGGCTGAGTCAGGGACAGAAGTTACGGAAGTGGTGCGGGACGATGGTGGTGCGAGACAATGGTGGTGACGGAGGCTGCAGAGGGGCTACGATGGATGGACGACACTGACTGGATGGGAGGTTGCTGCGACAGCAGGGTCAAAACAGATTTGGTGTTGGACTCAGGTGATGGCAAGAGCGACGGTGGTGACTTCAGTAAGTTTCTTCGTTTATCTTCTTGTTGAACTTTTCTTCGAATCTTCAATATTCTTCTCTCTTCAATTTTTTTTTTCAAATCGAACCGATCAATAAGAATCGTTCGGCTCTGATACCAATTGATAGAATAAAACTTGCGGAATAATGAAAATTGAAAGATAATGCTAGTAAATCAACTAAATTGAATGACTAAGTAAATCAACGATAAATAAATGAAATAAACTTCTTTTCATCAATCAACTAACTCCTAAACCTAATAGGAAACAATGTCCTAATAATACTAAAATTCTTAAAATGCCTAAAATACAACTATTGCTAAAAAAATACTACTATCCTAATTACATCAGAAAGCCTTTAAACCCCTGAAAATAAATTCTATTCTCTAGATGGATCAACAAGTGTCCTAGAAAAAGTCCATTCATTTGCCATTCTATAAACAAAGAAAGGTTCAAGTTCACAATCTTCATTGACCTGAAATCAGCTTAATGGATGATTTTTACAAATTTTATAACTTTTCATTTTAGCTTCACTTTCAAATATTGAATAGAAAAAAATGAGCTGAAGTTTAAATTACAGTTACTGACACAGATAACCAACAACTAAATAGTGTCAACTAAATGAAGCAGACACCATTTGCCATGTAGATAGTATGGATACCCGAGCATACCAAGTGTCAGGTCTAGCGAAACAAGAACCAAAAGATAACGTAGCTAAGCATGATAATGTTTTTACCTGTCTTTGATCTGACCTGAGCTGTCCACTCCTCAATGATCTGGAGAAAAATGGATAAATCAAATCAAGCTCAATATTGTTATCCACACAAGTAATCCACAAGAGACGACATTTTTGTTACAAGGACAACATCCAGGCACATACAATCGCAAAGAGCGGATACGAAAATGTAGCAAGGTCAAAACAAAGCAACAAGGCAAAAACTTTTGCCTAGGCATTTTTTTATCTAGAACCTTGCTTTGAATTTGATATTGGTTGCTTGCTGGCAAATGGTGCAAAATCTTAAGGCACCACTTGGAAAAGGACAACCATGAAAATGCATAACACAATTTTTTTTAATGTACTCAAATTGGTTGGCTAAACCATAAAAATGCATGTATCAAGAACAATTTACAATATCAGATTGGTGTAATGCAATGAAATTAACAAATTGAGGGAAAAAGAAAATCTAAGATAATGTTAAAACAAGCATCACCAAAAATAGTTGCATATATATCATATAGAAAAAGAGTTGAATTACCTGGTTTAAGTTTGTATATGCTGTGTCATCGGAATCTTTGGTAGGGGGGATACCAGATGAAGTTTGCATCCGTTGCAATAAGCTCCTGTTCCCAACCAGAGTTGTATTGGCCTTGTCGATCAAATCCTACAACCAAAAAGAACTGGTGTTGATTTCAGATGCAC
Source organism: Berberis vulgaris (assembly GCA_963556465.1). NCBI lineage: Eukaryota > Viridiplantae > Streptophyta > Magnoliopsida > Ranunculales > Berberidaceae > Berberis > Berberis vulgaris. Next base: position 13,191,134 of record OY747130.1, on the reverse strand, counting down.
AAAATTGTTTAGAACAGGAGTGATGGACTTGGGATACAATTCAGACCACAAAGTAAAACAATTTGACATGCATTTTGGGATAATGTTCCATCTGTTTTAGAGATATTTTTCTTGCCAAATAATCTAACTTTGCATGAGAAATTCTTCATCCTTGGGGGTAAGGATAGATAAATGATATTCACATTTCACACCTGTATGGAGATCAATGCTCTTTGACAATGGTTCTTCCACCCTAAGTTTAGAAACATAAATACTTTTCTTTTAGATTTGGCGAGAATATGATACTATAATTAAACAAAGTAACAAACTGGCTGTGAAAGCTTAGAATGCATAATTCTGGGATACTACTACTATCCACAAGATGAAGGTGGTTAGATAATCCTAGGCCAGTTTTAGAACTGCCATTTGAATACCATATGTTATGAGTGTGTGACTAACATGCTACTATATAAAGCAATTTCTGAGATCTAAGAACATCAAGATGATTTTAATATATCCAAATACTTGATGACTGAAAGTTAAGGATCTAGACAGTAAGAAGTATGACAATTAATCTCAACTTTAACATACTCTCAAGTCTCAAGAAAAAAAATAATACAATGGTGGAACAATGGACCTTACAACAGGAAACTGGAACAAGCTGATATCAAATATAACCCCAGCCTACATCCATGATCCAACAATCAAACAATCACCCAACAGAATCCACTTCTCCACAACACCCCATAATCCACAACCTATTGCCAACAAGCCCCTCATCCCCTTCCTTAATCTCCCTGAAAATTAAGAGACTAGGCCACAAAGTGTAATCATATGCCCAAGGAGGGAAAAAGGGTTTAGTCTACCTGCATCTATAAAATAGCATATACAAAATTAAATTTGCTTGCACTGCCTCTGCTCATATAATTTTTGCTCTTCACCCTTCTGGGACCTTTAAACATAAAAGAAAGAGCTGATTGTTATCTAAATTCCTCCCAAGCATTAAATCTCAAAGTAAATTCCTTCGGATTTGCATACAAAATCAAGCGCAATAACACATCACTCCAAGGAATGGTTTTCTCAGCAAACAGGCGCCCCTTACTATGAAACTCATTCAAACTATTATAGCACAGTGGTCTCATATTTGCATCATAAAATTTCAGCAATCTAGTCAAATACCAAACCATAAACACAGTTTTTTCACTCATTTTCAGTTCTATATTAAACATTCTCTAATTCTCATCAAACGAAAGTCACTCCATCCTCTTGGATAAAAGAAATTATCAAAATGTAGTAGGAATTTACAATAACCATTACAACCACTATCACATCTTAATAACTAATAACTCCATATCATCTATATCTCAGTAGAGAATTTTCAAATTCTCATCACTTCAACAAAATTAACCAGGTGCTACTACTACTACCCATAAATTCACAATAACTCCTTTACCATCAGAAAATACAAAATGGCTTTCACTATATGTGCCTACACAATCTAAAAAGATAAAAAAAAAAAATTATCTAACACCATAATCCTGTGGATCAACTATGTGTTGATCAAATTACACCCATTTTTCCACAATGATCAAGTCAGAGTCCATCCTCCAAAATTGAGTCTTGCGCTCTTAGCACACCAAGAAGAAACGTCTTGTGTCAATTTGGGTGCAACCCCAAATGCAAACAACCCTCTTTACATCATTTCAACCCAAATCCAACTGACCATAATCACATCATTTAACCATCACTAGTCCAAATAAATCTGTAAGGAATTCAATACTAATATTCATATTCCCCCAAATCTGATATATCTAACCATATAAAACCCTAAATCAGTATAATCCAATTTAGAGGGTTAGGGTTTAAGTAAGAAAGTGAAGAAAATGCAAACCTGTTTAGCAGCGAGAAGCTCCCGACACTGACCTTTCAACGAATTGATATCCTCCTGGATCTTCTTTATCCTAGAAACCAACTTCAACGGATTAGCCTGCAAACCCACACAAATCAAATTAGAGAGACCATTTCAATTAAATTCAATTCAATGAAATTAATAGATTTGGAACGAATTCACCAACGAACGTTGTCAGGGTAGATTGATTGGAACTCTTTGTCGAGCCTGTTGTGAACGAGAGTGAGATCGTGGTTCGCTCTCGTTAGCAGATTCGCCAAATCCTCCATCGTGATGTTGGTGTTGTGCACTCAAACTCTCTGCTTCATCTATCTTCTTTTTTCTCTCTTTTTCCCGCTCTTGGGAGACACGTGCATTGTACGTGTTCAAATTCCTGATGGGTGGGTTGCCTTAAAAATTCTTTTTTGAGAAATTTTTAAGGATCAACTAAAAAAAGTTATAATAATTAAAAGGATAAAATAAAACCTAGATTTAATAATCCCAAATGTTATAAGCATAAGAATAAGCAAATATTTTATGGGTCATTTGCACTTTCCCCCCATAATAAATAGCTAATTTAGGATTACCCTCAGAATAAATCAGTATTGCACTTTGCCCCCAACACTAGCAGTCAAAGTGCTTTGATTGTCAAACACCTCATGTGTTATCATTTCGCCCATTTTGGATGACGAAAGTACCCCTCACGTGCATCTCACGCACGATGTGATAACATGTTGATCCCAACCGTCCGTTACCTGAACCACACATGTGGACAACCAAGGATTACATTTGGTTAATCGTACCCTTGTAGAGATGGAGACTTGAGGGAAAACTCCCTCCATTTTCAGTCTCTTTCATTTGTTCTCCTCATTCTTGTCTATGCTCGTTGTTGTGTGCAATTTCTAACCAATATGAAAAGGGGAAAGATTGTATTAAACGTCATCGTCAGTTCCAGTGGCAGCATTGATGGGAGCACTGCTTTGAGCATACATTGGGACGATTACAGTTCGTTCATTGATTTCAGTGACTTTAGTGAGGTTCGAAGCGATGAAGAACCAAATCTAAAGCGAGATTTCACTCCTTCAGACGTTGATGGGGACTTGAAATCATAAATGCACTCTCCAAAACATCTTCCTGTTTTGTGGCACCTTATATTAATGTAAGTGTTCTTTGATATTTTAGGGTTTTCATTTTGGTGTTTCAATATGTAATGCATGTGTGAATGGATGGTGTCCATGGGTTTGGTGCTTCATTTTTGTTAGGATTTTGTTCATTTGCACAAATTAGGGTTTCTCCGTTGTGTATTTGGTTGGTGCTTGCATCAGTCACAATGTTCACTCTGACAGTGAATTTTTGTGGGTGGATTAGTGTTGGTATTGGTTGGTCCTTCTATGGATCAGGCACAATGTTCACTGTAACACTATGATACAATGGTTAGGGTTTTAATAAGTAGTTGATTAGGGTAATGCTCAATGTATTCTTGATGGAGTGATTGCACATATGTATGTCCATAGATGTTTGCACAATGCTATCTTTGTTGTACTTGTCTTCTATTTCAATTTATTGTTCATGTTAGTTTGCATGGGCTTGTTTGTTTCCTATAGTATTCATTGTATAATATTCACCCTTTTGATTAATAGGTGTCAGTGCAGTAATGGAAAATGGGGACAAAAACTTGAGGTCTGGAATTTAATGGTCCATTATGATGGAAAGTGGAGTAGGACGGCAAAGATCACTTGTATGTGAAAGATGAATGATTATAAAAATGGGATATGTTTAGATTTTGTAAGAGTGCATGGGGATTAAGATAATTGAGAAAAGTTAAACAAGAATATCCTTGAAGCTATACCCGACCACATAAGCATACCTTAACCCTTGGGACAACACATACCTTTCTGGAGAATGGGGTGAGGATGGACATAAACAATGATCAAGACATAATGTATTTTTGGACCCATGCAGACATTGATGACAATGATGTTTTGCATGTTTGTTGATGTTAAAGTGGCGGCACAAGTTCATGAGACCAACACACCTGAGATTAGTTTAATGGACCCTGAACCCATTCCAAACCTTATGTTGTTGATGTAGACCATGCCCTTGTCACACAACCCACCCCTCTTAATAAGATTCATTTGAGGCCTAAGGTGTGGGCCAAAATGCCTTAGAGTAGAAGGAAGATTCCAACTCCAAAGAAGAGTACACATAATGATTGGTACTCTTAAATGACGTTTTCCATAAGGCTAAATATGGAAGATGAAATGTCTGATTTTGTTGGTAAAGATGGTAGTTGTGCCAAGAAAAGAACAAGGGGGGAGAGCCAAGGTAATAAAGAAAGGAAGAAAAATGGGAAAAAGTCAGCTAAGAAAACAAGAGTGAAGAGTTTCATAATTGTGAAGAAGGTATTATGATGAGTTGACTTAATAAGAGCTAGATGACAATACAAGAAATTGGAAATTTAACGGCGGTTATTTAACAACGGTTTGAAAAAACCGCCGCTAAATAATATTATTCTACGATAATTTATTCAAAACCGTCGTAGAATAATATTGTTTAATGACGGTTCTAATTAATTACGACGGTTTTAACCGTTGTTATACATAAAACATCAATTTAATTTTATCCAAGTGTTATTACAAACATGCCATTACAACATATAAACCAAAAATCCCTTAAATTCTCTTTACTCTCCATAACACACAGAGTCAGAGAAGAGAACAACCGTCAGGGCCGATTAGGTGAGTTGGTGAGGAGAAGAGTCGTTGTAGGGAGATGACGATGTTGAATTGGGATTCGATTGAGTGTTTTAGGGTGGAGAGAGTGGTGGTGTTTGGAAAAGAAGAAGTAGAATCGATCCATTGGATTGGTGATGTTTTGAAATTTTGAGAGAGACAACAAGAGAATAGTAGTTTTCTTTGTTCTACTGCAGGGTTTTGGCTCTCTTTCTCCTCCCTATCCTCGCTGACAACAGTTACATCTCTGAGAACTCTCTAATGCCAGGTACCTACCTACCTGCTTCCTTCATTTTCCAAATTTAGGGGCTTTTCCCATTCTTGTTTTATTTTATATAAGATTAGATTGAATTTCTACATAAAATTTGAAAATTTTTAATGTCCATTATGTGCAATTATGGAGTTCAGTAATTTTTCACCAAACAGAATAGAACTGACCTATTGCAACATCAAAACCCATGATTTCAGTACTTCGCTTGTAGCAGTTCCATGGGTTTCGATTGAGATAAAAACTTGACAGTATTGAGGGACACAATATATGTGAAAGGTAACTAACCTTTGATATTAACTTCAGTTTCCTCTTTAAACAAGAAAAAAGGACTATCTCCTCCGTCTGATGTTCTTGTATTTAGTTTTTGTTGACATAATTTTTTTTACCATGACAGGCATGCACATCTTGATGAGCCTGGAAGAACCAAATGGGAAGGATTTTATTTAGGGACAAAAGCAGCAACTGCTGGTTACTGGTATATGCATTAACCTTGCTTAAATGTATTAAAAATCTTGGCCTCAAAATTTAAGAGCATTCTATTATACAAAACAAAAAAACAATTGAGAGATCCTTATCTTATAGTTAAGGTAAACTCCTTGAAAGAGCACCTAAATCAGTAGTTGATGTTGTAGGCTAGTAAGCTCCCCTTTCCTTCTCCTATTTTTGGAGTCAAAATTGGAGCATAGATAAGTTACTTTGAGTTGGTTACAAAGAAGGTTAGTTTTTATTTTATTTTTCCGGTTGGATATTCTGATTACTTGCTTATTTATTTGGTTCAATTGCATGCATTTCTTAGTGGTGTATCTTCTTGATAGTATGTGAGAGTAGATTATGGGATTTCAATATAATGTTCTTGTAGTATTTTGAGCTCCAATTTGATAGATAGGTTTTGAGTAAATTGATTCTTAGGTTTGTTTTTTAAATACCTTTTGCATGACACTTTAATTGTTCTAATACCAGTCGGGTGGAGGTCATGGCAGTAAAATTTTGATAGAATTGAATGGGGAAGGTGGAGCGGTAACTTTGAGGCTATGACCTTATGCTTGTTTGATCTTGGATCTTAATCTCATTAGGTTTTTGGGTGCTATCATCAGCGATGTAAGGCATTACAGTGTTGATAATCTTGAATTATTCCATTGCCTTTAGAGTTTCATCCTATTGAGGTGTGTCTTTTTGTGCCTTCCCACTTTGGAGAGTGCCAATAGAGATAGTAGAAGATTGGAAGAGTTTGCTGTTAGGCGCTTGCCGGGAAATAAAAAAAATCCCTTAACGATATCTTATCTTTCACCGTTCAAAAGATTAAATTTAAGTGTATAGTGTTGAAAATTCAAGTTATATATATAGAGATCCTTATCTTAATGCAGGTATTCCTGGTTTGAAGGTAACTTGAGCTGCTTCTTCCATAATAAAGTTTTAGTACTACTTATGTAGAATGGCGACTCCATAAACTTAGACCATTTTATTTAATTATTAGCCAAGGATTTTGAAAGTTTTGCCCTTTTGACTACACGAATGTTTGATATGTTGGTGAAGCATGCCCATCGATTGGGCTGGTTAGACTCATATCCTTTGCATAGACTATTTTACTCTATATTGATAGTCACCTAAATCACTGACAATCTATCTTCACGAAAGATCAGATGTTCAACATTTCTACTTGCTATAATCAAAGGTCCATTGAGATTCCCTCTAGACATTGTAATACTTTGATTGAAGAAAGTGTGCTGATCTTTTTGTGCTTGACAAGTCTATACTAGATTTATTTGTTAGTTATTGTTAACATGGTTTTATGTGACTCTTTTCTTTTTTGTTTTCTGTATCCAGTCATTTATGTGTCCTTCATTTGACTTTCCAATGACAAATGCAAACCATATCAAGGTTGGTTGATATTTTTTCATTGAAATGGAGCTTCTAATTATCTATTTTTTTTAGTTTTGCTTTGCATTACTAAACAATGTTGTTGACCAACAATGCTATAACGTTTCTTAAGTCAGTTCATGGCTGGTGGTGTATAACACTTTATGCAAGTTGGAGGATCTAACTTTTACCTTTTACTTGTTCTTTTCAACAGGAAGGATTGCATGTTTTAGCCAAATACAGGAGACAATTACTAGTACATGCAGAAGTTCAACTGTATGCTGAAAACCTTCCAGAAGCAGAGGATGGTGCAGTTGATGCTCGATCTTACTCTAATATATCTTAGAATTAGGCCTAGTAAGATATTATTCTTGCTTCAGGGTTTCCTGGGTAGAAAATATTAACAGTTATTGTGGTTTTATCATCTTATCTATAACGCCACAAAGCCCCACCATTTTCTATAGTAAACACTTTAGTGCATTCTCTTATTGCTTTGCTCCATATCTCATTTCCTCTAACATGATTGTTGATATTGTTTTTTCTTATTTTTGTTGCGAGCTAGGGAAGAGGTAGCCATTAGAGAGCTTCTAGAAGTAACAAAAGACACATGGATTGGTGGTTCTTCAGAAGGATCTCATGTTCATGTTCATTTGTCAGATGCAAGAACGTCATTAAATTATTCAAGCTAACAGTACGTATTTCTGAATTAGTATTTGACATACCTGCCAGTTTGTATCAATTCAAACATAATCAATCTCACTCAGACCAACATAACCAAAATAAAAATTGGTCTATTTAATTCTGAGATACCTAAAAATTGATAAGTTTCACACAAGAAGCAAAGAAGAGCGGTGAGGGCTTATCTGTTGAAACATGTCCACACTTTTAGCATTTTTAGTAGAAGATATTCAAGATGGGGATACTCGTTTCAAGTGATCTCCACCAATTCGGGATGCAGACAATAAAGAAAAGCTATGGGATGTTCTAGTGGTAAATTTTAAATTTTGTAATGTTACTTGATCACAACGAGATGAATGCAGCACACTATTGAAGGCATTTCACTGCAGGAAGGGCATATAGACATGTTAAGTTCAGATCATTCACCATCCGCACCAGAGGTTGCTTTGAATGACTTTTCATTACCCAATGAATCCAGTTCATCATAAGCCTCATGTTGGTACTTGTTTGTATCATAATCACACAAATTTGTTAGTCTATCAATATGTTATGTTTGGGAAGCTCATGCTTTTGTATATTGGAGTCCATTTGAAATGGTTTTGGATGGCTATGCCTAAATGTTATCACTTTTTTTTCTTTCCTTTTTTTGAGTTTCAACTCTCATTTCTCAATCTTAGGAATTGCAATAATCAGTCAGAATTGCAATTTAGCTGCAATTATTTAGGGATGGTTATTAAATATAAATCAATTAATTGTTGTAATTTTGTTCAAATTTTGAGTTATATTGTTGACTCATCATTTTCAGTCATAAGACGAAGGAAGCATGCAAACTTCACCAACAACTACAAGACCATAATCATCTAGTCAAAATAATAATGAGGATGGTGCAGCTGATGCTCGATCTTACTCTAATCTATCTTAGAACTAGGCCTATAAGAATTTCTACATGTACTAGATTTTATATTTTATTAACTTTGATGACAATATAGTTGAAGTGAATTTTTGTTGAATGATTTTGGTATAAAAGATTTGTCTAAAACTGTAGGTTGTTTAGTGGTTGAAAAATGTGATTACCAAATAGAATTTCATATGCATAATAAAATTTTATTAAAGACAGTCATTAGCGACGATTTTGCCAATAATATTACTTAAATTGAATTTAGAGGCGGGTAAAACCGTTGCAGAATGTCCATGGATGTTAGTGGCGGTTGTGAACCGTTGCTAAAAAATGATGGTTTTGCCGAAGGCTATAGTCTTCGCTATATGGTATTCAGCGACAGTTTTGCCAACAGTTATTAACAACCGTCGCTATATGTTATTTAGCGACGGTTATGCCAGCGATTGCTGAAAACTGTCGTTGAATGTCCTAGTGATGCCTTTATTAGCGGCGGTTGTCCAAGAGTCGCTATATTATTTAGTGACAGTTATAACCGTCGCTAAATACCTTTGGCCACCATTGCTAAAATATTGTTTTCTTGTATTGTGATGACCTACCTAATGTACAATATCCACAACATTGTGCCATGTCAGGTTTTGTAAGGATGTTATGATATTTGATTATAATGTGCTATGTCAGACTTTGTTGCAAGGATGTATTTATATTGTGCTATATCAGACTTTGTTGCAAGCTTGTTATGCATTTGAATAATCACAACCAATGATTTCATCTAATTTTTTTTATTTGATCTACAGTAAACAATAATTGACATTGTGTTTTACATGTAGACCCAATGAACTTGGCTTGTCAAGAGCATCCTATTTGGTTTTGATCATCCTATTTGGTTTTGGACTTCAAAATCTTGCATAGTTCAAACCTCTTCTTCACTTGTATGATTGTGCTAATAACACTACAAGCATGGGATTTTCAAGAAGAATTTTTTTTATTATACTTTAACTTTTATAATAAATATTGGCAGTAACTTAACCCCATATAATAAAATTTGAATTCAAGAATGCCCTCTGAAATATAACAGGGTCTGCGAAAGGTTAAAGATGACTTGCAACTCTAAATAAATGTCCACAAAAATGATGAAATGAAAACCACTGACATACCTCTATGATGGTGTTCTAAACTGAAATACATGGATGAAATAACTCAAATGTAAGGATCTGTGTAACCTTTATGTAATGAAACCCTAACTACAAAACTTGGGTTTGCTCAAGCTTTCCCAATCAGATACCTTTGATCTACAGTGAAATAACATGTGAGGAACTCCAATTTCATATATAGCTTTGAATATGAATATCTTTGCTCAAGCCAACCATTATTTCATCTTCTCCATCGATTATCCTAATGGCTACTAGAAAGTTTGAATCTCATCCCTCAGATTCTGACAAGTTAAGTGCATTTTTTGAATTTTGAACTTTGAATCTCAACCCTCAGATCATTCAATGGCATTTTTATCTTTAAAATGTAGCCATTTTGAAGCCAGCTCGTGCCTTGACAGTCAAAGCACATTGACTGCTAGTCTTAGGAGCAAAATGCAATACTGATTTATTTTGAGTGTAATCCTGAATTAGTTATTTATTATAGGGGAAAGTGCAAATGACCCTATTTTTATTTAAAATGTGAGGTTCATTATAGGAATTGCCTTAGCTATTTAACAACCGAGCAGGCTGTAACAGATCTAGATTCAAAGTATGTCCTTAGCTTTATATATTCTAGTATTGAAAAATGAAAGGTTTGAGAAGATCGTGTTCACACAAAAAGGAATCCAACTCACATAAAGATAATGTTTTCTCCGTGCGAATCTTGAAGTATTTAGCATAAAGACAAAGGTGGAAACTTTGTTCGGTGCCTTCAAAGGGGACACCAAGTTACAAGAATGAAAACAATTGTACAATACACAAATCATTCAGCTAGTTTATACTTTTTTCTAACACTACCTATCCCTTTGGATTTTCTTTAAAATCGCTCTAGTAAACAACATAAATTCTAGATTGGAATAAATAAATAAATAAACAATGTGCGAAAGGAAACATAGACTTAAGAGAGAGAAATTAAACCATACAAGAAGATATTACATGGATAATTAAGTTATACTGACCTCTGATCGCCATAAACAGGGACAAACCTATAAAGGGACTAGAGGGGCATCTGCCCCCTTCAATTTTAAAAAAAAAACCTAGATTTAATTTTTTTAATATTAATATAAAAACATGTTATTATAAAATATTATTTAATAAAATGTATATTATCTCTTTGGTACAATGGTTGGTTTCTTAAAACTCCATCACTAATGACCAAAGTTCGACTCCCTTAGAACGTTATTAGCTTTTTGGTATAGTGGTTGGTTTTTTTGAGTTTGGCACTAATTAGTTTATACCTATTAAAGTTTGGCCCTCGTTTTGAAAACTGATCAAGTCTAACACTCGGTTTTTTTACAGAACTGTTAAGTCCATGTTATTGACTGGCCAAGATTAAATTTTGGACCATTTGACCTTTGGGTTAATTGAGTCTAATTTTTTAACCTTAAAACCCAAAATTACCTCGACCCCCTCTTTTTTTATGTTCTTTCTCCCTGCAATTCTTTTTCTCTCTGCAAACAGGAACCCCACCACCTCCACACACAGAGACACCCCAAAACCGCCACTCATATCTCTGTGATTGATCAATGTCTTAGCTAAATAACTTGAGGAGAAGAGAAGGTGAGATACATCCAAATGGGAAGGAGAGGCGGTTTTCCCCAAATCATTGTGTGATCCATCTTGAAACATTGCACTACTGCAAACACACACAGAGTAAACAAACTCTCTCACAATGTTTTCTTCAATATAATGTGTAGAAGCTCAAACCTCTCTTTTTTAGAAGAAAATGGCTTCTCCTCATCGTGAACAACAAACCCAAGCCTTCTTTTTGATGTCTTGTACTGTCAAGAAGACAACTTGGAGGAGGAAGGAGAAGATGGGTTAGTCTTAGAGAGTGAAAAAGAGAGTTACAATAATGGAATAATAACTTCAACAACAACCCAATCTTCTCCTCTACTACCCCTTTTGTTATTAGAACAAGGCTTGTTTTGGGAAAATGAAGAGTGTCACTCTCTTCTCTAAAGAACATGAAGCATACCAAATGATAAGGAAGAATAACTTCAAATCTGATTCGAATTTGTGGATGGCTCGAAAAGGGGTTATTGAGTGGATGTTGAGGGTGAATGCACACTGCGGATTCTCACCTCTCACTATTGTTTTATTTGTCAATTATCTTGATAGGTTCATTTCTAGTCTTTGTTTTCATATAGATAAACCATGGATGACTCAACTTGTTGCAGTTGCTTGTTTATTTTTAGATGTTAAGTTGAAGAAACCCAAGTACCCCTTTTTAGATCTACAAGTGGAGGGAACAAAGTATGTGTTCGAAGTGAAGAGGATTCAGCGAATGGAGCTTCTGGTGCTCTCAAAACTCTATTGGGATTTCGATGTGAGGTTTTTGCCAGCAGATAGAAGAGATGTAGGGAGAAAGAAGAGAAGAAAATAGGAGGTGGGGGCAATTTTGAGTTTTAGGGTTCAAAAAATTAGACTCAATTAACTCAAGGTAAAGGTAAAATGGTTCAAAAATTAGTCTTAATTAGTCAAAAAACACCCTGTCGCACGCATGGCCCGAGCACCAGAAGATCCTAGTCAATCCTGGCATACCGATCGTACCTACAGATCACTAGTCGATTTAAGGTAACTTCCTCCAAACCATGTGCCAAGCGGATGGATCAGGTTCACACACCCCTTAGCAGACGAAACCTCTTTTCAAACCAGGCAAGCTTAGTCAGCCATGACTGATGACAATAGCTTTTGGTTCATCCCGACACCTAGTCCGCCTAGCGCGGGCATCGTCGGTTTAGGAAGTGAAAGTCTAATCAGTGTTATCACAGTGATCACCGAACCTAATCAGGTAAGCCTAGCTAGTGACGACTAGAGACAAAAGCTTTTGATAAAACCTTGGACTTGTAGCCCCCAATGCAAGGGTCTAGATAGTCCAGAAGGTGGGAGCCCAATTAGTCCTGAATTGATTCCGACGACTTGCCAAGAAACCACCGCTCTTCAGCGTGGTCGTCGAATCACAACCCTAGACTTGTAGTCCCCAATGCGACGATGTAGATAGTCAAGAAGGTGGGAGCCCGATCAGTCTCGAACTGATTCCGACGGCTCACTACGGGACCACCGCTCTTCAACATGGCTGCCGAATCACCAACCCTAGACTTGTAGACTCAGCACAAGGGTGTAGATAGTCTAGAAGGTGGGAGCTCAGTCAGTCCCGAACTAATCTCGACAGTTTGCCACGTGATTGCTGCTTTTCAGCGCGGCAGCCAAAACACTCCTAAGTTTGTAGCCTGGTGCACTCAGGTGTAGATAATTTTGATGGTGGGAGCCTAGTCAGTCCTGAACTGATTCCGACTGCTTGCCACGAGACCACTACTTTTCAGCGTGATCGCCAAACCCTATCGAATTAGTAGCCCCCACCGCACGGGAGGGCGTCGACGGTTTGAAAGTGGAAGCCTAGTCAGTCCCAAACTGATTCTGACAGCTTTCCATGGGACCACTACTCTTCAGCCTGGTCGCCAAACCCTTACTCCCCCAATCTGTCGACCGCCCCGATCGGTCATAAATGATTCGGATGGTGGTAGCCTAGTCAGACCCGAATTGATTTCGACGGCTTGCCACAGGACCACTGCTCTTCAGCCTGGTCGGCAAACCCTTACTCTCCGAATCTGTCGTCCGCCTTGATTGATCATAAATGATTCGGATGGTGGGAGTCTCAAGTAGCTCGCCACACGGCCTCCATTGTCCCTTTCAACCAGCGAACGCAAATATGAATCTAGCCAAGTTAGCATCTTCGCTCAAACAAATTGGCATCCTAACATTGGAAAAGGCCACTCGTGCCAAACACTCGGCCACCACAGCTCACCCAAGGCAACAACTGCAGTCGACTAGTCAGACAAACAAGCAATGACCCAGGTCATTCACAATACAAAGCGGTCAAACCCTCTACCGCAGACAGACCAGTCAACGTCCTATTGATTCAACTAACCTTTGCCAAAGCAATACGATAAGGCAAAACGAAAAAGCATGCAATAGAGACAAAAGGCGTAAAACGGATAACATTGTTTTCATTAATGGTCAAGACAAAAAAAGTAAAAGTACACAAAATCGCTCCTAATCAGAAAAAGGCATGGAAACGGAAGAGTTAAGCCTAGTAGAAAAGATAGACAAGTCTACATATGACAGGGGCGGAAGTTGCATCCATATGTGCTTCAACCTAGACGTCAGGGACCAAATCATCGTCTTCGTTCGATGACGCAGAAAAGATAGACAAGTCTACATATGACATCTTCTTATAATGATCAAGGTCCCACTCTGGATGCTCCTCCTTCATCAGCGACCATGTACGACCTAGCAGAACTCACATTTGCCTTGTTCTTGGAGAAGCTCTTCCTTTCGCACCTTTGCATCAATAAGTTCACGCTCCAGCAGCTCCAACTTACCAGTCAGCGCATCTACCTGAGACTGCTCTGTGGACAACTCTCTACAGCACTGAATTCATGACACCTCAGCTTCAGCTGGTCTTCGGCCTTCCTAGCTTTTCGAGAATAGAAATATACATCGTATTCCAATTGTTGCTTCTTAGTGGCCCAGCCAGCTTCCCTTGAAGCACTCTCTTCAGCAAAGGATTGCAGCTCAGAACGTGCTTTATCCGCAGCCTCCTTCGCAACCTTGACTTCTCAATGTATCCGGCTCAGCTCCTGCCTGAGTCTGTCCCTCTCGGACACTGCCTCTGCCAGTTTGTGCTCAAGGTCTTCTAGACGAGCCCTCTGAGCCTCAGCGGCCACAGTTGATTGATCTAACCGCATCTTTTCGGCCTGTTTATTAAGCCGTTCAATTTTATGAAGCGCATCAGAGTAAAACTTCTGCACATGTGAGAAGACACGTTTTAAGGTGTATACTCTCTCACGAGCCGCCTCGACTTCCGTTCCAGCACAGCCGCGTGGCTCATATGAAACAAACCCAACATAAGGTACTTTAAACTCTTATCCATACACCCTTCAAGCGAATCCTCGACGAGTTTTGGAGCGTGGTCCATCAGCCAGCTGTGACGCCTGCTTATATGTTTTCTCGAACCATACTCTATATCCACCTCTCGGTGCCATACCTGCGAGCTCATTTTCACCAAGTCCGGTGCAAACAGGCTCATCCGTTCATCAGGATGAAGCGTCCCCTGATCTGGAACTACACCAGCACCACCCTTCACGTGACCACCGTCCTTTGACTCTCCTCCATGGCTTTTCCTTTATCAAGAGCAGCCGACCCTTTACTGCGAGATGACTCAAAAGGATCCAGAGGCAGAGGAGGAAGCGAAGTATCCAAAGGGCCCTCCAACACCTCTTACCGTGGCTCTTGGGGATACAGGGAACCGCGCAGGCTATAAGAAACACGACCGGTATCACGGCCACTCTCAGGAAAATCATCAATGGGCGATCAGATTCCACTACCTCGAACGAATCTTCAAAAGGGCCTTCTATCGGAACGGCCCCACACGAATCAACACTAGTAGAAGCTACCATTGCAACCAGCACCGGACGGTCATTCAGAGCCTCGACATGCGCATCACTAAGTTTCAACCCATCTGTGACTCCCGCCAATCGCAAATAATCTCCCTCCAAACCAAGAACGTTAGACTCCGCTTCAACAGGCTTAGCAAACTTGCTCTCCTTTCTCAGTGGAGCGGGTCGCGCCGAAGTCGAACCAGTTCTAACACGGGACTTTTTCTTCATAAAGGAAGCAAACATCTCAAACTAATCCTCCACATCAGACAGGATAAGAGCATTGGCTCTAGCAGCCTTCCTCTTTCTGGAAGGGGCCCCATCTTCAGACTTGATACGCGCCTCTTAGTACAACGTGGGAGCTACTTGCCAATTGTCCCACAGCCCACTGCGGATGAAGTTATAAACTCTGATTACATCAATCACCTCCCTTTGAGGCAAGTCGCGAAATTTCTCCATGGTGGTTTGCTCCTCCAAAGTAAGAGGAGTAGTGGGGAACCTCCCTACAAAAGAGCATGAGCAACGGTTAGTCAATCTATCGTCAAACACATAAAAGTTGCAAGAAAATAGTCGAACTTACGAAGTAGTCTGAATTGTCATTCGATCAGACAACCCTTGCATCGAAAATACTTCGAATCTAGAAGGGCTAAGAAACAAAACTTCAGCCAGAACTTGAAGTAATCAGGCAGTCTATCGAAGCACTTCGGTTCCTTCAGCTTGCTGACAGCATTGCACTGCAGCTGAGGAACGGTAAGCAACTGGATCACCCGCGGTGTCACGCTAACGTCGGCCTCCTTAGCCTGGAGCAGAATCAATAGGATAACCCTGTATCCGTTGGGTCCCAACTGAGCCGAGGGGATCCCTAGCAGATTCAAGAATTCTCAGATCACATCTAGAACCGGGAAACACATTCCAGTTTGAAGCATCCCCCGGTGTAAACATATAAGACCATAAGGAGGCGACATTGGCGTCCAGTCACCCGTTATAAGGTACAACGACAGATCCTCCGGGTCTCCAAACCTAGTACGGATTTTGGCAAGACTAGGTTCAGACAACAACCTATATTCAAAAAATTCTAGGCCCTTAGCCAAGACATCATCATCAAGAAGATCTTCTCGAGCCATGAGGAAGACGAACAAACTCTTCTAATCAGAATGATATCTTCAAAAGCAAGAAAAGTAAAAGAATCAGACGCTGCACTACGGATGACCTATTTAGGCGATCGGTTCCCAACTCTTTTCCGCCAAACCAACGCACGTTCAATTAATGCAGCTCGCAACTCAAGCAACGATTCAAATTCAGTCATCATGAGCGACACATCCCTTCCAGATACAACTTAGTGAACTGATGTGACGACCCACTAACTCGGGGGGAATAAATGATGATGCATAAAAACGGTCACACCCCTGAGCTGTACACGTGTCATGATGATCTCGAGGAACCACGGGTTTAAGCAACAACCCAATATGGATCCAGCCTGAGCGGTTCTCAGTCCGCTCAACTTCAGCCCACCAGACAGGCCCGGACTCTCACAACACGCTAGGCCCACATGCTCACAGCTATCCACGATACCCGTAAGCCCTTTTTAGGCAAGTATCTCGAGGATCTGCTTCAGACGGGCAACCACAGCTGATATTTGCTTCCAATTAGGAAGCAAACACCATAGTATCTTCCACACAGGGAAACTCCCTTTCACAGAATGCTCTCGGATTGGGAACTATCTCCCGAGTATCTAGGAGCATGGAGCTAATAGGGAACTTCCCTCCTACAACACGACTCATAATTAGATAGGGGTATCCACAAAGATCTCTTCCCTAATCTCTACCTACGATGGCCTGGGTAACCCAAGACTTCTTGCACTATAAATAAGACATGAGGTTGGTAAGCTAAGGTACGCTACAAATTCCATGTTACAGCATTACACCTTTATCAGATCTTTGTCTGACGTTAGCATCGGAGTGCCATCGGCCACCCCCACGGTTGTATGTGGCTCACGTGTGCTACTTGTGCAGGTCGAACAGGTCAGCGGCAAAATGTCAGAGCAGGGAGCGAAAAACGATTGCATCAGTTACCTTCCCTGAATTTTGTTTTTATAAGATGTTTTAATGCAATTATATGAATAAAACTAAACTAAAAAAATATGTAATTAAATTCTAAGATAACAAAATATAGAACACAATTATATATATCATTTTTTTTATAAACTTGTAATTAGAATCTTATTATGCATGCGCATTTAAGGTTTTTCCAAATAAAATTACATACTTATCTTAATTATTTTGCAAATTTAATCATGTATACTAGTTATTAGGCTTGTTTGCCTTCGTTAAATTATCGACGACTTAACCATATTTGGCTTTAAATATTATATTGAATTTAGTTTGATATATAAAATGTATTTTTTATAGTTGTACAAAAAAATGCACATTACAAGATTAAGTTCATGAAGAATACAATTAGAATAATATTTTTTATTTTAGTGTTGACTTATGTGAATAGAATTTCGTTGTTAAATTATCAGTCTGGAGCAAGGATCGCGATTTTGTTTTTTGAAGTAATTTCGGTCTCTTGATTTTAAAATAAATTTCGTGAAATATTTTATTATATATATAAAAAATGTACAGAATTTTGAGTGTATGTCAAACATATATAAATATGTAGACAAGTACGATACAAGTAATTAATTTAATGAAATACATAAAATACAAAAAAAGAAGCCTAAATACTTAAATATCCTTATAAACGTAATTTGCTTCATAACCTGGGTTGTACATAGGGGCACGGGACGCGATGGACCTCATCCCTATCCCATCCCCTTCGTTCGGGATTGGGATGAGATAGACCTCATCCCGACCTCGTCCCATCCCAAATGGGTTCGGGATGGGATGAACATGTACTAAATAGTCTTCCAATGAAGAATAACAAATTTTTTTATCTCACATTGCTAAAACACCAATAACGCCAAATTTATATACATATAATTCTGATCATAACTGATGCGTCCAAAAATTGTCCTCCTGTGAGTTTGACCTGCAAAACAATTGTTAGACTGCCAAGGACCACCTTTTTGGTGGCCGAAGGCACTCCGATGCTTAAGTTAGTAACTTGGTTGAAAGAATGATGTAAATTTGGACAAAAACTCAGTTAAAGTTGCATACTTTTGTCAAATATTCCCTTTACCTTTTATAATGGTTGTGGTTAACTCTCTGCTAACTTAAGCATGTGAGGCGCAACACAAGGAGATGTTTCTTGTAACAGTCTCTTCCATTATGGAGATGCGTTTGGGGAGGCGTAACTCCCTCCACGACTCTTTTCGGTGCAACATTCCTCTGATCCGTGCTCTGATTCGTTTAGGCCTAGATTTAGGTCATGTTTGTTTTCCTCTTTGGCGGGCCTCATCCGAGCCTCTGCAGCTGGCTTTATTATTCCTGGGCTTCATGAGCTGGCCCAATAGATTGGGTGTTGTATTATCGTGATGGATCTTTATGCCACGTGTACGGCCGTGATGATCAGTTTATTTTGATGTATCATCAGCTACTCCCCCCTTAGTTAATGGGTATGTTCACTATCCACTAACTATGTGACGATTAGTACTTCGATTGCGCTATTGCAATGAACTTAATATTTAAATAACTTTCGGCTAGCTAATTGTCTTGGTCACTTCGTTGTTTGTTTATTTTCCTGCACATTTTCTAGGAGTTTTGGTGCGCCATTAAGTCCCGTATGTCGCTCTGTGAGCAATCTCTTCGTTTCCTAGTTGTATAAGGATGATGTGGCTGTTTTTCCCTTTCTTTACGCCATTTTGTTGTTAGTGTTATTTCTTCTCCCCTATTGCCTCTTTTTCTTTGTCTTTATTTATTTATTTATTTATTTATTTGTTATGTCTGCTGGCGACATGTTGGTAGGTGATTAGCTTTTTACCTATGAGTCTCATTTTTCCTCAAACAAAGCTTCTCAGGCTACTCTGGTAGTGTCCGTTCCAATTATGCTTTGCCCCACGACCTTTAAATTATTCTTCCTCGTGAAACAACAGTCCTTGTTGCCCGAGGAAGGGATATATTGCACCTTCTCCTCACATGTTCTATGCTGGTCTCTGGTTCCCAGTTTTGGAGCTATTTTGGTCATATATAGAATTCCTGGGTATTCTTCCTGCTCAGATGGGCCCGAATTGTTGGAGGGTTATGGTTTCCACATATGCCAGGACCATTCTTTATGGTATTCCTTTAAACGCTAGAATCTTGCACTTTTTGGTAGGGTTTAGTATGAAACCCAACCGTACCTGTTTCCTGCATTCTCCTACGTGTTTTGGCAATCTCAATGATGACATCAGAGGTTGGTCGCGGGATTGGTTTTATGCGTCTGTCGGTTCTGGCTACTTCAATTTGTGAGGTGTTCAGATAGTAAGGTTTTTCTGAATTTCTATTAAGCACCGAAATATGAAATTGACCGCTGAGGAGCAAGTTATCAGTGAGCGTTTCCTAGAGCTTCTGGCTGTTCCGTTGGACACCTATCTTACTGGTGATATGGTGAGGCACAGTGATTTATACAACATGAGTGAGACCGAACGAGCTTTGTTAACCGAGAAGCAGGCCACAGAGATCATTGCCTGTGCTGCCACAGTTAATAATGATGACTTTGTCGTTGATCGAAAAGTGAGCTCGGGTGTTACGGATCTCAATGCTCATGTCCGTAGTGCTACCGGTCCTTCTTCTAGAAATAGAAAAGTACCGAGGCTTGTTAGTCCGTCGAAGCAATTGTTGTTGCCTTTTGACCATGTTCTGAAGAAGAAACGACTTGTTGATTTTGTGCGTCGCACATCTCTTTATTCGGATTCTGTCGATAGAGATCCTTCGAGGGAAGACCGTTGCTCTCTGCAGGAGGTGAAAGATATGAAGTTGGTTTTGGAGAGGAGTAAGAAAGATACAGTTCATCCGCTGGACGACGGGGAAAAGAATCTTCTTTCTGCTTATGATGGCCTTGATGCCGTCAAGTGTTCTGATGAGGATCCTCGGTCCTTAGATGACAAAATGCTCCAATTGGTTTTTGTTTAATCTAAGGAACTTGGTTGTCGTGATCGGGTTCCTGAGTTGCATTTTTGTCCTTTTTCTAACCCTCTCGTTGATGGAGGGATGTTGATCCCTCCTTCCACAACTTACTTGAGTTCTTCTGTTCTTGTTGGGACTGCCATTCGTTCCGTTTTTGCTGAAAGACTCTGTGATGGAGGTTCTCCTGTCATTCCTTCTACTTCCCCGGCTGTTGGTGGTGGCTGATCCTCCATACTACTAGATCCCCGTGTTCTTCATTCGAGGGTCAGTTGGAAGGATCCTACTCCTGAAGAGATTCGAGTCAAATTATATGGGAAGTTCTGCTAGTTTTCTCGTCTTGGCGTACAGGATAGTGCACGTAAGTTGATTAATGAATGGCATAGACCAGTGGAGAGGCCTTTGATGTTCGTGCTAAACCCGAACCTTCATCTTGAGGATGGTGTCAGGCTTATAATGGACGGAATGACCCTTTTTCCTATGCAGGAGTGATGGGTTTGAGTCATCAGGTTAATCACAATCTTATGGTTTTTTTTGGAGAGGAAGCTCTCCGTACTGCTACTGATATTCTCCCATGTTTGTTACCAGTATGAGCCATTAAAAATGTGATGCTCTGAACGGACCAAAGTGGTTGAGGTTGCTCAAGCGTCATTGGCCGAGGTGGAGGGTGCGCAGAATCGGTTTGTGGCTGCGCTTGAGTCCCTATGAGATGACCTAGAACACCTCCATACATTTGCATGATGTGGAGAAAGAGATTTTCGTTGAGAAAGCGCTTCATGACGAGGCCTCACATGCCATGATAGAACACTCTAACAATCGTGACGTCGCTGAAAAAAAGGTGGAGCAATTATTGGCTTTGCTTGACGCGGTCAAGGTTGATTCCTTCGCGATGCTTACTACTGCTGAGGGCCAACTCATCGCGGTTAGAAGTGAGGTTGCTTCTGTCAAGTATAGACTCTGTGTTATGGAGGTGGTAGATTGGTAGTACGTTGTTTATGGTCGGTCTGAGCTTCTGGATTATATCGAGGGTCTCGGTGTCGACTTATCTCAATATCGTCATCTGGTCTATTGAACCTTTGAGGATGACGAAGGTGTTGAAGATCCTCCGGGCGATCCAATGGCTGAAAAACCACCTCCTCCTCTTGAAGAAAGAGTTCATTTCAATGATTTGTCCCCTGCAGATGGTATTGCTGAGGATGTTATAGATATTTCCTTTTAGTCTTTTATTGCTACCTTCGAATGTATTTGAATAGATTTTGAATGAATGATAGGAAACGGTTCCTTTATTTTTCTTTGTGTCGATTTTGTTCGTCTGTCGTTGTCGTGACAACTTGTGTTTGATCTTTGAAGTTTCAGACATATCTGCAGCAATCATTTGGTGATTCGAATTTTTTTATGCTTTAGCACGTATGTCTTGATCTAGTGTTTGTCGTCTCTGAATTTTTTAGGAAAGTTGTTTCATTTGCTCATCTTCTACTTTGTTGAATCATCCGCTCGATCTTTTCTTTGCTAACTCGGCGTTTCAGTCGACACGATGTTGGTTTACTTAATTGACTCGTTCGTTCAATCTTTTATTTCGTTAACTCAACATCTCAGTCGATTCAAAGTTTCCGCGTCTAGTTGAATCGTCCGCTCAACTTTTATTTCGTTGATTCGACATCATGGTCGATTCAAATTTCATGTGTTTAGTTGAATCATTCGTTCAACTTTTGCTTCATTGATTCGACGTCTTGGTCGATTCAAAGTTTTTGTGTTTAGTCAACTCGTTCGTTCAACTTTTGCTTTGTTGACTCGACATCTTCATCGACCGGAAGTCATTTTACTTAGTTGACTCGTTCATCCAACTTTTACTTAATTGGTGCAACACTCTAGTCGACCTGAAGTCATTTTTCTTAGTTGACTCGTTCGTCCAACTTTTACTTCGTTGGTGTGACACTCTAGTCGACTCGAAGTCATTTTACTTAGTTGACTCGTTCGTCCAACTTTTACTTCGTTAACTCGACATCTAGGTTGATTCAAAGTTTATGTGTTTAGTTCACTCGGGTGTCCAACTTTTACTTCTTTGGTTGATCAAACCAGAAGTTTATTATAAATACTTGACTTGCTTCTTGATTCCTTTTGGGCTTTTATGCCGATTGTTTCGTATAGCTTTGCTACGAAGTTGTTCACCTTTGTGGGTTGTCAATTCCGAAAATGAAACTTTATTGATATTCTTTGACCAATTCTAGCGATCATTGTTTTGGAGTGGCTCCGTTACACTGTGGAGCATTTCTTTTCTTATTTTTGTGTCGCTAATATCTATCCCCATGTTGGCGTCTCGTGCCTCTACCGTTCCTTTTAATTTATGACCTTCTTTGTTTGGACTGTTATTGCTCCCCGTTTGGCATTGCTTGTTAGGGCCTGATAGAGTTTGTCGTTATCAATTCCCTTATAAGCAATTTTGACTGAATTTGTATCCGATGTCAGAGTTTTTGAGTTGGTTTGTGTAACCGCCTTCAGAGCGTTGACCTTTCGACTTCGATATAGGCCTATTCGAGCGGGAGGTGTTTTTTTACCTAGGCGGATGCAGTGTAGGGCAATTATCAATTCCCTAGAACGTTCTTTTGATCCCGTGGCAGCAACATCCGCCTTTTCTTTACCTTTGAACTGTTTGTCTAGTATGCCGATAAACTTGTCTTGTCGTCCTCTTCGGATCCAATGCTCGTTTATTCTTTTAATTTGTAGCAGTCATCGGTATCATGTTCGTGATCCTTGTGAAAAGAGCAGTACCTGCTCTTGTCTCATCCTTCTGGACCTCTATTCATCCTTGTTGGCCAGTTAACATTCTCCCAATTCGATATGTGTTTTAAGATGTCGGTTCGGTTTGTTTTTAGGACGGTGTATGGTTTATATTCTTTCCTCATTATGCTGGTTATTCGCTCATGAATGGGCCATGCCGATTGCGATTTCTTGGATTCCCGCTGGTTGGATTCATTACGTTCGTGGCTCCGATGTTTCTTTGAATGACTATTGTCCTCCTGCGGTCCGTCATCTCGCCTTCTTTCATCTTTCTTTCTCGTTTCCTCGAATGGTTATCCCTCTCATGCTCATTCTTTTTCTTCGCAACTTTCATTTCTTCAAGGGAGATGTGTTTATGTGCTATTTTCAGCAGGACCGCCAAGCCTTTTGGAGGTTTCAAGTTAAGGGCATCGAAGAAGGGGCTTTTCTTTAGTCCGAGAGGACGAAAGTTGCAGTGGTTGTGTCGCCACTGCATCCATCAATCATCGTTAACTTGTTGGTGAAGAGAGTGAAATACTCTAGTAACGTTTTTTTGGGCTTCTGTCGGATGTGCAGGAGGTAGTGGGGTCATTTCCTCATCCACTGACTCCCAATGAATCTGGTAATGAAAGCGGTGGCTAAAGCCTGAAAAAAGTTCACTGACCTCGGCGGTAGGCCGTTGAACCAGTTCATTGTTGTGGACGTGTCTGGTTGGGAAAGTTCTGCACAAGATCAACTCCTTGGTTTCTTTTAGAGCCATCATGTGGTGAAAGTGTCTCAGGTGATCCATTGGGTTGGTGGTACTAAATTTTGGCGGAGTGAACTTTTTTGGCATTGCCTTCTTCATGAGTGCATCGGAAAATGGTGACTTGGCTTACTCGTACAATATATTGGGATATGTGACTCCAATCTTGAACGGGATCTCTGCAATCGTTCCATCGCAGTGTGGAGTCTTGTCTTGGTGGAGTTCGCTATTCTCGACATTTGCCTATTGGGGTTCTACTAGGGCTTCGTCGCTTCCTCGAGTTCGGTTAGTGAAATTTTGTGGAGGTGGTGCTGGAATAGGGTCGGCTGGCTGAATGCGTTCCTGAGTGATTTTCTCCAGCATCTTTGTCATGTATTTTATATTGGCCATGAGCAAATCTACCTGAGGGTTCGTGGCAGCGCCACCGGTTGTTTGGGATGTCTGAACTATTGTGTGCAGGGGATCCACATTCTCGGATGCTATCGGTCCGGTGTTTCGGGCTGCATCTTCTCCCTGAGCTGTGGTGATGCGTCGGTGGGAAAATTGTCGTGATCATTACTGGATTGAGGATCTATAGACTACATTATTTCTTCTTATGGCTTGTTGATCTTTCGTTAGACTGTGGTGAGCTTTGTTACTGTGTTCCGTTTTTAGAAAAAGGAAACTCGTCATTTTCCATAGACAACGCCAAATTGATGCGTCCAAAAATTGTCCTCGTGTGAGTTTGACCTGCAAAACAATTGTTAGACTGCCAAGGACCACCTTTTTGGTGGCCGAAGGCACTTCAATGCTTAAGTCAATAACTCTATTGGAAAAAGGATGTAAATCTGGACAAAACTCAGTTAAAATTGCGTCCCTTTGTCGAATGTTCCCTTTACCTTTTATAATGGTCGTGATTAACTCTCTACGTGACTTAAACATATGAGGCGCAACGGAAGGAGATGTTTATTGTAATAGTCTCATCCTTTATGGAGATGCATTTGGGGAGGCGTAACTCCCTCCACAGCTCTTTTAGGTGCAACGTTTATCTACTTTATGAGAGAACTCATGTCGAGCCTGGATTCATTTGGACCTGGATTTAGGTCCTGTTTGTTTTTCTCATTGGTGGGCCTCGTTCGGGCCTCTGCAGTTGGCTTTATTCTTCCTAGGCTTTATGAGCTGGCCCAATAGATTTGACGTTGTATTCTCGTGATAGATCTTTATGCCACGTGTGCGGCCGTGATAATTGGTCTATTTTGATGTATTATCAATAACAATATTAAATGTCATTTAAAATTTATGATCCAATGAACTTACAATTTTTTTTTATTTTTATGTTGAGCATCCTTTGTGTGATACACTAATTAATAGTTGTACATATAACTCATAATGCAAAACTAAAACAAACCATCATTTTTCTTTATTTTTCTACAAGAATAATTGTCCTATAACCAATCTAAAATGTGAAATGCATAAATTTTCACGAGTTCTATTTGATCTAAAATTTTCAAATTGAAGTTTCAAATTTTCTATGTGAAAATATCGAAATCTATGAAATATTTTTATCGAAAAATGTAATTTTCTTCGTAACCTTTTGGGTTTCACACAAAAATGTCGAAATTTACAAACACAAACTAACATACGTTTCTTTTTTAGCACTTCAAGTTTTAAGACCTCAAAAAAAAGAGAAATATCTCGCAAAATTTCGTATTTTAAGAAATTTCACGAATTCACCATACTTGGTCCGGAGTAGATAAAAAATCTAGTTTTGCCATTGGTAACTCTTATTATCGACCTACAATTCTTTACCATTTTGACCTCTTTGACTAAAATCTTGGGTCCAACACTGATCATAAAAATGCAATACAAGAATCACGATAAACCAATAAACATTGCAAAGATCAAGAAAATGAGAATATATTACTGAAGATGTAAAAACTATGACTAGATAACTCAAGAAATTCATGGTACATATAATATGTGAATGGAAAAAGACAGAAACGGCATAGAAAAGTGGTAATCAGTCAGCTCATTTTGGTACAGTACCAATAATGTGTACCTCAATCACCAATACGAGGCATCATAAACCATAAGTTTATACTCTTTGAAAGTAAAAAAAAAAATGAGAGATATGATATGTTATGGCTTATAAACTAGTTCATTGTTTCCAAATTTCAAGTAAACAAACCTAGGGCAGAATAAATAAAAATTTATAAAATAAATATAAACACTTTAGATTTATCGTGAATCAAATAAATGGCGGTTGATATTTTACATGAGAATTACATAAATTCACGATTAATTTGTTTGAGTTACAAATAAGCAGTTTATGCTTCCACAACTCCTTAAATGTTGATCGATGATGTTAGCCAGAATAATGGGATGATATTTATGAATCAACATGCAAGTATGCAAATAACTATTGCGCAGGCGGAGATAGTTGAGATGAAAACAATGAAATTCAAGTCTTCGCAACCCTATTAACTTCTTTTTTTCTTTACCAAAATGAATTCATAAATTTGAATTTGGAAAGATACAATATGGAAAACAAAAGGTGGTAGGTACTAGTGCTATACCAACCAGGAAGAAATAGGACCTTAGAATCCAACAACCAAAGAGATGATTGTCATTGTCACCTAAAATTAAACCAAGCTATCAACTAGAAGTAATAAGAACAAAAAGTGATATAAAATGATACCATAAACCACAATGTGGATCCAACATATTTTTTAAAGGGGGTCAAAAAAACATTTGACCAATTTCCAAGTGTTTAAAGAAATGGTGATTAATAGTTATGAATACTATGAGGACAGAAATAAAAAATCATACCTATACCACAACTGACATACTAAATTACGTGTGTGTTTTGATCAAAGAAAATTAAAAGCAATGCAAACCAAACACACATTGTCCTCTACATCAATCTATTTCATTATTTTTCAAACTGCCCAAAATTTTCATACACTAAGGTGGAGTTTGTTTTCATCGAGAAGTCAAAAGTTTTTAATAAGCACTTTTATTTTTCTTGTTAGAGTCATTTTAGAAGTTTTATTTCTAATTAAAATCTAGTAAGAAGAAGAACGAACGTCTCTTTTTTTTTTTTTTTTTTCAGATAATTCAATAAAAAATATAGGGCAAACATCCAAGTGATGAAAATGCATGTAACTGAATTCATTCCTAAACAAAAATTGATCTTGCATCAAATAGTTGCAATGAAACAATGTGGGGAAGAGAAAGGAGGTACGTAGTTCCCCAACAAAGAGGAATTGGGGCCTTGCAGTGCAACAACCACAAAGGGATGATGGATTGGTTAATGTCACATATAATGCATTAAACCCTAGCTACCAACTATGAGGACAAAAATATTGAGGGATCATTTCATAACTCTTAATGTTTGATCATACTGTGTAGCCATAAGTACTATGGGTTATTTATTTATTTATTATTATTATTATTTTATTCCTTAAACTCTTCCATCTGAAATGTCGCTGGCAGGGTTTGAACTTTGTATTTGTGATACCATCTGCCCAAGTTTCGAACTCTATATAATTTTATTTTTAATTATTTTTTTTGCCAAGACCTCGTGGACAAGTTTAAAAAAACTTAAAAACATTGAAGTCAATAGTCAACTCTGACATGTAAGATTGTGAAAATTCACGTTGTTTATATGAGTTTAGGGCATCAATTGAGTTGTTAATGCAGTGTGACAGAAACAACATCAGAATCTTTACAACATTGTGAAAATACTTGGGAAGATTTTCACATATAAAGCATATGAGATTAAAAATGCAAAACACTGCACAACCATCTTTATATGAACTTTTGTTATTTATCCAAATTCGAGTTGGATAGGAATTCGAAATTAATGCGTTCAATGTTTAAATTCCTTATTTTATTAAATAAGTTAGGAGAATATCCGATGTGCGAGCAAAACAAAGAAATTGATTGTGCAATTAGTTATTTTCTACGTCAGTTATCATTGTGTTCCACTTGACTACCTTTTGCAAAGGCAGCTACTCCACACCATAATTTTCTCTTTTTTCACATTATTCTACTCTTTTATATAACCAACTTTCTTTTTCACACCATTATACTTTTTCACACCACCTATATAAACAAAAAACCAACATTTTTCCCTCTCCATTCAAATCGAAACTTCATTCCTCCCTCCACATTCGAATCTATTCCCTCTCTCACATTCAAATCTCTTGCAAAATTGAATCCAATATCTTCCCTCTCCCTCAAAATCTCTCCCCTCTCCCTTAAAATCGAAACCGTTAAAAATCGAACCCCAAATCGCAACCTCTCCAAAAAATTTTAGAAAAAACAAAGTAATCTCATGGAAACTCCAGAAATATTTTCAATTATAAAAACAAAGTAAACTTTAGAAAAATTTTCAGAAATCACAAAAAAAATATTGTTCATTAGAGACAATGACCTTGCATTGATCTTGGCGAACAGTAAAAAAATTTGCTGAAATTTCTTGTTTTCACCCGGCCGAAACTGTGCAAGGCAAAAAACCTCGCATTGTTCCAGGCAAGATTTTGCATTTCAGCAAATTTTTTGGACAGATTTGCGCGACTTTAGTAAAATGACCATAACTTTCTCATTTCAAACTATTTTCAAGTAATTCAAGTTGTGTTTATTAGATAACTCAGAGTACTACAACTGTTATGTTTTGATCAACTTGAGAATCGGTCTCGATCAAGCACATAAGTTGGCCAAAAGTCAGGAACACTATCCCCTTTTATTGCGAGACAGATTAGCGCGACTTTAGTAAAATGAACATAATTTGCTCATTTCAAAACATTTTCAAGTGATTCAAGTTGTGTTTTATTAGATAACTCAGAGTACTATAATTATTATGTTTAGATGAGCTTGATAATCTATCTTGATCGAGCATATAAGTTGGCCGAAAGTCATGGACACTATCCCATTTTTATTGCAAGGATTTGCGCGACATTAGTAAAATGATCATAACTTGCTCATTTCAAAACATTTTCAAGTGATTCAAGTTGTATTTATTAGATAACTCATAGTACTACAATTCCCATGTTTTGATGAGATTGAGAATCGGTCTCAATTGAGGGTTTAAATTGGTCAAAAGTTACCCTGTTTTGCCTTTTTTCGTTTTGAATTTGGGTTTTTGTTAAGTTATGCATATTTGTTTATTGGTGGTGTGAGTAAGTAAAAAAAAAACTCAATCGTAATGTGAGAAAGAGGAAATAGTGGTGTGGAGTAGTCGCTGCCTTTTGCAAAACACAACATTACAATATCTAAGGGCGTGTTTGGTTGAATGGAATATTGTTCCATGAGAATTCATGAGGGTGAGCCTACATTTAAAGCTAAATTGAGGTAGCACTCAATATATTTTTTATAATAATGTTGGGAATCAAAAACTTTGCCCGTTGTGACGGTCGATCCCAAGCTCGGATAAAGGAGGGTTGGTGTTAGGTCCGTGACAGGCAACCGTAAAATCCATCACATCCCTCTAGAGAAGGGTTGGTGTTAGGCCCATGACAGCCAACCGTAAAAATTCGTCACATCCCTCTAGAGGAGGGTTGGTGTTGGGCCCGTGACAGGTAACCGTAAAATCTGTCACATCCCTCTGGAGGAGGGGTGAGCCCATGACAACCAACCGTAAAAATTTGTCACATCTCTCTAAAAGGGAGTTGGTGTTGGGTCCACAACAGCTAACCGTAAAATCCATCACATCCCTCTGGAGGAGGGTGTTAGGCTCATGACAGCCAATCGTAAAAATCCGACACATCCCTCCGGAGGAGTGTTGGTGTTGGGCTCGTGACAACCAATCGTAAAAATCCGTCACATCCCTTTGCATGGATTTTGGTTCGAAAAGATTAATATCGGATGACCGCATTGTTTGGAGAACCAAAATACGTATAACCGCCCCAAGAGTATCAAAAATGGGCTGATGATGAATAATGAAAATGAAAGTTTCATAAACATAATAATCATATTCATTGGTCCCCAAAAGTATGTGATTCCTATATTTATAGGAATTTCATTTTCATCATTGATCACAAAACCTAATGGTGTATCGGTGAGTGAACCTTAAATTGGCTTAGATGTAAGTGGTCCCTCTTAAATTTTCATGAAATAAGATTCCATGCAATCAAACACACCCTTAAGTTCCTTATTTCCCAAACCAATCCCTTCATCTCAAACCAGCCCCCTCAATTTCCTTCTGCAGCGGTTTCTTTCACATCTTTATAAATAGCATTAACATCTATTACTAGCATCACTCAAGCCAAACAAAACACACCATGAGCTCTGCCGACACAGGTTCATACACTCCTGAGACCATCCTCATCACTGGTGGTGCAGGCTTCATAGCTTCCCATGTAACAAACCGCCTCGTTCGAAACTATCCCCACTACAAAATTGTAGTTCTAGACAAGCTTGATTACTGCTCAAGCCTACGCAACCTTGCACCTTCCTACAACTCCCCAAACTTCAAGTTTGTTCGCGGTGACATTACGAGTGATGATTTAGTGAGCTACCTTCTGATTACCGAGGGTGTAGACACCATCATGCACTTTGCAGCACAGACCCATGTAGACAATTCCTTTGGCAATTCATTTGAATTTACAAAGAACAATGTCTATGGCACGCATGTTCTCTTGGAAGCCTGTAAGGCTGCAAGGCCTGCAGTGCGACGATTCATCCATGTTAGCACAGATGAGGTGTATGGGGAGACAGAAGCCGATGCTATCGTGGGAAACCATGAGGCTTCCCAGCTTCTACCAACTAATCCGTACTCTGCCACAAAGGCAGGTGCTGAGATGCTGGTCATGGCCTATGCGAGATCCTATGGCCTGCCTGTTGTCACCACTCGGGGAAATAATGTGTATGGTCCTAATCAATTCCCTGAGAAGCTCATTCCCAAGTTTCTTCTCCTTGCCATGCAAGGACAGAAACTCCCCATACATGGAGATGGATC
The DNA here is from genome assembly GCA_963556465.1 of Berberis vulgaris. Lineage (NCBI taxonomy): Eukaryota > Viridiplantae > Streptophyta > Magnoliopsida > Ranunculales > Berberidaceae > Berberis > Berberis vulgaris. The sequence continues at coordinate 13,160,716 of OY747130.1, read as the reverse complement.
GAACGTGCGTAGCTACCTCTACTGCGAGGATGTGGCCGAAGCATTTGATGTTGTACTACACAAAGGCCATGTGGGAAACATCTACAACATTGGAACACATAGGGAGAGAAGAGTGATTGATGTTGCCAGTAACATCTGTCAACTCTTCAATTTGAATGCTAAGGATACCATAACTTTTGTCGAAAACCGACCTTTTAATGACCAACGGTACTTCCTGGACATGAAGAAGCTTACAGATCTCGGCTGGTCAGAGAAGACGACCTGGGAAGAAGGCCTGGGGAAAACGAAAGATTGGTATACTCAGAATTCAGGCTGGTGGGGAGATGTCTCTGGTGCCCTTCTTCCTCATCCTCGGATGCTACCCATGGCTGGCATCGAGCGAAAATCTGATACTAGTGCAAATCAGATTCAGATTTCTCCTCTGGAACAAAAGTCTAATGCACCTACCAATTCAGCACAGAAGTTGCAGTTCTTAATCTATGGAAAGACAGGATGGATAGGTGGACTATTGGGAGAGATCTGTAAGAAACAGGGGATTGATTTCGAGTATGGGAAAGCAAGATTACAGAACAAGGACCAAATTGAGAATGATTTGAGAACCGTGAAGCCTACACATGTCCTCAATGCTGCTGGAGTTACTGGCAGGCCTAATGTTGATTGGTGTGAATCCCATAAAGAAGAAACAATCCAAACCAATGTCGTCGGAACCCTGACTCTTGCTGGTGTCTGCAAGAATCATGATCTGTTACTCATGAATTTTGCCACAGGATGTATATTTGAATATGATCAAGAACATCCAGAGGGAAGTGGGGTGGGGTTCAAGGAAGAAGACACTCCCAATTTCACTGGCTCATTCTATTCCAAGACCAAAGCAATGGTAATCAAGTCAACTACTCGTTCTATCTTGCCAAGTTTTTATAATTTCGGTGAGTGGTAATGCTAACATATTTATGACGGATTCTTAACAGGTTGAAGATCTTCTCAGCAATTACAAGAATGTTTGCACCTTACGGGTTAGAATGCCAATCTCTTCAGACCTGCGCAACCCCAGAAACTTCATCACCAAAATATCAAAGTATGAAAAAGTTGTAAACATCCCAAATAGCATGACAGTTTTAGATGAGCTTCTACCAATCTCAATTGAAATGGCAAAGAGGAATTTAACTGGAGTTTGGAACTTCACAAACCCAGGAGTTGTTAGTCACAATGAGATCCTTGAGATGTATAGAGATTATGTAGATCCAAATTTCAAGTGGACAAACTTCACACTTGAGGAGCAGGCAAACGTGATTGTAGCCCCGCGAAGTAACAATGAACTTGACGCTTCAAAGCTTAAAAAAGAGTTTCCAGAAATGCTGCCAATCAAAGAGTCCATACTGAAGTATGTCTTCGTGCCAAAGAAAAACAATGGATCAGTTTAAAGCAGGGTGGTCCTTTCAAGTAGCTCCATAATTTATGTTTCTCCCCTTTGTTGTGTCTGAAAAGGATCCTATGTTGGGATCTGTCTCTATGTTGAATAAATTTTCAGGAGAAGACTGTGATAATCATTTTAATTTCTTTTCATGCCTAAAGAAGAAAAATCTAATAAAGAATTGATGAATCCTCCTAGAGGTAACCCAGCAAACTTCCTCCATTCTCCATCTCTGCATAAAGAGTCCATCCATCAGAGCATTACCATGATCATCAGAGACCAATCATACAGCTAACAGTAAATTCAGTGTAACAAGGACACAGGAACATGGCCAGACAGGGGCAGAAAGCACCAGTTGTGGTAAGACAATTCATATGGAATCCCATCAAAGTATGTCGGTGTGTGAACCAAAATGTTCCCAACGCAATAAATTCTTAGGACAGAGACCCTTGTCCCTTGTTAGATAGCAATAGATTATTAAAAATGGCTTGGCAAGAATTTAACGAGGGTTTGGAGAACAGAGGAAAAAGGGAAGGAGAAAACAAGAACCCCAAAAAAATAAAAAATTGTATGAGTTTTTCAAAAAAACCCACCTTAACAGTTTACAAGTGAGCAAAATACACTAAGGACACTTTACTAATAAATATTGCAGATTCAGAAAAGAGACTGACACTGCAGAACGGATGTAATTTTGGTTGAGAGCCTAGAGCAACAATACTTGGGAAGGTCTTCTCAAGGGAGATTTGTACAGTTTTGTAAGATACATAGGCTCTTTCAGAAGGAAGCTCGTGACTACTATCCCACTGACATTGTGTCCATCAATGAAGCAACATTTCTGGTTGGACCAAATTGTTCAGAGACTTTAAGGGTGACCAACCAGTATCCGACGCAATGGCCTACTCATTGAAGGTTCCATTAAGTTTACCAACCACTTAAAGAAAGCATCACACTCATTTCCTCAACATCTTAATGGGACTCTGATATTATTTCCTGAAACTTCACATACCAGCAAAAGGTGTTTACATTAGTTTGATCGATCAAAACATTCCTCGAATGATCAGTGATGCACAAGCTTACATATCCTTTGTAGCTTCTACATGTCACGATGAACATTTTGCCATAAACACAAGGGGACTGAGTCGGCCCTAACTTGATTAGAGAATTCCTAATCTTTCATCCAATCAAAGCCACAATAGCTTACTAAAAACAAGTGAAGTAAAAAGAACCTAAATCTCTGCAACCTCCACCAATGTTCCTATTACCACAAGCTTCCTAAAGTACAGAACCGATGAGAACCCACTTGATCCTCTACCCCGTAACATCCACAAAATTTTCCTTCAACAGTATCAAAAGGTAAATGAAAATACACAAGATATGATGGCCATTGGTACTTGACATTATTTTACATTGAATCTTCCATCCGGGAGGGTAGCGTGTTAAAGCTCAAAACGACACCTTGTAAATGGAAATTTCTGCCATTCAAATATCTTTCTCAGGGTTTTTTTTTTTTGTTCTTGTGGATGTTTCTGTGTTTTCATTAAAAAAAAAAAAAAAATCTATGTAGCAAATATAGTGAACACAATCTTAATCAAAACCAAAGACCAACATAATCCTTCCTTCATACAGGTGGCAAAACTCATGAACTAACAACTAGAATGTGAAAATGCAACCACATTGAAGATGACATTCACTTATTGTATTAACCAAGCAACCTTTACAGTATAACATCATCATCATCATCATCATCAAAGCCCATTCCCGAGATTTTCGGGGTCGGCTACATGAATTTTGGTTCTCCAAGCAATGCGATCTTCCCACATTTCCTCACCTAATCCAAGCTCAATGATATCTTCATTCACCGTCTTCATCCAAGTTTTCAACGGTCGTCCCCTCCGTCTACACCCTCCATTAACTTGCCAATCTAAACATTTTCTAATTGGCGCCGTGCTCGGTCTCCTCCGCACATGACCAAACCAAGTTAAACGTCTTTCTCTAATTTTTTCCTCTATGGGCGCTACACCTAAGTACTTTACAGTATAACATATTTATAAAAAATGTAACAAAGAAAAGCAACAAACAGGAGACCTGATAAGAAATAGATTAAAACACACTGATTCTACTTGTATTGAATCCCATAAGATCAAGTAGCCAAAGATATTCACCGATCCAAAACTTGAATAAATTAACTCATACATACTTCATACATGTATATACAAAAGACATTTACAGCTACGGCTGGTAAAGTATTCCTAGTTTTCAGGCTACCATAATTTCCTGAACAGAAATATATACAGACAAAAGGTGAGATAGTTGCACAGCCATTCCTCATGTAGCGCAGAGATATCGAAAGGTTAGTAAAAAAAATCAATGCTAGCAGCAAGCAGTTACATCAACATAGTTGGAAGTGACGCAGTTTCACCAAAGTAAGCAGTTATACCCTTTAACCTACGCTCTACGTAGTTTTCTTCAACCTGCAGGCGACAAACTAGTTATACCCAAGGAGAAGAAATATATATTTGGTGATGATGCAAGACAAAAGATAGATATACATATCAAGAGGCCTAAAAGACAATTGTACAAATGACCGAACACTAAAGAACTCAATGTGGGTGACAAGAAAGTGGAGACAATTAACCAAAATTGCAGAGGAATTAACACAAACAAAGATATGTAATGGTGCTATTAATGAAGGCAATGGCAAAAAGAGGGTACACAGCTCTAGATAAAAATTACCTCAAGAGATATTGGAGGTGAAGATAACCAAGAAAGCTCTTCCACTTGGTGCAAGTTCACATTACGAGGTAAAAACATGATGACATTAGGTGTTATCTTCTGAGCGGCTTGAAAGATTGAGTATCTGTAAATTAACTGTAATTAGTTCTAGAAACAATAGAAGAAAGAAACAATGATAAATCAGAAGTATACACCCTGTATTCCTTTTGACTGGAAATGCACTTCGATTTAACATCTAAATCATCACATGCAAAATACTCAAAGAGAATAACTACATTTCTAACTTTGTTTCATTTAACACCAGTGCTATGTACACTAAGCTAATCTGTCCATACCTAATTCCAAATTCAACAAAAAAAAGGTCGTTAACAGCCAATTAACCATCAACAATGCTATGTTTCGCTTCCCTCTAAAAATGCCATTGCCTATACATTGATACTTCTCATAGGAACTTATGAATTCTCGAAAGCAATGAGTTACTAAAAATAAAAGTATCATAGAATTCTCGAAATTAATCAGTTGCTAAGACACTCAGAAAAGGATTGATTTCAATAGATAGGCAAATAAACCACATAATAGAATATCGTTGTCAAGTACTTTAAGAATAAAAGCTTATGACTCTCTAAACCATACCTGCAGGGGATATCATAACAAGTTTCATTTCCATGAATTTTGAAAATTATATAGTTTCATTAATCCCTTATTTTTCTTATTTTTTTATTTTCTTCTTTTATTTAAAGGTAAATCATTATATAGGTTCATTAATCCCTTATTTTTCTTTTTCTTTTTTGTCTATTTTCTATAAAGGTAAATTTTAAAATGTCAAAAAAATACAACATACTGGATATGCAAACTCATATTTATCAATTCGCTGCAAACATGTATCTCTTATAGAACAATAAAGAGTGTAGAAATCTCCTTGATCATTAGTCTTGTAATGGAGTTGTCCCATTTCATATTCAACAAAAACAAGACATTACCACAAAGCACATACCCATCTTTTGGTTTCAGCAGATCAAGAGTGAAATTCTCAATGGTTCCATAACTTGGACCTCCCCATGGTGGAGAGAGGAACACCACATCTCCCTGAAAATTTGATATAAGAAAATGACGAGGAAAACTATAATTGAGATATGGAAAGAAACGCACACCAAGGAAACCATATATCTTCTTCATTTTATTAATATCCTTTAAAAACCCGATCACTTCGCAGGAAAAAAAAAGTTATAAATATCCTGATACACAAAAGAAACTAGATTGTTGCTCCCAAATCCCACCTGCATATCATGTCAAGACATTCAATTAAACCTCAAAAAGAGCTAGTGTAGATCACTAGAACATACCTTTAGGGATGGAGCAAGTTGAAAAAAATCTCCAATGACAAAGTCAATGTAATCTTCCACTCCATATATCCTCGCATTATTGGTAGCCAACCTAACTTTTTGAGGATCAATCTCAATTGCAATAACATGATAACCCCTATGCTTACAAAAATAACAATTAATCTTCATTATCAGTAAATGTTAAACTTGCACCATACAAAAAGCCAAAAATAAAAAAGCATTGGACGTGGTTGAAGAAATCTGAAACAAATAAAAATAAAAGAACAAAACCATAGGTCGGTGAAAAATGGCAGGAAAACACGCATATTTCGTTGTACTAAAATAAAATCGTGGATGATGCATTCTCGGTAGCTCAATTTTGCACATTGGAATGGTGGCACAACTTAAGTGTGTGAAATGGGCATTCATCAAGATAACTAAGATATGTCTAGTAGCAGATAAGAGAATGGAATATTGCAATGTATTATTGCATTTGTAATCACATATGGGAATTGAACAATCGAATGGGAGGGACCAAAGAATTTCCGCAGAAATGTGAATTGGATGACATCTACAATTTCCACAATTAAACATACCCTACCGATTTCTACAAAAAATGTCCATTTCTCCCCATTTTCAACATACTTTAAGCTGATAAGTTTTGATTTTCCGCATAAGCGCATGCACAAAAACACAATGTAGTGTATGTTAGTGACCCTTAAAAACATAGCACATTGTCACACATAGCAAGAAACATACAATGCACAAAAACATATTGTTACTGGAGAGTAACCAAAAGAACACCAAAACTGAATACAATCACTAAATAAATAAATAATATTTATTTGTTTGCCAAAGGCAAGCTAGGGTTGGAGGAGTCCACCAAATTTATTAACCAAAAACAAACATAACAAAACAAAGGATGGATCCTGTATCACCCCCAAGCGGGTGCCAACCTAGTTGAGATGCAATTACTTAATATATTCGACACACAATTAATCCCCATTTCGTGAAGCAAAATTAAGGAACTTACATTGTTGCAAACTGAATAGCATTTCCACCAACCCCGGCAAAAGCATCAATCACAAGTCCACCACAACACCTCTCAGCATGTCGAATCGCAATCTCCTCCGAGGTCACCGAGAACCATCCTTCTTCATCCATTCTAATCCCCTCATCGAACCTAGAAAAAAGATTGTACCTCTGAACCCAATACTTCCTAACAAGTCGACTGATCCCTTCAGCTACTATTGAACTCTTATTACTAATTCCCTTCACAGCTAATGTTCGCTTACAACTTATCCCTTCAACTGCTACTTTATGTTTCTTAACCAAACACAACGAAGAAAAAAAAGAAAAAAAAAGGTGTGATCTTTAGAGTGGAAGCTGAAGAGATTGGAAATTGAATTGAGAAATGGAGTTAGGGTTTTGTTTTTACCTCGCCTTCGCTTTCCTCTGCGATTCTTTTTCTTTCGAGGCTTTGCAGCTTGAGTTAACTCGGCTTCTGTCATTGCGGTCTCCTCGCACCAAATGGAAGAGGCGGGAATGCGAAACGAGAAGATATTCCTCCTCAAGTCTTCGCTATCTGTATCCTGTGATTATCATCGTGTGATTTCAGCTTTCAAAGTGAGTCCTTTGATTACCTGGGTCCGATTTGTGCTTGGAGTAGGGATGGCAACGGGGCGGATTGGGGCGGATTTGAACAAATCCATCCCCGATCCGTCAGTAATAACGGATCCCCGATCCGCCCCGCCAATCCGTTTACAATTTTACTCCTAAATCCATAACCGCCCCGTGCGGATGAGCGGATATCCGCCCCGCTCCGCCAATCCGCACAAACTTATAACAAAATTAAAAAATTAATCTCTGAATTCGTACAAAAACAATAAAAAAATTCTGAATTAATTACAAAATATTCTGAATTAATTACAAAAAAATTCTGAATTAATTACAAAGAATTCGTATAAAAAATTAAAAATTACAAAAAAAATCTGCTGAATTAATGATCAGTGAGATGAGATCTGTTGAGATCTGATCTAAGATCAAATGTGATCAGATCTAAGATCAAAGATCAGAGATCAGATCTGGATCTAAGATCGGATCGTAGATCTGGAATCAGAGATCGTAGATCTGGAATCAGAGATCTAAGATCAGATCTGGATCAAGGATCAAAGATCAGATCTGGATCTAAGATCAGATCTGCATCTAAGATCAGATCTGCATCTAAGATCAAAGATCAGATCTGGATCTAAGATCAAAGAAGAGATCGGATCTGGATCAAAGATCAGATCGCAGATCTAGATCTAAAGGAGGAGATCTGGATCTAAAGGAGGAGATCTGGATCTAAAGGAGAAGGAGAAGGAGAAGGAGAAGGGAAGACGACCGGACGACGACGCCTTCGCTATGAGAGAGAAGAGGCGGCCAACGGGCCGAGCTTGAGCTTCGCCTTCGCTGTGAGCCTGTGGGAGAGATCAGAGAAGAAGAGGCGGACAAGCTTTGCCTTGACTCTTGAGCGTTGGCTGTGAGAGAGAAGAAGAGGCGGACGACCCCCGCCTTCGCTGCTCCACTGTGAGAGAGAAGAAGAGGCGGACGGCTCCGCCTTCGCTGTGGTCCTCCGCCTGTCGGCCTGTGCGCCTTCGGCGCTTCACTCTCGAATCCCTCTGTGGGAGTGTGAGAGGCAGAGAGGGCTGCGAGTGTGAGAGGCAGAGAGGGCTGCGAGTGTCTCTGTGTGTGTGAGATGTGTGAGTGTGAGAGGCAGAGAGGGAGGAGAGACGGGCGTGTGAGGGAGGGATAAGGGTTTAATCCCTTTATATATGGGAAGGGTATTATTGTAATGTTTTCTAATAAACGGATAAACGGATATCCGCGGGGCGGATGTGGCCAAATCCGTATCCGCCCCGAATAGTGAACGGATATTTTTTGGATACCCAAAATCACCCGAAAACCCATTCAGCCATATCCAAATCCGCCCCAAACGGATTGGGTGGGGCGGATATCCGTGAAAATCCGCCCCACTGCCATCCCTAGCTTGGAGGGTGGTTGCACGAAATTCGTGAAAGAAAAGATGTAAATAAATAAACTTATTAAACACCCCCTTAAATTAGGGGTGGGCACGGGACGGGATGGGACGAGATATACCCATCCCTATCCCATCCCGTTCATACGGGATCGGGACGGGACGGGATGAGAAAAACCCCATCCCGACCTCGTCCCATCCCAAACGGGTTCGGGACGGGACGGGACAGGACGGGATCAGCGTGCTAATCATATATAAAAAAAATTTTGGACAACAATTGTGATGGTTATGATTTGATCATAGCTAAGGGTCTAATTTAATGGATTCAAATCCAAGTTCCCACTTAAATTCGTTCACAAACACAACAAGATCAACAAAACAAGTGACAATACTGTTTATTTGGAAAGTACCATTTATAGGTATTTCAGTCGAGATGCTTGAACAAGTATACACATTTTCTTTTGCTAAATAAAAAAAGACACTAATTAAATTAGATTACATACATGCTACACAATACTATAGAAGACATAGGTGTAATAGTTGACATTTATGCCTTTTACTTCACACATACTAAGAAAGCATTAGTATTATAAGATTACTATATGGTATATCCTAATGATTGACATTAACCAAGAACTTCGCGCAATTTCACAATTCTAAAATAAATAATTAAATAAAAATATTAATAATTAATATTAATAAATTAGTTCGGGACGGGACGGGATTGGCGGGATTGAAAATCTTCATCCCATCCCATCCCATTCTAGATCGGGACGGGACGGGATCGGGATGAAATTATTCAATCCCATTAAGACCCGAAAAAATCGGGACGGGATGGGACGGGATCGGGACGGGAACGGGATTGCGGGATGGGATGCCCACCCCTACCTTAAATAGATTTCAAGTATTTTTTAAATTCACAATATAATTAACAATGTAGTAAAAAATCACAAAGTTCAAACATACAACTATAAATTCAAGTAATAATCACTTAAATTCTTATATCAAAAGTCTCTCAATAGTCATTTTTTCATACAATTACATATTATACAAGATAAAATTTCAACACATTATTATAATAAACTTTCAAACCTCTTTGAATTCCTAATTGGTTCAAATGTATCACTAAGAGCTGTTTGACAACAATATTGATCTTATTACATATTACAACTATAAAAGTTTATAAACATGTTCATAAGGGTGAAGTATCACTCACGAACAACTCCTACCAATTTAATTTTCAAAAAAAAAAAAAAACTCCTACTAAATGGCCCATAATGGGATATTGTGGATAAGTAGCAAAGTTAGGCTAAAACGACTATCCTCAGTGGACGATGAATCATAACATTTTTGTTGTTGGAAATGGATCACCCTCCCCCATTGACTCTAACTATTATCAGAAGATGAATCATATCCAACTGATCCAGAAATACTCATACCGTCGAAGGTGGATGAAAGATAATCAACTTCAATGTCATCAAAACTATGTGAATGGGTGTGGTCAATCTCATCCTCATTGAACATCGGTAGATATGCATGGTTTCTTGCCCTCTTAAAACGTGAACCATGATCTACATCTCGAGTCTCAAAATGATTTCTATACTGTAATTCCTCGCATGTGAATGTCAACAGATCCATTGCATCACCAGTATCTGTGGTTGTTTCAGTACCACCATTCCCTCCATAATGACCGACATCATCATCACTATCATTATCACTACTACCACCACTCTCATTATCAACATTCTCACCACCATCACTGACTTGGTCATCATTTTACTCATCTAGAGTAGGCAATACGGGTTCTTTGTCAAGGTTTGAAACTTGCATTACTTCAACCTCCTTTATCCTACAAACGACATAAGGATTTGGTCCACCTTGTGGTGTATTGAATAGTGGTTCACCAATCTCCTTTACCCATGAGTAGATTAGTTCTTCATTATCCTCAACATTTTGAAATATCTCAGTCAAATCAATATCAATTGGTCTTCTGCTTCCAACTGTAAAACCATCTTCACTTATATATTTCAAACGTAACCTCATGTTGTAGTAAACAAATACAAATTTCATTAGATTCTCATAGCCTATCATATTGATTATTTTGTTATGAATAAGGTCAAAAGTACTCTAATTTCTTTCATAACTTGACAAAGATGAAGTCTGAGAAAGGATCCTCATGACAATAGTTCTCAAGTTGGGAAACAATCTCCCATACAAACGCCACCACTCAGCTACAAATATTAATTTATTTAAGTTTTTAATTGTGAAAAAGGTTCACATAGTATTAAAAATATGTAAACTTCAACAAAAGAAAACTAACTTGGTTGTGTATTATGTCTCTCTACTCTAGCTGCTGGTGTGGAAAATGATCTCATAGGTTCTCTAAAAGACTTCAACTGTAGGTAAGGTTGTAAAAGGTCATATTCATATGAAATTCATATTTTAATATAACAATCCTTGAATATATGAATTGATATCATTAGCTTTTGCATAATCAATGTTGGGTCAGCGACATGTGAAATTAATCTCATCATTACAACTTTCGCCGTCTCTTCAAATATCTCATCATTTCCAAGATTATCATCGTATTAAATTTTGGGTTAAGATAATAAGTTGTCCATGGTATAATAATATATGGTATAAAGACAAAGATAAATAATTCTAATACCCTATAATAAACAAAGTTATTCTTTACATACCAGTTAGATTGAGCGGTTGTAGCATTTTCTTCTCTTCATTGAATGATTTAAATGAACGAACCATGTTGCCGATCACTATTTTTACTAGCTCTTTCATCTTTGCCATTTGCATTAACACATAACTCATAGTAGGTTTCTTGTCACCATCCAACAATTTCAAGACTCGAACAATGGGACTAAGGATCACTGCAATTCACATACGAAGTTTCAAAAGCTTAAATTTCCTACTAACCCCTCAAAATCTTACATAGAAATATTACATTGATCAAATGCATTCCATTCATTACTTGCAAACATTTTTCTAAGTCCATTATTCCTTTCAAACATGCTCTCTAATGCAACATAATGAGTGCAAATTTTGAGTAAGACCTGGTATAATAATGTCACCCCCACAAGAAGTCTTCATCATTGCTAGGATTCTATGGTAGTTGTAAATGTAATTATTGATTTTCTTCACATTTTTCACAACATTCTCAAATAGAGATAGATCGTCCGGTTAACCGACCCAATTATCCCAAGAAGGAGGACTGGACTGGTCTTTTAATGATCGAATTTTATGGACCGAGCCCGGATCGGTTAAGAGCGGTTAACTGATATTTCGAGTCGGGTTGGGCTTGGTCCAATCCCTATTTCAACGCATATTTTTTCTTTTTCTCTTCCTCCCCCTCTCCCTCCCCTTCCCCATCTCCATCTGCAATCCACAACAACAAACAACCCGACAATAGCAGCTTGCCTCGTTGCTGCCCACCACCCTTCACTTCCTTTCTCCTCTCTCTCATCCTCCCCCATCTCTTATTTCTTTCCTTTTTTCCTTTATTTCTTTTCCAAGCAAACAACACAATAATGGGAGGTGGAACAGCCATGCGAGCAGCAGCGAAGGGTTCAGAATCAGCAGCGGGCTACGAGGCGCCATAGTGACTTTTATAAAATCAAAACAAGCAAATTCATTCAAAACTCAAAACCATCTTCAACGCACAATCTGACATGTTTCAGATCTTCCTCATATAATCATTGAGATGGAAACTGATGTTAGCATCAATCCCCTAAACGTGATTGCGGTCTGATCGTATGCCCTGTAAAACAGAAAATCCAAATAATTAAATTCACCAAATTGATGAAACCTCTCACTCAAACAAAAACAATTTTTTCCAAAAACCCAAATCGCAAATTCCACCAAAAAATTGTTAATTAATTAATTTTTAAAAATACCTGGGCTGGGTAACAAACAGGTTATGGGAATTGGAATCGTCCTAGAAACGAGAAATTTTGCCTGATCTGAGTTTTGGCACCGACGATGAAAATAACATTAAAAACTGACCTGAACTAGCTGGATCGATTCGGTCTGATTTTTGGTCTTAAATGCCCCGCTCTACTCTTGTTAATGTAAACAATCACAGACAATCACAGACAGCTAATACAAACAGCATCACAGACAGAAACTGTTAGCTAGTTTGTTAGCTAGTCAATACTCTGTTAGCTAGTCTGTTAGCTAGTCAATACTCTGTTAGCTAGTTTGTTAGTCTGTTAATCAGCAGGCTATATATATAAGAGCCTCTTCATGTACACTGATACAATACAATGATATAGAGAATTGTTCAGAATCATTTCTACTTCATATCATAACATGGTATCAGAGCAGTGAAAGAGTCATTTTTTTTTTTCTCTATTAGAAGTTAAACATGTTCTGTCATCTTCAATCATCTTCATCATTGATGAGTTCAACCTTCCATAGCAATATCAATGGCAGATTCAACTTCATCTTCTAGTGCTACTTTCCTTGCAAATCCGAGAATGACAGAGTCCAAACCAGTTGTGTTTACGCATGTTCTATCTGTAAAACTTGATGAACACAACTATTTGTTGTGGAAGCAGCAAGTGTTGGCCACCATCAAAGGTCATAAACTTCAGAGATTCATTGAAAAGGATTCGTTTCCACCAAGGTTTCTATCGATTGAAGACCAGGAAAGTGGATCTGTTAACACAGAGTTCATCAACTGGGAACAACAAGATCAGTTGTTGTTTTCATGGCTTCTTTCTTCTATGTCTCAACCTTTACTCACAAGGTTAGTTGGCTGTAACACTTCTGAACAGGTTTGGCAAACTCTTGAAACATATTTCAATTCTCAAACCATAGCCAAAGTGTCTCAATTCCGAAATCAGTTGCAGAATTTCAAGAAAAGAGATCTTTCAATCAACGATTATCTACTCAAGTTAAAATCCATCATCGATCAATTAGCTTCTGTAGGATATCCACTTTCGTCAAGAGATCATATCAATGCAATATTTGATGGATTACCACAAGCTTATGACACCTTTATAATATCAGTCAGTTCCAGATCTGATGTCTATAGTGTTGCAGAGGTTGAATCCTTGTTACTAGCTCAAGAAACAAGGATTGAAAGATATTTGAAGGATCTTGACATTTCTAGCTCTATAAATGTTGCTCAGACTTCGTATAGGCCTTCATCTAGATCATTTATCTCAAATTCATCTAGAGGAGCAAGGTTTCCATCAAGAGGAGGAGGAAGGTTTGGTTCTGGCAGAGGTTTTAAGCAATCTGGTTATCAGGCTAGTTATCAATCTGGAAATAAACCTCAATGCCAAATCTGTGGCAAGGTAGGCCATCTAGCTATCAAGTGTTATCACAGGTTTGATACAAATGTGTCAAACTACTGGAACTCGTCATCATCTAGTACATCTTCTCAGACAAGTTCAGCTCCTCACCAGGCTCCTCACCAAGCTTATTCTGTTTCCAGTCAATCTGCTTATGGTCAGCATATTCCTTCTTCTTGGAGTTCTGCATCTCAGTTGCCACTGCAATCACATGGTGTATCTTCATCAGTAGATCATAGATGGTATCCGGATTCTGGAGCAACTGATCATTGCACACCATTTGCTCAGAATTTGTCAACATCAATGCCATATCAGGGTAATGAGCATATACATGTTGGAGATGGATCAGCTTTGCAAATACAGAATGTTGGTCAGTCTCTTTTACACTCTTCAAATTCATCTAGACCACTGCTTCTTAAAAACATATTTCAAGTACCAAAGTTAACTAAAAACCTACTTAGTGTTTCAAGATTTTCTAGAGATAATAGAGTCTTCTTTGAATTCCACCCTGACTTCTGTTTTGTCAAGGACCAGGACACCAGACAAGTCCTCTTGGAAGGGAGGCTTAACAAAGGTCTTTATGTTTTCCCATCTATGACATTTGATACCTGCAATCCACGCAATCCAGTGTCTTCTTCCAGTTCTTGTAATCCAGTGTCACCTTCAAGTTCCAGTTCTACTGATGATCCTTCTTCATTTTCAGTTCAAACAATCACATCTGATTCTACTGGTGATACTTCTTTGTTACATCTTTGGCATGCTCGCCTTGGGCATCCTTCTTTTTCACTTGTACAAAAGTTACTTGCTAAGTGTAACATTTCTGTTTCTCACAATAATAAAGAACTGTGTACTTCTTGCTGTTTAGGAAAGATACACAAGTTTCCATTTTCATCTTCTTCTACTGTATTCAATAAGCCATTAGAGCTTATACATACTGATCTTTGGGGTCCTGCTTCTACTATATCTTCCAATGGTTATCGATATTACATTCATTTCATCGATGCATTTAGTCGGTTTACTTGGGTATACTTGTTAAGAAACAAGTCTGATGCTTATTCTACTTTTGTCAAATTTAAGTCTCAAGTTGAATTAGAATTTGGTATCCCAATCAAATGTATTCAGTCTGATTGGGGAGGTGAGTATAGGTCTTTCTCAACTTTTCTATCTCAGCATGGCATCAGACATAGGTTGGCATGTCCTACCACTCATCAACAAAATGGTATTGCTGAGAGAAAACACAGACACATCATTGAGTCAGCGTTAACCCTTATTGCTCATGCCTCTCTTCCTATGAAATTTTGGGATGAGGCAGTTCGGACATCAGTGTATCTACTCAATCGAGTTCCTTCTACTGTGTTGAATGGATTATCTCCATTTGAGAAGTTATATAAAAAGCTTCCTGATTATACTTTTCTAAAAGTTTTTGGTTGTTCTTGTTTTCCAAACACAAGACCTTACAATGCACACAAGCTTCAATTCAGGTCAGTGGAGTGTACTTTTCTTGGGTATAGCCTACAACACAAGGGATATAAGTGTTTGTCTCCAACTGGTAGGGTCTTTATTTCCAGAGATGTCATATTCAATGAGTCCTTTTTCCCATATTCTAAACAGCAGTCTCAGTCCTCATTACCTAGTTTCTCTTCCCCTGTTTCTACTCCTGCAAGTATATCTAGAGTGTCTACTTGTAGTCCTATGCATACTATTAGTCATGATCCTCTTCCTGGTCCAACAACTGGCTCCCCACATATTCCTGGTGACAATGCATTGTCTTCTGACTTTACTGATGGACAGCACAGAGGCCTGTTTGATGCTCAGCATACTGATCAGCATAATGGTCAGCATACTGGTCAGCAAAGTCACTTTACTGATGGACAGCACAGAGGCCTGTTTGATGCTCAGCATACTGATCAGCATACTGGTCAGCAAAGTCAGCATATTATTCAGCACAATGGTGTTCCTGATGGACATTTAACTGGTCATACTGAGGATACTGGTCAGCAAAGTCATGCTCAGCATATTATTCAGCACGATGGTGTTCCTAATGGTCATTTACCTGGTCATACTGAGGATACTACTGGTCTTACTAGTGGTCAGTACAGAGGTCTTACTAATGCTCAGAACAGTGGTTTACATAATGGTCAGAATAATATTCAGCATACTCATCAGCAACATCAGCAACAAGGTCTACATGATGTCTCTACTTCTACTCCTAGTCATCCAATGGTAACAAGGTCTAAAAATGGTATCTATAAACCTAAAGTGTATATGGCATCTGCTGAACCATTGAGTTTGAATGAAGCTCTGAACACACCTCATTGGTGTGAGGCTATGCAAGCTGAATATCTAGCATTGGTCAGAAATAACACATGGTCACTGGTAGACCTTCCATCCCATAGATCAGTCATTGGCTGTAAATGGATATTCAAAGTGAAGGAGAATTCTGATGGCACTGTCCATAAGTATAAAGCTCGCTTAGTGGCTCGAGGTTTTCAACAGGTAGAAGGTTTTGATTTTGATGAAACTTTCAGTCCGGTGGTTAAACCACCTACCATTAGAGTGGTTCTCTCAGCGGCTCTCACATTTGGGTGGAAAGTTGTTCAGTTAGATGTTAACAATGCTTTCTTAAATGGTGACTTGTTAGAGGAGGTCTACATGATGCAACCTCCTGGATTTGTTGATCCATCACGACCCAGAGCTGTGTGCAAACTTGTCAAGGCGTTATATGGTTTGAAGCAAGCGCCTCGAGCATGGTTTGATAAACTTCAACATACTCTATTTCAGTTCGGCTTTATTTCTGCTAAGTCAGATTCTTCTCTCTTTATTAGACATGGTCCTTCTCCCATTTTTCTTCTGGTCTATGTGGATGATATCCTAGTTACTGGTGCAAACTCTTCTGATGTAACTCAGTTAATTCAACAGCTTAATGCTCAGTTTTCATTGAAGGATCTCGGCCTTGTTAATTACTTTCTTGGCATCCAAGTTCACCACTTTGATAATGGAATGTTTCTATCTCAGACAAAGTATATTCATGATCTTCTCTGTCGTGCTAAGATGCAGTTTGCAAAAGGTTTGCCTACACCCATGAGTGGTGGTGAGAAGTTGTTTGCCAAGGGCAGTGATCCTGTTCAAGATGTACACTTGTATAGAAGTATTGTAGGCGCATTGCAATATGTAACTATCACAAGACCAGAACTGGCTTATTCTGTAAATCGAGTGTGTCAGTTCATGCAAGCCCCTCTGGAATCTCATTGGCGAGTAGTAAAAAGGATTTTGAGGTATCTTCAAGCTACATCTGATTTTGGTCTTCAACTTACTCCTACTCCCTCATTTAAATTGACTGGGTTTTGTGATGCTGATTGGGCATCTGATCCCAATGATAGGAGGTCTACCTCAGGGTATTGTGTTTACTTAGGCAATAATCTCATATCCTGGTCTTCAAAGAAACAAAGTGTTGTCTCCAGAAGCAGTACTGAGGCAGAGTATAGAAGTCTGGCCTCAGTTACAGCAGAGCTTTCATGGCTTCATTCCCTATTCTCTGAGCTTAAGCTTCCTTGTACGCCTCCTACAGTTTGGTGTGATAATAAAAGCACAGTTTTATTGAGTGCTAATCCAGTTCTTCATGCCAGAACAAAACACATTGAGTTGGATATATTCTTTGTACGTGAGAAAGTTGCTCGTAAATTACTTCATGTTCTTCATATTTCTGCTTCAGATCAGATTGCTGATATTTTGACCAAAGCGCTTGGCGTTTCTAGATTTCTGTTTCTGCGTGCCAAACTGGGTGTTGTTGATCGTTCCACACTCAGTTTGAGGGGGGATGTTAATGTAAACAATCACAGACAATCACAGACAGCTAATACAAACAGCATCACAGACAGAAACTGTTAGCTAGTTTGTTAGCTAGTCAATACTCTGTTAGCTAGTCTGTTAGCTAGTCAATACTCTGTTAGCTAGTTTGTTAGTCTGTTAATCAGCAGGCTATATATATAAGAGCCTCTTCATGTACACTGATACAATACAATGATATAGAGAATTGTTCAGAATCATTTCTACTTCATATCATAACAACTCTTAACTTGTGTCATGTCACAAATCTCCTTCAACATCAGGCCAATACTAACATGGAATCCAATATAATTTTTTCCTAACTTATTCATCAATTTCACTCCTGCTTTCATAAAACGTTTCCATTATCAGTTATAATCTGCACAACATCCTCTTTACTCACATAGTCAACTTCTTTCATCAATCCATAAAAGATAATTATGATATTTCTTTTTTTGAAGCATCTATCGACTTTCTAAATATGGTTACCCTGTCACAATATACAATAAAGTTTATAATGCTCAACATCATAGGACCATTTTTTTATGAAAAGCGAGTGGAGGTTATTTGGGATCCCGAAACCACTAACAAATGAAGAAGATTACAATCTGATATATAATTTTCCTATACTGTCTTTGTACACAATTTTTTTTCAAATCCTCCACAAAGGAACTAGGGATGACTTCGACAAATTCTGCACTCGGATATATACCCGCCAAGAACTTTGCTGCTCTGTTTGTTTCTCTATATTCATGCTTGAAGTTGAACTCCTCTAGCTGACCCAGTTCATGCCAGATCCTCTTCATGATATGCCTGATGTCCCACAGCTCAGCTGCATTCTTTGTGAGATAAGAGAAAGCATTCGAAGAATCTGTGCTTAATTCCAACCTAGAACAGTTGTGAATTCTCGCTAGCTTCAGCCCTGCATATATCCCCTGCAGCTCATGCTTAATTACAGTATGTCCAGTCGTTTCTCCTATGCAAGCTGCAACAGCCTCACCTTGATCATTCCTTATTATAGCACCATACCCACCTTTTGTACCCTGCAATGTGCCATCACCATGCAAGGATCCATCAGTATTCAGTTTATACCATCCCTCCATTGGTTTCCACCACCTACATTTCTTTGGGGAACTGTTAATGAACTAAATGTTTATTCTCCAACGTCCAAATAGTTCTCTTCTTTGAGTTTAATCCTCTGTTTTCCAGTCACCAACACTGAATTTGAGTCTAACCTCTTCATGAATATGGTGGACAATCTCAATGGCAGTGCAGTATTTGAGTTCATATAGCCGTCTGTTACGGTCAGCCCCAAGATGATATACTGTTGCATTAAGAGTAACTTTTTTAACAGCAGCAGCAGTGTCCGAGCCCCTGAAATTTAGCAAACACCATTGTAATTTCTTCTCCTAGCCCTATATAGCTCTCATATAACATAGGTAATGAAGCATATGCCCCCACACAAACTAAGAATAAATGCATTGAAAGAATAAGTGACTTTCTGTTTCACTGTCATGTCCACACTGTGGGCAATTGTCATGGTTTGACTTGCCCCATTTCTTCAGTTTATTCAGCGCGGTCATAGCTTTGTTTGTTAACAGCCAGGTTATGAAACTGTGCCGAGGTACATTCTCTGTGAACCATATCATTGAAGCCCATGTCACTTTGTTCTTACGAGTTCTAATTGCTCGTACGTAGCTTTAGCTTGATATGTTCCATCATTGCCTACATCCCATATGACTTCATCACTCATGTTGGTGTTGAGCTCGACCCCATCCAGGTAGCTTACTATATCAGGGATCTTGTTACTGATTCTTCTTGGAATATGCCATGAGTCATTTCTAATGAGAGCAGAAACTTTAGTATTCTTATGGAGAGTAGAGTCATATAAGAACTCTTGAGGAAACTTCTCCATTAAGATGCCAATAGGATGCCACGGGTCTTTCCAAAAGTATGTAGAGTTCCCATTACCAATTGAGTAAAGAGCCAAGGCAGATGCTTTCTCTCGACACTCAAGTATCCTTCTCCAGCACCAGGATGCTTATCTAGGGGTTATCATTAGCCAGAAATCCCGACGTTTGATCAAGTGCTTCCAAGCCCAATCGACCCATAGAGTGTCCTGTTTGGAAGTCAAATTCCATATATGTCTCATACAGGCTGCTTCATTACCATTAATGCTTATGTTTTTCACCCCTAGTCCTCCCTCACTTTGGGGTTGACATATAGTATCCCAGCTCACCTTGGCTTTCTTCAATTGAGTATCACCACCATAGAAAGTTTCGTAAGATGGCATTAATGCATTCAATTGTTTTCTTAGGAAGGCCATAACAGGATGTCCAGTACACATGCATACTAGATAGTACTGATTTGATCAACACAAGTCTTCTAGTGTAAGACAAGAATTTGTTCTTCCAAGAATTTACTCTACTCCTGATTCTCTCAAGTAAGGGAGAGCATTGTTGGTGAGATAGGGTAGAAGAGATCATGGGAAATCCAAGATACCTGACTGGTAGGGCACCTATAGTGAACTTAAGCTGGGAGCTAAGAAGCAATCTCTCACTGTCAGGAACCCGGCTAGAAACAGGGTGCTTTTGTTATTGTTGACTTCCAATCCTATAACTTCTTGAATATTTGCAATACCTCAACTAAGGCATTCGCTGAGCCACCATCTCTGATGCGCTATTTTATTAGCACATAACTTAATACCCTCCTTTGTGATTGTAGTATTGAATAAGTAGGGATCGTTCTGGACCGAGGATTAGAGGGCTTGCCAACTAGCACTAAGAATAACTAAGAGACAACTAACAACCTAATTAAGAAAATATTTGGGGATTTTATTTTTCTAATTTAAACTATGAAAATAACTAAGAAGAATATAATAAAACTTAAGAGATGACAAAGATGAGAAATTAGCTAAGGGTTTATCTCCACACACCAAACATATGCTCATAAATCAATCTTCAATAATCACTTGCTAATTCATGAGAGACAATACTCAAGATTAACCGTGATCAGCACTGCATTAATCTTATTATTTTTCCAAGTTCGTTGAATTTAACTTAGCGTCACTTTCAAACTATTCTTATTATGCTATCTAATCAGGAATCGCAAGTAAGATAACAATCTAAGATCATTAAGTTTTGTGGAAAATATGAACACTGACTAGGCAATTACAAGTATGATCAATATCTTGTTCTTACCTAGGTTTTTACTTAACTTTACCAACGTTTATTGGTATTTACTACTTGTGAGTACATGATTATAACGTTAGGTGAAATTCTCCTATACTCTAGCCCCATATCCTAGCATGCTTAATAAGTTGGCCACATTAACAAACATACAAAGAAAAGTTCTCTATAAAACAGTTAAGCAAAACAAAATCACTAATCAACAAGGAAGATTAAATTCAATTAATTCATAAAGCACATGTTCAGGGTTTTGAATCCACCCCTAGCTAGAAGAAGTTTAGCTAGACATATTAATCATGTTTGAATAACAATACATAATTAACTTATCAAACTAAAATAAGAGAAATGGTGAGAAGAAACTCTGTCGCTTGATCCGTGCTGGTGGAAAGAATATGCTGGGGTGCGGATAGTAAAGAGAAAGATAAACTAATCTCTTTCCTTTCCTTTCTTCTTCGATCTGATTTCTACTCTATAAGAGAGAAACCAAACAAACAGAGAGAGATGAACGAGGGTGGTCAACAGACGAGAGGGGTTGCGAGTGTGTGGCGACGGAAGGGCGGCGGTCGGTTGAGAGAGAGATCAGGTGAAAAGGAGATGAAGAGAGAAAGGGGGTTGTGGTCTGGCGATGGTGATCGATGGTGGTCTGTGAATTGGTGGACAAAGACGGTGATGGTTGGTTGGCGATGAAGGGGGTTTTTAATTAACAATGAACAGAGAAAGAAGGAGATGAACAGGCGACTATGACGGTGGTGATGGAACAGGAAGAGACGGCTAGTCTTGGTGATGATGCTCGACGGTGATCTAAAGGGGATGGTAATGGTTTGTGGTTGGGTTTGATGATGGTGGTGTGCGTAACTGTGACGAGGATGGTTGATGATGGGTGACGGCTTGCTGTGGTTGCAAGCGTGAGGAGGCTATGGATGGGTGTGATTGTTGCGAGGATGAGGAGGCTATAGATGGGTGTGATTTCTCCAAAGCAAGGTATCGTCTTTTTTATAATCGTGCTCTTTAGGTTTCCTTCCTTTTGTAGTTTCCTTTTGCAATAAGTCTTCTTAATTCAAACCAATTTGCACTTCTTAGATTCTATTTTGGAATCTTGTAATTGGAAACTTATACAAACACAAAAATAGAAATTAGTACCATAATTAACAAGTAATAGCCAAAATTATATATAGAAATATGGTACTAAAATAACATAATTATGCTTCTATCAAATTTCCCCACACTTATCTTTTGTTTGTCCTCAAGCAAATCAAAGAAACAAAAATAGAAGACTCAAATGACTCAATCTATACTTTCCAACATTTGTCTCAGAGATTTTCAACGGATCCTGACATGATAAGATTCTTTACAAACACAAGATTTAATCCACATCATTCGAAAGTTAATACATGCTTATAGCAATGATATAAAAATTCACAATTAAGTCAATCTAAGCGATTGTGAAACTCAAACACGTGTTGAAAAGATTTAACCAAAAAAATCTCACTGGATGCACTATTTTCTTTTTCACTGATTGTTTTGTTAACATCACTCTTCATATTCTAGTTATATGTGAGAGGATTGATGTAAAAGGGAAACAAACAACTCACATATGATATAACAAAAAAGAAAGGCATTTTCTGACAATTTTGTTTTAAATTTTTTATCTTTAGATATATGATCTCATGGAAGGAATGCTACTACTTGAATGCAAGAACTAGTGATACCATATGCTTATACCTCATTCAAATCTTCACATTGTGACATTGCAAGACACACTCAATCAAAAGGTCTTAATTCAGGTTGTAATGAGGCCAATGGGTCAAGGAAAGATAAAGAATGGATAAGGAAATTACAAAGGGCTTAAAGAAATGGTGAAAACATGCAATAAGATTAGAGACATTAGCAATAAATCACATGGTTCAAGACATAAGTAGGACAATGAAAAAGAAGGGACGACTTACTAATAATGAAGAGTTTCAGCCATTATTTTGTATGTACTGAAAATGAAAAGAACTGGACTATCTGTATGGTATTGAAATACTAAATGAATATAGTCAAAGACTTGTGTCCTTTTTGTAATTTTGTACCAATTTTTATTTTTATTTTTTTTGTTTTGTTTGAAACTCTTTCTTCTTGAAGTATCTACTATAAGGGTCTTCTCCCACACTTGCTTTGAACCACAATAAAGTTTCTGTGAATCAAAATTATGATTCACTCTTCTAATTAGGTTAGGGATGAAAATGCGGGTAATGAAATAAAAAGGCTTAATAACAGGCTCAATGGGTGTTAACCTAAAGGAAATATATCATGGATCAGACTTATTTGGCAATGGTGGAAACTATGTGCCTTTATCATGTCAAGCATGTTATGCAATTCAATATGATGCTTTGAACGAAATTTATACAAGTTCTAGTGTTTAATCCTTAATTATGAAAGCAATCCAAGTAGCAACCAAAGTAAACAAAAGTTGAGATCATGCAACAAATTATTATTGACAAAAGAAATGAAAGATGACATAACTAAAAACTCTCTAAATCAAAGGAACAATAGGCTCAAAACTCACATATGGGTTATAATGAGTTAAATTCAATTAAGCATGCTACGAATATCAATTACTAAGTTATTACATGTGAATTTGCATATGAAAACCATGAATAAGCATTAACCAAAGAATAATATTAGATCTTAACTCATGCTTATAAATCAACTTAAAGTCATGCAATTAAAAACCAAATTTCATCATTGTGTTGGAAAGTATCCTAAGACTCAAAACAACTATAATTTTTTTTAATGACACTAATACCAACAAAGAAAACAAAAACCAACACTTTATTTAATTTTTAATGGACTGACACTTTTTATTTTTAAATTTTTTTTCAAAATAAAAACAACGTTGATCCTCCACACTTAAACCTAACATTGTCCTCAATGTTAATATATTATAGCACATGCAATGAGAGATTTAAAAGTGGAAAAATAAACTACTAACAAACAAAAACTAAAATAACCAAAATAAAATAAAGGGATAAAGAAAGCAAATCTGATTGGGTTGCCTCCCAAGAAGCGCTTATTTTAACGTCCTGCAGCTTGACGGTATCTCCAATTAATCCTCATGGAGTGATACGTCCTCCATGTCATGCTCCACAAATGACTCATAATAGGGCTTAAGTAGATGATGTTTCACCTTAAACTCCTGACCGGATGTGACACTCTTAATCTGTATAGCACCATGGGGAAAAACATTAGTAATAATAAAAGGAACAACCCATTCAGAACATAACTTACCAGTTCTAAGACAGGATTGGAAAAGCAAGACATTCTTTCCAACGACAAAAGTATTTCCATGGTTCATCTGATCATGAAAAACTATGGTGTTCTCCTTATAATTGCTTTTACTATCATAGGCCTCATCTTGAATCTTTTCAAGCTCATCCAATTGTAATTTCTTTCGCTTCTTTATGTCATAGGGAACTCTATTACTCTCATATCCAACGGCAATAGTGATACTAATCTCAAGTTCATCATCGTTTCTGACATCTGACAATTTCTGGGCCAAACTGTCATTCACATTAATAAAAAAACAAAAATGATTTTTAGTAGGATATCTCGTGGTTTCAAAGATGTTGAAGCCAATCACATCACCATCAAATTCCATGATCAGCTTCCCCGCATGCACATCAATATTTGTCTTCAAAGTTTTCATGAAGGGGAAGCCCTAAAAGAAGAGGCAAAGGTGCTAAAAATTCTGAATCTTCCATCTCAAGCACATAGAAATCTATTGGGAATATCAAATAGTTAACCTGCACCAACACATCTTCCAACAAACCTCAAGGATATGCATTAGAACGGTCAGCCAATTGAATAATAACACCATCATTTTTTAGCTTCCCGAGATTCATAGATCAATAAATAGAATATGACATAACATTAATTGAAGCACCTAAGTCTAGCATTGCATTTTCAATTTTAGTATTACTGATAACACAAGGGTAGTGAAATTACTCGGATCCTTGCATTTTGGCGGCAATTTCCTTTGAAGAACTGCATAAACATTCTCATTCACCTTAACTACCTCTCCGTCTCGAAGTCATCTCTTTGTTGTGCAAAGTTCCATAAATTTTTTTGCATACTTAGGCACTTGCTTAATAGCATCAAGAAGCGGAATATTGACATAGACTTTCCGGAAGGTTTTCAAGATTTCCTTATCCTTTTCATCTTTCCTAGATTTGGCAAATCTACCTGAAAAAGGCACAAAAGGTGGATAAAGATTAGCAGAAACTGAATTTGGAACACTTGGCTCTGTTTGGGGACTATTGGCTCACTCTCAATTTGCCTACCACTCCTCAATGTAATGGCTTTTGCGATTTCAAACCTGCCTTTCGGATATGGAATGGTAGAACTAGAGAGTTTTTCTTGCTCGCGAATTTGTCCCATAAACTCAACTATCTGTCCCATTTATAGCTTCAAATTTGTTATATCTTTTGCTTGGTTCTGCTGAGAAATAGTGAACGATTTCAGAATCTCATCATAATTAAGGGGCATACCTGAATTGTGCTGAGGTGGTTCTAGCGATCCTTGAAAGAAACCAGGGGGTGGTCGATTCGAAGGTTGTTGTTGAGGTTGTTCTGAATTTCTCCATCCAAAGCTGGGATGATTTCTCCAACCTTCATTGTAAGTGTTCGAATAAGGGTTATTCCTATAGTGATTTTGCCCCTGAAAACCTACTGCATTGACATTCTCCTAACCGTCATTCTCAATTAGCTGAGTACATTGATCAGATGGATGTCTTGGCTTAGTGCACACGCCACAAACTTGTGCAACTCCTAGCACATTCGGCTTCCCCAGAGCCTGAGTCGCAAGTGAAGTAAGATTAGCCATTTGAGCTTCCAAACTATAATTAGTACTTACCTCATGGACTTGGCGTGAAAGCTCTCCAATTCCTTCATAATGTTGGGCGTTTAAGGCCCGGCTTGCAATCAAAGTCTTCGCTGCTGCTGGAGTTTTATCAACCAAAGTTCTTGCCGCTGCATCTAACATATGTCGCTCAAGAGGAAACAATCTCTCATAAAAGTATTGAATTAGGAGCTCCTCCCTCATCTGATGCTATGAGAGTTTTGAAGCACTCATAGTAAGCTGGATACGATTGTCCTGGACCTTGCTGAATATCATTGATTTTCTTCTTCAACAAGATGATTTTTGAAGTTGGGAAGAATTTATCTAGAAACACCTTCTTCATGCTATCCCAAGAGTATATTGTTCCAGAAGGTAGTTCATAGAGCTAATCTTTAGCCCTATTAACAAGAGAAAAGGGAAATGCTCTCAGCTTCAGGATGTTCTCATCCACAGTTATTGGCGTCATACTAAAGCATACAACTTCAAATTCCTTTAAATGTTTATTTGGATCCTCCTTAGAAATACCATGATACTTTGGAATATGGTGAAGTAGGCTAGATTTCAGCTCGAATGACTATGTCTTGCCCTGCGCTGTTGTTGGATACCGAATGCACAGGGATGCGACATTGTCCAAGGTGGATGTCGAAAGTTCTTTAATAGATCTATTGTCTCCCATGTCGAGCTCTTCTGATTCAGATTTAGAATTAGATTTTTGTGACTCTTTTGTTTCTCTCATACGTTTTCTAAATGTTTTCTCAGACTCCGAATCGCACTCTAATAAGTTTTTGCTGGATCTCCTATTGCACATGAACTGGTACCTGAGATAAAGACAGAAAGAAAAACAAATCAACAAAAAGAAAAATAAATAAATAATAAAAAACTAATGAAGTAATTAACAATTTTACTAATCCTCGGCAACGACGGCAAAAATTGATGCGCTATTTTAGTAGCACATAACTTAATACCCTACTTTGTGATTGTAGTATAGAATAAGTAGGGAACGTTTTGGACCGGGGATTAGAGGGTTTGCCAACTAGCACTAAAAATAACTAAGAGACAACTAACAACCTAATTAAGAAAATATTTGGGGATTTTATTTTTCTAATTTAAACTATGAAAATAACTAAGAAGAACATAATAAAACTTAAGAGATGACAAAGATAAGAAATTAGCTACGGGTGTATCTCCACACACCAAACATATGCTCATAAATCAATATTCAATAATCACTTGCTAATTCGTGAGAGACAATGCTCAAGATTAACCGTGATCAGCACTGCATTAATCTTATTACACTACAAGAAAAATGTTGATTCATAGCGTTTCAAAAACGCTATGGTATTTAGTAAACGCTATGACAGCCGACGCTATAATAGACCCAGTGGTTATTATAGCGGTTTTAAAACGCTATGGTAAGTTTGGCTTTCATAGCGTTTCAGAAACGCTATGGTAGAGGCTACTATAGCGTTTCTAGCCTTTACCATAGCGTTTTAAAAACGCTATGGTAAGTATACATAGCAATTTTTTTTTTTTTTTTTTTTTTTTTTGCTATCAAATGACTTTTTATTACATCTTATAAGTTTTATTTCTAAAAAATAAAAATTTAAATGTGCCAAGCTTAAACATTTCCATGAATAGAGGCAAATCAATAAATGAATTGAAAAATCAGTAGTATTATTGTTCCTACAACTAACACATCAATTGTTTACATACTTGTGTTCCAATCAACTCAAAAGTACATGGGTATTGCAAGCAAGCCTTTACTGGGCAATGTAACAACACTTATGTTCCAAACTTCCCAATGGGTTAATCTATCATTTATAGCTCTCTCCAAGAACTTTTGTTCAAAGATCAACATTCCACATGGCTCCCTCTCCTTCACCGCACACATTATGAGCATGTTTTATCCTCTCAACATATTTGCAAATCCCACTGCATGCCCAATCAAATGATGCCACACACATTTTCTGCCTTTGCATGCCCAATCTGGAATGTGGACAATGCCTTTGTATAGCGTTGCAAGGACACCAAAGAACAAAGCTGCAGCAAGCAAGCTTCAGTTTAGGCACTAGAGGTCAACAATCACAAAATCAGTTAAGTCAAACAAGAAGCTTAATCACCTCCAGGGGAATGTACGTTGGACGCTTTGGTTTCCCAACATTGATGCAAGGTAACTCAGCTGAATAGCGGAACTCAATACGGCGATGATTAACAAAGTAATCATAAACTGTTATTTCAGTTGTTTGGACTTCACCATCTCCATTCGCATCCCTTCCATTATTTTGTTTCAATGAAAAACTAGAAAACAGATAACACTAATTAGAGCATAAGCATGTAAAGGAAGAATACCATTTCTATCTCCAGAGCACTTATCTTTCTTTCTTTTTCCATTGAAAATGCCTTCAACTCATTCATTTCTTGCCTCAACTGCATAAATAAATTGAAGAACAAATATTTGAACAAAAGGAAAATTATTTCAAAATGTGTTACAAATTCTACAGCCTAATTAAATACCTGGTTGATTTCAGATAGAAAACCATAAGAGTTAGCTGACGCGTTCCCCGAGCATGTTTTAGTGACCGTAGATGGCACAACAGCTTCTCTTCTATCATTCTCAGCAGAAGTATGTAGACTTCCCTTATTGAGTGCAATGTGTTCGAGTCTCTCGAATACACATTTTTCCTCCCTTCCCATGCGCTCTTTATCTAAAACTTCATGCCTCCTATTGACATTATTAAAAGCTCTGTGAGTAGTTATTTGGATAGGAGCATATGTGGGCTCAGTATACATCGGAAATTTTTTTTCAAATAACAAGAGCAATGCTCCTGTTTGGGCATGATCCAACTCAAACCAAAAGTGATGACCCTGCCCGTAGTAGTTATCAGCTAATATTTGCCTGTACTGTTCTTCTGCTAAGGGTTTGCATTGTTTTCGAATATGAACATGCACCTTTGCAAATTAAACATCATCAGGTTTAGACACATAAGCATCTTTGAACCATATATAAGTTTTAAGTAGATCCAAATGGATAAAACGTATAGATGTAATACCTGTGCAGAATATTGAGTTTTCTGAGAACCGTCTGCAGTCCATGCATATTTATTGATACCTAATTCACCCTTGCCTGCCAAGGGTGCATAGCCTCCATTGTCCACATTCATTTTCATTTTATACTCTCCATAAAAGTAAGATGTGAATCCACTCTTTCTCCCCAAAGGCCCAGGAAACCAGTCTGCTTAACGACATCCATATGAAAAGGAGATCAACGGTCAAGCAAGTTGCAAGGTTTCACAAATGCCAGTCACTAGTAAAGAAGTAGACTGAAATAAAAATAGGATCACAAACAAGCAATACCTTTCTTGTTGGCCTTCTAGATATGTTTCTAGAATACTTAAGTTGGAAGTAATCAAGCCAATTCTGCATCTTTTTGTTTTCCTCAACCAAATCAGAAAGTGTGTTTGCATTGTAAACAACCTAAATACCATAGCATATCTTAGTAACCAACCTCAAACATACAACCAAACGGTACAAACTAAGCGCTGGATTTATGCATTATTGAAACTAGGATTCGTACCTGATGAGTAAGATAATGAACATGTATAGCCTCTTACTTTCAAAGCAACAAAATAGTTGAAGCAAGGTTGGCAAGTGAAGTGAACTGACCTGAAATTTCAGCTTTCGGAGTCACTGTATCCAGCTTCTCTGCACCATTAATCCTTCACAATTTTCGGACTCCATGAAGCTATTTTGATGAGTCTGCAATCATGTCTGATAGTAATGTTATCAAACCTGCATAAAAACACAAGTTCACTTAAGTTCACTTCACTAGAGCATACAGAAGTTTTGTTGTGACATAAAAACACAACTTCTGTTGTGACATTTACATAAAAACATAACTTCACTATCACATAAGTTCACCTGCATAAAAACACAAAAGTTCACTTCATTTCACGTCCATAAAAACACCTACATAAAAACACAGAAGTTCACTTCACTTCCATAAAAACACCTGCATAAAAACACACTAGGGCATACAGAGGTTCACTTAAGTTCACCTGAATAAAAACACAACTTTTGTAACAAATCCACTTCCATTGTAACAAATACATCACATACAGAAGCTCCAATCTGCACTCAGGCTCTTAGGCACTCAAGGTCCAATCTGCACTCAGGCTCCATCAGAGCTTTCTTCCATTGTAACAAATACATCCCAAGCTCCATCAGAGCTTTCTTCAGTGCAATCAGCTGCTTGACTTGCTATGTTCCTCTACTATAATTTGCAAAAATAGAGCATAAACAATTAATACTATGTTCCTCTACTATAATTTGCAAAGAACCTCACTGCAGCAACATGCAGCACGTAACGACAGAGTCAGAATTTTAGTTTACCTGTGCAAGGAAAACTATCCCATGAGGTTTCCGAAGATTTGGGATCATCCACTTTGTGTTCTTTATCTTGATCGCACCTAAATTGTATTTGGGTATTGAAACACAATGGTTATTGAAACAGAAGAAAATAATGATTGTATACTGAGCATAATAAGCATTCACTCTGATTTGTGAAAGATACGGTGAAAGACTACCAAATCTTTGTTCCGATTTCCATAGCTTTAACAAAACTACACTACAATCTCTATCACAGTATTTGTCTGTGTAGATATATATATTTCTCCCTTTCTGGTTTGCCTTGCCTCTGAAGAAAATTGTAAATTTTCTCACTTTTTATAAGATAGTTCAGTTTTCCTTTTTATATCTCAGAAAGTAATGAAATGCATACAATTGAACTCTAATAAGAAGCTTACACTGTTAAGAAATTCAAAACCCACGTCATTCTTCATAGCTTCCAAACTTGGAACTATATATTTTTTTGAAGAACTAACAAGCATACAATCAACTTGGAACTTCCAAACTTAGCTTTTCCAATCTGCAACAATATCCATGCTTCTTTAAGCACTTCCTTTCCTAGATACCCAAAGCAAAGTAAAATCCTTTCCTAAATACCCAAGGCAAAGTAAAATGAATGCATTTTTGCTGCATTTCAAGGAAATGAAGGAATAAGCCTCGCAAGCATGCATTTGAAACCTTCGGATCACCTACGTTGTAACCAAATTCTAGCAACGAGAACTCTAACATCTTAGTTGCTTGATAGCTCATTATGATTATGAACAAATACAATAAAGACCTAGCAACTACTGACACTAAGAGAATATAACACAAAATCCAGTATCTGGACTATAGTGTAGGTGACATAATAATGATGATGTGACAGCTAAGAGAATTTTTTGCTGACAGTTCATATTCAGAGTTTGTCACTCTGACACTCTCAAAAGTTGTATCTATGAAGTCCCACTCTAAGAGTTGTTTTAATCCGCAAGTCCACAATCACAAAAGATAATGAGAGAAGTACCATATAAGCATGCTTACCTCCATGGCCATCATAAACACCAAAGAATGATGTAGAATTGTCCAAATCCGTGAGTGCAACATGCTATAGAATGCACAAAAGAAAAACATCAAGGTACAACCTAAGTAAATAAAGCAAGTAGAATATGAGTATAGCATTTTCATTTTATCAGAGAAAATGTTCAACAAATTAAACTCCTTGCAGTGAGTAGAATCAAATATTCTACAATGGTCTTCATGGGACAGTAAATTGTATTCCTAATCTTATCTTCAAGGCCTAATTGTGATATTGAACAAGTCGAGTGCTTTATCTTCAGATGAAATGCATAGTATTTGAAGTTTGAGTATCTCTTTACTTGTTTTTGTACCCTCTGTCACTTTAGAGATTTCCTGCAGAAGACTTATTTGTTAATTAATTTTTTATTATTCTTTTAAAACCCATCTTTTAGTCAGTCAATGCGATGAAGTTCGCCCTATTCTTAAGGCAGAAAGTTTTAAGCCCTTCCATCAGATCATTTCACCCATTTGATCGCTGAAAGTAGTAAATAAATCCTATAGACACTACGAAAATGTAAACCTATTCGAGACAAGTAACTATTATAGGTAAAAAAACACCATTTAACCTACTGGAACACATGAAGTTGGAACCACTGAAGAAATATGAAATACAAGAATTTGCTTAAGATTGATCTTGAACATGCATGTTTAGCTCAGAGCCAGTCTCGCAATAAACGTAAAGAACCGTCTATAACACTATATAAACAAATCACTTATGGTCATGACTAGGATGTGAAATGCAAAATCCTATTACAGTTCGCGACATAGCTCAAATACGATGAAGGACATGGTGATCTCCAAACCCCCTAATTTCTAGACGATGGAGTCTCTCTGTGCTACGCAATGGGTATTCTTTTAACATATAGAACACAAAAATAACCTACAATAGTAGTAGCAAAAGAAGGTAGAATGAAAATTTAAATAATCTTTAGTAGTTACCTGGAAGGTTGGGTGAAAATTGAGATTGCATAAGTATCCTACAACTAGAGTATGGTCGATGTCAGCGACAAACCAGTGGAAAGTAAATTAAACACAATGTCAGAATAAAAATAGGAATTTATGGAACTATGTAAATTGAAGAGCTAGAATACACAAAATACCTCACATCTTTACAAGTCATCTTTGGTAACTACCCGCCGCTATATCTGCCAGCTACTGTGAGGCGCAACATGTTCATGAGCTGGAGAGTATTGCTGTAAAATTTTGACAGATCAGAGTCACTTTTAGGTGCTTAAATATGAAATAGTAGATTTTTTACCTCTATCTTTTCTAGCAATTCTCTCGCAGTTGGGGCGGAGATAACAATTTGCCTCGCAGCTGGAAGGATAAAACCATCCCGAACGCCATTGTCGAACAATGCAAGCAAAGGATTATAGTAGCCTTCAACATTTAGAAGACCAATCTGAGCAGAGACACCCATTACAACATAGCTCAATTATCATGAAATTCCATTTCAATTTTCGTAGCATGGAGACTGATGGATTACCGGTTTGTTGTGAATTCCAAGCTGTGACCATGTTATTATCTCCAAAAGCTCTTCCATGGTCCCATATCCCCCTAAATCAAACAAATAATGATGCAAAAATCTAGTAATAAGACCAGATAGATGTATGCATGTTGGCCTGTGTTTAAAAGCTTACCAGGAAGAGCAATAAAGGCATCAGATTGTTGAGCCATTTCTGTTTTTCGCTCATGCATGTCTGCTACAATTTTAACATCACCCACACTTTCACCAGATATCTGGAATTTCAGATGATAACTCAGCCAATTAGTAACTGGTCAGTGGTCACAAATTTTTTTTTTTTCTAATAATTTCTTAGTCAGTAGATTAACAAAAGGAGCCTTCAAAATGTTTAGTATGTTATGTATTCCCAAATAACAGAGACAACTGCCGGTCCTTGAACATAAATATTCATGATAGATAACTAAATAGCTTTTGTAACCTCATGAGCAACAAAACACTCAAAACAATTTTTGAAGGAGCTTCTTTCTATAGAGAGAATCAATACTTGAGCATGGCTTCTCTTGGTATGAATTTATTTTCAAATCATGTTTACATGATGAAAGATATGTAGGAACAAATGATAGTTACTTATACCAGGAATATTAGAAATGTCATATTTTATAGATTTAGGCTTCTAAATTTGGTTAATAATGTTTCTATCAAAAATTGTTGTTTTGGCCTATATGAACCCTATAATGGGTAACTGTAATTTATCAGAGTTTCATCTATAATATTGTGTTGTTTCAGTTTGAATATTTTGTATGTAAGACTGTAAGGAGCCTCTGTGGACAATAATGCATATTATGCTCCCCCTATGAAGAATTATTAAGAGGTTTATTACAAAAAAAAAGAAGTGGTTGTTGCTAAGAGACCGTAAAGACATTTAGCATATATAATTGAAACCCATGCCCAATGTGAGAGGTTATAAGAACTTATCCTTCACGTGGTCTAATAAAGCTTCACCAGACACAAGTGACATTTTTCTATCAAGATAGCTTTGTGAAATTATAATGCCAGCTCAGGATATCTGTTAGAAAGTTTTAAGAGCTTTCTTAGGTCATCTATCAAATGGCTATTTTGGGCGAACTGTTAAAACTATAAAAGTACATGATGCACATATATTTTCATCCTTTTTTATCTACAAAAAATGTGAAGACACCAAAGCGTTGTAATTGAAGATATAGTGAAGGCATACTGCATACCTCAATAGGCACAAGAGCTGTTGGAATGACCCTAAGTAGCATAAACCAAGATAAGAACTCCATGAGACCAACAAGTAAATAGCTTAACAATAATGAATGATTTATGTCAATAAAGATTGAACAACTAAAAGAATAAACAAGACTTCCACCACCTTATACTAAATCTATACCTTATATACTTTTTGAGATATCAAACCCATCAATCCAACACTTCCACCACCTTGTACTAAATCTATTCTTCTTCTTACTTGCAAAAATCAATAAAAACTAAGACACCAATCTATAAAAAGCAGTACAACACAAGTAATCACTAAACCAATCTCTAATCCAAAAACCCAAAATGAATGAATAGAAGAAGAAAGAACTCAATATGATAACAAAAAACAATAAAAACCCATTACGAACCCTTAAAGATTGAGTTCAGAAGAACACAAACCAGTTCATTTCCCAAATCAAGAGCAGCATCACTGAAGGCTTTCTTGTTGCCAGATTTGCTCCCACAGAACCCTAGCTAATCACTGCCATTGCTAATCTACAGCGAAAAAATCAGTAAAAGAGATACCTGAGCTACTGAGCAAGAGTTACTAAAGCTCAGATTGCGAACCGATTCAAGCAAAAAATTGCAAAAACGAACGAAAACAAGCGCACACTCATCTGCGTCTTTTAATGAAACAGAGATCAAATCTGTGAAGTCGCGAATCGGTGAAATTCGATGTTGTTATCAATGAAATTGAAGTTGCTCCGGGAGTTGACGAAGCTAAAGAAGATCAGATCTCGGAGAAGGAGTGTGTTGAGAATGAGAGACCTGAAACGGAGAAGGAGATCACGGCGAGAAGTAGAGCACGTTGGAGAGGGAGAACACGGCAAAACAGGTTGGGCGTTGATAGCACAGGGTGATCAATAGGAGAGGGAGAGCGATCGAAGAGGGAGAGCAGAACGGTGAGGGAGATGAGAGCAGTCGGAGAGGGAGAGGGAGATACGGCTTCGGCTTCTGCTTCCTTCCTTCCTTCTTTCTCTGTTCTGTTTTGTTTCTCTTTTTCTTTGTTTTTTTTTGTTTGGATCGAGCGGGCACTTTGGCGCCCCCAGCGAAAATCGCTTTCATAGCGCTTTTTAAAAATCCCATTCATCAATTGACCAAAAACACTTTGGCGCCCCCAGCGAAAATCTCTTTCATAGCACTTTTTTAAAAACCGCTATTATCATGTGCTATCTATAACCATTTGTGTTGTAGTGTTATTTTCCCAAGTTCATTGAATTAAATTTAGCATTGCTTTCAAACTATTCTTATAGTGCTATCTAATCAGGAATCGCAAGTTAGATAACAATATAATATTATTAAGTTTTGTGGAAAATATGAACACTGACTAGGCAATTACAAGTATGATCAACATCTTGTTCTTACTTAGGTTTTTACTTAACCTTACCAATGTTCCTTGGTATTGACTACTTATGAGTACAAGATTACAATGATCAGGTGAATTTATCTTATACTCTAACCCTAGATCCTAGCATGCTTACTAAGTTGGCCACCTTAACAATCATACAAAGAAAAATTCTCTATAAAACAGTTAAGCAAAACATTATCACTAATCAACAAGGAAGATTAAATTCAATTAATTCATAAAGCACATGTTCAGGGCTTCGAATCCACCCCTAGCTAAGAGGAAGTTTAGCTAGACATATTAATCATGTTTGAATAGCAATACATAATTAACTTATCAAACTAAAATAAGAGAAAGGGTGAGAAGAAACTCTGTCGCCCAATTTGTGGTTGTGGAAAGAATATGTTAGGGTGCGGATAGTAGAGAGAGAGATAAACTAGTCTCTTTCCTTTCATCTTCGATCTGATTTCTACTCTGTAAGAGAGAAACTAGACAGACAAAGGGAGATGAACGAGGGTGGTAAGCGGATGAGAGGGGCTGCGAGTGTGTGGCGACGGAAGGACGGCGGTCGGCTGAGTGAGATCAGCTGAAAAGGAAATGAAGAGAGAAAGGAGGGGGTGTGGTCTGGCGATGGGTATCGATGGTGGTATGTGAATTGGTGGACAAAGACGGTGATGGTTGGTTGGCGATGAAGGGGTTTCTAGTTAGCGATGAACAGAGAAAGAAGGAGATGAACAAGCGACTATGACGATTGTGATGGAACAGGAAGAGACGACGAGACTTGGTGATGATGCTCGATGGTGATCTGATGAGGATGGTAATGGTATGTGGCTGGGTTTGATGATGGTGGTGTGCGTGACTGTGACGAGGATGGTTGATGATGGGTGACAGCTTGCTGTGGTTGCAAGCATCAGGAGGCTATTGATAAGTGTGATTGTTGCGAGGATGAGGAGGCTATAGATGGGTGTGATTTCTCCAAAGCAAGGTATCGTCCCTTTTATAATCGTGCTATTTAGGTTTTTTTCCTTGTGTAGTTTCCTTTTGCAATAAGTCTTCCTAATTCAAACCAATTTGCACTTCTTAGCTTCTATTTTGGAATCTTGTAATTGGAAACTTATACAAACACGAAAATAGCAATTAGTATTATAATTAACAAGTAATAGCCAAAATTATATATAGAAATATGGTACTATAATAGCATAATTATGCTCCTATCAATCTCCATGGAAGAAAGCTATCAAATCATACGCAAAACCCAAATGTTGTAATGAGAGGATCTTTACATTTATAGTGGATCTTGTACTGACCTTCTTGCACCTTTTGTCTTAATAAAACATGTAGAATCTCCATAACCATGACAAAAATGTAAGGAGACAGCAGACATCCTTGCCTAATACCCCATTTAGCATATATGTAACCTCTAGGTGATCCATTGAGGTTAATGGAAAATTTAGGAGTAGAGATGCATTCCTTCACCCACATTATAAACTGGATAGGGAACTTGAGTTTTCCTAGCAACTATATAATTGCTTCCCACCTCACCATATCATAAGCTTTTCTGAGATCTATCTTGACTGCACATCGTGGGGGTCCATGATCTCTATGATAGTTCCGTACTTGCTCACCACTCTCTGCACAATTTTTTCATTCTGCTAGTTAGGATCTTTGTGATACACTTGTATAATACATTGTAGCAAGCAATAGGCCTGTAGTCACTGATGTAAGATGCATTAGTAATTTTGGGAACTAAAGCAACAATAGTGGCATTTACCTCTCCAAGCAGCTTAGAGCTCCTGAAAAAGTTCTGCACCGCCTTGACAAACTCATCTCCCACTATTCTACATGTTGCTTTAAAGAAAAACGAAGAGAATCCATCTACCCCTGGAGCTTTATTAGAGTCAATATTCGCCAGTGCCTCTACTATTTCCTTCCTGGTCACCTGTCTCAGAAGTTCTGCACCCATCTCATCAGTAATTGTTCTGTAAAAATTCAGGGAATCAATAATATTAGGTTCAAATTCTGCACCATGCTCTCCTGCAAAGATATCACTGAAATATTGCAGGCATCCAGTCTCTATGTTTGCTGGATCCACCAGTTTGTCCCCATTATTGTTAAAGATGCTCATGATTCTGTTCTGGGTTCTGCGCTCTCTGATAAGGCCATGAAAATATGCATTATTCTGATCTCCTAAAGCAAAAGTGAGTGACTTGGATTTCTGTTTGGCCTCAGATTCCTCATTCCTAACAGCCTTAGCATAGCTTTTATGTCACGCCCCGATTTTTGAAGAAAACGAAAATCCCAATATCCACGTAGGATTATCCATTTCCCCCAAAACTCAGGACGTGAAATTCAATAACAACAAAAACATTTAGCAGCAATGACAAAAATATAGTATAGAAAATAGGAACAAACTAAAATTTATACAAAACTATAACCAGGAAAAACTGACGTCGCTAGCCCCACTAGCGGAACTCCCGTAACGCTGCTCAAAAGTCTCTCAACCTGAAAAGCTAATCGGCTACATTCCCAAAGGAATGTAGCCAAGAAACAAAAACTCACTTGGGTCATCAATAAAGCTGTTGTGAGAAATCTTCATCCCAAAATCAATAAAATCGCACGTGATAAACATCAAGCTAAACACAAACAATACACAAACACACCAACAAGTAGTTCCTCAATGAGGCAAAAGTGTGATGCAAGAAAACACAGTTCCAAGAATTTAGTTCCTCATCGAGGCCATCATATCATCATCTCAATTAAGTAAAAATGCATTTACTTATACTTACCCTATAGGAGTCGACTATGGCAAGTCTGACCTGCAGAAATATTAGTGGACTTGTCATCCTGCATGAAAAGGATTAGAAACAATATAAACGTAATTTATTCATTTTTATTTGAATTTGATTCATCTTTTTAACGAATTGATCACTTAGACGATACCACATTCGCACCACCTCCATCCCGAACATACATGACCGTATGCCGCTCTCATATAAAGGAGGACTACTCCGTCATCCATGCCCAAGTGGGGACATCACATACAGGCATGCATCGAGGATACTCCTAACTATATGAGTACCAAAAGCCACTCTTGGGTTATCAATGCGCATAAACTCACGTCACATTTTTTATGGATAAATATCAAAGCCTATTTTAGGCATACAAATTCACCACATTTTCGCAAGACTAACCCGAGGGTTATTTTAATTTCTCTAGTAGGAAATAGGCGCCCCGCCTCCACAAGACGACCCACTGGTCATTTAGTTTCTCTAGTAAGAGAGGGGAAATAATAAATAAAAGAGGTGTGGTAGTTCTAAGTGATACAATTCCAGGTGATTTAATTTTCAGAAATCAAGGTTTATACATATCATTTATTTTTGATATTTTGAATTTCCTTTACAATGACATTTTGTCATTCATAAGTAAATCCACCCATTCTTTCGGGGAAGCATAGCATATTCATAAATCATGCTTTATAATAACAAGGTGATCAAGTGACATTTTGTCATTCATAATGAAATCCACCCCTTCCTTTGGGAGAACATAACCATTTCAAGATGCATACATACAGAGGAACATCATTAATCTTAAATGGTCCTACATAAATAGAATCGACGAGACATTAAAACAAAACAAGCAATAGTGCAATATCAAACACTACTACACACAGTACTCTCCATATGAATGTGATCTTTGGGATAAACACATACATCCTAGTTTGAGAAAAAGTATCTCAAAAGCTTAATCCAACAAAGCCACTACATGCAATCTCCGAAAAGACAATTTCAATACATAAACATTAAAGTGCCTGACAATCATAGGTGAACACTAACTTACACCAAAGCAACTAGCCTCATTAGGCTACAAACAATATTTTTCTTTACATCAAATGCAACTCAAGACACCCCAAGGCAGACCCTAAACAACTATGTTCCCATCCCAAAACAGTCAAACAAATAACCTTGCCAACAACACCGAAATGAACAAACTGTCCTAACCGGATAGCTTGACCAATCATTACTCAAATGTGCATAACTCTCACGTTAAAACACCAAATTGCATACCGTTTGTGGCAATGAAAAGTAGACGCCAAGAGGTTTCCAACCATATAAGGCATACCCCATGATTATATCTATAACAATACAGATTTTACAAACAAAGTAGGCCATCTGTCAGCCTTCAGCCGATTTACCTATTGTCGCTAAAATGAGTATATCTTCCTATACAAAACTCAAATTATGATACCATAAGATCCTTTAAAAAGTAGAGTCAAACAGAAAACTTTTGGTATATAGCATGATACTGTACTTACTCAAAACCGAAATCAAAACCCTTGTCGAAGCCTACACAAAATCAGTCCAACTACAAGATGCCTGCTTAATGTCGGGGCGTGACATTGCCTCTTAAATCAAAGGTGTAAAGTTCACACATTTCTTACATAAACCATCACAAAGATACAAGCCCAAAGATCAGACCCTTACTCCTCTACTGAACCTTGGTCACACCTATACATAATTAAAAAGATAACATGAATCCTCTCTGACTTAAATTGAAAGGGCAATTTCCACATTACAAATATCAATTCCAAATCTTGACAAGTTTCCAATCTTCTTAATTTGCAACTAATTCAAACAATGCACAAAGAGAGTTATCTTATGACAAACACTCCAAGTTTGTTTCACACTTTCATATATTATGACAAACACTCTAAATTTGTTTCACACTATCATATAAAGTTAAACCTATTGGACAACATGAACTCACAATTGACTTAATATCTATTCAAAATCAAGTCATTAGCTTTAAACTCTCAATCTACTGGAACCCATCTAGCAATACACCTCAACTCACGAAACTCACAATCACTTCTTCAATATCCTCAAAAAGCCTAGATTGAAGGAAGTCAAGTAGAAGCATTTAGATTCAAATGCGCCTTAAACATCACTAGCCATACGAAATAAAAGAAGGAAGAACACAATGTCATAGAACCATGGTTAAAAAAATCCGAAATTTCACAACGGTAACGAAATATATCATCCCACCTAATCAATTTTACCATGGACTCAAAACTTTCTCCCATTTTTTTTTTCTCTACAATGGGTGTGGTTGGTTCAGTGAAATGAAGATTCTAAATGAAAGACAAACTCAAGGGGAAGAACAACTAATCATGGAACCACATAAAAAGATGAAGTACACATGGAGAGTTGCACAAGAGATGCTGAGAATTATTTAAACTTTATTTATTTATGAATGGTTTTCTGAGTAATTTCATCAAACAAATGAAAAACACTATAAGAATCATTACTTATTTCATTACTTGTGAACTCAATATTTCTCTCAGCAATTTCATCAAACAATCATACTGCAAGAATGAATCATAACTAATTTCAAGAAAGTTCACAATCAATTGATATCATACGAAAACAACACGCATTAGATGATAAAAACAAAAGGCTCAACACGCTTGTTGATTGAATGAGAAAACTCACTTTCTGAGGGCGGGGGCCATCTTGTAGGTGAGAGTCCCAGCAACAATCATGCAATCAGACTGCCTAGGACTAGGCCTGAAAATGACACCAAACCGATCGAAATCGTAACGAGCAGCACCAGCATGCATCATCTCCACAGCACAACAAGCAAGACCATACGTCATGGGCCAGATGTATCCACGACGTGCCCAGTTCATCAAATCATCAACCTTGGAGATCACGAAGTCCGCCGCCTTTGATAGCCTCGTCGTCGCCAAAGAGAATAAGAGGAAGAGCTTTGCTCTTCCTGTTGCACAAGAGAAGAAGGAAAAAAAAAGTTTTTGTTGTATATTATGGGTGGCTATTCGCCCCCACAAAAATTCTGAGAGCACGCACCCTTTAACTCACCAAATAAACCCTAAAATTTTGAAACCTGAATTTAATTAAATGTAACCCTATTTTATTTCATTCAAAATAAAATAATTAGTTTTATGAAATTTAGGGGTGTTACATTATACACACGTTAAATAGAATCTCGTCCCGAGATTCGGAAGGTAAGAAAGTTAACTGAAATTCGGAAAATACGAACTGTCAAACGAAAGAAGGTTTTAAAATACAAATTTCAATTTGAATTTTTTTGAACATAAATATTTATTGTCATTGAAAAAGTATGGGTGTTACATTATATACAACTCAAAAGGAATCTCGTCCCGAGATTCGCGGAAAGTGCAAATTGAACACTACGGATATCAAAACCCCTAAAAAGAAAACAATACGGAATAATGTCACGCAAATATCGACCTTATAAATAAAATTACTCGCGCACACACAAGTCAATGGAGCCTCATCATGAGATTCACGAAGAAAATGAAACAAAACTAAAGTTTCCAAGGTTCCACCTTGTCACTTCATCTTAAGAATCCTACACTCCTACACACCCATATCCACATTTCGAGGATCACCTAGACTCTACCCCAGCCTAAGCTAACCAAATGCTATGATACCAAACTGTCACGCCCCGATTTTCGAAGAAAACAAAAATCCCAATATCCACGTAGGATTATCTGTTTTCCCCAAAACTCATGACGTGAAATTCAATAACAACAGAAACATTTAGCAGCAATGAAAAAAATATAGTTTAGAAAATAGGAACAAACTAAAATTTATAAAAAACTCTAACCAGGAAAAACTGACGTCGCTAGCCCCACTAGCGGAACTCCCATAACGGTTCTCAAAAGTCTCTAAACCTGAAAAGCTAATCGGCTACATTCCCAAAGGAATGTACCCAAGAAGCAAAAACTCACTTGGGTCAGCAATAAAGCTGGTGTGAGAAATCTTGATCCCAAAATCAATAAAATCGCACGTGATAAACATCAAGCTAAATACAAACAATACACAAACACACCAACAACTAGTTCCTCAACGAGGCAAAAGCGTGATGCAAGAAAACACAGTTCCAAGAATTTAGTTCCTCATCGAGGCCATCATATCATCATCGCAATTAAGTAAAAATGCATTTACTTATACTTACCCTATAGGAGTCGAC
This sequence comes from Berberis vulgaris, assembly GCA_963556465.1. Lineage (NCBI taxonomy): Eukaryota > Viridiplantae > Streptophyta > Magnoliopsida > Ranunculales > Berberidaceae > Berberis > Berberis vulgaris. The sequence goes on along the minus strand of OY747130.1, from coordinate 13,118,469 downwards.
TATGGCAAGTCTGACCTGCAGAAATATTAGTGGAGTTGCCATCCTGCATGAAAAGGATTAGAAATAATATAAACGTAATTTATTTGTTTTTATTTGAATTTGATTCATCTTTTTAACGGATTGATCACTTAGACGATACCACATTCGCACCACCTCCGTGCCAAACATACATGCCTGTATGCCTCTCTCATATAAAGGAGGACTACTCCGTCATCAATGCCCAAGTGGAGACATCACATACAGGCATGCATCGCGGATACTCCTAACTATATGAGTACCAAAAGCAACTCTTGGGCTATCAATGCGCATAAACTCACGTCACATTTTTTACGGATAAATATCAAAGCCTATTTTAGGCATACAAATTCACCTCATTTTCGCAAGACTAACCCGAGGGTTATTTTAGTTTCTCTAGTAGGAAATAGGTGCCCCACCTCCGCAGGACGACCCACTGGTCATTTAGTTTCTCTAGTAAGAGAGGGTTAATAATAAACAAAAGAGGTGTGGTAGTTCTAAGTGATACAATTCCAGGTGATTTAATTTTCAGAAATCAAGGTTTATACATATCATTTATTTTTGATATTTCGAATTTCCTTCACAATGACATTTTGTCATTCATAAGTAAATCCACCCATTCTTTCGGGGAAGCATAGCATATTCATAAATCATGCTTTATAATAACAAGGTGATCAAGTGACATTTTGTCATTCATAATGAAATCCACCCCTTCCTTTGGGAGAACATAACCATTTCAAGATGCATACATACAAAGGAACACCATTAATCTTAAATGGTCCTACATCAATAGAATCAACGAGACATTAAAATAAAACAAGCAATAGTGCAATATCAAACACTACTACACATAGTACTCTCCATATGAATGTGATCTTTGGGATAAACACATACATCCTAGTATGACAGAAAGTATCTCAAAAGCTTAATCCAACAAAGCCACTACATGCAATCTCCAAAAAGACAATTTCTATACATAAACATGAAAGTACATGACAATCATGGGTGAACACTAACTTACACCAAAGCAACTAGCCTCATTCGGCTCCAAACAATATTTTTCTTTACATCAAATGCAACTCAAGACACCCCAAGGCAGACCCTAAACAACTATGTTCCCATCCCAAAACAGTCAAACAAATAACCTTGCTAACAACACCGAAATGAACAAGCTGTCCTAACCGGATAGCTTGACCAATCATCACTCAAATGTGAATAACTCTCACGTTAGAACACCAAATTGCATACCGTTTGGGGAAATGAAAAGTAGACACCAAGAGGTTTCCAACCATATAAGGCATACCCCATGATTATATCTATAACAATACAGATTTTACAAACAAAGCAGGCCATATGTCAGCCTTCAGCTGATTTACCTATTGTCGCTAAAATGAGTATACTTCCTATACAAAACTCAGATTATGATACCGTAAGATCCTTTAAAAACTAGACTCAAACAGAAAACTTTTGGTATATAGCATGATATTGTACTTACTCAAAACCGAAATCAAAACCCTTGTCGAAACCTACACAAAATCAGTCCAACTACAAGATGCCTGCTTAATGTCGGGGCGTGACATTGCCTCTTAAATCAAAGGTGTAAAGTTCACACATTTCTTACATAAACCATCACAAAGACACAAGCCCAAAGATCAGACCCTTACTCCTCTACTGAACCTTGGTCACACCTATACATAATTAAAAAGATAACATGAATCCTCTCTGACTTAAATTGAAAGGGCAATTTCCACATTACAAATATCAATTCCAAATCTTGACAAGTTTCCAATCTTCTTAATTTGCAACTAATTCAAACAATGCACAAAGAGAGTTATCTTATGACAAACACTCCAAGTTTGTTTCACACTTTCATATATTATGACAAACACTCTAAATTTGTTTCACACTATCATATAAAGTTAAACCCATTGGACAACATGAACTCACAATTGACTTAATTATATCTATTCAAAATCAAGTCATTAGCTTTAAACTCTCAATCTACTGGAACCCATCTAACAATACACCTCAACTCATGAAACTCACAATCACTTCTTCAATATCCTCAAAAAGCCTTGATTGAAGGGAGTCAAGTAGAAGCATTTAGATTCAAATGCGCCTTAAACATCACTAGCCTTACGAAATAAAAGAAGGAAGAACACAATGTCATAGAACCATGGTTAAAAAATCCGAAATTTCACAACGGTAACAAAATATATCATCCCACCTAATCAATTTTACCATGGACTCAAAACTTTCTCCCATTTTTTTTTTCTCTACAATGGGTGTGGTTGGTTCAGTGAAATGAAGATTCTAAATGAAAGACAAACTCAAGGGGAAGAACAACTAATCATGGAACCACATAAAAAGATGAAGTACACATGGAGAGTTGCACAAGAGATGCTGAGAATTATTTAAACTTTCTTTATTTATGAATGGTTTTCTGAGTAATTTCATCAAACAAATGGAAAACACTGTAAGAATCATTACTTATTTCATTACTTGTGAACTCAATATTTCTCTCAGTAATTTCATCAAACAATCATACTGCAAGAATGAATCACAACTAATTTCAAGAAAATTCACAATCAATTGATATCATACGAAAACAACACGCATTAGATGATAAAAACAAAAGGCTTAACACGCTTGGTGATTGAATGAGAAAACTCACTTTCTGAGGGCGGGGGCCATCTTGTTGGTGAGAGTCCCAGCAACAATCATGCAATCAGACTGCCTAGGACTAGGCTTGAAAATGACACCAAACCGATCGAAATCGTAATGAGCAACACCAGCATGCATCATCTCCACAGCACAACAAGCAATACCAAACGTCATGGGCCAGATGGATCCACGACGTGCCCAGTTCATCAAATCATCAACCTTGGAGATCACGAACTCCGCATTCTTTGATAGCCTCGTCGTCGCCAAAGAGAATAAGAAGAAGAGCTTTGCTCTTCCTGTTGCACAAGAGAAGAAGGAAAAAAAAGATTTTTGTTTTATATTATGGGTGGCTATTCGCCCCCACAAAAATTCTGAGAGCACGCACCCTTTAACTCACCAAATAAACCCTAAAATTTTGAAACCTGAATTTAATTAAATGTAACCCTATTTTATTTCATTCAAAATAAAGTTAATTAGTTTTATGAAATTTAGGGGTGTTACATTATAAACACGTTAGATGGAATCTCGTCCCGAGATTCGGAAGGTAAGAAAGTTAACTGAAATTCGGAAAATACGACCTGTCAAACGAAAGAAGGTTTTAAAATACAAATTTCAATTTGAAATTTTTTTTTGAACATAAATATTTATTGTCATTGAAAAAGTAGGGGTGTTAACCCTCTCCCGCACTGTATCGATACTGTCCGCTTTGGGCTACCATCCGGCCCTCACGGCTTTAAAAGGCCTCGATACATTAGGGAGCTGACCCCGCACATATAAGGATCATCTTCCTCCCCTACCCAGGCGATATGAGACTATGATTCCCCTTGTAGCTCGTCCAACCTCTCCCGGCCTGTTGGGCTCCAACCCTCACCCTCACCCTCACCCTCACCTCAAGTTCGCCCACTTAGGGTCTCACAATCCACCCCTTAAGGCCCAACGTCCTCGTTGGCCACACAGGCACAACGTCCACGTTGCCCGAGGGCCCACCTCCACATGGCATACTTTCGGCTGGGTCAGGCTCTGATACCAAACTGTAACGACCCGATCCGCACAGTAAAATATTGTCCGCTTTGGGCCCAACCGGCCCGCTAGGCCCAACAGGCCGGGAGAGGTTGGACGAGCTACAAGGGGAATCATAGTCCCATATCGCCTGGGTAGGGGAGGAGGATGATCCTTATATGTGCGGGGTCAGCTCCCCATTGTATCGAGGCCTTTGAAAGCCGTGAGGGCCGGATGGTAGCCCAAAGCGAACAATATCGATACAGTGCGAGAGGGGGTCGTCACATTTTAACTGTTGCCCATTCTTCTTTAACATCTTCAATAAACATGGGAGGCCTTAGCAAGGCCTGTTGAGTGAAGATCGTGCACTGCCTAGCTAGTTCAACAGCTGTACCATCATTGTTAAATCCAGCCTTTCTCCATGTAATAAGTGCCTGCTTTACATTTTTAAGTTTGTGCACAATTCGATACATAGGGTTCCCATTAACATGCATGTTCCATGCATCTTCTACTGTTTTTGCAAAATTATTGTCATATACCCAATAGTTAAAGAATTTGAATGGAATTGGGCTTCTATTCTTATTTTCATACTGAGTTATAATCATAGGAGAATGATCTGAGATACCTGGATTCATGAACATGGCGTCAACATCAGGAAGATTCTGCATCCACAGCCCATTGACGAGAATTCTGTCTATCTTTGACACTACTCTATCTCTACCCACTTGATTATTGCTCCAAGTAAGAAAATTCCCACGATATCTACAATCATACAATCCTGCTAGGGTCACAAGTTAAGAAATTCATCAGCTCCCCCTTTGTAAGTGTCAACTTTGCCTATTCGTTCCTGAGGATGTAGTATTGCATTAAAGTCTCCCAAGAGAGCCCAAGGTATAGTGACTGTAGGATAGAAATCCTCTATTTCTTGCCATAACCTATGCCTTTCCATGTAAGAATTGCTCCCATAGATGAAACTCAACACACATGTAAATCCATTATGCCAAGTAGTATTGAGAAAAACAGCTTGAGCAGTCCTGGATATAACATTGTCACATGAACTGGATTCCAGCCTACCCAAACTCTGCCTCCCTTTACGATATCATTATTATCAATCCAGTTCCAATCTCGCATAAGAGCAGCATGTATCGAGCACCTTTTTGCATTTGTGACCTTAGTCTCTAGTAGTCCTACAATCTGAAGTTTGTTATTCTTAATAAAGTCTCTCACCTCTTTCTGTTTCAAAGGTTCATTCAACCCTCGTATGTTCCAACATCCAGCCTTAATCATTGACTAACATTGGATCCAGGGAGCTAGTTGACTCCTAAACTCTTCAATCGTGCTTGTAGTTCACTGAATTTCGCTAATGGAGCAAAGGCATTTGCTGTATTTCCCAGTATTCTTCCATATATGCTGTACTCAACTCCGTAGGCTCTACATGTTAACAGTCCTATTGGGATACAGGATGTAGAATTGCTGCTTCATCAGTAGGTTCAACTTCTTCATTTTGATCCAGCACTTTGATAGTTTCTTCCTCTACTTGGCTCCCTTTATCATGTTCAGTTCTGTCTTCTCTGTCTAATAATAGGTGTGCTATTAATCTCCAAGAGTGTATTATTAGCTGCATTACTAGTAGTACTGCTCCCTGCATTGGCTCCATTTCCACGAGGCTTAAATGCACGCCTGCCTTGTACCAATGTCCATCCATCATTAGGTTCCTGGCTAGCACCCTTCTTCTTTTCAACTACCTTCCAGACTTTGTGAGTTGGTTTCCTAACAGTGCTATTCTTAGGGCATTGTAGTTTAGAATGACCAAACCCAGCACATGTATTGCACTTAACCGTTGCCATGCATACTCCACATCTATTGTTCGCATTGTGTTCTCATTTACTAGCACTGATATAGCTTTGGGGAACTGATTATTGATATTGATGATACATAAAACGGTCACACCCCGGAGCCGTACACATGTCATGATGATCTTAAGAAATTACGGGCCCCAGAATCAGCCCAACACTGATCTGGCCCAAGCGGTTCTAAGCCTGCCTGATTCAGTCCGCCAGATGGACCCGAAATCTTACAGTATGCTAGGCCCACACGTCTCACAATTATCCTCAATACCCGTAAGTCCTACTAAGGCAAGTATCTCGAGGATCAGCTTTGGACGGGCAACTGCAGCAGCTCTTTGCTTCCAACTAGGAAGCAAATACCAGAGTACTTCTAGATAGGGAAACTTTCTCTTACAAATTGCTCTCGTATTAGAAACTATCTCCCGCATATCTAGGAGCACAAGAAACTTCCCTCCTACAACACGACTCCTAATTAGAAAATGATCTCCAAGCAGATCTTCTTCCTAAACTACGCCTTTGATGGTCTGGTAGAACCAGGACTCTTGCACTATAAATAAGACATGAGGTTGGTAAGCTAAGGTACGCTACAAAATCCTTTTTTACAGCATTACACCTTCCTTAGATCCCTGTCTGACTTTAGCATCGGAATGCCATCGGCCACCACAACGATGGTACGTGGCTCATGTGCATTACTTGTGCAGGTCAGCAGGAACCAGGTCAAAACAAGGAGCGAAAAACGACTACATTAGTTTGGCGTCATCCGTGAACAAAGTTCCCAGCCTATGCACCAGCACCGTCTCCCTTCAAAATACAGAGAGATGGTGACTACTAGATCATATAACAACGGAGAACAAGGGGATACGTCAAACGCTCAGACTGTCCCTATACCGCCGCTTTCAGCGGTCCGGTCATGCACGGGCAACCAACTCACGCCCCCGCACCGACAACAGCAATGACGGACCCCCGAATAGATATGTTGTCATCTCAGTTACAACAGATCCCCAGAGAGGTGGAGGCTCTCACGCGACAAAATCCACCACCTGCTAATGGAGACCAGGAGCAGCGCGAGCCTCCACCTCCGGAGGATGGTAGAAAACAAGCACAGGAAAGCCAAGCCCCCGCTAGTTCTCATTGGACTAGGGGAGGTTGTGCGGCTAACACTGAGCTCGCCGCTAGGACAGAGAGGCTCGACCCTCAGAACCCCCTCCGCAGAAGGGCACACAACCCAGACGTGTTGTACCGTCTCTCTCTCCTTCCATTTGTGGACCGAATCATGAGTGAGGCCCTTCGGAGAAAGTTCACTCCCCCAAAGCTCAACTTCTACGAAAAAACCACTGATCCATTCGACCACCTGCGCCATTACCAACACGTAATGGCCATTAAAGAAGGATCCGAGTCGGTAATGTGCAGAACCTCTCGCTTGAAGAGGACAACACTAATGTGGTTCCACAACCTTCCATCAAGGTCGATCGACTTCTTCAAGACGCTGGCAAAAGAGTTCCTGACACGCTTCGTCAGGAGCCAACATTTCCGAAAAGGCCCACACTACATACTCTCCCGAATGCAGAGGTCTAGCGAGACACTCCTAGAGTATGTCACGCGCTTTAACAACGAGCTGACCCTCATCGACGGGTCCAACGACGACACAGCCGTGAAAGCCTTCACTTTGGGCCTCAATGAGGGAAAGCTCTACGAGGACCTCACCCTGGAGCCCCCTCTGGACATGAAGGAGTTCCTCAATAGCGCCCAAAAACACATTACCTTGGAAGAATTGATGACCGTTAAGAGGGAAACCAAAGGTGAGAAGAAGCCATCCGCTCCTAAGGACAAAAAGGAGTGAAAGAGACGCGAAGATGAAGAGAAAAGTAAGAGAAAACGCAATGACAACAAGCCAGATCCTAGTCGGTCCAGGCCAGAGAAATCATCCAACTACGTTGGATCCAAAGCTGTGACACCCCTCAATTCTAGCCCGTCGGATGTACTAAACTCCATGAAAAATTGTGAAGATCTTAATTGGCCCTCGAAGTAGCACGAAGACCCCTCCAAGTGTGACAATGACAAGTACTACGCGTACCACAAGGAGAGCGGCCACGATACCAACGACTACAAGAGTCTGAGGTATGAGGTTGAGTATTGGATCCACAAGGGCAAACTGAAAGAATTCCTAAACTCTGATAAGTAGCCAGAATGAACTAGGGACCGGGCGGAGTTAGTTAAAGAAATAGAGAAGGAGACTCCAGGGATAATCTATGTTCTGCATGGAATCAGACAATGAAGATCAGTCGCACAAGTCCCACAAACGGACTCTACTGGAGATGCGGACACAACCTACAGAGCTATTCAAGGGTACAGAGCCCCATTCTCACCTTGACCTTTACGGACAAAGACCTCGAAGGAGTCCGAGCGCCGCACAACGACGCCCTAGTCATCTCGGCCTCCATCGCAAGGTGGGAGGTGAAGAGAGTTTTGGTGGACACTGGAAGCTCACTCAACATGGTTTTACACCGCGTTCCGCAGTATGGACCTCAAGGAAGACAACTTGACGTCCTCAGACTACTCGCTGATTGGATTTAGCGGAGAGAAGTGTTTCCCGATCGGGAAGATAAGGTTGGTGATAGTGGCAGGAGAGCCACAACTAAGAAAGGTCTTGTTTCTGGACTTCATGGTAGTTGACGCATCGTCGACCTACAACCTTATCTTGGGAAGACCATGGCTCTACCAGAAGGAAGCAGTAGTCTCCACTCTTCACTAGTATGTTAAGTACACTGCTAACCATTGTGAAGGGACGATACGTGGAGACCAACCTACGACACGAGGCTACCATTACGCCGCACTGAAAAAAATAGAGTGCTCCCAGATCCAACTACATTCCGTGGAGCAGCCTGAACTAGTGCCAGGCCAAAACGACAGCTGAGGCATCACCTTCAAGAGATGCAGGAGTTGTTTGTTCTTTCGCCAAGCGGAACGGAGAGGCCAAGGCAAGCGGGAACATATCCCCCGACCTCCAGTCAGTGCGGAGATTAGCCACGCTATAAGGTTTACTCTTCAGTAACCTTTGTAACGCCAACAAATTTCAGCGATCCATAAGGGTGATCCGAATTCACTTCAAGGCCAAGATCAATTTCTCTCCGTCAACAATTAGTCTACTTTCAGTTGTTTATTTCCCTTTCCATATTCAATGTAGAGTATTATTTCTTAAAGACTTATGTGATTTGCAATCATTTAAGAAATAAAGAAAAAATTGCGAAAATGAACTCTATTGATTATTGGAAAGATGTAGCAACAAGCACCTTGAGGCGGGTATAAAAGACTATATACAACGAGAATCTGCTCGGGGCAAATACAAAAGACTACATACTACAGGCATCTGGTCAACATGAAGTAATAGTTGCTTAAACAGTCTGAAAGGTATCCGAAAAGGCCAATGTGAGCAATTTGCAAGTGACAAAAAAAATATTCAACGGGCTTCGCTCGACCCCTTCCCAAGATCAAGGACAAGGTGTCAGAGGGGATTGGAAGGACCAAGCGGCCAACTGCTCCATCGAATCACCCAAGGAAAGCCACCGGACAACAACATTGTAGACCTTACAACAGACTGTTGATTTCCTCAAGAGAAATTTCACCCCCTTGCATACTTCCTCGAATGGTGTTTGGCTTCCAGGAAGGGATGGAAGAAGGCAAATGAGGATGGCCACAAGCAACGACGTCGCCAAGGTCCAACAGTGTTGTTAGGCGAGGCCACTTTTCCCATGTGATACCAGGAGTGACAGAGAGATACCACACCTAGAAGCATCGCACATCCGCTAACACTTCGATAACCATCAGTTAGCAGTGGGATCCGCACACACGCGGGCACGAGGGGTACGAAGTAAGACCAAGGCATCTCCCTTGGAACGAAATCTATACTACTTATGCGCAACATGAAAAGAAATTACGAGATCTCAGCAGATCAAGTACATGCCCACCCACAACAGGTGACCACGCATAATAGTGATTATGATCGTGCATGATCGGTGCAAATGTCAGAACATTCGTAGACTCCAACAATGGAGATTCACCTTCAGCCTTTGGAAAACCCAAATCATTCCCTTCAAACAAGATCTCAAGTGCTTCCTTCGAGCACCTACAGGGGATAAGCTCTGCAAAAGATAGTGCCTAAAACGATTGGAAAACCACATTATATAAACATGATGGTTTACCAAACGGGCGCTCTAGCATTAACTGTCAAGCACTGAATACAGTATGGGAAACGAGGAAACTGCGCAGATGAATTTGTAGTCATCAATTAAATTCTATTCCCAATCCCCCCCCCCCCCCCCCAAATTCTATTTCCCTTTACCTCTTGCAGTGAATTTGTAGTCATCAATTAAATAAACTTCCCCAACCTCTAAACAACAAATACTCTAACATGCAATCAAACTGAAATAACCCTATTGAAAATCAAATCAAACAAAAAGGTAATCTGACCTCGAGTTATATAAGAACTAGGAGTAAGGGCTTAGTCGTAGAAGAAACAGTAGGTTGAATTGAAGGAGAAGCATCGACCAACAGTTCGAATTAAATAAGAAGTAGTGATCGATCTCAAATCATACCGCAAGCGCATGATTATCTATTGAGTTAGATAATGGAAAATACGGGCCGAATCCCACAAGGAGGGCTAAAGTTTGGAAAACTAACTTTGAAAATCAACTTAATATCCTTAACCTAGTAAAAAAAAGGTTTTGAATAACGTTTCTAAAGAACAAGAGCAAATGTAAATCTAGCTCAAAATGAAACTTGAGAGAGGAAATCTTAGGGTTTTAAGGATCACCATCATGGATTTATAGCCCCATTAGACCACACTTCTAGTTGGGTTTTTTTTAATCCCTTAACCCCCCCCCCCCCCACCCCAAATGTCGTCGGCTGGGTTCAACCCTGTGACCTAGTGATACCATCCGTCACTGCTCAACCATTGAGCCATTACACCTTTGGCTTCTAGTTGATATTCAAATATACTCATGAGCACACCTAAGCTAGATTCTCATCTCACCTTAGGGTGAAAAATATAACTTTTGAGCACTTAAACATCAAGCCATATGGATATTCTAATCTAGCATAAGAGCATGGTATTAAAGCATCCAAAGAATCCATATTGAAATAAAATACTAAGGATCTAATCTCCCATATGTTAACATTCAAACATCATGCTAGACTTACAAGTCAATAACCTCAAAATTCATTAGAGTAGAGGTTAAGTAGTTTGTGAGTCTTAGATAAAGAATATCTTAATCATTAAATAGAGGGATTGTTAGAACAATATGGAATGAAGACTATAGTTTAGACTTTTTAATGATGAAAATAAAAGCAAGTGGTGTATCCATATTAATGAAAGACAACACTTCTAACATCTTCATAAATAAGATTAAACCAAAGTCACTAAACAAAGCTAACATTACACTAAGTTCTAAGTACATGAGATATTAAAACAACCAAGCTAAGTGGATCTAAATGGGGTCATCCTCCCATGAGGCATTCCCACACCCTAAGGTAAAATTTAGCCACACATGGTAAACCCTAGGCCACTCATGGTGATAAACATAAATATAAAGAAAAACTACAAAGACTTACAACAATAAACTCCAAAGCTCTCAATCTCTAACTCCAAATTTATTTCCTCTAAAAGTATTTATGAATCTCCCTCAAGTGTGTTCATGTGTGGGGTATTCATAAATGAAGAAAGGTAAGACTTATAGGTAGAGATAATGGGGTGGAAGGTGGAGTGTTGGAGTGAAATAAGGTGGAATGTAAAAGTGATAAAGTACAGATATGGAAGAGTGTAAAAGTGAAATAAGGCGGAGTTTAAAACTGAGCATAGAAAGTGGAGTTTGTAGAGATTATTTGGCTATGATGAAATTTCCATGTGGGTGTCCAAATCTTCAAGTTTATATCCTCAATATCCGTAGATGTTGATATTTTGTGGGCTTGACTTCATGGGTCTTGGGCTTGAAGATCTTTAGTCTTTGACAATGCATGTGTGAACTTCCAATGGCCTTTTTAGTTGTTAAACTTAGTCTTATTGTGCCACTTTGTGAATGATTTGAGATTAGTGCTTAATTTTTTATAAAATACATATAATAAAATATTTTTATTAGATATTGGGACATAACAAATATAAAATTAGGAGCTTAAAATGTATAATTTATAAGCCATTTTCTCTCCAAACCAAAAGCCATTTCTTCCCCTTTCTTTATTTCTACTGTTTCACCACTTCCAGCAGTTTTTACACTTCAATCTCTCATTTCAAGCCATAAAGGTCGAATCTTGAAATGCAATTTTCTCCTTTTCTCTTCGTCCCTAGAAAAGCCCCAATTGATTGTATGGGTTTGAATCCTGAAGTCCTTGAAATTGAAATCAACTTGGATGAGGAGGATAATATTGGGTTTGGTGAAAAACCCAAATGCTCAAGTCGATTGGCTCTTTACTTGATTGTGATGAAAGATAGATTTGAACTTTTGATGAAAAACTGAAGGGCTTAACAAATAAGAAGAGAGAGAATGAGAGATGAAACTACTCGACTGTGTGTGACAGATTCTAATGAAGTCGAGTGGCTCTCGATGAAGTCAACTCAATTAAAGAAGCTATTGAGCAAGTAAGGGACTAACGGAGGTTCTTCACGAAGTTGGCAAGCTATTGCACGAAGATCTGACTAGAGGATTGAGACTAGTTGTTTGCAAGCTACTCCACTCCGCATTGTGGTTTTGGCAAAAACATTGAAGTTCGCAAGCTGCTCCACTCTGCACACATTGGCTATTTGGTCGAAATGTTTCGATAAAAAAACATAATTTCCATCACTCAGTTTTGAGATTTTGGCGAAAAAATTAAAATTTGCGGAAAAAAAAACCCTTCAAAAAACTGGGAATTTGCATTTCACCCTTTTCTTTTCTTAATCCAAAAAAACAAAAACAAAAATCGCGAAAAAACTCATTCCTTGATTATCATTATGAAGTAGCAGAAACATTTTTTTTCTTCCTCGGGATGTGCTACTTGATGCTGATTTTAGACAGAAGACTCGTTGATTCTTTCATGAGTATATTCATTTGTCATAATTCATTCACTAGGTTCTACTCATAGAGTTTCCAACAACCCTTGGCAACACATCAAGGCAATACTCTTCTGGAGATATCTTCCTAAACAACAATTTTTTTGGAAAATTACGGATTTACATGAAAATATATTCTATTATAAGCAATAACAAGTTTAGATGATTGTCAGAGGAATCTGCATGATAGTGGTAAACCCAGGAATTTAGTCGGGGGGATAAAATGACAAATAATTATTAGTTGATAATAGTAGTTATCAAGGGTGGAGCAAAAAAAATTTCCTATCTGAGCTAGTAACTAATAAAAAATACATTGCATATACTAAATTGAATCTAGTGTAGTCCAATTTGAAGCCAAAATATGGTCGCAATATCCATAACTTTAGCAAGGGGCAAACGAGCGTAATAACTAGAATATATAATCATAAAATAATTAGGACAAGTATCTAGTTGAAGTTTAAAAAATCTGAAATTTGCGAACATAATATGATCTTAATACAAGTTCATAGAAAAAATGGTTTACATAATGCTCAAATCTTGTACGAGTTTGCTAATGACATATAATTTCATTGAATTCTATAGTTATTATTTTAGATATTAATTTCAAATATTATTTTGTTGGAGGTTGTTTATCACTTGTTAACACACAATTCATTTCTTTACTATTTGCATTTACATAAAATTACGTTGAAAACAAAAAAATAAGAACATGTCACAATGACAAAAGTAGTAATTGTGAATAGCTATAAAGAAATCATGCACACTAAGATGACCGAAAATAAATTTGTATTAAATAAACAATTTTTAATGTTTGCAATTACTAATAAAGTTGCGTTGAAACTTAAAGAAAAAAGGAAATCTTGCGCTAGAAGAGTATCGAACTCGGGTCATTTACTAAAATTAATAATCTTCCAACTACTACGTCAACAAAAACATGTTAAAATAAATGAATGAACAATTTTGATATTGTATTATACATTATATAATTTTTTTTTTGTAAGACTAATATATAGTAAAAATATTTTGAAAGTTGAGATGGAGCACCCCTAGCCCCTTAGTAGGTCTGCCCCTGCTGCATGATGAGATTCATAATTCATACAGTTGAGTAACTGACGTGCAAAGTCATTGTCCCAACTCATCCATACTAAGATTAAGGCACAAATCATTTTCAACTTCCTTGTTAGGTTTCAGAAGCATTTGCCAACTTTTACAAATTTCTGGAACCCTGCAAGGATATTTCTGCACTCAGACTACAATAAGCAACACTTATTACATGTCGTCTCATGTTGAACAACAGACATAAAGGTAGCTAAAAGGAGTGAAACAAAACAGAACAAGAATGTCATTCTACCAAAAAATCCACATGAAAGGGTTTATATCATGTAGTTCAAAGTTAATAGCACAAATTTACTCATGATCAACATCATACCACTACATTTTTCGAATGTTAAAGTACACAAATAAACCAAAAAATAAAAAATAAAAACAGAAAAAACAATCCTGCCGTATCTGAGGTATAAAACACTTGAAGGGGCATCCCGAAATGAAACAACCCAGATGACAAAGTTATACATGCATCTCTCTGTTCGACAAACTTCTCGGCCCTAGTAGAGTTTCAATTTTCCTTTGGCCATGGAAGATTTTGCTCGCTCCAGTCGACACAAAGCCTGCTGAGTTCCTGACAAATCTGAACATGTTCCATTGCCCCCTAGAGTAACAGCGAAGTAGAGATAAATAGTGCACAGGAAAGCTAGTAGGATCATCATTGTTAGAAGGAAGCGGTGTCGCTGAAAGAGAGTTGAACAGCTACCCAACTCTTCCTTGGTCAGAAATTGTTTTTTAAAAGAAGAGAATGGACTGGGCCTCCTGTGCGGAGAAGATATACTGTCAAGAACCATGGTTTTATTCGATCCTCTTGCCTCAACCACCACAAATCCTGCACCAAATAAGAGATCGAATGATATCATGCCTTAATCAGGTCAACTATTGATATCATGCCTTAATCAGGTCAACTATTATGATTTCAAGAAGAGAAAGGAGTATAACTACATTATGGTATTGACTAACTAATAAAACATGAACAGAAGTTCTTAACAATTTAAGTCGTGTTGGTCCTTCACTATCCCACATATGCTTCTGTTCTGTTGCAAATTTTCATAAAGTACTGTCGCTCTAGTTCGCAATTTTGCCTAATATTATTTTTCTGTTTCTGTGCAACTTTCCCATTTTGTCACATGAAAAACTCAGGTTGAATGATCTGTCAAAATCATAAGATACCACAGGACAGTTTTAGAATGGTGAGAACAAAGTAATGATGATCTAACAAGGCTTCCCCTATTATTATCACACCACAGAACTTTTCATGAGACAGTCGAGCAATCACTTTAGCAATGCAACAAACTTCGGTGAATGCACATTATCACAGCAACAGGCACACTTTTTCCTTAGACAACCACTATTCCCCTTCTTATTGGCAAAATGACATGACTTGCCTTCCATAAAAATTTGAGCCACTTCAATCACATTAGTCAGTAGCATATACCTAGATGCAGTACAACATTTTAACTTCTCAAGATAACACAGATTAAGTGTGAACTTCTTAAGGAGAGGAGGGGTTGGGAACTAAAACTAAGCATAAAACTGGATAAACACCATAGAACGCACACTGCCACTAAGGTGAAAAAATTATTTGATTGCAAAAGCCCCACTGCTAACCTTCTTCAAATCCCACTTGTCCCACCATCAATCATAAGTTGCATAATCCACAACGAAAAGAAAACATTTTTGTAATGCCTTCCACAAACCTATGAAAAATACTAAGATCTCATTACAAGTATCCAACAACAATGATTTTGGTTCCCAAGTTGACCAATTCTTGATGAGAGCAGTGGCATTATGAAAATTTGCACTCCCTAAGAGTCCCACCCCTGATCGATAAAATCTCATGTCTGTTTTAGGATGGATTCTTTTTGTCTTATACAAGAACTTTTGTACCTATCGCACTTCTTGACATTTGACAATTTATTGGATCATTGACTGTGCAAATGCAAAAAATATATTATTCATAAAAATTAGTGGGGATTCGTTACATGTATCCACTATATAAATATGTAACAGAAACGATCATATATTGGTACGTTTCACATCAACACTGTGACCAGAGAATAATATGCATGGCAATCTAAATTATTTCTAAGCCATCAATGAAATCTCAGGATGTTGAAGTGGATATCATAAACTTGACATTCAAAGAACCAACAGAGCAAACATCAAAATCTGAATCTGTAAAGTCCAAACACAAACATTATTAAACTCTAAAATGTCGGAGATATAAGTAGCACAGACAAAGCATACTTGGCACTACAAAATTTAAACAAATTAAGAACCAAAACCAGAAGAGCACAAATATAATATAAAAATGAAGATTGATTTTGACTTCTAATCCCGTTCATTGACAGAGATTCAAGATTCTTAGACTTACTTATGGCAAAAGAAGAGCAAACTGTCACAACCAAATTTCTGTCATTACACTGTCTATATATATATATATATATATATATATTCCTGAACCCCTCCCACCCC
Source organism: Berberis vulgaris (assembly GCA_963556465.1). Classification (NCBI taxonomy): domain Eukaryota; kingdom Viridiplantae; phylum Streptophyta; class Magnoliopsida; order Ranunculales; family Berberidaceae; genus Berberis; species Berberis vulgaris. The sequence goes on along the minus strand of OY747130.1, from coordinate 13,102,284 downwards.
AAATACCGCTGGTAGGTTCGAACCCTAGACCTGTGATTTCATCCGCCACAAGCCCACCGTGAGCTGGTGTACCCCATTGGCAACTGTTTAGCACATCAATTCCTCTAACTCTGAAGTCTGAAGTGATGTTTCTACTAATTATGAAGTGATGTTTCTACTAATTACAGTTTGCTTGTTTTAAACACCCCTACTTCAACAAATCCACAACACATGTTCATGAAACACATACCAAAGTAGTGCTCGCCTAAGCTCACAAATTCCTCACTTGACTACTCCAGATCCTCATCTCGCTAGCTCATATAGTCATATGGTTCCACATTCAGCATGGTCGTTCATGTATCCTCACCAAGTCAACCAACTGATCCATGGTCAGCTTTGTTACAACTCAACCATCTCTTTTAGGCATCCAAAACATCGCCAAAAAATAGCACTGTGTTTGTGTACATAAACGATCAAATAGGTCTGCCTACATGGCACCTCGACAGGATCAACATTCTCAATGTTGCACAATTGTGCACTCCACGAATTCAAACAATTTATATTACAATTCAGAGTGGTGTTCTACTATTCATTGCTGACTGAGACAATCTATCTTACAATTCACATGGGTGTTTTACTATTCATTATTGACTGGGACAAACATCAAATGAGAATTGAAGATAAAAGAGGGCTACGATTGAAAGTTGGAAAGATTTTGAGGGTTGAGAACTTGAGATTCATTCTCCTCTACAATGACATGTTTGTAAATATAAAACATGTAAAAGGGCAAAAAAAATTGAAAACGTTAGTGGAATGTACATGTGGTGGAGAGAGAAAGTATTGTGTTTTCCTGTTTTTCAAAATGAAAACTATCATAACTCTTTACGTAGTTGTCAGATTTTGATAAACTTGGTATCATTGAAATGCAATTTTGAAGATCTTTCCAACAAAACCAATCATCAATACAAACACTTAAAATTTCAATATATGTATTTTATTTTTAAAACATGCAAATATTTTTGAGATTTTCATGCCTAAGTATAATATTTTTCAAAGAAATGGACGAACATTTTATTGAACATTCAAACAAAGACTTTGAACATTCAATTGATTCTAATTTTAACCGACTTTGACTCTAAACAATTAGTATTCTAAAATAAGATATTTTTATGGAACTGATTGAGGGCAATGGTGGTGATGGTGATGTGGGTGTCTAGTGTATGATAATTAACGGTAAAAATAAATAAACATATGTGGAGTGCCAACGGCAAGGGTAATATGCTAGTCTATATTACAAATCACGATGGTGTTTGAGGTTCAAGATAAAAGACGGCTGAGATTTATCCAAATATAAGAATCTAACGGATCACAAAAAATTTAAAGCACCAAGAGTGCATGGGTTCGATTCCCATATCCAACATTTTGATATTTATTTATCTTGTTATTAAAGTAGACCAACCTCTATTGATCATGCTAAACTTTTATCGTGTCAACGACACGGGGAAACCCTAATTTCCTACAAAGCTTCTTAATAAGTCTAGATGACACCCCTATCATACTCAATTCAACTTGCACTTATATCCCCTCAACCCACACTCAAGCAAAGCCATACTCGAGATGACACGTCAGAATTCCAAGGAAAAATTGATGTTTCGGAGAGACAATCGGATTACGTATCGGCGTTCTAATGGGATTATCAATGGGTTCCAGATCCCACGTTTAACCACATGACACATGTTATGATGATGCACTAGCAAAATCTTGGGTATCATCCCGTCTTACTGGATGTAATCCTATTCCATGCTTACAACTACTGTGACTGATTTTAATCAAGTGAAAAAAGTAGTAGAGATGTGAACAGGATCTTAATCATATATATAGTATGAATGAATATCCTGCAAGTACCTTGGAGTTGTTCACAAATGAATATCTAGATGTGTTTTCTTATGAAGTCTCCTCGTGAGGATAATTTTAAGTTACTAAAGGATCCACTCACTATTATAACAGCCAAATCAATCTCATTCTTCAGAGACATGATCCTTTGTAGAAACCCCCACAATCACTTGTTTGGTAGGACACCCTTCACTTCCTTAGAGTCCTCCAGATCAAGAACTAGGGAACACGTATCTCCCCCCACCCCAAACACACCTCCACCAAAAAGACAAAACCAACATTTAGCCAGCATTGTAGCTATGAATGTCAGAATAGGACATTACTAAATTGGGAGAGATTCCTTGAGAGTTCTGACACCAGCTCATAAACTAGTCAGTAAAATATTGACATCACAACCTGGATAATCAATGAATTCAATCCCAAGAAATTGTAAAGAATGTATTGCCTGGATTCAGTAGAAAGTGGTGAAAGGTGTCCTGCTTTTGGGAGAGACTATCCTACCGAAAGGAAACAGTTGATAAATTCTCATAAATTAAAACTGAGCCATTGGGACAATCATTCTCAACTTCGAGTAATCTAAATCATCCTTTGACAAAAATCTGATCCTGCAAACAGAGAACTGAGGCTCCATTCAAAAAACCTGTGGGCTTATCATGAGACCGTCATTCTCCAGTTGATCTGCTCCTACATGCAAAACTTCTATGAGATCATACTTCGTATATATAGAATCACTTCCAACATCTCTGTATAGTGAACTGCTCTTCAATGGAAGCTCCAATTTCTTGAAAAAATAGATATAGGTAGATATAGAGATCCCATGTGCAATTAAACATCGAAATGGTGCTTTTTCTGCAATCTACTATATGAAACAAACCTAACTTAAAGGTCAACCTTATGCACAACGAGAAAGGTGAAGGAATTCCTTGGACTTTAATGAAAAGGAGGTTGTCACCTGCAAATCAATAATAAATACTATCCCCAAAGTTAGGGACAATTCAAAATTCGACACAAATCGGAACCAATTCCCTCCTAAATGATGAACTCCAACATGTGAAAAGAGCCTATGATCTATACATTTCACACTTTGAATCCACAACAAGCATCAATACCTGATGATTCTTACACTAACACAACTTCAATTCCTATAGCATAATCATCACAACTTTCCACAATTTCAAAACGTATCATCTTTCCACACAAATACACAGAAATTTCGATCGAAACTCAATTAAACAAGATTTCTAACTAGATCACCAATCCAACAACATTTGCAGAATCAAGAATTCAAATTACACAGAAAACACAAACAATAAGCTCGGATCTGCTGAAATATACGCGAAACAAACCCTAACAAAGAAAGAGAAGACTTACAGATGATTGGGCGAAGAAGATCCGAAAGAGTTGAAGAACACACAAATCACGATGCGAGGAAGTCGGGATTGAAGAGGCAAAGAAATGAAAAGTTTTTAAGCGAAAAGGGTAGCTTATTTCGGTGCTGTGGATTGATAATTTTGTGGGTATTTTTATAATTCTATGAATTGACTTAACAAATTTTTTTTATTTTTTATTTTTTATATATTTTTTAAAATTTTACGTTACATGCACCTTGTTCTAATCTCTTCCAAATTAGGGGTGGGCACGGGACGGGATGGGACGAGATATACCCATCCCTATCCCATCCCGTTCATATGGGATCACGACGAGATGGGAAAAACCACATCCCGACCTCGTCCCATCCCAAACGAGTTCAGGACAGGACGGGACGGGATCAGCGTGCTGCCTGTGACTGCTGCGAAGATTATCATCATATAAGAGCGTGAAAAATAACTTTCTTATAATTAGATATAGATGTGACATGCAAATATAAGGGTAGCCACTAAATCCCCTATCAATGAAGTCGAGTGGGCTGACTTTTAGAAAATGACATGATAAATGAGACCCACTAAGAGTATTCTGTCGTTGTGATGGCTTCCCAACTGATTTTACAATTTTATTACTGTGGGAAACAAAATTCATGGTTCTTTGACAAAATGACATTTCATCTTTTGTTAGGGAAGAAATATAAACCTATTGGTGATGCTCTAACATATTCATAATGGTTTACCATCAATACATATATCGTAATTAAAAAAAAAAAATTTACAGCCCGGGCCATCTCAAATTCTTGGCTCCGCCCCTGAATGTTCACTTCTGAATATGTATTATTTTTCATCTTCACCTGGGTATTATCAATATTTGGAAGTTAAATAATTGGAACCACTTTTATTGGGAATCCAAGCAACAGTCTGTTATCTTTTCCTTGCTTAATGAATATTTATTTCTTGAAGTAACATTTCTCTTACCACTGCAAACACCATGAGTTTATGTCAGTCATCTGTAAGTTTATATGAATAAAAATAAATAAATAAATAAAAATATTAATAATAAATATTAAAAAATTAGCTCGGGACGAGACGAGATTGGCGGGATTGAAAATCTTCATCCCATCCCATCCCATTCTAGATCGGGACGGGACGGGATCAGAATTAAATTATTCAATCCCATTAAGACCCGGAAAAATCGAGACGGGACGGGACGGGATCGGGATTAAATTATTCAATCCCATTAAGACCCGGAAAAATTGAGACGGGACGGGATCGGGATCGCGGGATGGGATGCCCACCCCTATTTCAAATGACAATCTTTCTAGGTATCGAGGAAGGGAGCGAGGGAGCCTCCCTCGCACGTGCTTTTTTAGTGCGAAAATTAAAACAAGGGATCCCTCCAAAATCAGAATTGCATTTTTCTTTCCCCCAAAAACAGAGCTGCGAGGTTCTTCACTTTCTTCATTTCTGATTTCAAACAAAACAGATTAAAGCTCCCTCCCAACAGTGTTGTATCTTTGTCTCCAATGAGTTGCTATTTCTTCTTCTCCTTGCTGAACCTGCGAGAGAAATAGAGATCAAAGAGGGAGAGAGAGGAACAGGGCATGACGAGCGAGGTTGTTGCTGGTCTGCTCCTCTGTTGCTGGCTCGTTGGCGAGGTGGTTAATTTCCCTGCGTCTTGCTGCTGCTGATTCGTGCTCGCTAGTCACCTGCAAGATATAGAAACAGAGAAGGGGAGACGAGAGAGAGAAATAAACAGAAGGGTGAGGGCGTGTGAAGGTGGTGTTTGGCGTGGTGCTTGACAAGTCCATAACCAAAACCAACTTTATTGGTTGGTTATGTTGGACAGACAATACCAACAATTATACCTTGTAGTTCACCTTACAATTTACAAATTTCGTGCATTTGCAAAAGTTGGAGCAGGACTCTGACCCCCAAAACAAGTTGTATCGAAGTTGAGAGCCCAGCTGCAACATATTGGCATCTTATAATGTAGGATTTATTGTGTGTTATTAGAGATCGAAGGAGGTTTATATAAGAACGCAAAGTGGAATGCACACAAGCTCTCCGTAAAGTAATAAATGTGTACATGAAAACATCAATATGTTGTATTACAGAGATCTGTCATCGAGCTATGCATTCTACGGTAGTGCCTTTGTCGATGTGATTAATTTGAAAGTAAGAATCTTTGTTATGTTGCTAGAAGTCCCACGCAAGTTGTGTCTAATTGTACTGACTGAAAGGCCTGCTCAAGGTCTCTTTGGACAACTACTAACTTATTCATATTATTTTCCATTTTGTTGTATTTTTCCATTTTGCTGTAATAATTTTTAACTAAAACTGAACCAAACCGAAACAAATCACGATCAACAATGTAAACATCCTCAAAATTGAAGATGTTATGGAAGTTCATTTAAACGTTTAGATAAGTAGACTTGATCACTAATTTTTTTTTTTTTTTCAGTCACTAAAGTTGACATTGCACATTTTGATGAAAATGTCATTAAGAAATAGAACAAATCCAATGGCACATCCCTAAAACCTTGTGGATTCCCCTGATACGTTTTATTTATTTATGGAACCAATAAAATATAACAGCTAGACCAACGTGCACTCTTGCATTGCAATTACATGTTCTCACGTTCATACCATACATGGCTGCAAGTATGAACCAACTACCATTAACACACAACTTTCTCTAACTACCATCCTTCCATCACTAGAAAAAACTACAGAGAACCTCTCAATGACCACAAATCCATGCCTAAAATGGCAACTCGTGTCTCAAAGAAGAGATCATCATCACCCAGAGAATCCAAAATATCTTCATTGAGACAGTCACCATGTTCACCATATTCGTTCTGTCAATTTCTCTTTCAGATCCCAGTAGCCCTAGTTCTCTTAATTCTTGTCTTCCTTTGGTCTTCTTCTTATATGATAATATCCGGTAATCATGTTCATGTTTGTGTATCCTCTCGAAAGCTCAACAATGCTTATTGTTTATCGGCGGGAGCACAACCCAATTTCCAGCTCCCAATTCCTACTATCCCTAACAATGCTACTAACATCAATCAAAATGAAGAAGAGCCTATGGTTGAGAAAGTTGGTGAGGTTTCAGTTCCAGTTATGGACATCATTCCACCACACCAAACACCACCTTCTCACGCCCTCACCCTTCTGTTTATCTCTCTCTCTCGTCTCCCCTTATCTGTTTCTATATCTTGCAAGTGACTAGCGAGCATGAATCAGTAGCAGCAAGACGCAGGGAAATTAACCCTCGCCAACGAGCCAGCAGCAGCCTCGCTCGTCCTGCCCTGTTCCTCTCTCTCTCTTTGATCTCTATTTCTCTCGCAGGTTCAGCAAGGAGAAGAAGAAACAACAGCTCATTGGAGACGAAGATACAACACTGTTGGGAGGGAGCTTTAATCTGTTTTGTTTGAAATCAGAAATGAAGAAAGTGAAGAACCTCGCAGCTCTGTCTTTGGGGGAAAGAAAAAAACAATTCTGATTTTGGAGGGAAAACAAATGTTTTGGAGGGATCCCTTGTTTTAATTTTCGCACTAGAAGAGCAAGTGCGAGGGAGGCTCCCTAGAAAGATTGTTCAAATGATTATGGGGCGTGTCCGCACTGTTTCCCTTTCTTATTTTCTTAGTCAGGATTTTTCTCAAATTTGAAAGAGTAGGACGTTAATCTTCAATTATAGACTCATGGCGTTGTACACTAGTTACTCTCAAGGATTGTGTTTTCGCCAAAATAAATTACGAAAAGAAAAATGCCAAAAGAAAAAGTTACTTTTTTTTGGGTTTTTTTTTAAAATTTAATTTAATTTTTTTTGTAAAAATGTAAAAACAAGCTACAAGAAATTACCTTTTTTTAGGGCTATTTAAAAAAATATCAAGGTTTTATTCTTCTAATTATCATTGCTTATAATTATTTTTTTGATTTTTGAAACCACCCTCTATTTTTAATAGTTTTTTTTAGTTTGACACTCATTAGTTTATACTTATTAGAGTTTGACCTCATTTTGAAAACTAATTGAGTCTAACACTCATTTTCTGTCGAAATCGTTAAGTTTACGTCATTGACCGGTTAAGACTAATTTTTAGACCATTTTGCCCTTACCTTGGTTAAACCATTGTTAAACCATAATTAATTGAGTCTAACCCTTCATTGTTACCCATCTTATTTGCCATTACAAATTTACCTATATTCTTCACCCTTCATTCTCCTTCAAAACTATCATCCCTAATCCATCCACCCTTCTCCTCCCTAATATCTCTATCTTCATTCGCCAAGCAGGGTGATTTTGTTCAAGCAGGGTGTTTCGACTTGGTATGTTTGATATTGGTGATTGTTTCATCAGCGAGGATAGTGAGATGAAGTCCACTCTAAAAGCTCCATTCATTGAGATGTATAAGATACTTGAAGCCATGAAGTCGAGGAACCTTAAACTTGCACTGAACTGGGCAGAAATAACTTATTTGGCCCCTTTTGCCACACATGGCTGAGATCCAGAAGCTCGTTGAAATATTATCCATTGGGGTAATCTCTCAATCAACTTGCACACATATAGGTTGTGTTTCATTCAGTTGTTTTTTGACCCTCCAACTTTTGATGATCCGCCCTAATAATAAAATTGTTGATTGAGTAGATAGATTTGCAGTTGGATTAAGATGGAAAAGGTGGATGGATTGGGGATGGTGGTTTTGCAGGATAATGAATGGTGGAGAAGATGGGTAAGAATTAATGGTTAGACTCAATTAACTATGGTTTAACCCAAGGTAAGGGCAAAAGGATTCGAAAATTAGTTCTGACCGGTCAATGATGTGGACTTAACGGTTTCGTAAGAAAACGAGTGTTAGACTCAATTAGTTTTCAAAACGAATGTCAAACTCTAATAGGTATAAACTAATGAGTGTCAAACTAAAAAAAACCCATTTTCTAATTATCATTTCTTATATATATATATGAAACCGTCCCATGATTTTCTAATTATATATTGGTTTCTTGTTTGTTTCATTTCTTAGTATTTAGGCTTCATTTAATGTTTAATAAATTTATTTACTTGCATCTTTTTCTTTTCACATATTTCAATAGTTTCAAATTTTTTACGTTTTTCTTTGCACACTGATATATTTCTTAAAATCAGGAGACCGATATTAACTCGAAAGACGAAATTACATATCTTGGTTACTCTATTGTCTAGCGTCCAATAATCTATACTTCAAGGTTAGATTATTTGCCGAAACGAAATATGAAAGTCAAATACTCTATAAAAGCTTGAAAATACAAGGAATATACAAAAAGTAGGATGATATCTCACATTACATTGTGCACCTTACATGTATTAGTACTATGTATTATGCATGGTTGGGAAAATAAGCTAATAAATGAAATCTTTTATGTTATTAGGCACGTGACTTACCAAATTGCTAAAATTAAAAAATTTGCATGCACCAAAATTAGTTCTTTCATTAAAAAAGCCAACTGAATTTTCACTTTAATATGGACACACACTAACCACCCATTTGTACAAAAAAAAAAAAAAAAAAAAAAAAAAAAAAAAAAATCCTCGTCTCTTGAGGGTCGTATTTATTTGCACTGTTACACAAAAATTACTCTTCATTTTCTCATGTTATGGCACCCCTAAGAGAAAAATGGATCTCAGGGCAACCAGAGTCCCGAACCGATTTGAAGTCAAATTTGATTGGTATCTTAAAATATAATTCCATTTTTTAAAATGGGACAGGTCTAGATCAAAGTGATATGTCCAAGTCGGATTCTAGTCACATACAAATTTATCAATTGAGGCTCCGCCTGACCCATATTAGTATACTTCAAACTTAATGTTCAATGATAATTGTACTATACATTTGATTTTTTGGTCATATTTTGAAATTTGTTTATCTTAAATATCTTAAAGGTCCAATAACCATTGTTAATTATTACCTCAAGTAAATAATACCCAATTCGGTTTCAGGTTTGGATTCAGGACATGCATTGGGAAAACAGTATTGACCTGGGTCAGGTCCCAATTTCGGTTTAATATGTGGTTTAATATATCTGATGAAGTCGTTTTTCGCTCTATGCTCCGATATGGTTCCTGCTGTCATGTTGACTTGCACAAGTAGCACACGTGAGCCATGAATCATCGTTGTGGTGGCCGATGGCACTCCGATGCTAAAGTCAGATAAGGCTTTGAAGAAGGTGTAATGCTATAACAGGGAATTTTGTAGCGTACCTTAGCTTACCAACCTCATGTCTTATTTATAATGCAAGGAGTCCTCATCGTAGGCATAGATTAGGGAGAATATCTTCGTGGAGATCCCTCTTTAATTAGAAGTCGTGTTGTAAGAGAGGAGTTCTCTGTTAGCTCTCGCTCCTAGATACACGGGAGATAGTTCTCAATCCAAGAGCATTCCATAGAAGGGAGTTTTCCTGTGTGGAAGATGCTCTAATGTTTGCTTCCTAGTTGGGAGCAAAAAGCAGTTGTAATTGCCCGTCCGAAGCAGATCCTCGAGATACTTGCCTAAGGAGGGCTTACGGGGTATTGAGGACAGATGTGAGACGTGTGGGCCTAGCTTGCTTTGAGAGTTCGGGTTCGCCTGGCGAACTAAATTGAGCGGGCTTAGAACCGCTTGGGCCTATTCACTATTGGCTAATGCTGGGGTCCGTATTTCCTCGAGATTATCATGACACGTGTACGGCTTAGGGACGTGACCGTTTTTATGTATCTTCGGCTACTTCCCCCGAGTTAGTGGGTCGTCACATCGGTTCACTAAGTCATTTCTTGAAGGGATGTGCCGCTCATGATGATTGAGTCTGAATCGTTGCTTGAGCCGCATGCCGCATTAATGGCACATGCGACGGTTCGGCGGAAAATAGGCGAAAAACCATTTTTTATTTAGGTCATCTGCAATGCAAAGTCTGATTCTTCTACTTTATTCGCTTTCGAAGATATTGTTTTGAAAAGTTAATTCGTCTTCTTTATGGCTGAAGAAAACCTTCTTGATGATGATGTTTTGGTTGAGGCCCTGGAATTTTTTGAAGACACGTTGTCCGAGCCCGATATTGCCGAAATCCATACAAAGTTTGGGATTTCTGAGGACCTGCCATTGTATCCCCTAACAGACGATCAAATGCATGTGTCACCTCTTGTCGGTTTCATCTGTTTACATCGTGGGATGCTCCAAACTGGAGTGCATTTTTTGGTACTGGACGTGATTTGGGAGTTCTTGGATCTCTTAGGGATTCCTCTGGCTCAGTTGGGGCCTAATGGATATAGGATCATCCTCATGATTCTGCTCACTGCTAGGGAGGCTGGTGTTAGCGTGACTCCGCAGATGATCCAATTGTTGACCTTTCCTCGACTGAAAAGCAATGTTGTCTGTAAGTTGAAGTCGCCAAAGTGCTTCGGTAAACTGCCTGATGATTTCAAGTTCTGGCAGAAGTATTGCTTCTTGGCTCCTACAGATTCGAAGTATTTTTAGTGCAGGGGTTGTCCGCTCGAGCGATAGTTCAGACCGTTCCGTAAGTTTAATCCCTTTCTCACAATTTTGATATGCCTGGTAGCGAGCCGACTGCTCATTATTTGTGTTCCTTTGCAGGAAGGTTTCCTACAACTCCTCTCACATTAGAGGAGCAAAACACCATGGAGACGTTATGTGTCATGCTGCGAAGGAAGGCGGTCGATGTCATAAGAGTTTCCAACTTCATCCGTAGTGGGCTGTGGGACAACTGGCACGTTCCCCCCACTTTGTATCGCGAGTCGCGCATTAAGTTGGAAGATGGGGCCCTTTCTAGGAAGATGAAGGTTGATGGGGCCAAAGTTCTTGTTCTGTCCAATGTGGAGGAGCCGTCTGAAACGCTTGCTTCCTTCGTGAGGAAGAGGGCTCGCATTAGAGTTGGGTAATCTTCGGCCCGAGCCGTTCTAGTGAGAGATGAACGTGAGCCTGCTGGGCCTGTTGAGGCGGAGACTGGCGTTTTCGTCTTGGAGAGAGACTACCTACGGCTGGCAGGAGTTATGGACAGGTTGAACCTTAGTGACGCGTAGGTCGAAGCTCTGAATAACCGTCTGGTGCGGGTCACAATTGCAGCTTTCGTTGGTGCTGATTTGCGTGGGACCATTGTTGTTGAAGGTTCCTGTGAATATTCGCTTGAGATGGTAGAATCTGATCGCCCTACTGTTGATTCGCCTGAAGATGGCCGCGGTATCGGCCGTGTCTCTTGTAGTCTGCATTGCTCACCATCTCGTTCTAGGCCACAATTGGAAGCGTTGGAGAGTCCTTCGGATAATTTGCTCCCTCCGAATCCCATTGAGCCGTCTCGCAATAAAGGGTCGGTTGTTCTTGACAAATGAAAGGCCACGAAGGAGAGTCTAAGGATGGTGGCAACAGTGAAGGGCGGCGCTAGCGTAGTTCACGATCAGGGAAGGCTTCACCCAGACGAACAGATAAACCTATTTACACTTGACTTGGTAAAGATGCTCACAAGTCTGGCATCAAGAGGTGGATGTAGAGTATGCTTCGAGGAAGCACATAAGCAGATGACACAGTTGGTTGATGGATCATGCTCTGAAACCCGAAGATGATACGTTGGAAAGATGCATGGATAAGGGTCTGAAGTACCTTATGCCGTGTATGTCTCATATGAGCCATGCTGTCGTTGCTGAGACGGAAGTCGAGGCAGCTCGTGAAAGAGTATATACCTTGGAGCGTGTCTTCTCTCACATGCAACTATTATATTCTGATGCGCTTCGTGAAATCGAGCGGCCTAAGAAGCAGGCTGAGGATAAGCGGTTGGATCAGTCAACTGTGGTCGTTAAGGCTCAAAAGGCTCGTCTGGAGGACCTCAAGCGTAGTCTGACGGAGGCGGTGTTCGAAAGGGACAAACTCAGGCAGGAGTTGAGCCGGGTCTGCTGAGAAGTCGAGGTTGCGCAGGATCTTACGGCTAAGGCATGTTCTGAGCTACAGCCTTTTGTTGAAGATAGTGTTTCGAAGGAAGCTGAATGGGCTGCTGAGAAGCAACGGTTGTGATTCGATATGGAGTTCTACGCCCATGAGGTGAAAAATGCTGAGGACTAGCTTGAACTAGGGTGGCACGAGCTTAGTATTGTGAAGAGCAGTCTGACCACAAAGTAGTCTCAGATTGAAACGCTGACTGGCAAGTTAGAGCTACTGGAGCCCAAACTTGTTGACACGAATGTGTGAGAGGAAGAACTTCTTCAGGAGCAAGGCAAGTGTGAGTTCCGCTGGGTTGTACATGGCCGACTAGAGCTGTTGGCACTGATGAAGGAGGAGCATCCGGAGTGGGATTTTGGCTGGTATAAGAAGATGTCATATGTTGATTTGTCTGTTGCCTTTGCATCGTTGGATGAGGAAGACAATGTTGGCCTTGATACACAGACCGTTGCGCGTGTGGATGATATCCCTGCTCCATCTTCCACTAGGCTTAGTTTTTCTGTTTCTGTACCCTCTTCTGGTAGGGAGTGACCTTGGTGCTATTGCACCCTTTTAGTTTTGACTGTTAATGAAAACAATTTAATCAGTAATGTGCTTGTTTTCTATATTGTATGTTTTTTCCTTTTGCCTTGTCGTCATGCTTAGGCTAGTTGAGTCAATAAGATGATTGACTAGTCTGTCTACGATAGAGAGCTTGACCGCTTTGTGTTGTGAACGACTCGAGGTCATTGTTGCGTAGCCATATTCGATAGTAGGCATGTTGCGCATAGTTTAGATGGGGGTTGCCCGCACCGTGTCTTGTTCCCGAGGTAAACTGCTTGAGGCTCATCCCGTTTGTCTGACCGGTCAGCCGCATTTGCTGCTAAGTGCGAGTTGCAATGGCCGAGCGCATGTGTCAGAGTGTTCGTGCCGAGTCAGGGGCCATAAGCTTGGGCTGGCATCTTAAATAGCTTTTATCTGTGCCCTGGCAGTACGATCTTTGTATCGGCGTGAATGACCTTCGCGAATATTAGGATGTCAGTCTGTTTGAGCGAGAAGACGCCGATTCGGCTAGATTCATGTTTGGTGATCAAGTTGAAGAGCATTGGTCTCGTGGCAAGCCATTGGGATCAGTACGAGACTGACTAGGCTCCCACCTTCCGAATCGTGTTTGCCCAAGCAAAGTGGACTACGGATTCAGAGAGTAACAGTTTGGCAAACAGGCTGAAGAGCAGCAGTCCTATGGAAAGTCGTCGAAATCAGTTCAGGGCTGACTAGGCTCCCACCTTCCGAATCATGTTTGACCAAGCAAAGTGGGCTACGGATTCGAGGAGTAAAAGTTTGGCGACCAGGCTGAAGAGTAATGGTCTCGTGGCAAGTCGTCAGAATCAGTTCAGGGCTGACTAGTCTCCCACCTTTCGAACTATCTACACCCTTCCCGCGCGGTATGGGCTACGAATTCAAGAAAGGTTTGGCGATCAGGCTGAAGAGTATCACTTCGGGACTGACTAGGCTCCCACCATCCAAACTATTTATACCTAAGTGCATTAAGCTAAAAGTTTTGGAGGGTTCGAAGGCCACGATGAAGAGCCGTGGTCCCGTGGCAAACCGTCGAAATTAGGTCGTGGCTGACTTGGTTCCCACCTTCTAAACTATCTACACCCTCGTAGCGCGGGCTACAAGTTCAGGTTTGGTGATTTGACGACCGCGCTGAAAAGCAACGATCACATGGCAAACCATCAGAATCAGTTCGGGGCTGACTAGGCTCCCACCTTCCAGACTATCTACACCCTCGCAGTGGGGGCTACAAGTCCAGGTTTGGTGATTTAGTGCCATGCTGAAAAGCAGTGGTCTCGTGGCGAGCCATCGGAATCAGTTCGGGACTGACTAGACTCCCACTTTCCAGACTATTTATACCCTCACAGTAGGGGCTACAAGTCCAGGTTTTGATCAGAAGCTTTCGTTGCTAGTCATCACCAGCTAGACTTACCTGATTAGGTTCGACGATCATTGGCCACAAGAGGGGGCAATGATCTCTGGCGAGTCGTCATTACCAAGCGTGATAGTGCTGATTAAACTCCTACTTCCTAAATCGTCAATGCCCACGCTGAGCGGACTAGGTGTCGGTTTGAACCAAAAGTTGTCGTCATCAGCTTTGGCTGACTAAGCTTGCATGGTTTGAAAAAAAGTTCTGCCTGTTGGGGGTGTGTGAATTTAGTGGTAGCATAGTGTGGACGAAGTTACCTCAAATCAGCAGGTGATCTATAGGTACAATTCGTAAGTCAGGATTGGCTAGGATCTCTTAATGCTCGTGCCAAACATGCGACAAAATGTTGTTTGAATAATGGGCTGAGCTCATGGGCCCGCAGAGAAGGGGCTAGGGCGCAGTGTGCTACCTGTATGACGTAAATCGCGTGGTAACACGTGTACGACATGGGCCGTGTGACGGTTGAGTATCGGCTACTCTCCCTGAATTGATGGGGTTGTGTGACGGGTTGAGTATGGGTTACTCTCCCTTAATTGATGGGGTATTTCTTGACTCTTGACAATGTTGTGATATCGTGACTGCGTCATTACTTGTGGTCATCATCATCTTCATTCTTCTAAGCCCTTTGAGAATGTTGGATAGACGGTGGGATGTCTCTTGAGGAAATCAGCAGCTAGTCATGAGGTCTACAACGCCATTGTACGAGCACTTTCCTAAAGTGATTTGACGGAGCAACCTGATTGCTCAGTCCTTTCAATCCCCTCTTACACTTCGCTGTTGTCTTCGGAAGGGGTCAAACAACTTTTGTATTTGTTATCACTGGCAAATTACTCGCATTGGAGGGTTTGTAAGTTTTCATCGGACGTTGTACGTAGCAGAATTGTCTGAGCAAGTTTTTTTTACTTTAGTTCGCATTGTATTCAGATGCTCGGTCTTTTGTATCCGCCTCAGGGCTTTCGTAATATGCAGTCTTTTGTATCTGCCTCAAGGTGTTTGTTGTTACATCTTTCCAATAATCAATAGAGTTTTTTTTTCGTAATTCTTCCTTTATTTCTTAAATGATTGCAAGTCACATAAACCTTTTAAGAACTTAAACTTAATGTTGACTAAGGAAAGGGAAACAAACAACTTTAAAGCAAACTAACTGTTGACGCAGAGAAACTGATCCTGGCCTTGAAGTGAATTCGGGTTACTCTTGCGGATCGTTTAGCGGACTGTCGAGTCATTACATAGGTCACTGAAGAGTAAACCTTGCAGAGGGGCGGATCTCTGCACCAACGGAATGTCAGGAGGATGTGTTCTCGCTTGCCTTTACGACTCACTGGGCGGGAGAGCTGATTGCTCCTATCCGTCATTTGGCCTTGCACTGAGTCAGGTTGCTCTGGATGATGTAGCTGAATCTGGGAGCACTCTATCTATTTAAGTGTGGCGTAGTGGCAGCCTCGTGTCGTAGGTTGGTCCCCACTTATTGTTCCTTCCGAGTGGTTTGCAGTATACTTAACACACTAGTGAAGGGTGGAGACCACTGTTTCCATCTTGTGGAGTCATGGTTTTCCCAAGATGAGATTGTAGGATGATGGTGCATCTACCACCATGAAGTCCAGAAATAGGACCTTCCTGAGCTGCGATTCACCAGCTACCATAGCTAATCTTATCTTTCCAATGGGGAAGCATTTCTCCCCGCTGAATCTGATCAGCGGGTGTTCTGAAGACGTCATGTTTTCCTCCTTGAGGTCCATGCTGCAGAATGTGTTGTAGAACAAAATGTTAAGTGAACTTCCCGTGTCAATCAGAACTCTCTTTACCTCCCATCTTGCTATGGAGACCGAGATGACTAAGGTGTTGTTATGTGGCGCTCAGACTCCTTCGAGGTCCTTGTCCGTAAAGGTCAAGGTTGGAATAGGGCTCTAGACCCTTGAGTGGTAGATGTGTCTGTCCTCATATGCTAATTGTGTCCGCATGTCCAGTAGTGTCCGCTTGTGGGGCTGGTCTTCATTTGATCTGACTCCATGAAGAACGTATATTATCCCTAGAGTCACCTTTTCTATTTCTTTGACTGACTCCCCCTTGTCCTTTGTCTGCTCCGCTGGCTACTCGGACTGCAAGAACTCTTTCAGTTTGCCCTTGCGGATCCAGTACTTAACCTCGTACCTCAGACTCTTACAGTCATTGGTGTTGCGGCCACTTTCTTTGTGGTACGTGCAGTACTTGTCGTTGTCGCGCTTGGCAGGGTCTCCACGTGTCTTTGGGGGCCACTTCAGTTCCTTCTAGCTTTTCAATGATTTGAGTACGTTCGATAGGTTAGCATCTAGGGGAGTCCCTGCTCTGGATCTAACGTAGTTGGACGATTTGTTCGACCTGAACTGACAAGGGTATGCCTGTTGTCACCGCGTTTCCTCTTGCTTCGTTCCTCATCCGGGGGTCTCTTTCCCAACTTCCTGTTTCTGGGCGAGGAGGGCCTCTTGTCCCCTTCAGTTTCCCTATTTGAGGTCATCGATTCTTTCAGGGTGATGTGTCTCTGGACACTCTTAAGGAGCTCCACCATGTCCAGAGGGGGGGCTCCAGGGTGAGATATTCGTAGAGTTTTATCCCTTGGAGGCCCACAGTGAAGGTTGTCATGGCTGTATCGTCACTGCACCCGTCTATGAGGGTCAGCTCATTGTTGAAGCGTGTGATGTACTCTCGGAGCGTCTCGCCGGACCTCTGCCTCAGGGAGAGTATGTAGTGCGAGCCTTTTTGAAAGCGTTGGCTTCCGATGAAATGGGTCAGGAATTTCTTCGCTAGCATTTTGAAGGAGTCGATGGACTTCGGTGGAAGGCTGTGGAACCACATCAATGCAGAGCTTTTAAGACTAGTGGTAAAGGTCCTGCACATTACGGATTTGGATCCCTCTTTAAGGGCCATTACGTGTTGGTAATGGCGCAGGTGGTCGAAGGGATCAGTGGTTCCGTCGTAGAAGTCGAGCATAAGAAAACTGAACTTCCTCAGTAGGGCCTCGTTCATGATTCGGTCCACAAATGGCGGGACGGAGAGGCGATACAGTACATCGGGGTCGTGTGCCCCTCTGCGGAGGGGGTTCCCAAGGGCGAGCCTCTCTACCCTGGCGTTGAACTCAGTGTTAGCTGCGTAGCCTCCTTTAATCCAATAGGAACTGGCAGGTGCTTGGTTTTCTTGCGCTTGCTCCCTATCGTCTGCCGGAAGTGGAAGTCTGTGCTGCTTCTGGTCTCCATTGGCGGGCGGTGGATTCTGTCGCGTGAGAGCCTCCACCGTTTTGGCGATCCGCAGTATTTGGGATGCTAGCGTATCAATTATGGGACCTGTCGCTGCTGCTGTTGGTATGGGAGCGTGAGTTGGCTGTGCGTGCAAGATAGGAGCTGCTGAAGGGGGCGGTATAGGGACGGCTGGAATGTTCGACGTGTCCCCGGGTTCTCCGTTGTTACGTGACCTGGTGGACACCATTTCTTTGTGTTTTGAGAGAAGACAACGCTTAGTCTAAAGTTACGAGCTATGTCGTCCCCACGGACGGCACCAAACTGATGCAGTCGTTTTTCGCTCCCTGCTTCGATCTGGTTCCTGCTGACCCGTTGACCTGCACAATTAGCACACGTGAGCCACGGACCACCGTTGTGGTGGCCAATGACACTCCGATGCTAAAGTCAGACAAGGCTCTGAGAAAGATGTAATGCTATAACAGGGAATTTTGTAGCATACCTTAGCTTACCAACCTCATGTCTTATTTATAGTGCAAGGAGTTCTGATTTAACCAGGCCATCGTAGGCGCAGATAAGGAGGAGATCTTCGTGGAGATCCCTCTCTAATTAGAAGTCGTACTGTAGGAGGGGAGTTCTCTGTTAGCTCTTTGCTCCTAGATACACAAGTGATAGTTCTCAATCCAAGAGCATTCCACAGAGGGAGTTTCCCAGTGTGGAAGATACTCTGGTGTTTGCTTCTTAGTTGGGAGCAAAGAGCAGCTGTAATTGCCCGTCCGAATGTCGAGATACTTGCCTAAGGAGGGTTTATGGGTATTGAGGATAGTTGTGAGACGTGTGGGCCTAGCGTGCTGTGAGAGTCCGAGTCCGCCTGACGGACTGAATTGAGCGAGCTTAGAACCGCTTGGGCTTGTTCAGTGTTGGGCTTATACTGGGGTCCGCATTTCCTCGAAATTATCACAACACATATACGGTTAAGGGATGACTATTTTTATGTATCTGTTAATATCTATGTTCAAGTCGCTGGTTTTATAATTTTGTGTTACATGACTAGTTTTGAACTCCATTAATTGAATTTTGGTTTAGTTGATTGATTCTGATTGAAATATTACTATTATTTTTATAGTTGGAAAGTGGTGGCTTCATACTCCAAAGAAGAATCAAATGATAAGGGGAAATAAAATGAGGCAGAGGTGGCCATTGCGAGTTCACATTGTCACGATACAATCACATCCGTACACGTGGCATGGCCTAACTTTAGCACATAAAGGGCTTCAACACAGTCCCCAGTGGACCCATGCGCAAGACTACTATCCAGCCTGTGAGTCAGGCGTCCAAGCCTAAGACACACCAACCCCATAGGCACAAGTCTTCTGGCTTAGCCCAGGACAATAAGGCCCAAACAACAAATCTCAGAGCTGTCACAGGCTCGAGATTCACTCCCATGAAATCAGCTCTAGCCCAATCAAGCATTAGGTCTTGAACAAAGCCAAGTGTCGAAGAGCTCCAATCATGCACATGTAAGATCTTATGCGAGATCTCCTCCCTCCATCACGCTCTCGATCGCAGGGACAACTGGGAGGGAACACTCGCTATAAGAGTCAGTGAAAGGAAAAGGAAAGGCAAGCAAGTCTACACACTGCAATTTTACATTTAGTCTTCATTCTTCCTGAAACCAAAATCTGACTTAAACATCGGAGTGTCTTCGGCCACCACCACTGCTCATTTTTGCAGGTTAGATATCATCGAGATCAACAAGGACATAACTGAACGCATCAATAATAATAATTTCATTCTAAATGAATGCTAATGTAAGCTCTCAAATATTGTGACTTTTATTCTTGCATCCTCAAAATTAGCTTTGTTTTTATGAATAGAAGTATTAATTTAAATAATATACATATCTTGAAGGGAATGTGATCATATACACGACAAGGGGATACTAATACAATCAATAAATAATATATAAATAGAATAAATACAAATGAAAAAGCACCAATAATTGGTCGCTTGTAAATGAAAAATATATTGGTGAACCTTCTTATTGGCTTCGCAAGTTGTTGACAAAACATGTTATCTGAATGAAAAGTTGAAGACGAGAAAAAGAAGATAACATATTCACCTTAAGTTGAACAATAAAAATTGCCCCATTCTCCTCAAATCTGCCATCGATGTCTCTCTACCACACTCTTCATAATAGAAGAATCAATAAAATGGACGTGGTGTTAAATCTTACACGCCAAACAACGACGATATGTATTGTAAAAAAAAATTGCTACCATAATTCTTAAAACGATTTTCTCAAGAAATAACGTGTTTATATCAACCAACACGAGACTAAAATAATGGTAACAATAATTAACACCTAACTCCAAGCAAATCAACATTTTTTTTTATCAATTACCTAAAAAATTCTAAGAAATATACAAATAAAGTGGTTCGTATGGGTTATCGTCATATTCACCAAGTTAAAAGGATTCATGTTCAAAATGTTAGAAAGAATTTAAAATGTCAAATAAAGATTAAGAATTAGTGGAAAGAAGGGAAATAAGATTTGGAGAATAGAAGACGATTTTTGTTATTTTTTAAAAACAAACTTAGATATAGAATTAAGGATGAAATTTACTAAACAAATTTACCTATTAAAAGAAAGGTCTCAAAGATTGGAGAATCCACCTGTTAGCTTTGTAGAGATTAATTTAACACATTTTTGTAAATATTGTTTTGAACACATGCAAAAATTCCTTTAATTTTTAATTCAAGACCAATGCTCAAAAGAAAATTCTTTTCTAAGATAGAATTTCACTACCTTTTTCAATGATAAAAGAAACTCCTTAACCATCATTAATCCACCCGTCTTTCGATAACGATTTTTCAATGAATGGTTATTATTTATGAAGAATTGAAGAACTATAAAAAATAAATATAATTCTTGTTTCCAAGTCCATATTTTCATTTCGCATAATCCTTCGTTGTCCATATTTCGATTTGACAACTTTTATTCATTGGTTGAATCCAGGATTAGCGGAAATAATAAAAGTTTTATTATTTTTTTGTGTTAAAAAATTGCTACATAACTCAAGTAGGTTTCATCTCCTCTCCTTGAAAGAAAAGGTTTAGCCTACCATTGTCATTGTGATGAAACAATCTAAGAGTGGAACTAGAAAGGTAGATGAGGAAGTAAACTAATTAAATTAAAAGATAACTAATGCATAAAAAATATTAACTTTTATTAAATTCAAAACTAAAAACTTACATGTAACTTGAATGAAAGCTCCAACGAAATAAAGAAAACTAATCTAAGCTTTGCTAGAGATAAGATAATGATGTATGAAAAAGAACTAGAACTAGAACTATTGGATGTGTTGGATGTCTCTTCTCTAAGAGTTTGAGAGCCTATTTATATTGTTATCTTCCAAGCTAGAAATGAGAGAAAAAAAAATCCTACAAATCCCTTGATTATACTCCAAATCATATTATATAAAATCAAGGGAGTCATAATTAGGGATAGATACATTAAGATAGTCATAATTGGATATAGATACATGAGACAAAACTCAAGGTAATGAAATATTCTTTGATTTGATCTTTGGAATATGCTTTAGGTTAATGCTTTATTTGTCTTAATAATTGATGTTCTACATTTGAAGTTCTTGTCTTGAAACTTGTCAAATGTCTCCGTCATAAATCACCACTAATTGGAATCAAATGTTGACTTCCATAACATTGGTCTTGGAATGAAACTCTTGATCCACATGTGCCACGAACATGCCAAAATGCCTCGAATTTTGTGCATTTCATTGATTTCATAATTTCTTCAATTGTTCCTGGTCATGCAAATTTATGGTGGAATTGTCTCGAAATTTTCACATTTCTCGATTTCAGATAATAATCAAATTGGAGACAAATAGAGACATTTAATTCATTTTAAGCACAATTAGAGACTAATAAAGAGGTAAATGGGGCTAAAAAATCAATATTTTGGGTACTTATCACATTACCCCAAACAACCGTTTGCTAGTCCTCGAGCAAAGAGAAGCGCAAAGAAAGATAAACTCACAAAACCTTGTTTTTATTGTTCCTAAACTTCACAAAGAATTCATGGTCACTTTCGCTGGAATGACTCAATTGCATTTACAATGTGCAACAACTCCTTGAACCTCTAGCATGACATTGAAGGAGGAGTTTTAGCCTCTTGAGGGTTATACAGGATGAAGACCCACAAACATAAATAATTTTTTTTAAAATAAAAAATTGGTGTTTACCCTATTTTTCTCATAGAATAACATTGAAATTCAATCACATTGAAGACAAGAGTCATATGTAGTTAGTTACTAAAATGCACATTACGACTTAGCAACTTTGGAACAAGGTGTGTGTGTGAATAACCAACAATATGCAATTTTTCTTGTCAGAGTAAGGTACATCCTAATCCACTCTTGGAATAGTCGTCTTGACTTCAAAACTCACTAGTTTATCTCTCTGAAATGAACACTCTGAGATTGGTTAAATATCTTCTTTCTTGCATGTGAAGAAAAGAGTTAGTATGAAATTCAAACGTCTCACATGCACATAAGAATAAACGGACATGAAAAAAATTAATAGTCTCATGAAAAGAATGTTGATCACTTGCGAGAATGTTGAATTACCCACCATAGCGCCTTTTCATCGACTCTCCACTTTTTACCATACCTTACCATAGGGTTAATTGTGACCTCTCTAAGGAAAAATAAATCTGGTTGGATTTTTTTTTTTTTTTTTTTTATGAGTAGTGGGGTAGATGGTAATTTTTGTTTTAGACGAGGAAGAGTTTGGTAGATGGTCAGTAAAGAAATGTTTCTGAAAATGTAGAGTCTTCAAGTAACTTAATAGGGAACTCATAAATCACTTGCTTTTATTTTCCTTTCTTTTTTCAGAACATTTTTTTTATTTGTTTTCTTCTTCATAACTCAACCTTTTTTTAAGTACCTTGGACCTTGGATTTTCATTTTGCACTTGTCCCATTTTCTTCATAAACTTCCCAACACTTTTTTCATAAACATAAATGGGCAACGAGGTTTTTTTTGTCTAATAAACCAACAGAAATGCTCACATTGGTTTTTGATGGAATGGCAAGATGGTTTTGAGAAGGTATAGATGAACGAGATGCCTAATTTACCTTCTAAGGTTTGGTAATGGTTATAAGTCTCAAATAGACTACAAGGCCTATGTTTCTCTTCACTCGAAAAAGATGTCATATTTAGCTATCAACCAAAAAGACGAATAGTGAGACTTCACAACAAGTTAATGTGAGATCCAATAATTTTGAGTCATCATGTGACTCGGAGTTATGTAAAAACCCTCTGAATAATTGAAAGGTCTGATAGCTCACAAGGAATTTATTCCTCTAGATCTCAGAAAATTACTTCTTTATTCCAAACTACATCTATAGTCATTGTGCAAAATGTTTGTTCCTAAATGCACAAATGCAATATTTACTCTAGTAATAAACTTCCAACATCTCTTTGTCTAAATATAGTGAATCAAGTAATCTAATTTCATCATAGCTAGGATACCACACCTTCCTTCTTTTTTTTATAAAAATGATTTTCAAAAGATGTATGAATTTTGATAAATCTTCCCACCCCAAACAAATAGAACATTGTCCCCAGTATTAAACAAAATGGAAAGTGATAAATAAAAATTGGAACTTATTACCTCAGGTGATTTGTTGAACATTTGTACCGTCCCTGCAATGAAATAGATCGAGTTGGTGGGAGTAATGAATTGACAAAAAATACATCACCCCAAACAGGCATTGACGGAAGTGTTAATCTCAGGGTTTTTTTTAATGAATGGATGCAAAAACTGATTGGGCTGCCTCTCAGTAGCACTAAGTTTAATGTCATTGGCCGAACGCAATGGGGGTGGTGAACTGCAATTGCAGAATTGCATAAATGCATAACTGAAATTGTCGTAGAAAAGAATGGGAACATCCTTAGCTAAGAGCCTACTTAAAGGGCGTGCTATCTTGGAAAAATCCTTGATGAAACGACGATAAAACCCAACATGCCCTAAGAAAGATCTCACATCTTTAACAAATTTGGAAATTAAAAGAGATGAAATGACATTGATATTAGCTTTGTCCACCTCAATGCCTTTTGAATAGACAACGTGCCCAAGAACAATGCCTTGCTTCACCATGAAGTGACACTTTTTGCAATTTAGAATGAGTCATTTTTTTCCCAATGCTTTAAGACAAATGTGAGGTGATTTAGACATTGGTCAAAAGACAAACCGAATACTTTAAAATCATCCATAAATATCTCAAGAAAGTTTTTCACCATATCACTAAATATACATGCACCTTTGAAATGTCGCGGATGCGTTACATAACCCAAAAGGCATGCGGCGATAAGCGTAGGTACTAAAGGGACAAGTGAATGTAGTCTTTTCTTGATCCTCACATGCAATGGGTATCTGATTGTATCCAGAATACTCATCCAAGAAACAATAATACGGATGACATACTAACCTCTCAAGCATCTGATCAATAAAATGGAGGGGAAAGTGATCCTTTCGAGTGTTAGAGTTTAGCTTGCGATAATCAATACATACTCTCCATCCATTTTTCACTCTTTGTGGCATAAACTCATTGTTCTCATTTTCAACAACTGTAATTCCTTATTTCTTAGAAACCACATGGACTGAGCTAACACATTTGCTATCAGATATAGCATAAATGATGTTTGCATCTAGAAGTTTCAATACTTCTTCCTTTACTACATCTTTCAAAATGGGATTTAGACATCGTTGGGGTTTTCTGGAGGTTATGGTTTCATTTTCCAAATAGATATGATGCTCACAGACAGTAGGGTCAACACCCTTGATGTCATTAATACTCCAAGCAATGGCTAACTTATGAGCTTTAAGGACTCCCAACAACATGTCATTGTTCCTGAGGCAATAATCACTAGATAACTCTCCTCAAGACTGAGAAATGCATATATTAATTCATTTGGCAAATGCTTAAGTTTTAATGATTGAGAAGAGCTTATAGATGACTCGGTTTCTAGGGACTGAGTTGGAAAGGAAGACGAGGAATACAACTCTTCCTTATATTGATAAAGTGATATCGACTCAGACTCAGGTAGATGCAGTATAGGAACACTAACCAACATATTGTTGACTTCTCCAACAGCTTCGTCAATATCTTGGTCCATAACAAAATGTGAAAGACAACGAAGCAATGCATAATCTGTTGATGATTGAGTCAAAGACTCAAACGATTGAATCATACACACTTCTTCTTCTTTTTTCTCACCCTCAATCATATCAAATTCATCTCTCTCTTGTATAGCCTTAAAAATATTCAACTCAGCTTTAAGGTTCCCAAAGGAAACAGACATGTTGCCGCTTCTACATTTGATGTTGGCCTCCGCAGTTGCTCGGAAAGGTCGCCGTAAGATGACATGAATTTGATTATCTAGGCTCGGGCTAGTGTCTAGGATGATGAAGTCAATTGGATAATAGAAATCTGCAACGTGTACAATCACATTCACAACCATTCCTCTCGGGTACCGTTTTGACTCATCTGTTAGCTTAAGAACTACCTTTTGTTGGTCAAATTTTTTTCAACCCAAGTCCCAAATAGATATGATAAGGTAAGAGGTTTACACTAGCTCCTAAGTCAATCAAGGCATGACTTTCAAAGTCTTTTCCAATGAAACATTGTACAATAGGGGTTTTGGGTCCTTGTACTCAACTACTCAAGTTTGTTGAATAAGCGATGTGGCATCGCTTGCAAGGCATGTAGTTTCAAGGACTCTGTTTTTCTATTTTTGTGCACATGTCCTTGAAATTTTTTGCATAGACTGGTACTTACTGGATAGCTTACAAAAGAGGATTGTTGAGTTGCACTCATTTGAAAATCTCGAGGATTTCTTGAAATTACTTCTCTTTTTTGCTACCTAAAAGGGTTTTGGGAAAAGGTGCCTTAGGTATATACTTTCTTCTCTCTAAGGGAAGTTGAGAGAGTGGGTCTAAATTGGTTGTAGAAGAACTTTTAGCTTTCTTGGTAGGTTTAGGAATACTTTCTTTGGAAATCACATCAGGTTTTTTAGGTTGCTATACACCATTATCAATTGCTCGCGCCAAACGAAGGGTGGTAACTACTTTAATTTCTCCATGTGAGTTGGAACTACTTCCAATTTCATTGACATGGGCATGGGTAGCACTCTATGGATTAGGGATGGGTTGGCTTGGAAATTTTCCTTTTGTCCTTTCCCACAGCCAAATGTTGCAACTGTTGCTGAAACTGGTGGATGGCTTGGGAATTAGCAGCACCGGTGGCCGTTAATTGGTGCATCATGTCCTCCAATGATGGTTTTGGTGATGGTACATGAGCACCATATTGAGTTTGAGGCACAAAGTCACGCAAGTTGCTATGTTGAGGTAGACCATAGGACTTATGAGGGATGAGAACCATAGAAAGGGGAATAGGCTGATGTTGTTGGTATGGAAGTTGTCCCCCCTGAGGTGGATACTGATTTTGATGCCATTGGTTAGATTGAGATCCATGTTGATTGTGCCTAGGATAAGTGCGTGAGTCGTGGGCTTATCCATTAGGTTGCCTAGGGCGTTGGAAACCAGTAGGATTCCCTGAATTCCTGGGTAGTTGCTCATAAAAGTCACCACTATAGGAAAGGTTAGAGTGATTTCGATTTGCAGATGTGTAGGTTTGACTAAATGTGTTGGATTTACATTCACTGTTAAACACACACACACACTTCCTCTTGAGGTTCATTGTCACCCAGATATAGAGGACAATCAGAATCATATGATTTACCTTGAGGCAAAAGGTACAATGGTTGGAAATTTGCTTTTTGGCTTGGGAATGGGCTTCGTAACAATAGATTTAATTTCCTTAGCAAAGTCCTTGAATAAGGTTTTGATGTTTGGTTATGAATCTTCCTTTGTTTCAAATAGACACGATTTTCTAGAAGTACTAGGTTTTAAGTCTCTATGGGCAATCCATTGTCCAGAATCATCAGCAAGTTTACCTAGAAAGGTATAAGTATCAATACAAGTCTTACGCATGAATTTTCCTTGGTGCATGGACTCAATCATATTTCGAGACTCGACAGTCAATCCATGTAAAAACTGCCACTACAAGAAATATTGTCATTAATAGCGTTTCAAAAACACTATGGTAGGCTACCATAGCGTTTTACTAAACGATGTGTCTGCCGAAGCTATAATAGACACAGGGTCTATTATAGCGTTTTAAAAACGCTATTGTAAGTTAACTACGATAGCGTTTCAGAAACGCTATGGTAGGTCTATTATAGCGTTTTAAAAACGCTATTGTAAGTTGACTACTATAGCATTTCTAAAACGCTATAGTAACATTAGTTATAGCATTTTTAAAACGCTGTAATAGATCTACCATAGCATTTTTAAAACACTATCGTAGTTAACTTACAATAGCGTTTTTAAAATGCTATTGTAAGGCTACGATAGCGTTTTAAAAACGCTATTGTAAGTATACATAGGAATTTTATTTTTTTTTTGCTATCAAATGACTTTTTATAACATCTTATAAGTTTTATTTCTAGAAAATAAAAACCTAAAATGTGTCAAACACTTGAACATTTCCATGAACGGCGAGACACAGTAATGTAATTAATAAGGTAATGTATTACATCGAGTCACAAAATCTATCAAAATATATCAAGTACAATTACAGTTTTTGAAATTCCTGGTTTCCGGGTGTGTACTTGTCCATTTCTTGAAGATTCCCATGTTGAACACTCTATCTTGAAGCCACTTTCTGGCTTTACCCCTGCCCAGTAACCAGCTAGTGCATGCCATACATACACAAACCTGAGACCATTCACATGGAGTAAGATTAGAAGGCAACCTCAGTTGATCAGAATAATCACAGAGAACAAAGAAACACTAATGCATACTTGACATTTTGATTGTGCTTGGCTTCCTCCACAACATGCTTTAAACCTGGGGTCTGATCGTCCTTCAATTCTTGCCATTTTTTTGAAACTTTTCATTTTCTTTTATTCCTGTAAGTCTGCTAGCGAATCTGACAAAAATCAATCACAGAATTAATTGTACGGTCAATTATCAAACAACTTTAGGAAAAATATATGGGAAAAACTTATTAATTTGACAACCTCCCCATCCCTGTCCATTACTACTGGTACAATATGCAAACCAAAGGGCATTGTGATCCAATTTAAGCCATGTGAACAAACTTACACTACAAGAAAAATGTTAATTCATAGCGTTTCAAAAACGCTATGGTAGGATACCATAGCGTTTTAGTAAACGCTATGACAGCCGGCGCTATAAGAGACCCAGGGGCTATTATAGCGGTTTTAAAACGCTATGGTAAGTTTGGCTTTTATAGCGGTTTAAAAACGCTATGGTAGAGGATACTATAGCGGTTTAAAAACGCTATGGAAATCTACCATAGCGGTTTAAAAACGCTATGGTAAGTATACATAGCAATTTTTTTTTTTTTTTTTTCAAACTATCAAATGACTTTTTATTACATCTCATAAGTTTTATGTCTAGAAAATAAAATTTTAAATGTGCCAAAGTTAAACATTTCCATGAATTAATGTAATTAATTAATAAACTGTATTACATCAAGTCTGGACTCTGTGTTTAAAAAATACAGTTTCATTTCTACCAATGGACAACCGCTCAAACAATGTCCCAGTATGAGATCTATGAGACAGCTGATCACAGCTCAACTGACCACAGTTTCATTTCTGGACAGCTGCAGTTAAATCAACCCCACTGCTTCCTCGGTTTGTAACCATCCTCACGGTAATTCCAGCTGATCTACAGACTGCAACGGATTCCTTGACTCCCGGACGAAGAGGATCCTTGATACCCACATGGAGTTGTTTTAAGAGATGAACATGATGTAGTCATAACAGCATGTGCAGGATCATCGCCTGGACACTCTGTAATTATGCACGAACTGCATGGTATCGAAACTGCCCTTAATCTGATGGAAAAACACTGTATTAATAAGGCTATTTTTAGCACTGACTCAGCATATGCCCTGTCCATTCTCACAAAGAATGAAGCTACTCCATGGGAGGCTATTGCTTTTGTAATATATTTGACATTGCAAAGTAATATGACATGTACATAAACATAGATACCAAGGGAGAGAAAAAAAGAGGGAGTAACTAATCTACATTAATGCCGTACCAGAACATAAAAGAAGAGAACACCAATGCAGCATTGATCATCCAATGTTTTAGTCTCTCAGAGTGACCCTGGAATTGAGCAAAAACAATAATCAAAAGACATCTATCAGCTTTTCTACCACATCTTGTTCTTGTGTATACTCGATAAAAATAAGAACGTAATTGCACGGACGTGTATGCCCAACTTTACGTTACTAATAATGTTAAGTACCTAACAAATGCCCATGACATTGCAACTAAATGTGGACCAATTAAGTGCACAGCAGCCATTAGGACTATCCAAATAGGTGCTTACTCATGGCACAAAACTTCAATTGGTGACACAACACAAATCCTTGAAACACATTGAAGTTAAATGTTTTGTAAGACAAATTGGGTTCACCATCTCAGAAACACTGTAATAGACCATCTAGGTTCAGAATATTATACTTCATGACGTTGAGTTTGTAGATTATAAAGAATGGAGATAAGCTTGAATGAAATCTTGAGCAATGAAAGATTCAAAACTCAATAAGATACTCTCCTTTTCTTTTTTGTTTTTGGTATACTTACCAAAGGTTGAAATTGGTAAAGTGCCCGCAGAAGCTAACCAATAGTTGCATCTCTTTCGGTCTATTACCATTTAGTACTCACAGTTTCAATTATGAACAATAAATGAAAACTATATAAACTGTTTGATTAAAAAAAACAAGGCACCTGCAAGGCTGCAACCTAAGCTTGTTAAAGGGGGTAAAATGACTACAAAAGAGAAAACTACCTTATTGGAGCTAGGAACCAGTTCCTGCAAAGCTTTCATGCGTTCTGCTATTCTTTCTCACTCAAGTACTGAGTTCCTACAGAAGAGTAAATGCTTGTTAGTATTAGGCCCACATTTGTATGTCATAGAAACTCTTTATTATCCAATCTGGCCACTTAAACTAACAAGTGGTCAATCGTCTTCTTAGACAAAATGTACAAGTAATGCAGGGAACAGACACAATGGCAGCAGTATAAGCTTTCACAGGCACACATGCATATCCTATTTATTTTTTTAGAGATAGTCGTTAGCTTGATGGCTAAATCACAACAAAATCAAACTTGCTCACAAGCAGCATATGCTACCAGACAGATCAAAATCTCCTTTGACTGCCTAAGATACATTTCGGATTCATAAAAATAAAAAAATATAAATATAAAGAAGACATGATATGGCGAAGGTCCTAGAGATGATGTATCTCATGATAACCATTGCCCTTAGCCATTTTCAGGCAAAAACTTAGGCAGAAACTTATGATGATCACTGAATCAACAAGTGTGAAGAGTTAAAGCTTTGTGCACAAGGAGTCACTTGCAGGAAACTGATATTCATGGCTATGGATATTTGGAGCATGGGGTTGCCAACTGATCCAAGAAAAAAAAAAATTATCCTTGTGACTTTCTTTGAAGAGATGTTTTCACTGCTGCCCAAGATGTTGCTGATAATTTTGTAAAGGCTCATGTTATGATTGCTAATGCCTCTACATCTCTTACCCTTTGAACCAAAAGTAATCACGTTTGTATCAAATTTGTTATCAGCTATGACATGTATAAAAGATTCTGGTTGTTCAATATGTATGTAACTTATCTGAATAAGAAGCTGAAAAATGAAAAGAAATTTCAATTCTGTAAAAAAAAAAAATAAAAAAAAATAATTGTATGTTGTTTATCCAAATACACTGAATTCCTCATTAAATTACTGTTTACATGAAAGTTAATTTTTTTTCATAGTCCAATGTTGATCATGTTAACTTACTAGTAACCACATGGATATGTAGTTATGATCAACAATTCGATTGGTTTGGAAGATTGTTATCAAAGTCTAAACTAGTAGACTGCCTATATAAGAAGTCGTTATCTTAAATAGATTTGTATTTCTTGTACAAAAACCCCAAAAAAAGAGGAAAAGGAATTAATGCATCACCTTAAGAGGTCGGTTTGACTGTTTTCTTCTCTGCCTTTTAAGTTCTCTTTCATCCTAATTCAAAAAAATGAGATGCATCAGAAAAGTTTTGATATAACATAACCAAACGTATAGGTGTATCCAAGCCTAGCATGTACATCATCACTAAGTAGATAGCAGGGCAAAAACACTATAATTAAAATTTTCAGAGATCTTCTAGGCATGCCCCTAAGCAATACAATAAAGAAAAAAATCATCAAACACTCAAAAAGCAAACAAGACTATGCTATAATAGTAACATATAAAGATCTTTATCAATTGTGTTAGTTGGATTTTGTCTCTCACAATTACCTACTAGAAGCTCAAATAACCATCAAGTATATTTCTGATAACATTATGCCACAGACTTGTAAATAAGACTAGTAAATTAAAATGACAGGACGCCAATAGCAGACTGATAGAACACCAAAAGAATCACTCATTTGGATAACTATATGCCATTCAATGGTCTATCATGACAAGAAAGTACCTTCAATCCATTACATAGTTATCCCAATCAATAATAAGTTTCCCAATCTAACCCCCATCAAAGCTGAAGATAGGAAACAACCTGAAAGGTGGTAGAACTGTCCAAGCCATTTGATATCTCATCCATGAATCTCTTGTTAGGCCAACAATCATCTCCCTTACATGAACCAATTGTGTTATTTAGTGAAACACTAACATATTATAAACCTTTCTGTAGTGTACTTTTGTTTCTTCTTTATTTTAATATGAAGGTTCGAGGTCCTCAAAACTCCACTTGCCTATATGACCTGACTGAAGATTGTGTCTAATTAAACATTGCTACTAAGTAAAGCACACAAAATGGTTTTATACTTAAATCATCTATTACACTTCTCATTTTCTGATTACCAGTACCTGTAGTTAATCTCTTTTTTTGGCCGCCTGATAAACCTCATCTCATTGCATCCCCAACCATTGTATCAACACATATATCTAGTCTCATAATCTGACATGTGATGGCCATCAATTGAAAATTAAAAACAAAACCAAGGTGAAAATAAGAAATCTTAGATGAACATCAATTTTCAAAGACTTCCTCGATGGGGATGTTTTCCTGCAAGAATCAGCTTCTAATTTTATCACATTTGAAAAATAATTCTTTCTGGCACGACTCCATAAATTGCTTAAACTCCCAAAAAAATTAGAATTAGTAAAAAAGTTTAAAAGGATCATGGGGTGTTAAAGTGTATACCAGATCAACAGCTTCCTTGTTAACTGCTTCAAGGGCTATCGATTTGTCATCCATTTTCACTTCTTTGTCTAAGCCTCAGAAGAGAATCTGCGGTAATTTCATAAGTAATGCAAGTACAAAATTCAGTTCCAGAGTATCAGTTAAGAGACACTACATTGATTCAAACAGAATTTTCATAATCCGCCTTTTTTAAATTGTCAATTTTCGGTGTAATGGTCTATTTGATGAAAGAGACCTTCATATTAGAATCTGTGCATTTTGAAATTTCTATAGAACACATGGATGAATATCATCGGCATAGAAACCCCAAACCCTTGATTTGTTCATTGCTCCTTTGAAAGTTCATTATGATTTTCACTTTTTACATTATGCACCCAACAAAATATGTTTAAAAAGATGACTAAATATTACTACTGAATCAAGTCCAAAACACACCCTATAGATCAAACTATCACTGACATAAAAGTTTCTGCCAATTCAAATACTTAAAAGTTCCAATTATTATCAAGGCTTAAGAAACAAAGAATGAAAATGAGTGAATAAACTCATACCTAGATGATATCAAACAGTCCTCTGCTCCTCAAATCATACTTCACTTCATTCCCATTCTCTCCTTCTCCTCTTCCATCCTGCAAACAAATGGTCAAAATCAGAAAAAACCCAAAGGAGAAATGGTAAAATTAAACACAAAAAAAATGGTTTTTACCTGATGGGCAGAAGATGGCATGCGCTGCAAATATGGAGAACTCAGAACCTAAGAACCCCAAACCCAAAATTTTACTAAATCTCTGCAAATTCACCCCAAACCCTAAAATCATGATTATGCACGATGGACGGGAAGGAGGGAAGTCGGGAACGAGGGAACAAGTTAGATTTCCTTACCAGCTTCAACAAAAAAACTTCTTTGGAACAAGTGAAAAGAGATGGGGGTCGTTGCTGAAGAAGAAGAAGAAGAAGAAGGGGCAATGAGAAACCTTGGGGTTGTTTTGGATGAGCATGAAGAAATGAATATGGTAGATCAGAGGGATAGTTGGAGCTGAGAAGAAAGTCTTCTCCACATCTTTGGTTCCGATTCGTTAGAAGATTATCACACATATTTTGCTTTGCACTTCTCTCCCTGGATCTATCTCTCTCCCTTCTCCCTCAACTCTCTTCCTCGATCTCTCTTTGTCGCTCATATTCCTAAAAGAGAGGTGTGTGCCTTTTGCTTAGAGAGAAGGGAGTGGTTTTCTAAAATTTCTAACAAAATCGAGCGCCTTCATCATTTTTAATCTCCCGCTTATTTTTGGTAGCATTTTAATATAGTGATGTTGTTAAAATTTTGTTTTTCATAGCAATGAGTGTAAAAACGCTATCCACAACTGCTATTAATGAGCAGTTGTGGTGTAGTGTTATGTTCCAGGATCCTACGAAAACAGAAAGGGTATCTTGATCCAACCAATTCTATTCCAGGATAGATCCTGACCTATCTTAGCCTCTAATGACATTGTTATGTAGCCTAAATACAGCTAAATCTCAACATAACAGAGCAGAAATATAGCGCCCATTGTTAAGATCAGCAATGTTCCAAACTCTAAGTAGTGTTTTTCGAGATTGTAAACATGTTAATTCTTGGCTTAATGGGCAGAAATGTTTTGTTCATAAACCAGTTCCCTTCTCTAAAATAAGTATAGAAAAAAAATGTCTTACTGTGCTCCTTTCTGCACGACACAGCCCGTTGAATCATTAGGCTCGTTACCAATTTGTTGCCATTCATCATCAATGATCAAGAACCGTGGAGGAGTCCCTCCTGCAGATAGGCTGCAAAACCAACCAATCAAAAATTTAGCTGAGTAAATGATAGATGTTCACATCACATGCTCATCTGTCACAGAGTAATGTTCTATTTCACACTCAATTGTGCAGGTTCAAAGTCTAGACAAGTTTTACCAAAGAGGTGTTAGAACTGGTGAAAAGAGGTCCTCCAAACCCATATCTTTCTCGCTTTTGAAATGGTGAAAAGGTCCCTACTAATTTGGATTCAACCATGCCAGAACTTGGAAAAGTCTTTGAAAGATCTGGAATTATTATTTCTATTTCCTACATAAAGGGCCACCATAATCAGATCCAGAAAATAAGAAGAAAAAAAATTTTAACAACGAGATGCAGCAAGTAAAACTTCATAGCTAGCAAACAAAATTGACGGAAGCATATTGTTCCTGGCATGTTCTAATATCAGATATACAAATATTGCATTCTTTCATGATGATGATGATGGATATGATGGATTCAACATCAACATATGCTCAGATGTAGGAAGTGGCATATTGTCAAAACCAAAGTTATGCATTTTAAATAGGAAGTGGCATGTTCTAATAAAAAGGTGCATAAAAGAACAAGTGTCTTACCTGCAACCGAGAGTCTGTTGAATCCACATGTTCGTCCAAGGTATCTTGCATAGTAGGGAGAAACCAAACAAGAAAATTAGTGTCTGGTAACAGTCAACAAGATGAAAGATTAGAGAGCAGTATGAACTTTACAAAGGAGAACAATAAACACAGTAAAAAAAAAAAAAGGTGTAACCAGTGGAGAACTGATTGAGGGAACCATACAATGAGCCTAGTGTGCAAGTCGAGCTCTTCATTGACCGCTAGTGCAATATGTTTTGTACTTAATACTGTCTCTTCCAATTTCTCAATACCCTCATCTTGTTCTGCTCAATGCAACCCCATAAATGAACCGACATCAGCAAAAACATAGAATAAGTATAGAAGAAGAAAGTATACATAAAACAAGTATTAGCAGCATACCTCTCATAACTTGTCGCTGGAAACTAACAAGGCCTCGGTTATCCAACCCAGTTGTTCTGCTCATCACATCGGCAGGTTTTATATCTTGTCCAAGCAAGCTGCCTCTGTTAGCAAAGTTGGACATGTTCAGTGTGGAAGCCATTTGACTGGTTTTCAATCTCAAAGTTGCAAGCACGCCAATGCATCTCCTTGTATGTTCCGCATTACAGATAATTTTAATGACAAAAACAAACAAACATTAGCTTCAAGAGAGGAGTGTTGAAAATTCAAAGAGTAATCTCTGTTAAGGAGTGACTTAATCAAAAGTGTTATTTTCTTCAAAACATATGGCATGTAAACACTTAAAACTAATAACACATGTTGATTAATTTCTCAAGGTGCCATGTGAAAAACCTTTTCTTTGTGCCTAATAATAGATTAGAATTATAAAAATATAGCCAGATAACAACACTAGGAAAAAGAGCATGAAAATGGTATCTTATTATTTTACACTATATGCCCAATGACTATCCAAAAATTTTAACAGGCAACGGCTTCATCACCTCCCTTTGGAGTGGATGTTGCTTCTTTTGTTTATGTTTCAACCTCAGGCGCTTCAGTATCATCTTCCTATTCCACTGTTTCACTGTCGCATCAGGGTTGACGTTCAGGTTTGCTTTTAGTGAATCGTAAATACTTGATGCAAAAAGAAACATGAAATTGGCCACAATAAAGACACGCAGACACAAATATTTTTTGTTGAACGGTGGATAATGGGTTCAATCCCAAGACTCCCATCAAACCCCACCATTGGACACTCTCAAACATGCAAACTAAGATGAAAAAAAACTCTCGATCTGATAAAAAAACAAACAATCAAGATGAAAAGTTGGATGAATCAACCAAACAGATATAGAGAAATCATAAGAAAGATAGACACACAACCATTTTCTCCAAGTGAGAAAATTTTGCCCTCATCCACTTAAAATATAAACTGTTTAAAAGGAACTATGACACACCTGTCCAGGTGAGAAAATTTTGCCCTCATATTCCGAAAGGATCAATTGACTGTTACATAAACAACCTCTAATAGGGTACATGTTCATGCTCATGAGCCCAATGCTGTTTGAATTGTTGAATTTACTCCATTTCATGACAATCAAGTGCTTAGGTTTTCTTACCTTTGAGTCTACAAGCCAAATCTTCTTGCGAGTCTCCTCAATTGGAGCTTTGGTCTGCATCAGGAGTAAAACACATCTTTCATGGCATTAATACTAATTTTCTACATTAATTTGCTCGGATTAAGATATCCAGATAAAGACATGGTTGTATGGCAATACCTATTTCAACATCTCAAGGGCGATAAGTTCAGCAATGCCAGTTCCAGCCTAAAAAGAAAGAGAGATGGAACCTATTAAGAATGGAGCTATAGACATATAGCATAAGAACAACAATCTATCATGTATTAATCTTTGTCTAGTGAAACATATGGGTAGTGTCATTTAATATTACCTCTCCAACACCAAGGAACAAAAATGTGTGCTCAGCTAAGGTCCCATTGACTAACTTAAGTGCTGACACAACCCCGGCAAAGACACATATGTTGTCCCCTGCAGTAACATATCAAATCAACTTATTAGAATTGAGTTTGCCAAAGAAACCAAAACTCAGGGAAAGCCTCACAATATGTTACTTGTATATAATCAAGAAAGGAATGAATTGGATGAAAGAAAGAAAAAAAGAAAAATGAACTCTTGGAGGAGTGTCGTTGTTGAGATCTTTGGTTGCAAAGCTGCAGATCGAGAAACTCGCTTCTTCTCCGCCCCTGATTTCGTCGTCTCTCTCTGAATGAGATAGATTGAAGAGGAAAATATGCTCTTGTTGGCCTTATTTGATCATTCAAAAAAAAAAGAAACGTAAATCTTCACTGCCCCATTCTCCCCAACTTTCTCCTCCACCCCATGTTAGATGAATCAGATTGAGAGAGAGGCCAAAGTGATCGACAGAGCGGCGAGAGCGAGAGCAGGGAGGGAGGAGAATGGCAGAGCGAGGGAGGGAGGAGAATCGCGGGGCTGTGTGTTTCTCTCTTCTTCTTTGTAGGTTTTAAGTTGGAGAGAGCTGAAATATTTGGGCGGTCTCGCATTTTTAATCTCCCGCTTAATTCCTTAAGAGCGTTTTGAGATTACAATGATACTAAAAGTAGGTTTTTTTATAGCATTTGTGTAAAAAACGCTATTCTCAAATGTTGTAAAAGATCATTTTTGTTGTAGTGTCTGTTTTGAGCAGTTTCTGGGCACCGCGGAAAGGTGAAGGCTTTTCCCAAGGATGACCCAACCAAGCCCCGCCGGCTTTACTGCTTTCTTAGGATACAAAGCTGGCATGACCCACATTATCAGAGATGTCAAACTGAAATGAACAAGAAAGTCTACAAGCTGGGGAAGGCTGGCCAAGAGTCTCCATTTTATGCATTATCGTCTTCTCAGACAGACCCATTGTGAGATTAACAAAGGATGTTAATAAGTAGGTCCATACAAGATGTCTAAAATTATTCAAAGTAAACACACTTATTACATTATCATGTAATCTCAACTTATTTCATCCTAATGGAAGTTCAAAACAACCATTGTTTAGGAAAAACCATTGCAGACTGAAAAACAAATCTAATCCAAAACAAACTAAACACTGACTGAATAGAAATATCTTGTAAGCATCCTTTGGCTTCTTTGTCTTATAAAATTCTTCAAATTGTTTCATAATTTATTCAATAATAGTTCTTTGAATTGAATGAGAAATTGTATGATTTGGAGCATTCAAGGGAACACATGGAATAAGTAAAGGTAGTGTGTGAGCAAGCAAAATAAAATAAGATGTAGGCATAAACAAACAAAAGGATTGTTAGTTAGCCTTAACAAACAACCACCAATTGTGCATTCAACTCAATTAATACCAAGATTAGGGATAAAAGAAAAGGATAACACAAAAATACCTACATTTGTGCATTCAGTTGTTCATTCGATTTCAGCTGCCTCAATGTCAAGAAATCCAGCATCCACCATTCTTCTCAATCCGTTATCTCTTGCGTAAGGGCCTCAATCAGGTGTTGATCTTCTCTGCCATCTTGAAATGAGGGCATTAAAGCCTTCCCATGAGCTTTTGCCAATTCTGCCATTTTAGACCGTGCTCGTTGTATGTTTGCTGCTATGTCCTGATTTACATCTACCCAAGCTGGAGGTAAGCCCACTGTACAATTTTCCATATGAGTTACTTTGGCAATAGATGTTGATTGAAATATCATTACAAATGGAAATCCTCTTATTCTTGTATCAAAATAAAATTAAAGGAATGGGATGTAACCAAATGATGTTATAGTAGTGCATAGCCTCTGTAATGAAAATTATACAACTTTTGTAGCCACCATATTGTTTTCACTAATAGATGCATCCCCATGATCAACAATGTTTTCAAATCCTGAAAACCCAAAAAAAATCAACAATGTTTTCAAACTCGAAACACTCATTTCACCAAATACAACATAGCCATACACACCCTTTTCCACAAAAAGCAAATTCATTATGTTTGAATAAATTGTGAAGCTAGTGTCTAGCAAATAAACACAATAACATTGTTTTCCTTGTTACCTGTGTTCATTAACAAACAAAATCCCAATTCTCTATAAAGAAAAACCAATGGAGTGACAATGTACCTTGAAACTGTCTGAGAAAACTAAACTCTGCTGCACGGAAAACTCCTCAAAACTTGAAGGTTTATGAGGACTAAAAGATGGTGAAGATGAAGATATGGTCTCCATATATAAAAATTGAACTCTGGGTTTCCTTCTTCTGCATAAAAAACACATAAACACATACCAGTTAAGAACATTTTCCTAGTACATAATTTCATCACTTAAAAAAAAACATTTGAAGAACATTTTCTTTTTTGAAGCTTCACCTCTTGGTGCACTTACCTCTTCCTTTGCAGGTTCTACACAAAACCCATCTCTTCCTTGAATACATAACTATCTCGCAGCTGAAGGCATTCTTGAAGAACCAAATACACCTCCACTTCATCCGGAGATGGAACCTCTAATAAATAAACAACAAGAAGTATATTCAAATTTAACTTCCATAACATAAAGGAAAGAACAAATCAGTAAGGGTAATATACAGCTTATAGCATAAGTAGTCAATATTGAATATGTCAGTAAATAATACCTGTGGTGTCCCAATCAATAACCTTTCCTGCATATTAGACATAGCAGAGTTTATTCTCTTCTGAGTTGCTGCTTTGAGCTAATTCGCCGGAAGTGATTTGACCCAATAAGGTTGCATACTCAGGTCGTCCCAAAAGACATTGTGGCCTCTAACAGCAATACCGTGTTGCTGTGTAAAGCGGAAAAGGGCATCAGCAGCTGAGTAGTCCTCTTTTCCGCGGGATCTCTCCGTACTATACCATTTCATCTCATCCTCAAACGTAGTCACAGTAAATCTTGAAGTGAACCAATTTTGATAAGCAGGGTTGGATAAGATCACCTGGTTGATGGCCGATCCAATTGGGAATTCTGCTGCATTCTGCTTTAATGGGAGATTAGCTTCAGCAAGCCTATTACCTTGAGCGTCAATTGCTTGAAGTCTCACCTTACTTTTACGTGCCTGGACATGTATATAATTTCATTGCATGAAAATCATCGACAAACACTTGTAATGGAAAGGGAAAATTACACTGTTTACTTATGGTGAATATTTACCTTTTCCGTACTTTGTTCTTGATGCGCTCTCCATTCTTCTTTTGTGAATGGTTGTAATGAAACACTATCTACCAATATCTCGACAGTGGTATTTTCACTCTGAAAAATTGCATAAACAAGAAGGAATTTAGACTTTAAATAGGTTTATCGTTTTCCTTCATAAGGAATATCATTTACCTCGAAATAGATATCAGCAGGTCCAGTTGATTTCACGTTGAGACCACCTTTAAGCATAGACCAGCATCCAGACTCGGCAACTATGCCTCCTGCATGTATAAAACTTTTTCCCGTTTTGACAACTGCGGTTACTGGTGTTTTCCCTTCACTTACCTGTATCCAAGCTCTGAAAAAAATTGTATTCAGAAGGTTTTGAACTTTCACACACACACCAATTTCCACTAATCATATCGAAATTCTAAGAACAATTACCAGACAAAGTATCCCTTCCGCAAGTAAATCTTCTGTGAAACACTGTCATAAGACTGTTGTCTACTATGAACAACGACAAAGTTGTTGCCTTTGTGTGATGTCTTTCTCACTATCTTTCCGTTGCCCCATACAGACCACGGTCTCAAGCCATGGTTGAACTCTGGATTACTTATTATCCCTCCTGTGTATTGAGGTTTCAAAGGCTCTGTCAGAATAGGTAAGAATCTGAAGCTCTTGAACAAATCTGCAAGTTTGACAAATATTACCTCAGTAGTTGCTGAATGATCGTAAGATAATGCCTCGATTGTCCTTGCTGCAACCATCGAAATTTTTTTATATATGATACGATTTAAATTTTATATTTTGAAGTAATTTGATCGCATGAAGAAGAACAGATGCAAATCTGAATCAGTAAATAGCAATATTTGATGACTATATAAATCTTTTAAATGAGGCATAAACTCATCATCAAAACTCCATCCTGACTACTCCTCCATCAACACCAATAAAAGGCATAAACTCATCATCAAAAGCAAAAATCCCAAAAAACAAAATCAGAAAAACCTAAAACAATAAAAATGATGTTCATCTAAACAAAAAAAACATAGAAGGGACGAAAACAATCACAGATTAGAACAAAGCAAACTAGATGGGAACCAAACAACCACCAATCTCACAAATTCAACAAACACAAATGACATACTAAAAACCATTAGAACAGAAGATTAAATGGGAACAAAGCAACCAAACAACCACAAATCAACCAAACAACCACCAATTAAATGGGAACAGGAGATTAAATGGGAACACAAATGACATACTAAAAACCATTAGAACAAAGCAAACTAAATGGGAACCAAACAACCACCAATCTCATACTAAAAACCATTAGAACAGAAGATTAAATCAACATTCGTACCTCAAAATTGCCTCTAGATGACTCGAAAACTAATGGAGAGAAACTTGGTATTTCTTCGCCGATGGAGAGACGCTGAAATCTATTTGCTCTCTCTCTCTGAATATACAAACACTTTCTCAGTATTTAAAGAGACCCAAAAATCAACATCTCAACAAATTATTGAACAAACTACAAAATGAAATGCATTGACAAAATCCAACTTACAGAGAGCTTCAATCTGGGATGGAAGTATACATAGATTCTTTAATCAGAAACCCTAATTTGTGCAAAATGAAGAAGACGAAATAGTGAAGGAGTAGTGAGTAGCAGAGGCAGAGTGAAGTGGAGGCGAAGCGACGAAGTGACAGAGAGCGAGAGAGCTCAGGCGATGCAGCAGAGAGCGAGAGAGATCAGGTGACGGTAAGAGGAGAGGTGATGGCGAGAGAAGAGCGAGAGAGATCAGGCGAGGCGAGGCGAGGTGGGAGAGGTTCATTGCATCTGTGAGGGAGTTCTTGTGAGGGAGAGTCGCGAGGGAGGAGATGAAAGCCTTGGTAAAAAATGCGCGTACCAAATTTTCGCTCTCCCGCTTGATCTGTTTTACTGTGTGTTTTAATCAAAACGCTATGTTAGGAAATTAAATTGGTTTTGATAGCACAAGTCCAAAAAAGGCTATGGACTTGTGCTATTATTAATCACTTGTGTTGTAGTGTGCGCTAAAACTCATTTTTCAAAGTCATGATGAGTAAATCTTGAAAGCGGTCCCATGCTTCATAAAAAGTTTCATCATGTGTTTAAGAAAACTCTTTAATGTCTCTTCTAATTTCTAGGGTCCTTTTCATGGGGAAGTATTTTTCTAAAAAAATTCTGACTAAATCTTTCCATGATTTGATGGAATTGGCAGGAAGAGATTTTAACCACGAAGTGGCCCAATCCTCAAGGGAAAAAGGAAACAAGCAAAGCTTGACGTTTTCCTCATCTATGTTTTAGTTCTTAAGTACTACAAACTTCATGAAACTTTCCAAGATGGACATATAGGCTTTTTCTATCAAGCCCATGGAACTTTGGCAACATATTGATAATAGCTGGCCGGATCTCAAATTGAACTGTTGTGATAGGGGGCAGCTCAATACATCTATGCACATTAACAGCAAGGGGAATATTATATTCCCAAATTGGACGCTCTGTCATATCAATGTTGATTTGCCAATGTGGGGAGACAAGTGTAGTGGAGGGTGGGGAAACAGATGGAGAAGAGTGTGGTGAAAGGGTAAAGAGTAGGTCAAGGTGGCTAGTAAAACATAGGGAACGAATCAAGCGATTTCTAAGGTGGTCAAAAAATTTTGGGAACAAACCAAGCGTTTGTTGGGTCGTTCCCAATCTTTCATAAAAGAAGAAGAGTGTTACGGAAGGATGACAGTGACAAAACGTACAAAGTGTTTATCCTTAGACGATTGCTAAGAAGGCATACACAAGCAACAATCACCACTTAACCACACAAATGCCTAATCTATGCAAACAACATTTTAAAGGGATGTTATCTTGTGAGTCTGTGAGGGACAAGATTAATTTAAACCAGTGGGCGCACAATATTATCTTTTATCGTCTGATTAGATAGGGTGCTAAAGGATTATCCTAAAAGCTTGTATCCAACAATACAAAGTTCAAAATCAGGAGGTCAGAGTTACGCTTGCAAGAAGCCGGATTATTACACAACTGACAGGAGATCACGTGGTCTAATTAAGAATTATACTTATGCTACCGCTCTGTAGATCGATTGATATGAGAATGACGAGTGTCAAATACGCACTTAGGGTGTGTGTTCCTAACCAAAACTGTTAGTTGTGCCACGTTCTTTTGTAGTCCGCAGCTTATTGGTGACTTGGCGTACCGGGTGAGTTACCCATGTGGCAGCAGCCTTCCGGAGTTCATTGAATGATTAAACTCAATGTCACGTTTAGTTTGTCAACACAAAATTCAGCAAATTCACCTTGGTCTTGGTTGTCCTATGAACACCGTTCGAGTTGGCTCTAATTTTAGTTGATTTTATTATGTGCCTTGATTTCACACAGCTGGAGTGATGAGGTGGGTAATGAAATCCCAATAGTTTCAAAAATAGGGCTAGGTCTTCCCTCTCTGTTTATGGTAGTTTATTAACGTATGCAACCATGTAGTTCGTTAAGATACATAACATAAACAAACACCAAGCAAAATCCAATCAAATTAAATTTCACTCAGCACCCAAACCACTAAAACAATGTGTCTGAAAGGGATACATACTAACTTGTGAGCTCGGACACAAAGTGTCCTCCGTGGGGGTAGAGAGGAGTGTTCTTTGAAGGATACTTCTCCTTGATTCAAACAATTGCTCTCTCCCCACAACACCACTGGTTGTCCACTAAATAAAACTTAGTATTTCTCAAAGAACAATCCTATATATATTTTTTTTTTTGATATTTGTTTTACTTGGGTAGGTGTCTAAATAAATAAACACACAATCAAGCAATTACAGATGCAAAAATAGTTTACTAGTCTTGGTCAAGAAGTCAATTTTTTTTTTGATAAATCAATTAAAAATATTGTGCAAGCCGTAAATCAACTAAATATGACTTCCAATATATATTTATTTAATGTTTTTGGTGCAAGTGAATTAATTGTATCCTAAAGCTAACATCCAATTATTACAAATTGCACTTGACTTTTCGAGGCATTAAAAAATAATAAAATGTAAAAGTTGTCACTCTCTCACAAAATAATATATATAGGGGATAAAGAAAAATGATGGGAAAAAATGATCGTCTTTGTGCTTTTAATGTCTTGAGCTTTCCTTTCGTCACTTGATGATATGCGACGGTGCCATTTGATTTGCTCAAGCAAATCAACATTTTTTTTTATCAATTACCTGCAAAATTCTAAGAAAAATACAAGTAAAGTGGTTCGTAGGGGTTATCGTCATATTAACCAGGTTA
Organism: Berberis vulgaris; assembly: GCA_963556465.1. Classification (NCBI taxonomy): domain Eukaryota; kingdom Viridiplantae; phylum Streptophyta; class Magnoliopsida; order Ranunculales; family Berberidaceae; genus Berberis; species Berberis vulgaris. The sequence continues at coordinate 13,058,710 of OY747130.1, read as the reverse complement.
AAAGGATTCAAGCTCAAAATGTTACAAACACTTTAGAATGTCAAATAAAGATTAAGAATTGATGGAAAGAAGGGAAATAAGATTTGAAAAATAGAGGATGATTTTTGCTTATTTTTTATTTTTTTAAAACAAACTTTGATTCAAAATTAAGGATGAAAATTACTAAACAAATTTACCAATTAGAAGAAAAGTCTCAAGGATTGGAGAACCCACCTCTTAGCTTTGTAGAAATTAATTTAACACATTTTTCGAACACTTGCAAAAATTCCTTTAATTTTTAATTCAAGACCAATGCTCAAAATAAAATTCTTTTCTAAAATATAATTTCACTTACCTCTTTCAAAAGAAACTCCTTAACCATCATTAACCTACCCCTCTTTCGATGGCGATTTTTCAATGAATGATTATAATTTGTGAAGAATTGAAGAACTACAAAAAACTAATATAATTCTTGTTTCCAACTCCATATCTTCATTTCGCATAATCCTTCGTTGTCCATATTTTGATTTGACGACTTTGATTCATTGGTTGAATCTAGGATTAATAGGAATAATACAAGTTTTATTATTTTTGTGTTAAAAAATATATCTACATCACTCAAGTAGGTTTCATCTCGTCTCCTTGAGAGGAGAGGTTGGCCTACCATTGTCATTGTGATGAAACAATCTAAAAGTGAAACTAGAAAGGTAGACGAGGAAGTAAATTAATTAAATTAAAAGATAACTAATGCATAAAAAAATATTAACTTTTATTAAATTCAAAACTAAAAACTTACATGTAACTTGAAAGAAAATTCCAAAGAAATAAAGAAAACTAATCTAAGCTATGCTGGAGATAAGATAATGATGTATGAAAAGGAACTAGAACTATTGGATGTCTCTTCTCCAAGAGTTTAAGAGTCTATTTATAGTGTTCTCTTCCAATCTAGAAATGGGAAAAATCCTACAAATCCCTTGGTTATACTCCAAATCATATCATATAAAATCAAGGGAGTCATAATTAAGGATAGATACATCAAGATAGTCCTAATTGATGATCGATACATGTGACAAAACTCAAGGTAATGTAGTATTCTTTGATTTGATCCTTGGAATATGCTTTGAGTTGATGGTTTATTTGTCTTTATGATTGCATGTTCTACACTTGAAGTTCTTATCTTGAAAATTTTCACGTCTCCATAAATCACCACTAATTAGAATCAAATGTTGGCTTCCATAATATTGGTCTGGAATGAAACTCTTGATCCGCATGTGCCATGAACAAGCCCAAATGCCTCAAATTTTGTACATTTCATAGATTTCATAATTTCTCCAATTGCTCCTGGTCATGTAAATTTATGGTAGAATTGTCTCGTATTTTGCACATTTCTCAATTTCCTACAAAAATTATGACAATAATCAAATTCGAGACAAATAAAGATATTTAATTAATCTTAAGCACAATTAGAGACTAATAAAGAAGTAAATGAGGCATAAAAATCAATGTTTTGGGTGTTTATCACGTACCTAAACAAATAAGAGAAATAATTAACAAACCAAAACAAGTACATGGCAAAGATATTTATTGCGAGAAATAAATGAATGAACATTAGGTGTTGTGTTAATGAAATCTAGAAAATTTTCCCATAAAATGGAGAATGCAACTTGAAAATATTATCTATCTAACAAAACAGTTTGGACTGGTAGCTCCCAAACACATAAGTTTGTCTCAAGTTAGTTTTCAACTCATATTTAATTGAGATATTTGACACTCATATATGAGAGGCTTATATTAATTATTTAAAATTCTCTTTATACATATTTTTCTCCCATCTCCATGTCTTCACTCTCACTAAATTTTCTTGTTTTTTTTCTTTCTCTGATAAAGCTTTATGGCATGCTCACTTCTCAGTTTAATCCATCCACTCTCATCACGAACTCTTGGGTTGCACGGATAGGGGTACTTATACGGAAATGAAACATGTACCAGTATTATATGACAAATTTCCAAAATTAAGGATACGGGTACGAATTCGTTGCATCATTAAAATAATAATGACAATTTTTTATTGCCTCCCCAACATAAATGAACATTCCGAGATGCTTTCTGGTTTAGTTATGCTTTAGACTTGCCTCCCCACACTAAGGCAGTCACTTTTATTTTTACAATGTGCCCTTATCACTGAAGTCAAAGTTGTGGCATTTGAGTTGCATGTGCCACACAAGTTGTTTTAATTTTTCTACAATACAATCGTAGATGTTGATGAATAAAATACCACACGTTCTATAGAGATTTATGTAGTCCCCCCTCCCCTCAAAGTGTCTCTGTTGGATCCCTCCTCCGCCACAAATTGGTTGGCCACTATTGCCACCAAAAGTCTCACTCAAATCGCCAACCATTATTCCTAGAATCGATATACACAGGAATGAAGATGGTTGATGGTTTGGGATTGGATTTAGTCGAAAACCATTTGGGAATTTAAAAGATATTAATCTTTGCTCACTTTCAATGTGTTAGGTTGGTTTAATATTTTGGTTCGCCAACTATAAATAAACAAACAAAAGGTTATTTGTTTGATGCTCTAAAAAATGATTATGGTGGAAGATGGGGTGAAAAAGGGTCAATCAGTGACGGAGGTGTCAAAGGAGAGAAATTGAGAAAATTAAAATAAATTGAAAAGGAGATATTAAAATTGACTGGACGAGTATATCAATATATGTTAATGGATTGGGTGATTAGCTCAACTGGAAAAGAGGTTGTTTCTCGGTGAATACAAGTATGATAGTGAGAAGATGAGCTTTGTTTCATTACTGACTTCAATTCTCTATTGCTCCCTCCCATCATGCACTTTTGTGAATTGGAGGCAAGAATTGGCCCATGTTGAAAAAGGAGAAGAAATAAAATGTTCTGAAAACACAGTAGAGACTAGAGTTGCCATGGTGGCAGTGATGTATATTTGTACCATGGTGGTAATGGATGTAAGGAAGGTTGTTTGGTGGACGAGGATGAGGGGTCCAACATAGAGACATTGGGTGAGAAGACAACTTGTTTCTCTATTTTTTTTTAAAGAAAAATCTAGTATAAATACATAAATATTTATGGAATGCATTGTAAGATATAAACATAAGTGCATAAACACCGAAGTCATATGTTCACTATTTCATAAATTTATTAAACATCATAAAAGTTATCATAATTCATAAATATATGCGTCCCAAACATGTACATCCCATAAAAATGTCCGTATATCTCATCCTAGTATCGCAATTTGCAAAGAAAATAGCGGACAAAAGTGTTTGAACATACTAGGGCTGTAGCATAACCTTTTGAACATGATGGTGCATCTGAAGTGTATCAGTGACATAATAGTACCATAGGCATATCTAACACAGGCATGTGAGATTTTTGGTGTATTGTACTTCATAGACAAATTTTCTCTTGGAGTCTCTTCCCATTTGATTATCTTTCATGGGCTAAAGTTTCTCAAACTGGTGTTTGTTTCCCTCCTCTAAAATCTCTCAACTTTAGGGTTCATTCGATTGAAATTTGAGAATTGGGACAAGCAATATTGACTCTAGCTAGGAAGGAGTTGAGGAAGTTGCAGCAAGATCCATCAGTTGAGATCAGTGGGGCAAGATCGTGCTGCTGTGATTTTTTGCTTTTTGGTTTTCAATTTTGGTTGTGTAAAGAATATTATGTTGTTTTGGGTTGCTCCGAAACTGGGGAGTTGTGGTATGTGTTTTGGTAAAATTAGGGTATGAGTGTTAATAGTATTAAGATCTGTCTTGGTTGCTTACTGTTTGTCTTTGGAAGAACAATAGAAAATGACTAAAATGGGGACATTGTTGCTACAACCTACAATTCTAGTTGAAGAAAAACTTTTTTATTTCTTTTCCCTCTTGATGCAGATTTTACTAACCTAAATTAATAGGTTGATAAACTTAATTGGTATACTGCAAGTGCACGATTATCTAACTAGTAGACAATATGAAAAATACGGGTTGATCCCACAAGGATTGAGAACACAATCAAAAACTAAAATCTATTCAGAGGTCGTACGGGGCATCTCGTCAGAGTTCAAAGTGGTCTATTCCCTTTCCAAATTGAGCTGATAGAGGCATTTGGCTAACGTATGATCATGGGTCTACCAGTCAACTACCTTTTCATCTAATGAGGTTTTCAGTACAACGAGTATGTCGGTCATTGTGTGGGTGGACTCGATTTCTTTTTGTTTTAGGCAATCCATGTTTCACCATATGGATTACCTATCTTTCAGTTTCCTTCTGCAACTCCCAATCGGTCTCCTTTCTTTTAGCTCAGAAGGACGTGGTTCTATAGTTATTCCGACCTTCATTCATGTCGTAGCCTTAGCTTATCGGCGAGTTTTGCATTAGATACAATATTTTCTCTAATTTAAAAAGGGTGGTTTTTGCAGCAACTAAAAATTTATAAATTAATGGAATAAAATTTAGCAACAAAAAAAATTAATTAATAAGGAAATTGAGAAGCAAACCAAGGCATCAAATCTACTATTGGTTTTTCGAGAATTATTTAAACCTAACTTGTTGTTTTCATAAAGAGATAAGTATTAGGGATGAAAAATCCCTTGCTTGCGTCGATGATGAAATCATTAATAACACTGAGATTTTCCTAATTCACAATCATATTTAGCAAAAGTCTAAACCCCTAGCTTGAGAGTCTTGCTACGACACACACAATCACAGGTTGAACATAATTAATTAAAGTATGCTTCGAATATTAACAAAGAATACTCTAATTACCGACTAGTCTAGATTTTAATTCAGATATAATCGGCGAAAGCAATTCATCAATATTCAGAAACTGATTGTATTTTACAATGAAGCATAAGGAAAACAATAAACTAAATTCAACAAACTCTAGAAACCCATGGTTTCATCTTCGCCTCGGAATGGGATTTAGAATCTCATGGCAGAGGTGATTGCGGCGGTAGCATTGATAAACTCCATCTCCTTATCAAAGAACTCGCTTTACCAAAGTGTATGGATGCTCCTTGCCAGTGCAAAGGAAATAGCATGGTGCAAATAACTTGAAGAATACAATGGATAAATAGTATTTGGGGATTTTCTTTTGGTTGGACTTTGACTTGGGATTTTCACCGTAAGCATCACTCTGTACCACTCATTGAGTTTATCAAATAATTACTCTCTTGACTTTTCACTTTTACAAGATTTCATCGTTTAAGCTCTCAATCCTATAAAAACACGAAAATGAAATAATTAGAATAAAATACAATATTGAAAACACTAACAAATATAAATTATAAGGTAATTTATGTATAAATTACATGAATATCACCTCTTTCTCATTTCTCTAATTCTCCGTGTGACCAAGCTTTGAAAGGTTAAAGTGACAAAAACAATAAGAGATTTGTTGATTAACTACCATTAAGATTTAACCAAACCACATCGTAAAGTTCATGTAGAAATAATCTTTCACCGGAGTTTATGAACCTATTGTTATTATTATAGTCTCACCTCAATAATATTTTGATTAGGAAGTGCTTTTTTTATTGTACTCCTTCGTAGATCTTTCTTGCAATCACTTTTTTTTTTTTTAAGAAAAACATTGATATTGGTTTCTTATAACATCGAACCATTGACCACATCTAATGCAAACCTTGAAATTGTTTCGTTTTCAATAGTGTCAATGACACAGGTAATACACTAGCCTATCTTATAAACCAACTAGAGGTTTTACTATTTATAAGTATTTTAAGATAAAAAGGGTTATGCATATGAATGAATGTTGGGAAAGATGTTGATGGTGAAGATTCATTATCATCAATGACACATTTGTAAACAATGTGCATGTAGAAGGGTAATAAAAAATCAACAAAAAAGTGAAATAACCACGTGGAATGTACATGTGCAAAAAAAGAGTTCTATGTTTTTGTTTTTCTCAAAATGAAAATTGTTATAACTATCTACATAGTTGTCGGATTTTGGTAAACTTGTTATAGTTGGAAGGCATTTTTGTATATTTTTACAATGAGATCAATAATAAAAACATACATTTAAAATAAGTATTTTCTTATTAGAAAAATCATCTAATACGTTTAACATCATAAGTAATTTAAATATTTTCTAAGGAAATGAGACGAACATCTTAGTGCATGTACAAACAAAGACCTTGAACTTTATATTTCAGCGAAGTCAAAGTTTAGCAAAAACTCACTACTACAGTTTGAAAATGTTTTTTTTTTTCCAACTGATTAAAATTTTAACCAAGTTTGACCCTAAAGTCTATAGTTATTTTACCATAGGCTTGACTATTAACACACTTCAAAACTATTTAGTTTGAATTATAATATGATTTTTAAATAAATATAAGACTAAAATGTAATTGACAAAAAAAACAGAAATGATTGGGGGAGGAGTTAGGGGTGGTGGCGAGGGTGTCGAATACATGATAATAATAAAAGAAAAAAATATTCTTGTACATAAATGTTAATGAACTAAAACATAATCATAAGTCATTTGTATTAATAATATACACCATAACATGTATGTTAGTAGGCATTGGGATACACTAACAATTTGTTTTATTACGTGTCAATATTAAACTTGCGTTAATATCAAAGTTAAAGAGTCTAGAATTATATGTGGCAATTCTACGATCATATCTAATGGATAACTCAATACTAAAGGCAAGATCCGTTTGAGGTTGAGGTTGGGTGTAAGATCAAAACATTTTACACCTTGGAGCGTCGAAATGGCTATGTCACATGCGCAACTCTGCCTAAATGAAACTGGTTCGTATTTTTTATACTCTACTCCTATCTTGGAACATTTTTTTGTTATTGATTCTAAGGTCTAGGAGATTATTTTGAGTACCGAGTAACAATGAAGTGTTCATATAGACTCATTGTCTTTGCATTATTCTGCAAAAAAAAAAATTGATTTTCAAAAAGAAACTATCCACCCCCTCTAGTCGTGCTCATCATATCTTAGGGCACCCTTGAGTGGTACTTAGAACATACTACTCACTTTTAAGTACGACGAAAGAGATACAAAAAGTAACCACAAAAATAGACTGATGAACATTTTAATAAGTATATGATGAAAATGTGGTGTGTCGCATTTTGTATAGTTACTTCCTACAACAGATAATGGAAAAAATTGACTTGTATTCCTTGAAGTCACGCAATTCATGATAGATTTGTAGACGTCTTCATTTAATATATTGGTGATAGCACTTAAGCCTTTGGCATTGGCGTGTGATTCAGCACGAGTCTAGTCCCCATCAGCATTGAAGTAGTAGTCTTTTCTCCATTTTTATCGTTGGGAAGGGTTGGTTTCTTGTAGCCATTCACAATAATATGCCACACAAGTTCATCCATAAGCTAAAGTCAGTTGCTCATCCTTGATGTTCATCATGATTATTTAGGATGTTAAACCTTCTTTTTAATAACTTGGCCCTTGTACCAATTGAAAGTTTGCTAAGAACCAATGAGCATGACTAACGAAGAAATGGGGGATCAATCTTTTTGAAATAGATAACATTTTTCTTCGAAAAAAAAAACTATGGAGAAGAACAGTCAATTTGAAACTTATCGTTTGCACGTGATTAATAAAATAACTTTAAAAAGGCTAACTAGAAGTAGTTTTTGGCCGTCACGCTAAATCAAATCTCAATAAAAGTCATCAAATAACTAAAACCATATTAGGGGAAGCCTGGACAACCAAAATATAATATTTTTTTAGTTTAAGTAAAACTATGATCTATGGTTGAAAGCAAATCATGAAACTAATTTAATAGTTTAAAAAACATGTAAAAATCATTGTCAATGTCTCAGTTAGAACAATAGGTCTATATGCAACTTAAAGCTCAAATTCAAAATGCATACATTATCATGTACTGCAAGTGCACGGTTGTTTATTGAATTAGAAATCGACAAGTAAAGGTCAAATTCCACAAAAAGGGCTAACTAGATGTTGGAAAACTTGAAATACTTAACCTAGTAAAATAAAGAGTTGCCAATGAAAATATAAAATAAATGGAAGTGCATGAAAATGCAAAGTAAACCTAAATGTGAGAGTTAGGGTTTTGGGTTTACCATCATGGGTAGATGGCACCATTAGGCCACTATTAAATTAATCTTTTCTAAATTCATTAACACATCTTAAGGTAGACTCTCATCTGGCCTTAGGATGAAAAATATGACATTATGAGCAAATTGATTTCAAAGTAAGTTATATTAGTAACCTAATAATCAAATATGAATTTAAAAGCATAAACGAAATCCACCAAATGAAACTTAGATTAATAATACATAAACATTGTACTTAGGGCTTGTAAGATAACTTGCAAATATAGAAACTTATCTAATCTTGAGCTTAAGAATTATAAGAAAAAAACATGAGTTGAATTCATATAATGAAATACAAAACATCTAACTTACCTGATAGGTTAATGACATAACCAATCTACAAGACTAATCTAACTAAACATGTTTCTCTAATACATGAAAATTGAAAGAAACTAATTTAAAAGAGTCATCTTGGAGTTATCCTTCCATGGGCTCACCCACACCCTAAAGTGGGATGTTAGCCAAACATGGTAAGTTCTAGGCTTTCAGATGTAGTCGATTTCTGCTCTCCTTCCTCGCCTTGACCTAAACCTGCACAGGGAGCGCACGTGAGCCAAAGACCACCATGTGGCGGCCGATGACACTCCAATGCTTAAGTTAGATAAGGCTTAGGAGAGGCTTAAAGCTGTAAATTGAGTTTTTGTAGCGTAACTTTGCTCATCGACCTTATCTCCCATTATAGTGCGAGAGTCCTTGTTCGGCTAGGCCTTTGGTAGCGTAGTTTAGGAAAAGAGATATTGTTGGAGATCCTTTCCTTGTTGGGAATATCCATGTAGAAAAGTTTCCTTACGCGAGTTGTGCTCCTAGATCTACAAGAGAGGTTTCCTTTTTAGAGTGTTGTTCATGCAAGGAAGTTTTCTTACCTGACTTATACTCTAGTATTTGTTTCCTAGTCGAAACCAATGTATTGCTGGCCTTCCTATCTTGGGTCAATCCTCTAGATACTTGCCTTATCAAGGCTTACTTTTGCCTTATCAGGGCTTACGAGTATTAGGCTTGACTGTGTAACGTGTGGGCTTAGTGGCACGTTGCAATTTAGGTCTGACCTTCTAGATCCTACCAATAGTGGGCTTAGTGTTGTCTGGGCCTTGCTGGATGGGGCATACAATCTGGCCTACTTTGTTTCGTTGACGAGAATATCATGCAACATGTATGGTGCTAATCAGATGACGGTTTGATGTATCATCAACTACTCCCCTAGAGTTGGTGGGCCAGCTTAGTGGTCTACCAAGTCATTTCATGAATAAACCGCGCAGCCTCGAGCAGCGAGCTTCATTAATTGGGCGTGCATCTGCTCAAAAGAGAAAAATGAGGAGCTTTGTTTTCTATATAGATCTCATCTTTGCGGACTTTAGCTTATTTACTCTTTCGATCTTAGAGACTCTGTTTTGTAATACCGCATTTCGTGCTTTTGACTTTGTGCAACTTTCGTAATTGAAAGCTTGTACGATCTTTCATGGCGAGCCTGAATAAGTTTTTTGATGAACTGTCTGCGAAGGGCCGCAAGTTCTTTGAGGAGAGGTTGCTTTCTAAGTCAAGTATTGAATACCTTCATGAAACATATGGGATTCTGGATGACCTAGTGCTCTTCACTCTAGGCGATGATATGACGACATTGTCCCCTCCAGAGGGGTTCAAATGTCTTCACCTAGGTATGCTTCAATCGGGCATCCGCTCTTGACAATTTGGGAGTTCCTGGCATACATCGGCATTGCGCCCACTCAACTGGTATTGAACGGGTATAAGACTGAGATCGCCATTCTGATTAGGGCGAAAAATGTTGGTGTCCGAGTGTCTTTGAGGGCGATCCAACTGCTTAAGTCCTAGAAGAAATATTGTTTCATGGCCTCCACGGACTCGAAGTTTTTCGAGCTTGGTGGTCGTTCGATCGAGCAAGAATACATGCAACTGAGTAAGTTCAATTTTGTTTTTGATCCCGCCTCTGTTAAATGCATATCAAATTGACCCTTGTGTTTTTTGTAAGGTAATTCCCAACTTCATTTCTTTCTGCTGAGCATAAAGCGGCTTTGGAAGCGTTTCACGACATGCCTCGTCTGCGGATAGAGGATGTCGTTAAGTCTTCTAATATCAAGCGCAGTGGACTGTGGGCCCATTGGCATGAGACTCCCACTCTTTTTAGGGCTTCGAAGCCAAAGCCCGAAGGCGTTTCTTTTTTTAAAAAGAGAAAGCTTTCAAAAATTAAGATTCTGAAGAGGCCTCGTGTCGTGTCTAGGCCCATTCGTGGGTGTTCAGCTTTGTCAGGGGAACGTAGAGCTATCAGACAAGTTTTTTATTCGTCCGCTGGGGTGTAGACTGTTGTATTTGAGGGGCATGATGCCCGAGCAAAGGCCCTTATTTCCCTTCCTTGGAGAAGGAGTATATTCAAATGATGGGGGTTGAAGATGTAACAAAGCTGAGTACAGAACAGGTAGAGGTGAACAGGTAGAGGTTCTGAACAAAATGCTGCTGCCGAAAAGCATGGAAGCTTCGTCTAGTGCATGACTGGGTCGTCCTTCTTTGGATCGCAACCCTGCCGAAGATTCGTCTGGTTGTAGATATTATGGTGAAAGGTTCCATGCGCGTTACCCGTATTGTCCTCCGTCTCGCTCCCATCCCCATATTGAGGTGACGACGGGTCCGAGGAATAACTCGCTTCCTTCTTCCCCCTCAATTTATTCTGAGTCGGCTTGTGAAAGAGAGCCGATCGTTGCGAGTAAGGGGAAACTTGTGGATGAGGGCCCTGATGCAGTGAAGATAGTGAGGGGTGGTGTTGGAGTGATTTCGGTCTCGAAGGACCTCCATTAGAATGTGTGGATCAGTCAGTTTGCTCCAGACGTGGTAAAGAAGAGCAACCAAACTTGGCAACAAGAGGTTGGCATTTCTTACGCTTCCAGGAAGCATATTAGTAGGTGGAAGGACTGGCTAGCGGATTGTGCTCCGGAGCCATAAGGAGGAACGCTAGGAGAACGTATGGATAAAGGGTAGAAGCATCTCGTACTGGGGATGTCATACCTGAATTAAATAGTCGCGGCTAGAATTGAAGTCGAGGCCAGTCGTGAGAGAGTGTATGTCATACCAAGAAGGAGTCTGAATGAGCTTTCTGATGTCAGCAGTTGGAGATTGATATTGATTTTAATGCCAAGAGTGTGCGGACTGCGGAAGAGTAGTTCCTTTTGGCACAGAATGAACTAAGTGTTGTTAATGATGAGTTGGGTGTCGAGCAGTCCAAGACTGACATGCTGTCGAGTAAGCTGGAGTAGGAGCTTGCTGATCAAGGGTGCACGAGGAGAAACTTCTTAAGGCCCAGGGCACGTTTGAGTTCAGCAGAGTTGTGCATGGAAAACTGGAGTTGTTGCAACTTATGAAGGAGGAACATCCCAATTGGCATCTCTTCGATTATGAAGAGGTGGCATATGCAAAATTTGGAGTGTCCTCCGATCCGTTCGAATAAGAAATTGACCCTAATAAGGGTGATCGAGAGCAACACGTATATATGTGTTTCCTGCTTCTTCTCCTGCTAAGTCCGGCTCTGTTGTATCTAACTTTCCTCCTAATGAAGAGTGAACCTTGTATTTTTTGCTTGCAAATGAATGTCATTTTGCACTTGTGCATTTTCCTTTTACTTTATCTGCTAAGTCCGACTCTGTTTACTTTATCTGCTTTCTTTTATCTGCTTTGTCTTACGCGACATTGGTTGTCAGACAAGAAGCTCTGCTAGGTCAGGAAGCTATATGATTGACCTACTGGTATGAGTTCTGACTGCTTGTGCTACGATAGTTCGTGCGTCAAAATCCTCTTAGAAATCTGGGAGTGTAATTCACCCCTTGTCTGACGGCCTGGCTATATATCAAACCAGCAGTTGTTGTTGCTATTGCAAGCGAGCTAGTCAGACTGTGGTCCTAGCACATGCACCGTAATAGATGATCGAATGATAGTCCTTCGAGTTGAGCTTCCAGAGCTCTAACCGGACTATCGACTCGTCTTTACTAACTATTGGTTGAATAGGCTTAGTTGGACCAGAGTTTGTTATCACCAGCTATAACTGACTAAACTGGGGTCGGGTTTGGCAACCATTTTTTGTGATTGAATGGTGGTTATTGGCAAGTCATCGTGATCAGGTGTCGAAGGCACTCACGACTAGACACCCACTTTCCAACCCATCGTCGCCCACTTTTAGCGGACTAGGAATTGGAGTGAGCCAGAAGTTATCATCGTTAGTTGGTCTGACTAAACTTTGGCAGGGTTCGGCGATCATTGTCTGTAGTTTGCCAACGATCCGTGGCAAGCCATCACGGTCAGGCGTCATAGTGCTGACTAAGCTCCCACTTTCTAAGTCGTCAAAATCTGCGCGTAGCGAACTATGCTTAGAGCAGACCAAAAGCCATCGTCATCAGCGGCCAATGACTAAGCTTTGGTCGGGTTCGGCGATCATCGTTTGCGTAAGAGAAGTGACCCCTGGCAAGCCATCTTAATCAAATGTTGAGAGCGCTGACTAGACCCCACGTTATAAGCCATCGAAATCCGTTATTGGCGGACTAGGCTTCGAGCGAACCAGAAGCTATTGTCATCAATTGTCACCGAGTAAGCTTTGGTCAGGTTCGATCACTATTTTCCATGTTTGAACAATGATCCCTGGCAAGCTACTTCGATTAGGTGGCAAGCTGTTTTGATCAGGCATCAGAGCGCTAAGTAAGTTGTCACTCTCTAAACTGTTGACACCCATTTAACGGACTGGGCGTTAGAGCGGACCAGAAGCTATCGTCATAGGTTGAAACTGACTAAGCTTTGGTTAAGTTTGGCGACCATTATCTATAGTTGGATAATGGTCTCTGGAAAACCATCTCGGTCAGGTTTTACAAATGCTCGACTAAGCTCCCACTTTCTAACCCATCATTATCCGTTTTTGGTGGGCTAGGCGTTAGAGCGGATCAGAAGCTATCATCATTAGTCGGAGCTGATTAAGCTTTGGTCATAATAAGATTTTGAGCGTGCAAGTCTGACTTGGGTGTCCTGACTTACTTAATTCGCCTAGCGGTCTGATTTCGGAACTGGATCGATTGATTTGACTAATAATAGATTGACCAGCTTTAATGAACAACAACAGGATAATAATAGGGCGGATGCCTTGGATTTGTTGAAAGTACTATGTAGGTGCGCTCCTTATTCAATGGGCACTCAAGGCCTTCGTTGTTTTTGTCTTTGCATGTGTTGAGTCGAATCTGGCAGGGCATAAGCTTAGGCCCATTAGTTGGCGGGGCTCAAGTGGAAAAAATCTTTGTAGATCAGCGTGTCATGTGTATGGCGCAGTTTGCTAGACGGTTCAGTATCGGTTACTCCCCCCAGTTAATGGGGCGGTGTGCAGGAGCATTAATTCAATGAATGTGGACTCGTGGAATTGCAATTGGAACCTTTGTTCCCCTATTTCTCGTACAACATTTAATGTTGATGTAATTGTTAGCTAATGTTGTTTCGTAAACCACTGTGCCTATATATAGGCTAGTCGTTCTTTGTTTCAAGCATTGCAATGAGGGTTGCGGAGCATGTTGATCAAATTCTTCTTGGCAGAAAATATGCTTTGGGATTTCCAAATGCTAAATGAAGATTTTCGTTAATGAAGTCTTTGAATGTTCTGACATTTGCAGATATGAGTCTTAATAAGAAATGTTATTATGCGGTGCCACCTGATCTGGGTGAGCATCTATTTGATTCTATGGGATCTTGTAATATCTTCTTACATTGCGAAGAAGATTTACGGACTCCCCCTCACGGGTCAGGTCTGTTTTCCATCTTCTGGTTCTCCCACAGCCACTCGCGCCATCTAGTTTGGGGAATTATCCCTGCAGCTAGTTTTGGGGTGGTCGTTCCCATTGTATCTACTAGGCTTCATGCGTGATGCCACAGTCGAAAGGCAGATTGGCAGAGCAAAACTCTGATGGATGCGACCTTCGGTCCTGGGGCGTAAACTCCTCAGCACCCCAGGCACTCATCTCTTGAAAGACATCCTCATCTGCCTTCTTCTGTTCTAGTTCCATATCCTCTTTGCAGGGCAGATTGGCGGATGGAAGATGTTTGTATTTCGTTTCGAGGTTCATGTTGCCACTTTCAGATCATCCTTGCGAGCTGATTCGACGGAGCAAAGAACCGAGCGCATGCTTGCAGCCTTTTTCAAGTACTTTACTCTCACCACCTTTTCTAGAGGCAGATTGGCGGAGCAAAGTCTCGACATGCTCGTTAGCAAATGTAATTTGCACCGGACTTAGATACTTGTAGTGCGTAAACTTTTGTGCTAGTCAGTCGAGCAAGCTTTATAATAACTTTCATTGCAATCAATAAAATCTCTTTTATTTCTTGAATATGTCTCTTGCGAACAATTCTTATAAGCTGAAAAACAAAAATAAAAACGAAATCAAATCAACAAAATAATTTGACTCCGAGCGGGGACTAAGCTAACCTGACCCTGAAGGAGGCATGTACGGTCTTGGCTCTGATTGCATAGTCCTTCTAGCAAAGTGTTTTGCTTTTCTAAAGCTAGCAAAGTTCCTGAAGAGTGGACTTCATGCTGGCGGGCAGTTCCTTGTTGATTATCAGCTCTTGAAGTAGGCGCCTGTTTGCTGAAGTGTTGTTACTTAGCTTATATTGGTCTGGATGGAATCTTCAGCTCTGAATTTTGGTTTTCCGCATGGATGCGCTTCTGTTGTTGGGGTTTTTACTTTGTCCACACAGATTGATTTTCCCCTTTGACTAGGCTCGGTGTCTGATAAGTCTTTTCCTCGGGCCCAAGCTGTAATTGATAGCAATTTAGCTATTTCAGGGTTGCATAATGGCAGTTTCTTGCTGCAAGTTGATCTCATCAGATAGTTCCTTGGCCATGGTTGGCTGTGTATTTGATGCAGAGTGGAAACTACTGCCTCCATATGGTGAAGCCAAGGTCTTCCCACAATAATGTTGTAGGTGGACGGAGCGTCAACCAACATAAATTCTTGGACAAGTTACTTTCGCAATTGTTGTTCTCCCGCCACCACCATCAGATTGATTTTCCCAATAAATAAGCATTTCTTTCCACTGAATCCGACCATGGTGTGAGTGGCGGGGGTTAAGTCTTCTTCTTGGAGCTTCATGCTTCGAAATGCGTTGAGAAACAGGACATTCAGTGAGCTCCTTGTATCCACCGAGGCCATTTTCACCTCCCACTTCGCGATGAGGACGGGGATGACCAGAGCATCATTGAGAGGAGAATATACACCTTGGAGATCCCTATTTGTAAACGTCAATGGTGTGATCGGGCTCTGAACTCGTGCATACTGAACTTGTCGGTCCTTGCATTGGGGTGGTGTTCGCATCTCGGTCAGTGTTCTTTTGTGGGACTTGTTGGATTGTTTTCCCTCGGGACTGACCCCATGAAAGACATAAATGATGTCAGAAGCTTCTTTTTCAATCTTCTTGACAACATCTTCCATTTCCTTTGCTCGGTCCTGCCTCTTGTCCGAGCTCGGGAACTCCTTGAGCTTGTCTTTCCTGAACCAGTACTCGACTTCTCTTCTGAGGCTTCTGCAATCCTCGGTATTGTGTTTGCCTTCCTTATGGAAGGCGCAATATTTATTGTTATCGCGCCGAGCGTGGTCTTCTTGCTGCTTGGGAGGCCACTTCAGTTCTTCCCAATTCTTGATGGAATCGAGGATGTCAAACAAACTAGAGTTGATAGGGGTGACAGATTTGGACCCGACATAATTGGAGGCTTTATTCTACCTAATGCGCCTTAGTCGGTCTTACTATCATTGCGTTTTCTCTTGCTCTCGTCGTCGTCCTCCTTTTTCTTCCCCTATTTCTTGTCCCTGAGGGACAAATGGTTTCTTCTCGGATTCCGTCTTATTCTTGGCGGTCAACATCTCATCTAGAGTGATATATCCCGTCTTATACTACATTATTTGTTTCCTAGTCAAAACCAATGTATTGTTATCCTACAAGTCTTGGGTCAATCCTTCAGATACTTGCCTTATCAGGGCTTACGAGTATTGAGCTTGACCGCATGATGTGTGGGCTTAGTGGCTAGTTGCAATTTGGGTCCAACCTTCTGGATCCTGCCAATAGTGGACTTAATGTTGTCTAGACCTTGCTGGATTGGGCATATAATCTAGCTTACTTTGTTCCGTTGATGAGATTATCATAACACGCGTACAGTGCTAATCAGATGACTGTTTGATGTATCATCAGTATGTTTTATGAACTCCAAGCATAAGGTATTTATAGGTAAAGAAGAGTGAGAGTATTACATGGATAATGTGAAAATGTGTAAGGATAATGGGTTGGTTGGTATTTTGAACATGTACATGAGCTTTATGAGATTATGAGGAGTTGTTTATTAGTGAAAATAACAAAATGTGCATGTAGAAGGTGGAGTAAAATACGGAAAAAAGGGTAAAAGTGATGGAGTGAAATAAGGAAAAATGACTTGGATGTGAATTATGCAAATAAGTGAGTGAGTAAAAATGTCAGAATGGATATGGAGTTTAACTTAACATTTTGGAGTTTATAGAGATTTTTTGGGCTATGATAAATTTGGTAATGTTGATATGCAAATCTTTCATGTTGATTTTGTTGAGATGGTGGTGCTTTGTGGGCTTGACTTCTTGGAGTAAAATATGGAAAAGGGTAAAAGGAACGGGGTGAAATCTTTGATCTTTGACAATGCATGTGTGAACTTTCAATGAGTTTTTTAGTTGTTGAACTTAGCCTTATTGTGCCGCTTTGTGTATGATTTGAGATTAGTGCTTAAATTTATACTACATAACACGTAATGAGATAATTTATTAGATAATTGGACTTAACAATTGTATATTTGGGAACATAAAATGTCTCATTTATATGT
This sequence comes from Berberis vulgaris, assembly GCA_963556465.1. Classification (NCBI taxonomy): domain Eukaryota; kingdom Viridiplantae; phylum Streptophyta; class Magnoliopsida; order Ranunculales; family Berberidaceae; genus Berberis; species Berberis vulgaris. The sequence goes on along the minus strand of OY747130.1, from coordinate 13,041,734 downwards.
TTATCATCACACAAGTTGAAAGTCGAACTAAAACGTGTAACTCAAGCAATGAATTAGATGAACAATGACAATGAAGGTGTTTTTGGTAGCATGGAATCCTATGTCATGGGAATCCATGAGGGGGACCTTCATATTTTATGCTAATTTGAGGTATCACTCCACATCCACCATTTGATTTTGTGATCAATGATGGGAATTAAAGTCTCATGAACATGAGAATCACATGCCTTGGGGAACCAAGGAGTGGGATTCTCATGTTCATGGGATTTCCATTCCCACCATTGATCACAAAATAAAATGATGGATGTTGAGTGATACATCAATTTAGCCTAAAATATAGGAATCCCCTCATGAATTTTCATGACATATGATTTCATCCTACCAAACACACCCTGAATGTAAAGACAAATCAATACATTGTATGGCGAGGTTTGCCTAAATTGGAATTTGATTGGTTCAAATGGTTACATGCCTCCTCGGTAAATGTGTAGCAACATCCATTCGACGCCATTAGTTTTATAAGGTTCTGAGTGGCAGTTTGTAGTTTCAATTAGACGTAGTTTTTAATCACTTCTTGACCAATTATTCCTTTGCCCTTGGTCTTACAAGTGCTAATGTTTTATTCAACCTAGTTGGACTAATTTTTTTTTGGATAATCTCAACAACTTGCTTAGGTATTGTTAGATTGTCTTTAGTTGATTTTGACTTTGATCGACACTTATTGGCTGTTATTGAAATCATCACCTTGGTTTAGTCTTCTAGGTTGTGCTTGGCCGATCTAAATCCCCAAATCACTTGCAAACTCTCCAAGTCTGAGACTTGACAACCTAAATGCACATGTTCACAATTTCGATAAATTATTCAACTAATATTGATTTTATAATTTAACCAATTTATTTTTTCACAAGTTACACTATCTATCTCATTTCAATTAAGACTTGAAAGAACTTATTTTGAAAATTGAATAAAATAAGCGTAAAAGCCCAACCCAATAGTGGGAGCGTCTATGCTCAACAGCCGGAATCCGGTTAATTAGATAGCTTATGTAACCTTAAGCCAGGGTTTTATAAACAAGGTTTCTACGCTAAATCTTCTCGTAATTTCACTAAAAGTTGTTCCATTTTTTAGTGTATTTCTAGGATTTAAGATTTTGTATTATTTGATATGTGATTAAAGTTTAAATATCTTTTGCAATCCTCATTTGCCCATTTAACATTATGATAAAGGTGAAGCTACAAACTCTCTGCTCATTTGGTTAGATCCATTTGAATTGTTGATTTACGACTTATCTGGTCTTGGTTTTGATATAGATTATTAAAAAATCTAAAAATCATTATCACTCATTAGTTAGTACAAAACTTACAAATGTGAAGTGACACTTGCCTTTTAACAACTATCATAGCAATCTAGGAACAAGTTAATCTTATTTATATTTGTTATTCATTTCGAAGTTATGAAATATTTGTCCTCGTAAATTTATAAATTTAGCTTGTAGGTGTGTGTCAACATAAAAGTGAAAATAAAAAAGGTCATTTGCACGTTTCCCTATAATAAATAGCTAATACAATGGCACTCCTAGAATTAAATTGGTATTGCACTTTGCCCCTAAAACTAACAGTCAACATGCATTGACAGACTGTTTTCAAAATGTCCATATTTAAATGACCAAAATACCCTCAAGAGATCTAAGGATGAGATTGAATGTTTTGTTTCTCAAAGAGGTCGTCTCGAAGAAGATCAAATGATTCAATTAAATGATAAGCGTATCTCGGGAAAAATCTAACAGTTATTAAAAAAATCACCTTCTTCCTCAACCCACTCGTCCCCTCCTCTTTCCTTCATTCCTTCCTTTCTCCCTCTCTCTTCCTTCCTCATTCCCTTTTTTTTTTTTCATTGCTTCATCTTTCTGATTAAAACTCCCCGCCCCCACCGCCCCTCCCCTTCCTCCCCATTTTTGTCCACCTGCAATAACACTTCCTCCAATCCTCGCCTCCCCGCCTCCTCTCCATCTTTTTGTTTCAAAAGCACCACCACCCCCTACCAGCTGACTCCCTCTCCCCTTCGGCCCCACAACGTAGACGACCCTTGCCCCCTCCCCTTCCCGTGATGCCGGCGAGCCCCTTTGTCATGACCTAATCAACATAGTATTATATTGTCCGCTTTGGGCCCAAGGTCCGCAAGGCTTTAAAACACATAGTACTTTGTAGATCCAAACTCGTACATATATAGTACATCACCCTCCCATACCCAGGCGATGTAGGACTATGATCTTCCATTTGTAGCTTGTCAACCCTCTTGGGATCCATGGGTTTTTGAGTTTCTCCCTCACTCTCCCCTTCAAGTCCGTCCACACAAGGGTATCACGGTCCACCCCTCGGGAGCCCAACGTCCCCGTTGGCACACTTTTGGCTGGGTCTGGCTCTGATACCATTTTGTCGCGACCCGATCCACAGAGTATTATATTGTCCGCTTCGGGCCCAAAGCTCGCACAGCTTTAAAATGCGTAGTACTTTGTAGATCTATACTCGTACATATATAGTACACCACCTTCCCTTACCCAGGCAATGTGGGACTATGATCTCCTTTTTGTAGCTTGCTAACATTCTTGGGATCCATGAGCTCTTGGGCTTCTCCCTCACCCTCCCCTTTAAGTTCGCCCACATAAGGGTATCACACCCTTTCTCTTTCTCTTTATTGTGATTCCTTAGCCAATTCTTTCAACCCAACATTCCCCACAATCTCTCCAACTGAATCATACGAAATGGTGGCTTCAGTTGATCAATTACCACCTACAACACCATCCTCTCAAACTCCACCTTCACAGAATCAACACCACCACCACCCACAACACCATTGCCCTCACACCAACAATGGGAACTGTTATGGGTTTTAACATTCAATGAGAGACGAGACAAAGCCACCATTCATCAGTTTCTTCTTCTTCAGTAAACCCCTAAAAACCCCACGTTGCCCCTCCCTGAACCAACAATACTGCCACCATCACCCTCTGTTTCGCCCAATTTAATTGAAGCCAATGATTGAAATCTGAATGCTAATTGAAGTTATTCGTAATCCACCTCATTGAATCGAAACAGATCAAGTCCCAATCGAAGCCAATAACACTGAGTTCCTGAAATTGAAGATGGATAAATGAATTGATAAAGGCTAGGATGAAAACTTGGCATTTGGGGGAGAAATTGAAAAGGGGATGAATGTATATCTTCTTATTCTTATCTTCTGGTTGCAAAGGGATGAAAGCTTGGATGAACCAAGTTTGCTCTACAGTTTGAAACATGTGTGTTTACCCTTTGGGTTTGATTTGTTTGATGAAATTCCGATAGGCTTTGATGTGTTTCTTGGTTAGATGTAATAAGGTGACTGTGAAATTTATGTTAAGATATGGTTTTGGTTATCTTGTATTGCAATTTGTTTGCAAAATAGAGAATGGTGAAGAAGGAAAGATGGTGGGAAAAGATGGAAGTGTTGGTGGAGGCGAAGGGGGTGTTGAAACATGAGTAAGGCGGGGGGCTGAAACATGGAGGTGGGGAGAATAATGGTAGTGGTGGGGAATTTAATTAGCATAGAAAGAGGAGGATGAGGATGAGTGGGTTGGGGAAGAAGATGATTTTTTAATAGATGTTAAATTTTTCTCGAGATATGCTTATTATTTTAATTAGATCATTTGATATTCCTTGATATGAACTCTTTGAGATATAGAACATTAAATCTCAGCCTTACATTTTTTAAGGGTATTTTGATCATATACATATTGTCATTTTAAAAACAAACGGTTAAAACATGTTGATTGCTAATTCTAGGGCAAAGTTTAATACCGATTTATTTTGGGAGTGACCTTGTATTAGCTATTTATCAGAGGGAAAAGTGAAAATGACCCATAAAAAGAAGAAGATAGGAGGGTTTTAGACTGTTTATTTTACAGCTATCTGATAACAACCCAAAACATCGATTTTTACACCCCTAAATACACAATTGTTAAGTCCAATTATCCAATAAAAATATCTTATTACGTGTATTTTGTGCATTTTGTAGGAATTCAAGCATAAATCTCAAATCATGCATAAAATGGCACAATAAGGCTAAATTCAACAACTAGAAGGCCTAATGGGAGTTCAAATGCATTCATACACTACGCCAAAAGGCCGGTTTAGCTACGCCGAGCTGGCCACGGTTCTAAACTGTTGGTTTATTTGCCACGGCCAAACACCGTAGCTATAAGTACCAACGGCTTAAAACCGTGGGTAAAATAAACCTGGCCACGGCTTAAAACCGTTGGTATATTTTGAACGGCTAAAAACCGTAGCTAGTATTAGCAACGGCTTCAAACCGTGGGTACTATTAGCAACGGTTTTGAACCGTTGCAAAAAACAATTTAGCAACGGTGTAAAACCGTGGCTATGTATAGCAACGGCTAAAAACCGTGGCTAAACTTGCCTACGGTTTATAACCGTGGCTAAACTCGCCAACGGTTTAAAACCGTAGCTATCTGATTTACACTTTTTGCAATTTGGTGAAAATATTTTCGCGCTTTGGAGGGAGTAGTTTCGCGCTTTGGCGAAAAAAATTGGGGAGAAATAGGTTCTCACTCTCTCCACAGCTCCTCTTCACAAGCACGGATTCACGAACCAGAGAAGAAGAAGAACTCAAGAAGGAGAGGACGATTTCTTTCTTCTTCTTTAGATCTTGAGAGAACCGAACTGAAGAACATGAAATTGGAACTCCATTGTCAGTTTCTTCTTTCCAGTCGATTTCTTTCTCTCTCTGTCCAAATCACAAGTAGAAGAAGCATCTAAGCATCTCACCCCCTTCAGCTAGTAATAATCGCGTTGGAACCCCAGGTTGGCCCATTCTTCCAAATCTCAGTTTCTCTTTCACTCATGCTCATTATCAACCATTGGGTATCTTTCTAATCAACCACAAAATCAACCAAATGATCACAGCAAGAAATGGGTTTGTTTTTCTGTCGAAACTAATTCGTGGGTTTAGTTTTATTTTTGTTAATAGTTTCTCAACCAGTCTGTTTGGTTGGTTGAGGGTTCGAAAAAGCGATTCGTTTCGTTCGTTCGCTGCTTCAGATCTCGCAGCGATCGGAACCACAACTAGTTACAGTGCTCGTCCTCTCTTACTGAAACCCTAATTTTGAGGGTTTTCGAGTCGACTCTCCGATTTGATTCAGCGATCTAGTCGTCATGGCGGCCGCAAATGCTCCGATCACCATGCGAGAGACTCTCACGGTGACTGACTCTTCTATTCTTTTATTGAATATTGTTCAGTAGCTCTATTTTTTGTATCAGTTGTTTAAAATAATTTTATTCGATCTGATTCTTGATTGATTCACTCTTGAACTTCGAATTCAGTTAAGTTTTGGTGAATTTTTGAGTCAAGATTTGGTGATTGTGTCGATCATGACAGATCTGTAGTATAAGTCAAGATCTGATTAGTTCAATCTAAGTTTTTTCAACTCAATTATGCAATTAAATGCTGAAAGATGTTTCGTAATCCGATTCATTGTGTTTGCAGCTTCCGAGCGTTGGAATCAATCCGCAGTTTATCACCTTCACTCATGTTACTATGGAATCTGAGAAGTATATGTGTGTTCGGGAGACTTCGCCACAGAACAGTGTTGTGATAATTGACATGAACATGCCTATGCAGCCATTGAGAAGACCTATCACTGCCGATTCGGCCTTGATGAACCCAAATTCAAGAATTCTTGCTCTCAAAGGTTTGGAGTTTCTTATTGCGATTAATAGTGTCCATATTTTTCTATGAATTCGCGGTATCTAATGAATGCACAGAGTCAGTAGGTACTCTAATCGAATTATTAGTAGATGATTCAATATTTTAGTTACATTAACAATGCCTTGCATTTATCTTGTTCATCTCTGCAATCTGTTTTCAAACTCAGCATTTACGTGATTTGTAATGTACACCTCGTTAGTGGTACCATGAGCAAAATTTTTGGCTAGAAGAGTGAAAGAAACAAAAATATTCCATTTATGTAATGCGGATTGTAAGTTGTTGATTAATTAGCTGATATTAAATTGGTGATTAATCTCTTCTCGCTAGTAGAGCGTTATATTTTTGAACTAATGGTTTGAATAATTCCTTGGCCGAGTAATCGGCGAATATTTGCTAATTCAACTATTAATCACGATTAATCTCTTTCAAAAGTCACCAATTAATCGGTCCATAGCAATGTAAAAAAATCGTTTTTTCCCCATAACCTCATTGAGAGAACAACCAAACGAATGATAAGCAAAACTAAAGAATATTGCACCTTTGACATTGAATTCTTTATTTTGTTATAATTTGCTTTAAAATGTGACAACTGATGTTCACTACTTAAATACACATTTTTTTTAGAATTAAACACATTACTTAGAAGGATAAAGAAATTATGTTTATAAAATATAGGCTGATTAATTTTTATTAATCCCGATTAATTTCATATCGCTCATTAGGGTCCAATTAATAATTGAGATTCACAAATGACAAGTGACCTTTGCAATTGGGAGGGATGGAAAACTTATGAAGATGTGACTCAATTTGCCATCTACTAGGCGTTCTAAACGCAATGATTAGTGATAATATCGATTTTGTTCACATTACATATAAAAGCAGATTACTATACTTTCCAAGTGTTGAAATTTTGTTTTTGTTTGAAGCTCAACTTCAAGGAACCGCGCAAGATCACTTGCAAATATTCAACATTGAAGCAAAGGCAAAAATGAAGTCTCATCAGAGGGAGCAGGTTATAATTGCATCCTGTTTACTTTTCCATCATAAAAGTATCTTAGTTTTTTTGTTGGAATAAGGCTAATTTTTGCTTATTTGTTGACATTCGTCCAGGTTGTCTTTTGGAAATGGATTACCCCAAAGACGTTGGGTTTGGTCACTCAAACGGCAGTATATCATTGGTCAATTGAAGGTAGATATTTGGTTTGCCTTTTGATAGCCAAGTTTTTTTTCTTAGTTTGTTTTGTTTGCAAATTCTGAATTGAATTCTGTCATGATATATGTTTGCATGGTGTTTATCCAGGCGAATCACAACCTGCTAAGATATTCGAAAGAACAGCTAATTTGGCGAATAATCAAATTATCAACTACCGATGTGATCCAACAGAGAAGTGGTTAGTCTTGATTGGAATTGCTCCTGGCTCAGCTGAGGTGTGTGTTAACCTTATAGATCATGTATTTATGTTACTTTTTTCAAGGCAAACCAATCATTCAGATATTGTTTATTGTTACATCCTAACCGATTACTCCACCTGACATTATTCGTCTTCCATACATCCAATTTGATTGATTGTTGACTGCCGAAAAAGTGAAAAAGTTACACATTATAAATTAAGTAATTAACAACATACACATTTTCTTAAAAATCGAAAGTTTTCCCTGATGTTGTGGTGGACATATTTTTGTCAGGAGTTTTGAATTTGACTTGGAGCTTTATGCATGGAATACTACTAGAAAGAAAAAGCTATTACCTGACAATCTAAATGCGCTAATACATACTTACTCTGCTCTTTCTTTTCCAGGAAAGGAGCATTTAAGTGATTTTAAAATGATTTTTGTGTTGTTTTGCTACAAGATCGTTACATGAGTTGTTTGCCAGATCTAATTGGGTTACCACAGTTAGGGATGTGGAGTTGTAAGCGAGCATCATTAGTCTGATCTGTCAATTGGTGTTTAAGCACCTCACAATTACACATCTTCATCGATGATCATTGGTTTTGGTTTACTGTAAAGAATGGTTTCATTGGTGTTTTCATGCTTATATGTAGACTACATACTAGAGTTGTAAAGAAAAATCCTTGCATGGTCCATTGAGTTGGAAATGGATGAATATCGCTGATCAGTTTTGTTGATCCGAATCTCGCATCATAATGATAATATATTCTTGTGAATTATTGTACACTAATCGATGCCCTAAACCGTTGTAGAGATCGGTGCTAGGAGTCTTAATCAAAGATTTTTCTTTTGTTCTTTGATAGGATGTCATATGAATTTTCATCAACATGTTCCTTTTTTATTTCTAGTTGTGTTGTGTGAAGCAATGTGCCAGTTCTTAAGAGATGAAGACAACTTCAGTTTGAGATTACTGTTACAAAATTTTGTCACATGTCATCCACGATTAATGTGCTTTCCATTGTTTTTGTATATAGTAGGACTATTGTAATCTAAATCATTATTTTGTATCTAAATTTCTCACTTTCTCAGTGCTGCATTTTATCACAGTTGTTTTGTGCTTTCCCTAATCTCATCAAACTATCATGAAAGGTTGTTTACTTGTAATATATACAGTATGTAGATGCTAGTATCATTTATTTTTAGATCCTGATTCTCAAATTCAATGGTATGGTATTTTTCTGGTAGCATTCACTACTGTACTCTAATTTGTTTTTCATTTGTTAAACTCAATTGCAGAGGCCTCAACTAGTTAAGGGGAACATGCAACTTTTCTCTGTGGATCAGCAGCGTAGTCAGGCTCTTGAAGCACATGCAGCATCGTTTGCTTCATTCAAGGTGCGACACGTTTCTTTCTCTCATTTTTTTTGCTTTTTAATTTTGATTGTATTTCTCCTATTGACACTATATTCTTTTTGGCGTTATGCTCAGGTCCCTGGGAATGAAAACCCTTCTACGCTAATCTGCTTTGCCTCAAAGACTTCCAATGCTGGACAACTTACGTCAAAGTTGCACGTGATTGAGCTTGGTGCCCAGCCAGGTTATTATATATTTTCCGTGTCTCTTATTTAGGCAATGGATAACCATTGTGTACTCCTTATTATCCATGATTAAATAACACTCTCCCCTTTTGTTTCTCGTGCCTTTCTTGTGTTTACTTATTTTGTTAAATTTGGTGCTGATTTTTTGAATTTGATATGCAGGGAAGCCAGGCTTTTCAAAGAAACAAGCAGACCTTTTCTTCCCTCCAGATTTTGCTGATGACTTTCCTGTATCAATGCAGGTAGCATTTTAACTAGTTCGCTCGTGTCAACTACCTGTTAACTTTTTACTCGAGTATCAAATTTAACATTCTGCTTTTTTATTTGGACAGATATCACACAAGTACAGTTTGATATATGTGATCACAAAGCTTGGACTTCTGTTTGTGTATGACCTGGAGACCGCTACAGCTGTATATAGAAACCGAATTAGTCCGGATCCTATATTTCTGACAACAGAGGCTACATCTGTAGGAGGTTTCTATGCCGTCAATAGGCGAGGACAGGTGTTACTTGCCACTGTAAATGAAGCAACCATTGTGCCATTTGTCAGCGGTCAAGTAAGTCTTATAGATTTACCTTTTTAGTTACTAACATAGCAACTGAAATGTATTTCTCACGAGTGTGCTCTTGCAACTGCTATAGCTAAACAATTTGGAGCTTGCTGTTAGTCTTGCAAAAAGAGGAAACCTTCCTGGGGCAGAGAATTTGGTACGTCTGGAATTTTTTTCATCTCTTACTTTGATACCAATCCTCATGAGTTACTTTTTCGAAGTGCAAAATGCAAGTGCAGGTGTTCCTTTTGGCATCATACAAGTGTTATTGACTTAACTTCTATGTCTCAGGTTGTTCAAAGATTTCAGGAGTTGTTCTCTCAGACCAAATATAAGGAAGCTGCTGAGCTTGCTGCCGATTCTCCTCAAGGAATCCTTCGTACCCCTAACACTGTTGCAAAATTTCAGGTATTTGATTGTCACATTAACCCTCTAAATCTAATGAAAACCAAGAAAAGCAGGCACTGTTACAACATCCATGTCTTATTTGTATTTTTCAAAATATTCTGTGAACTTGGGCTCTTAGCGTGCATGATGTAGTGCATAGATATGATATGTTGTGCATTACTCTTTGACCTCTGACATAAAAATTCAAAGAAAGTTCCCCACTAGGTACCTAAATTTTTCATCCACCTTTGCCCCCAGGAAAATGAAGTTCTCATGAAAAATTAAGGCAGTCGTGCTGATGGGATTGTTGTAATTAAGATTTATTTCATTTACTTAATTATTGCTGGGTTGGGCCTATAAGCTCACTAGTATTAGGATTAGGGTTAGGGCTTTGTTTGAGATAAAGGCCCAACTTCTTGATTAGCAAGCATTGAAGGATCAGACATAAGGCCATCAATCATAAATTGACTTTGATTGAATGAAGGACTCCAAAAGATATTCTTCTTTTATTTAATTTCAATTTCTTTAATTTCAGTATTTATCTTTATTTCCTTGAATCCACCATGTCCTCTGCTTCATTGAGATAACGTCAGAATGTTCTTGGCAATCTATTCATTGAGACTTGCGGATGAGAATGAATCTGTACGTGATGCAGCACTTATTATAAAGTATAGGTATTGGCACTTATAAGAATAAATTGAATATGCAATGGGCATCTACACATCAATCTAATTCTTCATATAGAATCACATGGTATTGTTCGCCATTCTTGTTTATGAAGATGCTGTCTTCTTACAGGTTCTTATTCCCAGCTTTAGGGGGGTTACTATTTGGATATGATATTGGTGCCACCTCTGGAGCTACTATCTCTTTGCAGGTTCCTCTTATTTTAATTTTGTAGTTGTTTTCCCCCTTCCTTTATTTTTTATCTCTTTATCCCAACCAACTTCACTTTGGTTGATGCCATTTTTATTTTCATCCTGACAGTCAGCCGAGCTTAGTGTCATGACATGGTTCAACCTGACATCAGTACAGCTTGGTCTTGTGGTACATTTCGTGCTTGAAACTTGTTGTGAAGCATAAGTGTTGGCAACAATTTTATACGGTGGATTTTACTGAACTTTCTTTGATGTTTATTGAGTGTAGGTTAGTGGTTCCCTCTACGGAGCCCTTCTTGGTTCTGTCCTTGCCTACCCAACTGCAAATTTTCTAGTTACATCTTTTATGCAAATGGGATATGTTTTTAACATTTCCTTCAAATTAATAACCAGTTTCAGACTTTTTAAAAAACAAATTGTTGTACCTCTTCAGACACTTGATTTAAACGCTCATCAATTATCTGTCATCATGATGTATATGGTTGTCAGGAAACAGTCAGTTTTGTAGCTTTGGTCCTAATTGATGGGGCTTTTTGTTTTTGTCCTTGGAAGCTAAGCAAAGTAAGACTAGATTTCTGTTGCATCGAAAAATAGAGGGTAAGTTTGTTGGTTATGAACAGAAACAAGAAAGGTCTGGCAATTTTGATGAGAACCAGAATGAGACCCAATAATGATCCCAACAACAAGCTCCCAATCTTTCCTGTAAGTAAACCCAAGTTTTATTTTTCTCTTTTTTATGTTTTGGTTTTGTTAATTTAAGATATGAAGTATTGCAATTTAGACAGATTTTGTGTACATTGTTATCAGAGTGAAGCTGTTGGGACACAACCCATTTCTGTAGTCAACCCAATGGATGGGAAGCAAAAACATAATTCCTCAATTGAGAGGTGTGTTTGGGTTTTCTTTGTGTGGGTTCTTTCCTATTTGTAATTTTTTGTTTTGTTTGTATAATTATAATTTTGGGTTACCATGTTTTTCAGAGAATTGAAAGTGGTGCATGATTCGATGCATGCTGCAATATCATCAAGTAAAACAGATATAATAGATGCAGTTCTCAATGATTTCTCGGAGGTAATTTGAGTGATAGAGGATTTTTTTTTTTTTGAATTAGTATTAATTTGTAATTTTGTATTGATATATTTTCCCCCTTTGCTAATCTACAGCAATGCATTTTCGAATGCAGGGATATTTTAGTCTATCATTTAAAAAACGGCAAGAATTACTACTTGTTCTAGCTAGAGAATATGATGTTAATAGAATGCAAGTTCGCGAATTGATACAACAATATCTTGGTCTGGAGCATCCTGATGGTCAGTTTCTATCCCCTTCATTTTTTGGAATTTTGATTTGTGCTTATATTTTGTTCTTTAAATTGTAGTTTTTGTGGAAGTAATTTTGTATTTACAGGAGAAAAGGGTCAAGCATCTGGGCTTGAAGAAAGCTTGTTATCTTCATTTTATAGGACAGAGAGAAATCTGAGGCATGCTCTACAACCTAAGTATGAGATTCTCTTTGAACGACTAAATACGTATCCTGGAGGGTTGAAGTTCTTGACCACTCTTCGTGCTGATCTTCTCTCTATGCTTGCGTAAGGTTCTGTTTCAGTTTTACTCCTTCATTATTCTTATTGCTAAAATGTATCTCAACATTATGAGTTTGTTGCATCCTGTTACTGACTGAAAATGAGTAAGCCCTTATAGTTCTCACTTCTCACACAATGTTTCCATACTGAAGAATGAGATACTCCCTTCATAGTTTAAAAAAAAAATGAAATTTATGCTAGTATATAGCAGAAATAAAGACTAATGCACTTTTCAGAAACTGGTAATAATCCATTGTTTTCTATCTTTTGTTTATCCTTGTACAGACTCTAGAAGATGCATTCAACAGCTTAGAAGGTGTCACATGCAACAGAGCGGAGGGCGCCATGTATCTTTTTCCCCGTCTCCACCTGCCCAAAAAGGCAATTGAAGCTGCAGAAGCCGCAAAAACGGCCCCAGATGCATTCTACGCTCGTCGACTACTTGAGGCCACAAGAATTGTTGTTGTTCCTGGATCTGATGTTTAACCACATGGAATGATGTTTGTTATTAGTTGTTGTAGAATTTAAAGCCTATTAGAAGTGTCGCGTTTCAAGAATTTTATTCTTTGTTTGCTTAAGAGTTGGTTTACAGAAATTTGGATTGGCATTCTTGTATAGACTAATTTTTTAGGTTGTATATATAACAATGCTCTTTCTTAGTTATTGAGGAATTAAAACCCATTTGAGAAGAGTCACAATTCAATAATCCAATTGTCTATTTGATTAGGTATTAGTTTTACTAAAATTTGGATGCTTATGCTTTTAGTCATTTGATAGCAAAAAATTAAAAAAAAAAAAAATTAAAAAATTAAAAAATTAAAAAATTAAAAAATTAAAAAATTAAAAAAAATTATTATTAAAAAAAAAAAAAAAAAAAAATTGCCACGGTTTTAAACCGTGGCTAACTATTGCAACGGCTAAAAACCGTGGCCAGAGTTAGCCACGGCTTAAAACCGTTGCTACTTAATTAGACACGGTTTAAAACCGTTGCTAGTATCCATACTTTATCACGGCTTAAAACCGTGGCTATTTTTGCCACGGCTAAAAACCATTGCTATTCTTCTTGCAACGGTTTAAAACCGTGGCTAAATGCTGAAAATCACCACCCCTATTCAAGCATAAAACCGTTGCTACAATGTTTAGCAACGGTTTATAGCCGTTACAAAGAATTTCGCGACACCTCTGTAGCCCACGGCTCTTAGCCGTGGCAATGGGTTACGCCCACGGTATAGAACCGTTGCTAATGGGGGTTTTTGGTGTAGTGATAAGGATTAAAGAATTTCAATCTCAAGACCCATGAAGTCAAGCCCACAAAGCATCAACAACTACGGATCTCAAGAAAAACAACATGAAGATTTGGATGTCCAAATGGCCAACTTTATCATAAAAAAATCTCTACAAGACATGTTTCCTTATTCAACTCCACACCATTCCTTGTTTCATTCAACCATGTTTCCTTGTTTAACTCAAACCATGTTTCCTTGTTTCACTCAACCATGTTTCCTTATTTCACTCAAACCCTTTTTACCTATAAAAATGTCATACATGGAGTTCATAAAGGATAATTTTTCTTAGAGAGTTTTTCTTACATAGTTAGTCTTAGAGAGTATTTTTTTGTTGTAGTTCTTGGCTTTATATTTTTGCTTGGTAGAGAAGTGCATGTATTACATTTTAACTTTTCCATTGAAAAAGTAAGTTTATATTTGTTTATCTTTTTCAATTGTTTATCTTTTTCCTTTAACTTTTAGTCTATTCTTACCATCCATTATTTTACTCTTCTCTTTATTCTTTAAATTGAAAATTATATTTGTCTTCTAATCCAAGTGAAGTAGTCGATAACTCCTATTTCCACTATGCATTGTTGAAATGTATTGCAGGTTGAAGGAAAAAAAATAAACAAAAATAATAGTTATTTCTTTTATTGATGTCGAAAATCATGCAGCAACATTAATGTCCGTTTTTGGCATCAATCAAATGGCATCATTGCACATCACTTGGTAAAGGAAGACATTCTTGAAGATACAACTTTGGAGACAATAGAGAATATCTTTAATTTCTTTAATTTTTTTCCCATTTCTTTAATTTTTCTCATCTTTATGCGTTTTTTTTTGTAATTTTTAGCATATAACGGAAACAACACAGCAGAAGACGTGAAAATTTTGCAACAAATTCCGTGACACTCCCTCGAATTTCTGTAATTTTTTTGAGGCCAGTTGCCTGTTGAACAAATTCGTTTGAAAAAGTGAGTGATAAAGCTGTGGAATTGTCTAAGACTTGCTTGAAGACCTTTTTTTGTAGTTTCTAGTGAGGAAGAGAGTTTATTCTTTAATATTTATTTTTAAATGGCTCGAATGGTTGAGTGCAACTTGTATTAGTTAGGCTTTATTTTAGCATTAGGTTGATTGTTAGTTTTAGGTTAGAATTAATTCACTTAAAAAAAACAAACAAAATTTTTTTGACTTCTTGACCAAGGCCATTAAATATCTTTGCATTTGTAATTGCTTGATTGTGTGTTTATTTATTTAGATAACAATCGAAGTCATAAATAAAAAAAAAAAATTTAATTTGTTCGGGCTAACTTTTTTTTTGTAGTGGACAACCAGTGGTGTTGTGAGGGAGAAAACAATTGTTTGAACCTAAGAGGAGTAGCTCTCAAATAACACTTTTCTCTACTTCCACATGGAGACCTTGTGTCCGAGCTCACAAGTTAGTAAGTAATTCTTTCAGACACATTGTTTTAGTGGCTTGGGTGCCGAGTGAAAATCGATTGGACATTGCTTGGTGTTTGTTTATGTTTCAGCATCTTAACGAACTGCGTGGTTGCTTACGTTAATAAACTACCATAAATAGAGAGGGCAGGCCTAACCCTGTTTTTTTAACTGGTGAGATTTTATCACCCACCTCATCACTCCAACTGTGTGAAACCCAAACACATACTAAAATCAACTAAGATTAGAGCCAGCTAGAACGGTGTTCATAGGACAACTAAGACAACGGTTAATCTGTTGAATTTTTGTGTTGACCAAAGCTAAACATGACGTTGGGTTTAATCATTCAATGAACTCCGAAAGGCCGCTGCCACATGGGTAACTCACCCTGTACGCCGAGTCACTAGTAAGCTGCGGACCGTAGAAGGACGTGGTGCAACTAACATTTTTGGCTAGGAACACACGCCCTAAGTACATATTTGATACGCATCGTTCTCATATATAGATTGTGGCATGACAGCAGGAAGCGGTCAGAAAACACATTCTTCTAGAGGAAGACCAGGCTTAACCCAGCAATCAGTCCATAAACTGATGTTGTTACCTGAAAGAATTTGCCAAAGCAAATGATTTTTCATACTCGTAAGAGAGGTGATGTTACCTCTCCAGGCAAAGGTCGCTTGTTAAGGAGGTGTAAAATGGTTCTTGGGAAATAT
This sequence comes from Berberis vulgaris, assembly GCA_963556465.1. Taxonomy (NCBI): domain Eukaryota; kingdom Viridiplantae; phylum Streptophyta; class Magnoliopsida; order Ranunculales; family Berberidaceae; genus Berberis; species Berberis vulgaris. The sequence continues at coordinate 13,026,162 of OY747130.1, read as the reverse complement.
ATGGCTTTCATTTGTACACTCCGAGGATTTGCAGCAGATAAAAGAATTTACCAAATATTCTTAGCCATAAGAGCCAAGTTTTTTTTGCGGGCAAGGGAGATGTTGAGACCCCCTGGGGTTAGTGGGAGCGAAATTTTCTTCCAGGTGCATGTATGCTTGGATTTGCTATCATTTGCTCCATTCCACCAAAAGTCACGAGCAAGATTGTCCAATTTAGTTGTGATCGAGACCGAAGAAATGAATATTTGCATGGTGTAAATATGAATGGAGTTTAAGACAGCTTTGATGAGAACCGTTCTACCAGTTTGAGACATAACTTTATCTTTCCAACTAGAGAGCTTGGAATGGACTTTATCAAGTAAGAATTGAAAATCATTTGCTTTCTTTTTGGAAAGAATCAGAGGGGATCCCAAATATTTGTCCTTGGAGTTATATTTCTTAGAACCCAGGATTCTAAGAATCATCTTGGTATGTCTATTGTGGACATTGGAGCTAAAATAGACAGATGACTTATCATAATTGACCGCTTGTCCAGAGGCCATGGTATAATTGAAAAGAATGTCTTTTATAAAATGGGCTTCTTCAAGATAAACTCTATAGAAGATCATCAAATCATCCGCATAAAGCAGATGGCTAATGGAAGGAGAATTACGATGAATCCTGATGCCTTTTATCAGACCTTCGCCCTCGGCTTTAGCCAATAGACGAGAAAGGGCCTCTACCACCAAGATAAAGAGATAAGGAGACAAGGGGTCGCCTTGTCTGAAACCTCTGGAATGAATAATGGTGTCTAAAGGAGTTCCATTAAGCAAAACTTTGAGCGACGTAGTAGATACACATTGCTCAATCATCCTGATCCAACCTTTTGAGAATCCAAGTTGTTGAAGGATTTGAAGGAGGAAAGACCATTCAATTCTATCGTAAGCTTTGGCCATGTCAATCTTAATCGTCATCCAACCTTTTTTTTTTCGGCGACTATGTTTCATTTGAAAAAAAGTTTCATGAGCCAAACTTATATTGTCGTTAATGGAACGACTTTTGAGAAACGTTCCTTGATTTAGAGAAATAATTTGATCAAGAAGGGGTTTCAGGCGATTGGCGAGAATCTTAGATATGATCTTGTAAATCACATTACATAAGCCAATTGGCCTGAATTTGTTAGGGGTAGTTGGGTTATGGATATTGGGAATGAGAGCAAAAAAGGTTTCATTAAGTTTAGGATCCAGTTATCTAGTGCGGAAGAAAATCTGAACCACCTCAATAACATCAAGTTTGACCACTTCCCAATAGTGTTGGAAGAAAAACGCATGAAACCCGTCCGGACCCGGGGCTTTGTGACTCCCCATATTAAACAGAAAACTTTTGATATCTTCCTCTGAGGGGATGGTGAGAAGACTCTCATTATCCTCTAAAGTGATCATGGGAGAGAAGAGGGAGATGATATCCTGACTGTGAATCGGGGTAGAAGATTGGAAGATATGCTTGAAATAGGAATTAAGAGTGTTCCCAATCCCATTTTGATCTGAGTGCCAGACATTGTTCTCATCTTTTAATCTAAGGATCATATTACGCTTTTGGCGCATCAAGGTCGAGAGATGAAAAAATTTGGTGTTTTTATCTCCATCTTTGAGCCAGGAGGAACTTGATTTTGTTTCTTTAGAAAAGCTCTTCCCGATGATACAAATCTGATAATCTATCTTCAAGGACTAAGATAGAGTCAGCATTAGCCACAGAGGGAGGAGCATTTTTGAAGCCTATCTAGAACAAACAAGGTTTCCTCAATGCTCAGCTGGATGTGTTTGAAGGCATTTTTGTTCCATCTAGAGAGACTGTAGCTAAGCCTTTTGGTTTTGATATGGAAGTTATGATGCGGCTGAATATGTTGTCTCGGGGCCCAAGACGAAGCAATGACTTCGCGACACCTTGGGTCCTTAGCCCACATATGGAAAATTTTGAACGGTTTAGGGCCATTGCTTACCCGAGAAACCGGTTGCAAAGCGATGGCTCTATAGTCCGAAGAAGAGGTGTGAATAGTGCGAGCTAAGGCTGAAGGAAAAAGTTGCATCCAGTCAGTGGAAACTAACACACGGTCTAACTTGGCTTTAATACCATTCCTATCTTTACGTTTATTATTCCAGGTAAAGTTAGAGCCATTGAGAGGAAAGTCGATAAGATCAAATTTTTCCATGAAATCTATAAGGTGTTTGAAATTAATGTGTCTAGGGTTCCTTCCTCCTAATTTGTCATCCGAGTGGATAATAGCATTAAGTTCACCAATAATAATATGACCTGAAAGGGTCTGGAGATCATAAAGGTCAGTCAAATTATTCCAGAAATTATTTCTAAGTGAGTGATTAGGTTATCCATAAACAAACAAAGCAGACCAGGTTTGATTGGCAAGATAATTGGAAATAGTGCAATTAAAATAATATTTACAAGAAGATAAAATAGTAAGATTAATACCTTCCCTCCAGAAAAGAGCAATACCACCAGATTGGCCCAATGCAGAAACGAAAGCTCCATGTCAGTATCCAAGTCTCCTACTAAGGCAATCCATCTTACTGGTAGAGGCTTTAGTTTTAGAAATAAAAAGTATATCTAATTTGGATTGGCGGGAGAGAGCCATAATGTTCTCGACAGCGCAGAGAGACCCCGTTCCCCTTGCATTCCAAGCAAGGATCATGGCGAATCCGGCGACCCATCATCGACGGTCACCAAAGTCAGTGTTGAATAATCACTATCAGAGATGGAATGCTCAGTGGAAACTACTGAGTCAACTAGATGATCAATGATAAAAGAGAGTTTCAATTGCAATTGTTTCCCTGTCCTTGTCAGTGCTCTTTGGGAGATGGTGGGAGGATCCACTGTCCAAACTAGGACACGCTCCTGATCAAAGTGAATGTAAATTCCTGTGTGGCTCATCTTCCTAGTTTTATGAATAATAGCATGGTCTTCCTTAGTGGGCGACGTTTCTTGCCTTACTTTCCTCTTCCCAAGTCTGATTTCAGTTTGTTTAGATTGGTCTAGCAGAGTACGACGAGTGGGAGGGCGGCGAGGTCTCCTAACAGAAGACACCATCATAGTCATGAGCTCTGGGAGCTGGAGATGCTCGTTGCTGTTGTGCATGAACTTCCAGAAGCAAAGTAGACCGTGGAGACGGAAGGCCTTGAGCCGGAGTTTGAAAATTTGTGTGCTCAAAGTCATCACTGTCGAACCCTGATGATGTTTGTGTCTGATCTAGCAATTGGATTGGTTGATGCACTAAAGTAGCAGCCTGTTGTGGAACTAATGGAACTTGCTGAATCCTGGAGATGAGTTGAGGATTTGTTTCTATTTGTTGTTCATTCAAGAAAGAAGTGTAGAGAAGTTGTTGTATATTTTGTTGCAGTAAAATTGAAGAAGAAGGAACATGATAATTGATGGGAGTTGGATTTAAATGTTGTCATTGAAGAACCTGTTGTTGTAACAGTGGTTGGTCCAATTACTGAAGGCCCAAATTACTCTCCTGAGAAAAGCCCATACGAGTCAGGCCTAGAGCCTTTGATTCAAAGTCGTCTACCTGGTTGGGCCCTCATAAATTTGACAATCCTGTTTGGAAAAGCCTACGACTGCCAAGCCCATTATCATGAGAAGCTCTTAACGGACGTAACACCTCCGTCAATTCTTGACGGTTCCCATAAAAGATAACGTCGTTAGTGAGAGAAACTGACGCCGCCATAACTAACGGTTGACGACTGACGTGATAGTTGACGGTAGACGATCCTGCTTCCGTGACGACTGACGTTTGACCCAAATTGATCAAAACTTTTTGAGTAGGTCGTTGTTCAGTCGGCACGTGTTCCGCTCGTGCACCCAAATGGTCCGTTAACAGTATTGGAGAGCTATTCTCCGTTAACACTGCCGTGAATCCATCTTGAAACTCATCATCAACTCGATATTGTAACTCTTCATAAATTGGATTTGGTAAAGGGTTTTCATTTGTGGTTGCAGATCTCAGGAGAAGAGCCAAGGGAACATCCAGGGAGGGAGCAAAAATGTTCTGATGGTGGAGATAATTTTGATCTTGACATCGTGCTGTTCCGGCTAGAGAGTAAACCGGTGGGCGTCAACCTTCTTGTTGGGTGGACGGAAGGATCCCTCTGTCTTAGATCTGGTATTTATCCTGGATTCTCCGGAGAAGGGGAGAGTGAGTTTAGCATGTGGACGATTTAGCCGAAGCGGGGTAAGAGTGGCGGTAGCCTCAGCATGACGTGGGCAAACTGGACTGTAGACATGTCCTACTGTTAGGTCTGACAATGTCAAAGTTGTTAGAGTTGTTGTTTACTTCAGCTAATAAAGCTCCTGTTTACTAGGAGTCACTAGTTAGAATCTGTTTTGAATTAGTCTGTAACAAACATCACGATTTGTACGTAATTGTTATTGCTTTCAGTATCTCATCATGTAAAGGCTATATAAAGCCTGAAGTTGTTTAATAAACTTATCAAAGTATTTCCAGAACTTTGTGTGTGATTAAGAGCCTTTCATATTCTGGTATCAGAGCTTCGAAAGAGGCCTGATTGTGAGCAAGTTTCAAAGTGAGTGAAACACGAGAGATTGGGAGTGAAACACTGCGAGTGTAGGTGAGTGTGACGATGGCTGAGGGTAACAGCTTTTCACAAGTATGCATCCCCAAGTTTGATGGGGATTATGATCATTGGAGTTTGATCATGGAAAATCTCCTTAGATCAAAGGAGTATTGGAGTGTCGTCCAGGGAGGCTATACAGAACCAGAACCAGCCGGTGAAGAAGCATTGACACCAGCTCAGAGGAAGACTCTAGAAGAAGCGAGGCTGAAGGATTTGAAGGCCAAGAATTATCTCTTCAATTCCATTGACAAGGCCATCTTGAAGACAATTACTCAGAAGGCGACGGCCAAACAGTTGTGGGACTCAATGAAAGTTAAGTATCAAGGAAATGCACGGGTGCAGCGTGCCCAACTTCAAACTCTTCGCAGAGATTTTGAGCTACTGGAGATGAGATCGGGAGAGACGGTCAATGATTATTTCGGGAGAGTGATGGTGGTGGCCAATGACATGAGAAACTGTGGTGAAGACATGCAGGATGTCAAGATCGTTGAGAAAATTCTACGTACTCTTACCGAGAATTTCAATTACATTGTGTGCTCGATTGAAGAGTCGAAAGACATTGATAGTCTTTCAATTGATGCCTTACAAAGCTCGTTGCTGGTCCATGAGCAGAAGTTTCGAAAGAGTGGTGGAGATGAGCAAGCACTGAAGGTTAGTTATGATGAAAGATGAAGCATAGGCAGAGGAGCTGCGACTAGAGGCCGAGGGAGAGGCAGAGGGAGGCATTTTGACAAGGCCACTGTGGAATGTTATAAATGTCGTCAACTAGGGCATTTTCAATACGAATGTCCTAGTTGGAACAAGAAAGCCAACTATGCTGAGATTGATGAGGAAGAAGAGATGCTTCTGATGGCTTTTGTAGAAACTAACAATGCAAAAAGGGAAGAGGTGTGGTTCTTAGATTCTGGATGCAGCAACCACATGTGTGGGAAGAGACAGTGCTTCTCGGATTTTGATGGAACATTCAGACATTCGGTGAAGCTGGGCAACAATACAAGAATGGAAGTGATGGGGAAAGGAAATATACGGCTGAAACTCGAGGGCGCAACTCAGGTGATTACAGACGTTTATTATGTGCCGGATTTGAAGAATAATTTGCTCAGTATAGGCCAACTTCAAGAACGGGGATTAGCTATTCTAATAAAGCATGGAGTATGCAAGCTTTATCATCCAAGAAGGGGTTTGATTATGCAGACATGGATGACTGCGAATAGGATGTTTGTGTTGTTGGCTAGTGTGGTACCAGAAAGTTCTACTTGCTTACAAACAATGACAGAAGATGAATCGCAGCTATGGCATCGGAGATATGGACATCTGAGCTATAAGGGGCTGCGGACATTAAGATACAGAGAAATGGTAAACGGCATTCCACCATTAAAAGCTACAACTAAGTCATGTACCGATTGCTTGGTAGGCAAGCAACACAGAGAGGCGATTCCAAAAAGGAGTCAGTGGCGTGCTTCCAAGAAATTGCAGCTCGTACATGCTGATATCTGCGGCCCAATCACACCATCTTCTAACAGTGATAGAAGGTACATTTTAACATTCATTGACGATTATAGTAGAAAGGTGTGGATATATTTTCTGATCGAAAAGTCTGAGGCATTCACAACTTTCAAACATTATAAGAGTCTTGTCGAAAAGGAGTCTGGAGTACCTATATGTTCTTTACGCACTGACAGAGGTGGAGAATTCACCTCCACAGAGTTTAATACTTTCTGTAAAGATAATGGTATAAGCAGGCAACTCACAGCAGCTTACACCCCACAACAGAATGGGGTAGCCGAACGCAAGAACCGAACTATCATGAATATGGTTCGGTGTATGTTGTCTGACTTGGAGGTACCAAAGAGATTCTGGCCAGAAGCTGCGAGATGGACAACACATGTTCTCAATAGAAGTCCGACGTCGGTAGTGAAAGAGAAAACACCGGAGGAGATGTGGAGTGGAATTAAACCTAAAGTGGATTACTTTAGGGTTTTTGGATGCTTAGCCCATGTTCACGTGCCAGACCAGAAAAGAAAGAAGTTGGATGATAAAAGCTTCCCTTGTGTGTTACTGGGAGTAAGTGACGAGTCGAAAGCATATCGGTTGTTTGATCCAGTAACCAAGAAGATAGTGACAAGTCGAGATGTGAGTTTTGAAGAAGATAAAGGCTGGAATTGGGGAAGAACAGCAGAAGAAGTGAAACAAGATGTATTGGTTTGGAAAGGTTGTGATGAAGATAAAGCTGAAGAGTCCGAGGATGAAGGCCAAGAAGCTACTGTACCAGTGGTCAGTCAAGAGGCACCAAGTGAAGCTCCTCTGGCAGCAAATAGATCAAGGAGAGCTCCTCCATACTTGCAAGATTATGTGTCAGGAGAAGGCCTTTCAGAAGGAGAAGATGAGTCAAACAATCTTGTAATGTTTGTTTCCTACGAAGATCCTTGTTCCTTTGAAGAAGCAGCAGTAGAAGAAAAATGGAGAAAGGCTATGGACTGTGAGATGGAGTCCATTGAGAAGAATGAGACCTGGCAGCTTACACCACTACCAACCGGAGCAAAGAAAATTGGTGTAAAGTGGGTTTTCAAGACCAAATTGAACGAGAATGGTGAGGTAGACAAGTACAAGGCCCGATTGGTAGCTAAAGGTTATGCTCAACAACATGGGATCGATTACAATGAGGTTTTTGCTCCAGTAGCAAGATGGGATACAATTCGGATGGTTCTAGCACTAGCAGCACAAAAAGGTTGGAGTGTGTACCAACTTGATGTTAAAAGTGCGTTTTTTCACGGTGATCTGGATGAGGATGTGTATGTGGAGCAGCCGTTGGGATATGTTCGTAAGGGTGAAGAGCAGAAGGTTTACAAGCTCCGGAAGGCACTTTATGGCTTGAAGCAAGCACCGCGCGCTTGGTACAGTAAAATTGAGGCTTATTTTCTCAAAGAAGGCTTTACACGGTGCAATTATGAGCATACTCTCTTTGTCAAGTCCGAAGAAGGAGGTAAGAGACTATTAATTATAAGTCTGTATGTTGATGACTTGATCTTTACTGGTAATGATGCTTGCATGTTTGAGAAGTTTAAGAGCTCCATGAAAGATGAGTTTGAGATGACAGATTTAGGGAAGATGAAATACTTCCTGGGTGTTGAGATTATGCAGAAACCAGAAGGCATCTATTTGAGTCAGAAGAGATATGCAGGTGAGTTGTTGGAGAGGTTTCACTTACAGAATGGAAATTCAGTCAAGAATCCGATTGTACCAGGTTCTAGATTCTCAAAGGAAGGAGGAGGAGCTAAGGTGGATGCAACCTTGTACAAACAATTAATCGGGAGTCTCATGTATATTACTGCTACAAGGCCAGATTTGATGTATGTGGCATGTTTGTTAAGTAGATATATGGCTAGTCCCACAGAGATGCATATGCAAGCAGCAAAGAGGGTGCTACGTTATTTAAAGGGTACTGTGTCTTTAGGTTTGTTTTACAAGAGAGGTGATGTAACAGAGCTAGCTGCCTATACAGATAGTGATTATGCCGGGGACATCGATGATAGAAGGAGTACGAGTGGTTATGTGTTTCTGTTGAATGGTGGGGCAGTTTCTTGGGCTTCGAAGAAGCAACCGGTGGTGACGCTGTCAACTACTGAGGCTGAATTTGTTGCAGCAGCAGCTTGTGCCTGTCAATGTGTCTGGATGCGAAGAATTCTGGAGCAGCTTGGTTGTTTACAGTTACAGCCTACAACTATTCTATGTGACAATTCTTCAACAATTAAACTATCCAAGAATCCAGTTCTACATGGCAGGAGTAAGCATATTGATGTTAGATTCCATTTCTTAAGGGATCTTACAAAGGAGGAAGTTGTAAGGCTTATTCATTGTGGCACAAAGGAGCAAGTAGCTGATATAATGACCAAGCCTCTGAAGCTTGATGTGTTTATAAAGCTGCGAGAAGAGCTTGGAGTGTGTGAGGTACCACTGAGCTTAAACTGAAACTGAATGTTACTATGTTCAGTTTAGGGGAGGCATTGTTAGGTCTGACAATGTCAAAGTTGTTAGAGTTGTTGTTTACTTCAGCTAATAAAGCTCCTGTTTACTAGGAGTCACTAGTTAGAATCTGTTTTGAATTAGTCTGTAACAAACATCACGATTTGTACGTGATTGTTATTGCTTTCAGTATCTCATCATGTAAAGGCTATATAAAGCCTGAAGTTGTTTAATAAACTTATCAAAGTACTTCCAGAACTTTGTGTGTGATTAAGAGCCTTTCATATTATGACCACATCCAAAGCAAAAGTTGGGTGCATTTTCGTACACAAAGTGCACAGTGAAGGATCTACCACCAACGATGCCAAAGTCGGTTTCCATGGTGCAAGGAAAGGGTCGAGAGATCACCAAAGATCTTCAAGAGAGGTGAGATCCGTTTTCATAAACTCTCCAATGCAGGATGCAAGTTTGTAGAGATCACCAAAGAGCAATTTTTTTGTAGGGAACTCTCTAAACCTGATCCAGCATGGGATTATGGAGAAATCAGTGGTCCAGAAATCCTTCTTCCATGGCTTTATCGAGACCAGATGACCAACAGGGACCAAGGTCCTGAGTTGATTGTTTTCTCATAATAGGGTAGGAAAATGAACTGCACTACATAGTATTTGGCTGAAGGATCACCATTACGGCTAATCAATTTTACATGGAAGTGATGAACATGGAGCCTTTGTTCCGCCATGCGAGTTGCAAACACTTCATTGGACAACTTCTGAGAGTGGCAATATTTTGCATTGGCTCTCAGAGAGCGGCTATCTTCTACATTCTCGTATTTGATGTCGAAATCAGGTGGTGGGATGGATACTGAAGCTGCAAATTGAGATTTCAGGGATAGAAGTGGATCTGGGTTCTGGGTAGGTAATTGGGGTGCAGGTGGATCAGGGGCATTGTTTTCTTGTTAGGCATGTCGAGAATATGATGAGGATGCTTGATGTGAGGGGGATGCTCGATGGGGAAGCATAGCGCGAGATGGGATGGAAGGTGGAGTCTGTGGTGATGATACAGGTTTGTGAAACAGCTGGAGTGGGTTGAAGATTGTAGGGCGTCGAGTGTTTAGTTTACTAGGAGAAATCATTAGTAAGGAGGAATAGCAAAAGTCGTCTGGATATAGCTGGTAAGATGAATTTGTTTGTTGAAGCTGATTGATATAGGAATTAATTTCATCAGCAGAGTATAAATGGGCGTTAGGTTGGGGAATTAAGGTATGAGTGATAGTGGTACTGTTAAGGGTGGTTAAATGAAGCCTTTGACTCATAGTTTTGTGGCTGCGATGTGATATATGGTGTGCAGTGTGTAATGGTAGTAATGGAAGATAATGATGACAGAGAAAATTGAGAAGATGAAGTGATGAGTATTAGAGAAAGAAGAAGATGGACACACACTTTGCTCAAGATTTGCAAAAGACACAAAGAAACAACGGTAAACAAGCAAAGGAACAACTAGAGTAGATCTTCCAAGAAAGAGATTTAGCGAAGAATGGCTATAAGAGTTCAGTGTTGGAGAGAAATAAGATAGAGAACCAGAACTAGTGGTAGTAGGGATGGTAGTGGGGCGGATATTCGTGAATATCCGCCCCACTCAATCCGTTTGGGGCGGTTTTGGATATGGATGAATGGGTTTTCGGGTGGTTTCGGGTATCCAAAAAATATCCGTTCACTATTCGGGGTGGATACGGATTTGGCCATATCCGCTCCGCAGGCCCCGCGGATATCCGTTTAACTAACGAATTTACAAAATTACCCTTTATCTATATAAAGGGATTAACTTCCTCCCTCGGACCCTCACCTCACACCAATCGCTCCCTCACTCACCAAGCTCTCCCTCACTCACGACTCCCTCCCTCCCTCTCACAGAGTGACTCCCTCACTCACGACTCCCTCCCTCCCTCCCTCACAGAGCGACTCCCTCACTCACCGCACACCACCTCCCCCTCACAGAGCGACTCCCTCCCTCCCTTCCTCCCTTCCTCCCTCACAGAGCGACTCCTTCACTCACCGCACACCACCTCGCCCTCCCTCACGCCGCGAGACGCGAGATCCTCCCTGCTCCCTGCTCCCCTCATGCCGCGAGACGCCGAGACGCTCCCTGCTCCCCTCACGCCGCGAGACGCCGAGATCCTCCCTGCTCGCTGCTCCCCTCACGCCGCGATCTGCCTCCATGCTCTCGACAGAAAAGGGTTTCTTCCATCTCCCCCTTCAGAGATCAAGATCAAGATCAAGAGATCAAGATCGGATCTGAGACTGAGATAGGATCTGAACTGATCAGATCTGATCAAGATCAAGAACTGATCAAGATCTGATCTGATCTGATCAAGATCAAGATCAGTCAAGATCTGATTTGATCTGATCTGATCAAGATCAAGATCAAGATCAAGATCAAGATCAGTCAAGATCTGATCAAGATCTGATCAAGATCAGTCAAGATCTGATCTGATCAAGATCTGATCTGATCAAGATCTGATCTGATCAAGATCAGTCAAGATCTGATCAAGATCAGTCAAGATCTGATCAAGATCTGATCTGATCTGATCAAGATCTGATCTGATCTGATCTCAGAGATCAAGATCTGATCTGATCAAGATCAAGATCTGATCTGATTAGATTTCAAGATCTGATCTGAGATCCTCGAATTTTTTGAAGTTGTTGTAATTTCTTTATTTTTTTGTTAATTTTTGTATGTTTGTAATTTCTGGAATTTTTTGTTATTTTTTGTATGGTTTGTAATTTCTGAAATATTTTGTAATTTCTGTATGATCTCACAAAAATCAAATATGTATAATGTTGTAATCTGTTATTTTTGTAAAGTTTGTGGTTCGATATGTGAGTGTTTTTTTTTTTTTTTTTTTTTTCTTCGGGTATTTTGGGCGGGGCGGATATCCGCCAATCCGTTCGGTTCGGGGATGGTTTTTACAAAATATGGTAAACGGATATTCGGGGCGGATTTGGATATCCGTGATCTCTAGCGGGGCGGGGATGGATTTGTCCCAATCCGCCCCAATCCGCCCCGTTGCCATCCCTAAGTGGTAGTGGAAGAGATGTGAAATAAGAAGGAGGGAGCGAAAGAAAATATGATGGAGAAAAGGAAGTGGGGGAAAAAAGAGTTTTTGGGTTTACTATATTTAAAACAAAAAAAACTCTATAAAAAGGGAAAATGTTGGAAGGGGGACTATGTTCTCTCTCTGCACTACTGGTTAAATACTACTATATGTTAACTACCATCTCATTTTTTTTCTTTTCGTAAATTGAATATACCGTGCACATTTGGTGTATGTAATGAATCTTCACTGAAACTTTTGTTCAAATAATACATTAAATAGAGATTTTGTAAGACATGCTATATATGGCAAATATAAAATAGACTTCACATTATCCATATAAATTCCCATTAGAAAGCACTAATCAAAACATTGAATGAACATAGTAGTTTTAGGTATGTTTAACGCACAGGCAAATGGTGAATCCTTTATTGGGAAGTCTCCTCGTCAATGAGATGTGACCATGAAACTTGAAACTTACTTGAGTGAACCAATATGCACTTGTACAGATCGAGGGGGGCTCATGCGTACAAAGCATAGGGACCCCTCATGTGCACCAATTTGGACCATTAGATCTATTGGACGGTCCAGATTTATGGATTTGAAAAGTTTTTTTTTCAAAGTTTTTGAGCCCCCTCCACTCTGCGTTGATTTCCAAAGCACAGAACTCCCTATTTCGACTGAGAAGAAAAGGAGAGAAAGGTTTTGGGAGGGGGAGAGAGGCATGAAACAGGACCGTGAAGAAGAAGAAGACTATAATGATTTCTCTACATATAAAAACAATGCTATCTCAATTGCAAATACTTATAGTCTTTTTTATGAATACAACTACAAGTTCTTTTTCCTTGTAAATTCAAACCCTTGTGTAATGCATAGACTATATTCTTGTCGAGGATGAAGATCTTTAATTTAATAATCAAATCAGATTGCTAATTGTTATAAAACAATCGACGTGGCTGACTAGTTGGGTTGGATAAACCAAGACTCTGTTGAAAGGTTGAGAGCCAGAGTTTGAACGATCGTGCCCCATTGTATTGGATGAATGTTAAATTTTCGTGTATCTAGGTACGCAACTTTTATTGTGTAGAAATGCAGTTATGCAATTATACAGAAAAATCTAAAACCTTTCTCTCCTTTTCTTCTCAGTCGAAACAGGGGGTTATGTGCTTTGGAAATCAACGAAGAGTGGAGGGGGCTCAAAAACTTTGAAAAAAGAACTTTTCAAATTCATAAATCTGGACCGTCCAATAGATCTAACGGTCTAGATTGGTGCACATGAGGGGTCCTGTGCTTTGTGCGCATGAGCCCCCTCGATCGCACTTGTACCTGATTTTTCTGTTTGTCAATGTAGAAATTAGCATGCTAAAAGGGTTTACAAATTATAACTTGTGCTAAGAAATAGAATCACGTGCCCAAATGGGTTTCATAGAAGATGTTCAAAGTCAAACTTTCAGTTCGGGTTCAAATGGGAACAAGGCCAAACCCGACATTTTAAAGTTCCCGGGCCCAACTCGATACCGTATGGGCCTCAGCCCAGTGAACTTAACCCGGTTCGTTTTTATTAGTAGTTTGTAACCCTAGCAGCTAGGGTTCCATTTTCTCTATAAGAAGTTTCAGACTCGTAAAATTGTTCTTCCTCTTCCCTCCTCTCAGGTCGGCCTCTTCTTCTCTACGGTAAGCTTTACTTCACCTTCTTCTCTACTTTGTGTGTCCGTTCGATCTATAGCACGTTTTCTTATCTGATTGGTGTTGGTTTTGCTTTACAGGTAGAAGGGCTCTTGACAGAGTAGAAACCATGAGGTATTCGTCCTTCTTTACACTCTTGATATATATTGACTCTGTGTTTTCGTTTGTTATGACCACCACTGACCCAGACTTTGTTTTCCTCGTTTGATGATTTGTAGCGTAGAAACTTAACTATATTTATGCACATTCGTGTAATTTTCTCGGTGTTTTGGAGGGTTTTGTTTTCATCACCAAATTACTTGTTGACTCTCAAGTAATTGGTTACCCATTTCGGTTTGATGCATAAATTGTTTGATTTCATTCACAAATGTGGCATTATTAATTAAACGTGAACTTCTAATGCCTGGGGATATAATGTCTTTGGCTAAATCAACTTTTTCATATTAAATTTTCATGGAAAATTTCCATCTAGTTACCACTGACATAATTTAGGCTTTTAGTTTTGTAAGTGGATGTTTAGACTCTCTTTGACCAATTGTTAGCTGTTCTCTTTATGTGCCATTTTTCAGACTACATCCCCAGTAGTTATTTTGAGGTTTGTGGGTAATCCATTACGCCCCCCAAGTTTATTTCCATAAACCTTGTGTCAGTGAAAATTTTTCTAGCATTTTCCCTTTTTCGCATGAGAATTTATAACATCCGTTTGGATGTATGAGACCAATGCTCCCGGATATTCACTATTGACCCCGGAAATTGAATCCCCCATCTTTTTTTTTTAATGATTTGACATAAGAAAATGTGATTCATTGTTGTCCTTCTTTGATGCCAATCCAAATTATAGCAGTTCATTGGAGTTTTAATTTGTGTGTTGTTTTTGTTTTTATAGTAAGCTTCAGAGTGATGTGTTGAGAGAAGCCATCACCCAGATTACTGGGGATTCCAAGGAGAAACAACGCAAATTCGTGGAGACGGTTGAACTTCAGATTGGTCTGAAGAACTATGATCCCCAGAAGGATAAGCGTTTCAGTGGTTCCGTGAAGCTTCCACATATTCCTCGCCCTAAGATGAAGGTCTGCATGCTTGGTGATGCTCAGCACGTTGAAGAGGTAAATTTCCTTCTGTTTGGATAAATGTTTTGCAAGGAAGATTTGTAACTCTTTTGTGGAATGCCCCTATCTTGCTTTAATTGTGCACAAGGATGCATGGACTCGGATACGCGTATCGGACACGGATACGATACGGCGACTCGGCAATTTTCAAAAAACTAGGACTCGGGGACTCGGCGACACGTCAAACCTTATTTTTATTTTTATATTTTATTAAAAAACTATTAACATAATGTCATAACTCATAAACAATAATTAATAATTCTAACATATAAAACATCTAAATGCAATGAGCTTAATTAATGAAATTATTATTTGAATGAATGAAAAATTTGGGTACATAAGTGGAAACTAGGTTAATGGATTCTAATATGGGCCGGGCCTAACTTGGACCCTACACAACACATCAATGTAATCCATATAAATAGCACAAAGTTATGGAAGTACCTTGACCAATATCTCATAAACGATGATACAGAAGATGGGAGGCGCAGGCAAGGTTGAAGAAACAGCGAAAGCGACAAGCGATCTCTCTCCCTGCTCGATCTCCCTCCCATTCGATCGATCGATCTCCCTCCCAGATCTCTCTGCTCGATCTCCATGATCGATCTCCCTGTCTCTCTGCTCGATCTCCATGCTCGATCTCTCTCCCAGTCGATCGATCTCTCTTGCTCGATCTTTGGCTCAGTCGAATTAGGGCTTGTGGGTTGAGAAAGATGAAATCGGGGAGAGGAAGCCGTCCGATTTTATCAAGATCTGAAAAAAAAAAAATTATTACCAACCGAATCCTGACCGTATCCGGACCGGGTCCAGGTCGTATCCTGACCAAGTCACGTTGACTGCGTGTCGGATACGTATCAGTCGCGAATCGCACGCGTATCCGTATCCGACACGCGTATTACTAGGATTCGGAGGGTTTTCCGAGAATCCGTGCTTCCTAGATTGTGCATAACCTTACATTTAATTTCTGTTTGACAATGTTATTGTTTTGATCACACTTATAAACTAATTTGCTATGTGCTCCTAGAATCCCAGATTCTCCCAGAGACAAATCACCTAGGTTCATTAATAAAACCTTGGGGATGAACCTCTGCGGCTCTGCCAATGTTTAAAGGAGAATGAGAATCTGATATTGAGTTGTCATCTCAGAAAGCCAGGGTTATTCCTCAATAAACTCCTGGTTCGCTATGATGCTTATATTAATATCCTTGTTTTGGTTTATTTTGGCTTTTGATGTTTAAGTTGTTGCACACAATCGTAGTCACCTTGATATGAACCTTATACTGGAAATGGTTTGGGGTTACTAGAAATCCCAATATCCTCCAAGAGGAGTTGATGACCTAGATTCACTAAATGGTAATCCTTGTGAGAAAAGTCAAGTTAGCTGTAGAGGCATGTAACATTAGCACCTATAGCATTGTGATAGATTCTATTCACTTATCTCATTTTCTGATGTGCAGGCCCAGAAGATAGGCTTGGAATACATGGATGTAGAAGGGTTGAAGAAGCTCAACAAGAACAAGAAACTGGTGAAGAAGCTGGCAAAGAAGTTCCATGCTTTTCTTGCATCTGAAGCTGTCATTAAACAAATTCCCCGTCTTCTTGGTCCTGGTCTTAACAAAGCAGGTGCTTTATTTCTCATTCTCTATTTTCACATTTAGTAGTAGTAATTCCTAACTTTTATTTTGTCTTAGTGTACTGTTTATTGCATCCAAGAATTGTTTTTTTTCCCTTTATTTTTAGTACAAATGTTGACTTGGTTTTAACATATAGGTAAGTTCCCAACATTGGTTACTCATCAAGAATCGCTAGAGTCTAAAGTTAATGAAACTAAGGCTATGGTGAAATTCCAACTTAAGAAGGTGCTTTGCATGGGTGTCGCTGTTGGTAACTTGGGAATGGATGAGAAGCAGATTTTCCAGAATGTGCAACTCTCTGTCAACTTCCTTGTTTCTTTGTTGAAGAAGAATTGGCAAAATGTGAGTTTTTATCATATCCTTCCCTCTATAACTCAACTGAATTCTAGCTTTTAAAGTAAGATTTATTTTGTGCATCAGTAGAGAAATACACAATGCTCATGTTTTTGCTTTGTATCAAATCAGGTGAGGTGCTTGTACTTGAAGACTTCTATGGGAAAGCCTGTCCGTATCTTCTAGATGACGTGCTGTTTTCACTAGATGGTAATGAAGATAGTACAAGATCTAAAGATTTTTGTGAACTGTTTGGTCATTTTTTTTGTTTTATCCGAATACAATCTTGGAGCGTAAATTTTGATTAAAAAAATGTTGGACTAGAGGTTTTCTGTTGAGTCTTCTGACTAGTGTTCTGGTTCTTAGCCTTTCCTTGGATTGAATTTTATTGCTGTATTGGATCAGAAGTTTTGGTTTAATATCATTTTGGCTGTTGTAAGCAACAATTCTTCTATGTTCTTGGAGTGTTTTTGTTGCTACATGTACTTGTGTTTGTGTAATTGTTGATGCAATGAAGGCCTTTGATATAGAATGCTTGTGTCCGGTGTGTTTTACGTTTTGTTGCCCTCTTGTTTGGGATCTGAGTTCTGTGTCTCTCTCCCTTTGATGGAAGTGCCATTAAAGGGTTCATCACTTTTAATATCATAGTTTTCATCTTAGTTTTAAAGGTGTTCAATTTTCCAGAATTTTTATTGTATGTTGATCAATTATTTATCATTATTGTACTGGAAACTTAAACCTGGCATTTGGTTTTTGTTTTCTCATTTCTAGAGTTTGAATCTTGAAAAAAAATAAAAAAAAATATGAGCATTACATATTTCATGGCATACAATGGCCTACAATATCTTTGTTAATTAGAACATTTAAAGATACTCAGTTTATTAGATTTTTCATTACATGTGAACTCAGAAAGAAAAGTGCAAAAATCCTGAGTGAACTTTACCAGTGTATTTGGTTTGATCTTCCGTTCTTATGTAAACAAAATTTTAATTTTTAAGTATTATTAGATCATTCTAAAAAATGGTAATATTGTACTAGTCAGTGATTTATTAAATTTTGGCATTGATTTGATTTGAAATGGTTCCAAACTGACTAATTTGATTTTGTTGGTGGTTTCAACCAAATACCGATTTGAAACCAAATGAAATTGACTAATTTGATTTTGTTGGTGAGAATAATGATCTGAACCAAATAGGGTTGAACAAAAAATTGACTAAATCGATCGAACCAATTGGTTTGGTTTAAATTCAGTTCGGATCGGTTTCGATTTTAAAAAATTCAAAATCGAAGTGGTCTGTTTGATTTTTGGTTTCTAGTAATTTTAACTGACCAAATCGAACCGACCGAATATATATAATAAATAATATATATTTTATATAAAAATAATATAATATGTTTAAAATAGTCAGTCGGTTCAGTTTTATTTCGATTTTGGTTCAATTTTAGTTGGTTCGGTTACGGTTTGCATAAATTAAAATCAGTTTTGTTAATGGTCAATTCAATTTCGATTTGAAAATTTTGAAACGGACTAAAGTCGGTTCAGTTTTCAACCCTATAACCAAATTGTGGGAGGTACTAATGTCCACTTCACCATAGAAAATGAAAGGAGATTTCATCACCAAGCTTAGAAGGTTGTTTTTGTGAGAACCATCTCATAAACCTAATAAGCTTTAGCTATGACGAGGTGATTGAGCTGAACTTGCGAGAATGACTAATTTGTCACAAACTCAATCAAACAAGCTCAAAAGATAGACGAACAACTTTGGGCATGGCTAACTGCTAGTATTGGGTGATGTGTATGAGGCCTGGGAACAAATTCATCCCTTTCAGTCAATGGGATATTAGCTCTAGCTCAACTGGTTGGTAGGCTTGTGATGGATGGTATCCAGGATTCAAACCCAGCTGCCGTCATGGGTTAAAGGATTTAAAAAATAATAATAAATCACCCTTTCACATAGCCTACATAGAAATTCCAATTATAAATTCCAGAATGCAATTAGCTTAGAAATTAAAATTGGTAGCTGATTTTGTTCAGGGATATATTTTGATGATCTAGCAATCTGATAAGGGAAGATGATAGAACTCGGTTCAAGCAAAAAAAAATGAGTACACTTGGTGACATCCACGAGTTTAAATGAACTGAATGAATGACAAATAGGTAGTATACAGTTTTGTTACATCATCGGATAAAAGTGGCTCTAAATTACATAATTATTATGGAAAGTGGGCCGCAATAATCTCTTTCTAAGCCAGATATGAGAAAAGAAAAATGAACTCGGTTGTATCTGGACTCTGGAGACTGTGTTTTACATACAGTCCTGTAGGAGATGTTATTTCACCATAAAAGAGCTTTTGCAACTGCATCCACCAACTGCACTTGGATTTTCAGTTACCTGCACAGAAACTGATGCGTCATCGATGTTCTAGTATAGCAAATGGCAAAGACAGACGAACGCATTCTTGGTACAAATATTAGGTATACAAAAACCAGACCAAAATGACTAAGTGGTATATGCATCTATCAAATAAATATTAAAATTAAATTAAATATATAAAATGAAATTAAAACATTGCGACAATCAGTGCAGGTTCTACCCGTCTCGTGGTGATAAATTTATTAGATAGTCTAACAATGAAAATTTACTAAATAGTTAATACTTATACTTGTATATTTGACAAATTAGCATTTTTGAAGGCCATAACCACTAACCATAGTTTTCATAACCAACCATAAGAATGATAATAAGAATGACAACAATAATGTTAAGCTCCGTGACCCAATTGCTCCTAATTTTGCTAAGGAAGATGTTTAGATGCACAAGACAATGAGTATAAAGATGATTAACGTCAAAGGTACCAGCTCCATGATCAGACAAGGAGGCCGAAAACACAAGTCAACCATAGAACTCCATAAATAAAGGTTCCATAATTATTAGGGGTGGGTATCCCATTTTACGATTCTGATCATGTCTCTATTTTTTTCAGGTCCTTTTTGGGATTGATCAAACTCATCCAGGTCCCGTCCTATCCCAACCTAGAGTGGGATGAGATTGGAATGGAGATTTTCATCCCCCCCATCCCGTCTCGTCCGAACTTTTTTTATTTAATATTTATTATTATTAATTTTAATATTTTAATTAAGTCTTACTTGAGTCTTGATGTTGATGATCATGTACTTGTAGTATTAACTATTTCAGACTTGATTATTAATATAGTTGATGTATAAAACTTGAATCATGTAGAATTATGTTGTTGAATCATGTTTGGTGTGAATTTTAGACTTGAATAAATTTCTAGCTGCAGGGAATTTTATTAGTATCATATAGTCTCGTCCCTCCTGAACGTGTTTGGGATGGGATGAAGTCGAGATAAGGTCTGTCACGTCCCGAAGATAATTCGACGAGATAGGATCGAGATGAGGTCCGTCCCGTCTCATGCCCACCCCTAATCATTATAACTGCACCAAAAACTTTCTCATGCTTGGTGAGATACTTTATATCAAAACCAATGTTACTTGTTAAGTGCATATACTTCCTAAATAAAAATCGTTAAGTGCATATACTTCCTAAATAAAAATCGAACAAATGTTTATTTGTGAAGTTTATGTCTGAGAAGTACATATATTTTTACATTACCAATGTAGCAATTAGACAACACGATTTCGCTAATCAGAATGTTCAGATGTACGCCAACACTCAACTCAAAGTGAAGATATAAGTCGCATAACTTAAGAACGTCAAATGTAAAATACCCGATCTGACATTCCGATATCATAAATTCACAAATATATCAGCTTTGTTATTCATTTTTTGTATTATAAGGTTACTTGGCTTCGACCCTACTAAAAGTATCAATTTTGGCAATGAATCCTACTCTAGCTTAGGATTTGACACTCGAATCGACAGCTACCCAGACTGAAAAAATAAAAATTATCGCTATGTAAACCCAATAAATCATTTAAAACAGCAGTTGTATCTCAAGGCTCTTGATCATCTTTCCTAACTCATGGTCCTTTTGACATAACTCAGTCGACATCTCCCACTATCTTCACATATAAGCCCTTTCTCTCTTCTGTAACCACCGCCATCAACCTTAACTTTGTGTTGTAACTACTACCACCACCATCGTAATTAGGAGAGATATCATGTTGTACATAGTAAAATAATTAATAAATAAAACCACATCAATGACTACTTTCACAGAGACCAGATTCATCATGGTCTTTGCTCATAGAATTTCTAACACTTGGCTGCAGAAGCTCATGACTCACTTCACTGCTTCAATCTTCCCCACTTTCTTTACAAATCCTTGCAGGAAACTAACACATCCATCAATCTTTCTAGCAACATCAGCTTCTAGACATGCTTAACCCCCCAAGATCGCCCTAGCCCATCAACTTCTTCCAAATCCCACAATCTCCGCAACCCCTTTAAGAAATCTCCCAAATCCATAGACTAAGGGGGTGTTTGTTTGAGTTAGACATCTAACCTCTTATTAAGAGGGAGCCTCTGTCTAGAGGAAAATATCTTATTCAGACTTTTGCTAGCCTCTGATGAGGCAACCTCTAACTAGACAAGACTACCATTTTTTTGAATAACCAGTCAGAGATGTAAACAAACACCTGCCTCACCATGTATTCTCCAATTATAAAAAGTGATTTCAAGCTCGTATGCAGATTTACAACCTAGCTCTGGCAAACTCCAACAACAATGTGAGACTGTCTCACCATCAAGCTCCACAAAATTATTTGGCTAATCACATTTTTCATTTTATTGAATCAATCATCTTGAAGCTTGAAAATGTCAATTCATCTTCCTCAGATCATTGATTAGCTTTGAACAGAAAGTGATTGACCTTGTTTTGCTGATTCAAAAGAGAGGGAACGAACACACACCACCCCTTTTCCCCAAACTGAATTCTGGAATGCCCTCCAATTTTCTTTTACTTAATTTTCTCAAGCATAGACTGCCCGAAATTGAATATAATGACACCAGCTTTTGCTTTTTCAACATTTGCATACATACATCAAGGTTAAAAACAAGAGATTTCAAAAAAGTAAAATATTCCAGATTGCTCCAAAAATTCGACGGTTTAAGTGATGGTGCCTCATTTCAAGCTCAGAAACAAACATTTTCCACATCCATGCCTCTTCCCATCAATACCACATTCGATAGAAGACACTCTCATGCACCTTGCCAGATAAAGAAAGCCACTTTATGCAATACCTTTTTCTCAAATCAATCTTGTCAGGAAGTTTCATACGCACTTTCCACATTATAAGTCCATCATTATCAAGGATGCACGGATACGGACACGCGCGTCGTGTCGGACACTGACACGACACGCTGACTCGGCAATTTCCCAAAAACTAGGACTAGGGGACACGACGTATTATTTTTTTAATAAGTCATATAAATATAAATAATAATCTAATAAAGTGTTTTCCTAAGTGTCTTGAAGAAGATGACACTGTTGCAAGAAAAAGTTGAAGTAGAGAAGAAGTATAGTAGAGGAGAGAAGAAGCAAATGAGAGAAAAATAAGAAGCAAAGATTAAAAAGAAGCATAGACTACCTCTATGCTTTAGTGGCTTTTTGCCCTATTTGTCTTAAATCACAATTGAAATAGCCATTCACTTCAGATGGATCAACAACCATTATATTACGTGGTTATTTGCAAGTATTTAAAAGTAAAAAATAAAACAAAGTTGGTTTTCGAGTCTTGAGTGTAGGGCTGAACAAAAAACCGATCAAACCGACTAAACCGATCAAAACCAAACCGATTGGATCGGTTTAAATTCGGTTCGGATCGGTTTCGGTTTTAAAAAATTCAAAACCGAAGTGGTCGGTTCGGTTTTCGGTTTCTATGTGATTTTAACCGACCAAACCGAACCGACCGAATATATATAATAAATAATATATATTTTATATATAAATAATATAATATGTTTAAAATAGTCGGTCGGTTCGGTTTTATTTCGGTTTTGGTTCGATTTTAGTCGGTTCGGTTCGGTTACGGTTTGCATAAATTAGAATCGGTTCGGTTTCGGATCGGTTTTGTCAATGGTCGGTTCGGTTTCGGATCGGTTTTGTCAATGGTCGGTTCGGTTTCGGTTTGAAAATTTTAAAACCGACCTAGGTCGGTTCGGTTCATGGTTTAGGTGAAAAACCGAACCGATGGTTCGGTTTTTAGCCCTACTTGAGTGTGTCCTGACCAAGTTTCAAGTATATTAGAGACGTATCTGACACGTTGACCACATTGACCATGTGTCTGACACGTTGACCAATTGTCTGATGTGTGTCGAAGGCGCGTCGTGTGTCGGATACGTGTCAGACACGGATACGGCAAGTTTTCGAAGAGTCCGTGCTTCCTTGATCATTATGAAGGAAATAAAAAAAAAATTGTGAAGAAAGCCCTTTTCCCACCTCCAACATCCAACCTTCAAAACCACTGATTGTCTTCATCATAGAGACCATGGTAATTGGTAAGTTCATTGATTAGGTCCCAACGATTACCATGTTGAGTCCATTGATTAAGCAAGTAACTTACTCCGTTTAGCTGGAATGAGGCTATAAAAACAAAGAGTGATCTAAGGGCGGACATGATCTTTACATAACCAAGATTTAGGGATCATATGGAAAAAATATAAACCTTATTATTTTTTTAATCTACGTATACCATGTGATAACGAGTGAACCAGTTATATAGGTTATGTAATACATCCAACAAGTACATAAAATTATTAGTGATTGGAACTAAGAGAACTACATATCTAATAGAACAAAGAAACTGACCACAAAGGCAGAGCGGATCAACTCCTCAACATAATCAATAGTCGCGCCTTTGACAAAGTCATAAGAGACTTTATCCACCAGAAGCTTCACACCATCTTTCTCAAAAACCCTGCAAACCCATAAGTAACATTTGAGAAATAGAAAAAGCAAAACAGAATCTGTTAAGAGGCTAACTTCTTTTAGTTTGTGTAGACAGGTCGGTCTGTAATTTAGAAGAGAACCTGTCATCTGGGTTGGTCTTGTCATCCAACAAAAATGCATACTGAAAGCCCGAACATCCACCAGTCTCTACACTCAAGCGAAGTGATTTCGCCCCTGTTGCTGCCTCCTTTTCATGCAACTCTTTCAATCTCTGCCAATGATCAATTATGCATATCTTATCAACTATTAAACAACAATCAGAGTAAGTAGGACAAATAGCAACGTAAATTCGCATACAAAGGGAGCTTGCAAAATGTCACGATCCTAGGTCATGTAATTAACCTTCCCCTCCTGGACAGCTCGAGCTTTTGGAATAATTGGTTGATTCATGACAATTGGTATCAGAGTCAAACCCCACATCCAAGGTTCGATTCCCGGCAGGGGCGACCTATAGGATGGGTTAAAATAATTTAGCATTATGTATGAGCATAGTGCTAAGTTGTTGAATACTGGTAGTTGAGTGAAGCTACCAAAAGGGAGAAGGGAGAAGGCTACCATCGGGCCAGTGTCGATAGAGTAGGCCGACGAGGACTTTGGCTTTGAAAGCGTGGGGCAATGTCACGATCCTAGGTCATGTAATTAACCTTCCCCTCTTTGACAGCTCGAGCTTTTGGGAGAATTGGTTGGTTCATGACACAAAACCAAATGAACTTCAGCATAAACGAATCCAAAAAAAGAGCATCCCGTCACATGAACAATTCATCAAACGCCATATCGTCAAATGAAAATTTGATTACAGAACAAGAAGACAATAATCTTTCTTCAAATAAATGCAACAATTCAAGATTAAAATAACAAACTAAAAACCCTAACCGAGTCTAATTGAATTGCTTGCAGGCCAAGAAATACAAGATAAAGGGAAAATCGGACGGAATGAACTCATCTGTAGCAATTAAAAAAAAATAATATTGAAATTAAATCAAAAGAAAACATAGAAAGAGATGTTACTCAGTTACTCTGATGCAATTCTCGGTCATGTCGACTGCTTCTTGAGATTCAGACGGATGAGCTTTTTGAGACGCAGACGGATGAGTTTCTTCAATGGCTGAAGAATAGCCAAGGAGTCTCTGATTCTGGCGAATACCGTAGATGATGAAAGGCGTGAATCGACGTAGAAGAGATCTGCTTGACATGGTTAACACCCTCACCTGATCTTAGCCTTCACCACCGGCTTTTTCAATCTTTGGCGTTTATTTGAGTTGGGCAGACGCCTACACAGGCTTCAACTTCAAACCGCACTTTTTTGTTTTGCTCCCAATTTTTAGCACCACTAATTCTGCTGAAGAACACCATCATCTTTCCTACCTTTTAAAGCACACCACTAGTTACTGAAGGACACTACCAATATAAACTCATTTTCTCCAATTTTCTCCCGTCTCTTCTTCTCTCTTCTCTCTCAGGAACAACACCACCATTGCAGTTGTCCGGCTCTACCTTTTCTCTTTATTGTTTTTCTCATATCTTCGAATTCTCTCATATTTTCTCAAGAACAACAACAGGGAGGGACGGATCAACAACAACCACTCTGGCCCCAGCCACACAACCCCTCTCCGTCATCTGTTTCATTAATTTTTTTTTTTTAATTTTATAGAGACATTTGATGACATGCAATGAATGTCGTGAGATCCGATTCACAACATACATTACACATTGTCGAATTTCACATTTTTCCCAGCAGATCCTGTGAGTGAGAGACTTAGGCTCGCAGGGATCGCTTAATCGGATCTGTCGAATGTATATGTAAAATTAAAAAAAAATGAAACAGAGGATCGGGAGGGGTTGTGTGTCTAAATATAGTTTAGTCAGCTCAACTAAGATATACTTTGCTCCCTCTTGGAGGGTGATGGGGCTGACAGCGGGGTGGTGCAATGGTGGAGAAGATAAGAAAAAGAAAACTCATTTTTATTGATGGTGTCCTTCAGCACATCCAAAAATAACGGTGTTGTCAATGGGAGCCTTTTTCAGAGAGATATTGTGTGTCATTCCTCAATTGAAGCAACCGCGATTGTGAGCGCACCGTGGCCACATTCCTAGTTACGTTTTTCTTGGGGATCCAAGTTTGGTCATCAAGGCATTTTTACTGGTGATTAAAAGCATTTTCTTTAAACTCCTAATTCATACCTATTTGGACATGCATTGTAATTTCATGTTTTGGGTCCTAGAATTTTTTTTAACTGAATTATGGATTAACACTAAAGACAATGTCAAAGTTTCAAGCCATTTCGTTACTGTTTTTCAAGATACGTATTTAAATTTACACAGATGCAGTCGTTTTTCGCTCCCTACTTTGACCTAGTCCTGCTGACCTGCACAAGTAACGGACGTGAGCCACAGACCACCGTTATGGTGGTCGATGACACTCCGATGCTAAAGTCAGACAGGGATCTGAAAAAGGTGTAATGCTATAAACAAGGAATTTGTAGTGTACCTTAACTTACCAACCTCATGTCTTATTTATAGTGCAGAAGTACTGGTTCGACAGGCCATCGATGACGTAGTTTAGAAAGGAGATCTTCGTGGAGATCCTTATCTAATTAGGAGTCGTGTTGTAGGAAGGAAGTTCATTGTTAGCCCTGTGCTCCTATAGACGCGGGAGATAGTTCCATATCTGAGGGTATTCCGTAAGAGGAAGTTTCCCCGTGTGATATGTACTATGGTATTTGCTTCCTAATTGGAAGTAGGGGGCCGCTTTAGTTGCCTGTCCGAAGCTGATGCTCGAGATACTTTCCTTAGTAGGGTTTACGGGTATTGAGGATAACTGTGAGACATATGGGCCTAGCAGCTTGTAAGAGTTCAGGTCCATCTGGCAGACTGCATTGGGCGTGTTGGGCTGACGCTAGGGACCGTAATTCCTTGAGATCATCATGACACGTGTATGGCTCAGGGATGTGACCGTTTTGGTGCATCATAAGCTACTCCCCCGGAGTTAGTGAGCCGTCACATCGGTTCGCTAAGTCATCTCTTGAAAAGATACATCGCTCATGATGATTGAGTCTGAATTGTTGCTTGAGTCGCGCGCTGTATTCATTGAACGTGCGTCGGTTCAGCGAAAAAGAGGCAGGAACCCAAACCTATTTAGGTCGTCCATTGTGTGGAGTCTGACTCTTCCATTTTCTTTGCTTTTAAAGATACTGCTCTGTTCATCTTTTGACTAAAAAGATTGTTCATCTTCTTCATGGCTCAACAAAACCTTCTTGATGACGCAACCTTGGCCAGGGGCCTGGAGATTTTGGAAGACAGGTTGCTTTCTGAGCTTGGCCTTGCTGAAATCCTTACAAAGTTTGAGGTCCCCGAGCACCTGCCGTTGTTTTTCCTGAAGGCTGACCAGACGCCAATGTCGCCAACGGCAGGGTTCATCCGCTTGCATTGTGGGATGCTTAAAACTGGAGTGCATTTTCCCGTTCTGGACGTGATTTGGGAATTCTTGGACTTCCTTGGGATTCCTCCGACCCAGTTGAGCCCTAATGGATATAGGATTATCCTTTTCATTCTGATTAGGGCGAAGAAGGCTAGCATCCGCGTGACTACGTGATATTCACGTAATTATTACATAATATATCCCTCAATTTATATATGTTAGTGTTTCGAGTATTATATTTTATTCTAATTATTTCGTTTTCATGTTTTTGTAGGAATTTGAGTGTGAATGAAGAAATCGCATTAAGGCGACAATTTGAGGAATAATAAATTGGTTGATTCTAATGATAGTACAAAATAGCGGTCACATGTCTAAACCTAACCCAAACAAACCTAAGTTCACCTAATTTAACCTAAGCCCAAGCCCAAAAACTGACCTAGAAACCCAAACCCAACCTAACAAGGAAAGAGGAGAACCCTATTTAGGTTTTCTTTCTCCCTTCTCTTCCCGCCATCTCTTTTCCTAAATTTCCTTCTTCCTTCTCTCTTTTTCCAGCCACCACGCCACATCCACCCTGCCGGCGATCCTCGCTCGATAGGAGGACCGGCAACGCGATCATCCCGCCATTACCACCTCCTCTCTTCCTCTACTTCCCTGTTTTCTCTTTCTTTCGACCACTGTCACGAACCAACAGCGGAGCACAAAACAGGGAGCTGCCACCTCTTTCTCCTCCCTGTTCCATCACGCCAAACCAACGTCACCGCCCCTACTTCATCTACGCAACCAAACAGAGCAGCCATAGAGGAGGTTGCACAACACCTCCATTTCCTGTTACTCTTTCTTGCAGCCAACTAACAACCCACACACACCACCATCATCACCGGAGCTCTCACTCTCGCACCCGTTCTCTTGTTCCCCTCTAGTGTCTCTCTCTCTTGCAGGTTCAGCGAAGAAGAAGAAGGACGCAAGCAGCAACAAAAACAAGGAACACCTCCCTGTTTCACTCCCTTGTTCTCTTCATCCTTCTCGTATTTCTCGCTCTCTCGTTCTTCCCTCACTCTCTCTCTGTCTCTTGCAGGTATCGGAGCCAAACTGAGAAGAAGAACGAAAAACACGAAGAAAAACAGCGAGGAGCAGCTCGTTGGAGACGAAGAGCACAGTCTTCTGGCGGGAACCAATAGACATTTGAATCTCAAGCTATTGGCACCCCGATTGCTTACTTTGTACCACCACAGTCTACTACCATCCCTTCGCGTTGCGTGATAGTGCGAGAGTTGATGGATTTCACCTCCATTGATGCTGTGAGGTCCTCCACCATGATCTTCTAGACCCAGCGCCGAGGCGAAGATGAAACCGCAGGGTTTCCTAGAATTTGTCATATCTGAATTTATTGTTTACCATATGCTTGAGCGTTAAATACAGTTGATTTCTGAATTTCAATAATTTGCTTTCACCGATTATATCCGGAATAATTATCTAGAATAATCGGTAGTTAGAAGTTTCCTTTGTTGATATTCGAAGCCAACTTTAATCAATTAATTTAAATCTGTGATTGTGTGTGCCGTAAGAAGACATGCAATGCTAGGGGTTTCGAATTAGTTAAAATAAACATGTGTTTGTGTGTGCCGTAAGAAGACATGCAATGCTACGGGTTTATGTCTTTGTTGAATAGATTAATCTTTAGGTTAGTCGTGTTGATTCTTGAAAACAATAATTTGGATTACACAAATCTCGAAGAACCTGTGGTGGATTCGATGTCTCGGTCCACTATCTTATCATCTTATCAGTTTAATCTTTAAGTGTTCAATTTCATTATCTTAATTTAGTAATTTACATCTGCTGTAACCCCCAACTCTAAATTAGTTTAAATAAGTATTAGAATTCGACTGTCTCGTCAATCCTCGTGGGATCGACCCGTATTTTCGATTGTCTACTAGTTAGACAGCCGTGCACTTGCAGTATTACAAGTAGGGTTTATTAGCCTATTAATTTAGGTTAATAAAATCTCCATCAAGTTTTTGGCGCCGTTGCTGGGGATTGTAACGGTACAATCAAAATCTAATGTTATTTTTGCTAGTTTATAAATTAGGTTTAATTTTCTTTTTAGGAACAGTGTTACGAGTCACTTTCTTATTTGTTTTATTTGCTTGAGTTTGAATTATTTTTGCATTTATTTTGCAGGCGGTCACACACATAGGAGCTCAAGTGGGAACGAAGTGAAATTTTGCAATTTGCGAGAAAACTCTCTGAAATCGACTTCTACCCGACGTTGCAAGTAGCCTGAAAGAGGTTCACGCCGGAGGTAACTTCTACCCACCGCATCTGCACGCGGTTTCTATGTGATCACTTGTGTTTAGCTTGTTATAGGTAGTATTGCATGCAAATTTGAATAGTGGCAGGATTGAGTTGAAATTTTCATGCCCTCTCTCGCGGATAGGTTAATCACCATCTATTTTAGGGTTAGGAACCTAGGCCTTCACTATTTAAAATTTGTAGCAAGATAATTATCAAGGAAAGGTGTGACGCTCATAGGGACCCTCTTTGGACGTTTGATCTCTTAAAGTGGTCGAGTGAAGGAACATATCGCATCTGGGAACAGTTCTTGAACTGACATTTCACTTTGAACTAGAGAGTGGAAAAATAGGTAGGAGCAACTCTGCAGTAGTAAATTGATAGGAAATTACCGTGCCTCTCCCACGATTAGGTAAATTGAATTGAATTTTAGCCCTGCATTAGTAAGGAAAAGCTCTAGGGTCGTCTGCCATTCATTTTGTTTGCGCATCATTTAGGGTTCTGGTCTTTTTTTTTATAGAGTTAGGTCATCTTCATATAGTGGTTAGGCGTGCATATATAAAAAAATAATAAAAATAAAAAATAATTAAAAAAATCTTGAGACCAAGGAAATGGCTAAGGAGAAAGACTTTAAGGATTACTTCTCCCCTTCTACCTCGAAGCTCGAAACAATTTTTATGACGATGACTCAGAAATTATATGCAATTATGAATTTGACTCAACCCCTACTTCCCACTAATGTTTCATTTGAGGGTTGTGTTGCATGTTCGAGTCCTAGTCATTCTACAGCTGATTGTGATTTGCGATATGATTATCCTGAATATTTCGCTGAGCAAATCCATTATTCTAATGTTAATTGGCGACCTGGTTATAATTCAAAGT
Source organism: Berberis vulgaris (assembly GCA_963556465.1). Lineage (NCBI taxonomy): Eukaryota > Viridiplantae > Streptophyta > Magnoliopsida > Ranunculales > Berberidaceae > Berberis > Berberis vulgaris. The sequence continues at coordinate 12,996,196 of OY747130.1, read as the reverse complement.
ACAACTATTACAGCCCTGGTTTTGCCAATAATCAAAATCTCTCCTGGGCTCATAACTTACACCAAGGGGGACATATTTTCTCCCAGGCTCCTCAAGACCCTAATCATGTTATGCCTCAATTTAACCAAGCTCCTCCATCCAACACACCTAGTTTAGAGGAAACGATTAACCGTTTTATGCAGCACATAGAACGACTGCTTGAACATGATTCTCAGGCTATGTTAGAGTAAAAAACCATGATTCAACACCAATCTCAAACCATCAATAGACTTGAGATAGTTGTGAATCATATTACTGAGGCATTATCTGAAATAGAGTTAGGAAGAGTTCCTAGTCACTCTGTTCAAAACCCAGAGGGTCAATTCATAACTGGTAGCACATCGAAATCCGAGTCAGATGATGTTTTTGAGGATAATGTGATCGAAACTACTTTGCTTCCTGACCCATTCCATTCCCCACTTTTTCATGATGACCCACTCAACATATGCCTTCCCAGTGACTCTTGCATGAAGTCTATTCTCAATGTTCTTTGGAGTCAAGCCTCGATTATTTTCACGATACGAATGACCCCATAATTCAAGAAATAGTCAAGTCGTTATCGGAAGACGTATCTAATGAGAGACTACATGCCATAGGTAGTGTTAATTCTAGGTTTGGGGGTGTTGTTGCGTTGTCTAACTCATCATCTTGGGGTAATTCATTTTATTATGATGAGCATGTACCACCCGATATATTTATAGACATACCTCTTTCCATCCCTTTCATATTAACTAATGCTATCTATGTGGATCCATTGTTTTTAAGGGATGATTTCAGTTTTGACCACCCTATTGTGATACATATTCAATCTTCTGATTTGCAATCTGACTTAGGATGTCCCTTTTTAGAAGTAGGTAGGAGTCATTTGCTGGATATCATTGTTTGTAACCCCTTTTTGCTCAAGGTTCCCACGGATTTTCTAAGAATGCGAGTTCATTTGCATTTTCTCTATGATTTTGCATGGCTTTCGTAGCTTTTGGGATGTTTTAGTATACGTTGTGTCGCATGTGGTTGCTACTATTTGTTGGACGGATCCTCAACTTTTTAGGTTGTTGCTATATGATCTAGTCAACATCGTGGACTAAGTGTCTAGGTTTGGGGGAGTGTTCGCTATGTTCTTCCTCGTCATTTCATGGTACATCATTTATGAGGAAGAATATATGTCGGGCTGACGACGTTAAACCAAGCGCTCCTAGGAGGCAGCCTAGCTTCAGTTGTGTCATTATGGTCAGTTTGGATTGATTTTTGAGTTCTTTTTAGTTGCATTTCACTCATACTCATTAGCTCCATAACAATTTTGACTTACAACTGATGCATGTAACTTTTTTTTTCATTTGTATATTCTTTTCTGCCCTGTATTATTCTTATCAATTTATCATGACGAGTCCACAATTCTTATGTTTTTTAGCGTTCAATGGTGGACGATTTCGTCGAAATTGGTAAAAACTTTTCCATGGTAATATCACTCTAACTCTCATTTTTTCTTTTTCCCGCATTTGTCATGATCATCATTTTACACATTGAGGACAATGTTTGGTTTAGATTTGGGGGTGAGGTTTATGAGTTTTTCTACATTCTTCAAAAATTTTGAACTGAAATGTATTTCACAATTGACTATTGTATTCTACTCAATCTCTATTGAATACATAGTTAATTATGATTGTGTAAAAAAAAAAATTCGATTTTAAAATGCATTCAAAATCTGAGTTCCTTTCTGATGAAGAGAATGTGCTTTCAAGTAGGGGTGGGCACGGTCCGGATCGGTTCCAAATTTGGAGGAACCTAACTCGAACCGTTTACATTTTAACGGATCCGGTCCGGTCCGGATCCCTTCATTTTGATAATTGGAACCGAACCTAACTCGAACCGTTCTAAACGGTTCGGTTCCTACGGTTCCAAACAGTTCCAATCATATTAATACAGATCATACAAAAAATTGATCCATCATATTCATACAGATCCATAAGAGATCCAATCAAGAACAGAAAAAATTGCATTCAAAAAAAAAAAAAAAAACAGAAAAATAAATTTGGTTCGATCCATAAGAGATCCATCATATTCATACAGATCATACAAAATCATACAAAAGAGATCCATCATCGATCCATAAAAGCAGCCTGAATCACCTAATCTGACCATCATCGATCGATCAAACAGATCCATCGATCCATAAGAAATCATCGATCAACATCCATCATCCAGAAATCATCGATCAACTTCCATCATCCAGAAATCATCGATCAACTTCCATCATCCAGAAATCATCCATCATCGATCAACAAAAATCATCCACCATCGATCAACAAAAATCATCATCCATAGGGTCGTGAGGAAGGAGTAGATCTGAAGAGGAAGGAGTAGCTGGAGTAGATCTGAAGAGGAAGGAGTAGATCTGAAGAGGAAGGCGCACTCCATCATCAATCTCCTCGCCACAGATCGGCGCACTCCTTATAAGATAGTCTGAAGAGGAAGGAATAGATCTGAAGAGGAGAAAGACGAGGGGGAGGCGGCCTGCGGCTGCTCACTTCTCTTCTCCTCTAAAGACTTGAAGAGTAAAGGAGCTTTGCTAGGGTAGGGGTCGAAAGAGTAAATGAGTTTTTCCTTTGTTAGACAGTTAGAGGTTAGACTCTTAGTTGAGTTAATTAGTTCCATATTTAGGTTTACAACTAATCTGATTTGAAACGGGTCCAACCCGGACCTTTTCGTTTTTAAAAATAGGAACCGGGACCGGACCGTTTTTAAAACGGATCCGGACCGATCCGGACCGTATCTAAAAACTCATAATTACAATCCGGACCGTTTAGAGCAAAACGGTCCGGTTCGAGTTGAACCCGCGGATCGTCGACCCGTTTGCCCACCCCTACTTTCAAGTATGCTTTTAAATTTGAGAGATGCATGCTTTCACTTGTCACTTTTATATATTAATAGGAACACATAAAGTTTGATATTATCTTTAAGTTAAATATATTTCATGATATTTTTTCGACTCGACCATTCTTGCACTATAAGCCGAGTTATCATGATTTGAAGTTAATCAGTAAGATATTAACTAGAAAGTCTTAGAATAATAGTGGACACTTAACCCTTGTGAGTTTCGAGACATTCTATTTTTCTTAATGGTTATTAAATAAACTCTGACTTTACTTGGATACGCATTATTTTGTTGATGATCTCATTATTTTTGTTTCTTTTATTGATTGTTGTGAGAATGACGTTAAAATTGAATTATTACACTAGAACTTCTTGGTTTATTTAGTTGAGATGTCATGATACCGACTAGAGCTTAAGAAGTGATATAGGCATTTTTTTCTTTGAATCATTCTTTAGCCTTTTACCCTACCTAATAATAAATATCCGTTTGCAGCCCATTGAGCCTTTAAATAGACTTTTTCTTTGCTAACCCCATCTTCATTACCTACTCCAGTTATGGAGTAATATCCCATATTATTTTTATCCTTACCTAATGTCTCTGAGAATGTGTATGGTTGATATATTTTTGGAATGGGCAAATAAAAAGAGCTAAAACTAAATATTCCATGAATCCTCGGGACTGAAATGTTTCATTAGGCAGAAGAGGAAAGCATGTCGTTGATTTTATAAAATAAAAACAAAGATTGATGCTTCGAAGAAAAAGAAAAAAAAATATATGAAGAAGAATTTTGAAGGAAGAAAAATTAATGGTGTACAACATTGGTTTATTCTTCAGAGCCCCACATGTTTATAAAAGGGTGTATCCAATCTCATAGAATTTTTGCATATCCTTTTTCCACTCTTGTTAGCCAAAATCTTAGCCTCATTTCAACTTGATAAAGATCTAATTGATCTGGCTCATAGACGTGGAGATTAAATAGACAAGAATTATGGAGTTTGATTCAACATTCTCAAAATAATTGACATTCCTGTCCATGAGATCATATTCATTTCATTATTTTAAAAGTTCGTTTTTCATGATTATTATATGTGAGATGTTTGTGTTTCCATAATTTATTCTCTTTCTCACATATAAACTGAGTAATAACTAACCAATCTCTGAGTGATTCATTTCTGAGTGACAAGAGAGATTTGTAGTCGAAGCGTACTATCCAAAGGTTATCTAGTCGTATCTTTACTGAGAAAAAAAATTATGTTGATAAGGCCATGCTCACACACACACTTAGAGTTGAGAATAATTGATGAAATTTATTTAACCTTTGGGTACTATTAAATTGTTGTTAGACTCTTTGATATATTATTCTGACAATGTTAGTTGTTTTCTAAATTTTTTGGCAATTAGATGATTACTCTGAGGATAACAGAGAGAGTGATCAAGTTACCATGTTTTTGAAATTTATTGAGTCATAATGTTTGTGTGTAACATTTCTGGAAACCCTCACGATACTATAACTCGTCCACTAGAGGTAATCTAGGGGTTTAAAGTCTTATTGCACGTTTAAGGTAAGTTCAACCGATGATTCCTACGAAAGTTAGTTAGAATTTTATTTTTATTGTTTTGCTTGAGGACTAGCAAAATATAGGTTTGGGGATATTTGATATTCACGTAATTATTTCATAATATATCCCTTAATTTATATATATAAGTGTTTCAATTATTATATTTTATTCTAATTATTTCGTTTTCATGTTTTTATAAGATTTTGAGCGTGAACGATGACATTGCATTAAGGCGACAATTTGAGGAATGATAAATTGGTTGATTCTAATGGTGGTACAAAGTAGCGGGTCACATGTCTAAACCTAACCCAAACAAACCTAAGTTCACCTAATTTAACCTAAGCCCAAGCCCAAAAGCTGACCTAGAAACCCAAACCCAACCTAACAAGGAAAGAGGTGAACCCTATTTAGGTTACCTCTCTCCCTTCTCTTCCCGCCATATATTTTTCTACGTTTCCTTCTTCCTTCTCTCTTTTTCCTGCCACCACCCCACATCCACCCTGCCGGCGATCCTCGCTCAATCGGAGGACCGGCAGCATGATCATCCTGCCATCACCACCTCCTATCTTCCTCAACTTCCTTTTTTTTTTTTTTTTTTTTTCGGCCACTGTTATGAACCAGCAGTAGAGCACAAAATAGGGAGGTGCCACCTCTTTCTCTTCCCTGTTCCATCACGCCAAACCAACGTCACCACCCCTGCTTCATCCATGCAACCAAACATAGCAACCATAGAGGGGCACAGCACCTCCATCTACTATTACTTTGTCTCGCAGCCAACTAACAACCCACACACACCACCATCATCACCAAAGCTCTCTCTCTCGCACCCGTTCACTTGTTCCCCTCTAGTGTCTCTCTCTCTTGCAGGTTCACTCCCCTGTTATCTTCCTCCTTCTCGTATTTCTCTCTTTCTCGTTCTTCTGTCACACTCTCTCTGTCTCTTGCAGGTATCGGAACCAAACAGAGAAGAAGAACGAGGAGCACAGAGGAAGAACAACGAGGAGCGGCTCATTGGAGACGAAGAACGCAGTCTTCTGGCTGGAACCAACATACATTTGAATCTCAAGCTATTGACACCCCGATTGCTTACTTTGTACCACTACAGTCTCCTACCAGCCCTTCGCATCACGTGATCGCGCGGGAACTGATGGATTTCACCTCCATTGATGCTGTGACATCCTCCACCATGATCTTCTAGACCCCGCGCCGTGGCAAAGATGAAACCATAGGGTTTCCTAGAGTTTGTCGTATCTGAATTTATTGTTACCATATGCTTGAATATTAAATACAGTTGATTTCTGAATTTCAGTAATTTTCTTTCACCGATTATATCCGAAATAATTATCTAGACTAATCGGTAGTTAGAAGTTTCCTTTGTTGATATTCGAAGCCTGCTTTAATCAATTAATTTGAATCTATGATTGTGTGTGCCGTAAGAAGATATGCAATGCTAGGGGTTTATGCCTTTGCTGAAATCAATTGCGAACTTAGATTAATCTTTAGGTTAGTCGTGTTGAACAATAATTTGGATTACACAAATCTCGAAGAACCTGTGGTGGATTCGATGTCTCGGTCCACTCTCTTATCATCTTATCAGTTTAATCTTTAAGTGTTCAATTTCATTATCTTAATTTAGTAATTTACATCTACTGTTACCCCCAACTCTAAATTAGTTTAAATAAGTCTTAGAATTCGACTGTCTCGTCAATCCTCGTGGGATCGACCCGTATTTTCCACTGTCTACTAGTTAGTCAGTCGTGCACTTGCGGTATTACCAGTAGGGTTTATTAGCTTATTAATTTAATTTAATAAAATCTCCATCACTACGCAAGTTATCCAGTTGCTAACTTCTCCTCGATTGAAGAGTAACGCCATCTTCAAGATGACGTCGCTGGCTTGTTTTGCGAATTTGCTCGATGACTTCAAGTTCTGGCAGAAGTATTGCTTCTTAGCCCCTGCAGATTCAAAGCACTTCCGGTTCAAGGGTCGTTCTTTTGAGTGGGAGTTCAAACCACTTCGTAAGTGCAAATTTTCCCTCTAGTTTCGTTGTACTTGATTGCGTGCTAATCATTGCTTGTTTTGTTTTTTGTAGGAAGGTTTCCTACTACACTTCTTACCCTAGAGGAGCAAAACACTATGGAGACGTTCTGCGGCTTGTCACCGAGGAACGTGGTGGATGTCATATGCGTCCCCAATTTCATTTGTAGTGGGCTGTGGGACAATTGACACGTAGCTCCCACTCTCAAACGAACATCGCGGGTCAAGCCCAAAGCTCATGTTTTGTCCGACATGGAGGAGCCGTCTAAGACACTTGCCTCTTTTATGAGTACGAAAAGGTCCGGTATTAGAACTGGGTTGTCTTCAGCACGACCCGCTCCAATGAGTGAAAAGGGAGAGTCTGATCGGCCCATTAGGGCTGAGACTGATGTATCCGGTTGGGAAAAAGACTACTTGCAGTTTGTCGGGGTTGAAGACAAGTCGAACCTTAGTTGAGTGAGCGACCGATGCGGGTTGCAATGGTGGCTTCTGCTGGTGTTGATTCATGCGAGACTGTTCCAATAGAAGGTTATTGTGAAGATCTGCCTGAGGTTGTGGAATCTGATCGTCCCATTGGTGCGATGTCTGATAGTATCCGTGGTGGTACAGGCCAAGTTTCTTGTAGTTCATATTGTTCACTGTCTCATTTCAGGCCACAACTTGAGGTATTGGAGGGCCCTTTGGATAATTCGCTTCTTCCCCTTCCCCTGGATCTTGTTGAGCCGTCTCGTAGTAAAGGGTCGACTGCTCGTAACAAGGGAAAATTGCAAAGGAAAGCCTGGGAACAGTGGCGACTGCGAAGGGTGGTGCCGGTGTGATTCCTAATCCGGGAAAACTTCATCCGGATGCGCGGATAAGCCTGTTTGCACCGGACTTGGTAAGGATGAGCCCTCAGGTATGGCATCAGATGTTGACGTGGAGTATGCTTTGAGGAAGCATATTAGCAGGCGTCATAGCTGGCTGGTGGATTGTGCTCCAAAACCTGAGGAGGATATGCTAGAGGAATGTATGGATAAGGGCTTAAAGTACCTTATGCTGGGTATGTCTCACTTGAGTCAGGTGGTTGTTGCTAGGACAAAAGTCAAGGCGGCTTGTGATAGGGTATACACCATGGAGTGTGTCTTCTCACACATGCAGGCGCTGTATTCTGACGCGCTTTATGAAATTGAGCAGCTACAGAAGCTAGCTGAAGAGAAGAGGCTGGAGCAATCAGCCGTGGCTGCTGCGACTCAGAAGGCTCGTTTGGAGGCCCTTGAGCGTAATCTGGCAGAGGCGGTGTCTGAAAGAGACAGACTCAAGTAGGAGTTGGGCTGGACTCACCAAGATTTGGAGGTCGCGCAGAAAGCTGCGGCTGAGGCAAGCACTGCACTGCGATCTTTCGCTAAAGATAGTGTTTTGAATGAGGCCGACTGGGTCGCTTAGAAGCAGCAATTAGAAGCCGATGTGAAGCTCAATGCTCGGGAGGCAATGAAGGCCGATGACCGGCTCGAACTGGAAAAGCATGAACTCAGTGCTGTGAAGAGTAGTTTGGCTAAAGTGCAGTCTCAGGTTGACGTGCAGATTGGAAAACTAGAGCTGCTGGAGCGTGAACTAGCCGACGCGAGGGCGCGGGATGAAGAACTTCTGCAGGAACAAGGCAAGTGCGAGTTCTGTTGGGTTGTACATGGCAGGCTGGAGCTGATAGCACTGATGAATGAGGAGCATTCGAAATGGGATCTTGGCCGATATAAGAAGATGTCATACATAGACTTGTTCGTTGCTTTTGCATCCTTAGAAGATGAGGGCAGTTCGGACCTTGATGCTCAGGCCGTGGCGTGTGTAGATGTGGCCCCTCCTCCATTCTCCGTAAAGCTTAACTCTTCTGTTTCTGTACCTTTTCTTGATAAGGAGTAAACTTTGTATACTTGTACCCTTTTTGTTCCGACTGTTAATGAAAACAGTTTTTTCCGTTTTGTGCTCATTGTCTCTATTGTATGTTTTTCATTTCGCCTTGTCGTCTTACTTTGGCATAGGCTGGTTGAATTAATAGGAAGTCGAGTGGTCTGTTTGCAGTAGAGAGTTTGATCGCTTGTGTTGCAATGACTCAGGGTCCTTTTTTTGTAGTCATGTCCGATAGTGGGCATGTCGCAGACAGTTTAGCTGAGGGTTGGGTTCCCGAGTTGTGTCTTGTCTTCAAGGTAAGCTACTAGAGGCTTACCTAGCTTGTCTGATTGGTCGGTTGCAGCTGCTGCTATGGGCGAGTTGCGATAGCCGAGCATACGCATTAGAGCTTTTGTACTGAGTCGAGTGTCGTGAGCTCGGGTTGACACACTATGTAGCATTTATCTGGGCACTGGTCGGACGATCTATGTGTTGGCGTAAGTGGCCTTTGCTGATAATAGAATTCTAGTCCATTTGAGCGTGAAGACACTGACTCAGTTGAGATTCATCTTTGCGGCTGTTGTTTCGAAGGAGAGCATTGGTCGCGTGGCAAGCTGCTTGGGGCTCCCACCTTATGAAGAGCAGTAGTCCCATAGCGAGCCGTCTACATCAGTCAGGGACTGACTAGTCTCCCACCTTTTGAACCATCTATACCCGCGCAGTGTGGGCTACAAGTTCGAGATGAAGGGGTTTGGCGACTAGCCTGAAAAGCAGTGGCCCCGTGGCAAGCAGTCAGAATCAGTTTGTAACTGACTAGGCTCCGACCTTCCAAATCATCTACACTCGTGCGCATCAAGCTACAAATTTGGGGGCTTTCCACGGCCACACTGAAGAGCAGTAGTCCCGTGGCGAGCCGTTGGAATCAGTTCGTGACTGACTAGGCTCCCACCTTCTAAACTATCTACACCCGTGCAGTAGGGGCCACAAGTCCAGGATTGGTAATTCGTCGGCCACACTGAAAAACAATGGTCCCGTGGCGAGTCGTCGAAATCTGTTCGGGATTGACTAGGCTCCCACCTTCTAAACTATCTACACCTATTCAGTGCAAGACTACAAGTCTAGGGTTGGTAATTCGAGGGCCACATTGAAAAGCAGTGGTTCAGTGGCGAGCCGTCGGAATCACTTTGGGACTAACTAGGCTCCCACCTTCCAAACATCTACACTCGCACGGTGGGGGCTACAGGTCTGGGCTTTGATAAGAAGCTTTCATTGCCAGTCGTCACTAGCTAGGCTTACCTGATCGAGTTCGACAATCATTGACCAAGAAGGGGGAAACGATCCCTGGCGAGTCGTCGTCACCAGGCGTGATGGCGCTGATTAGACTCTCACTTTCTAAACCATCGAGATTCGCGCTGGGTCGACTAGGTGTTAGAACGTACCAGAAGCTTTCGTCATCAGCCTTGGCTGACTAAGCTTACTCGGTTGGAGAAAGGTTTCGCCTGTTTGAGGTCGTGCGAACCCATGTTTGCTAGCGTCATGCATTGTGTGGACAAAATTATATTAAATCAAATAGTGATTCGTAGGTATGATTCGTGTGTCAAAGTTGATTTAGATTTCTAGTGCTCATAACAAGCATGTAGCAGAATACTATTTGAATAGTGGGCCGAGCCTATGGGCCCGCAGAGGAAGAGCTAGGGTTTCCTGCACGGTTGCGCTACGTGTACCACGTAGATCGCGCGGTAACACGTGTACGGCGTATGCTGCGGGAAGGTTGAGTATCGGTTACTCCCCCTCAATTCATGGGATTGCGCGCAACGCAATTAATTGGGCGAACGTGGTCTGCTCGATTTCCTCAGGAACCGTCGTCTCCTTGTTTTCCATACGATATTCAATGCTTGACAGTTAATGTTGGGGCGCCCGTTTGGTGAACCATCGTGTCTATATACTGGTGTTCTTCAATCGTTGTAGTTACTATCTTTCACATAGCGTATCTCCTGTAATGTTCTTGCTTGAAGAAAATGCTTTGGGTTTTTCAAAGGCTAAAGGGGGATCTTTCTTTCTGAAGTCTTCAAATGTTCTGACATTTACACCGATCAGGCACGATCATAGTCGCTGTTATGCATACTCACCTATTCTAGGAAGGTACATAGTTGATTTGCTGAGATCTCGTAATTTCTTCTCATATTGCGGAGAAAAAGTACACACTCTCTTCCAAGGGAAGAGTCTGTCGTTTATGTGCTGGTGCCTATCGTTGTTCCTGAACGTTTAATTTTAGAGATAGCACCAGCAACCATTGTCCGAGCGTCTGCCACCACCACTTATCGATTAGCTCTATCGCCTCGCCTTGCACTGGAAGTTGGGATCCGGGTCGCGGTGGAGTTGGACATGGTCTGTCGGAGTGGGCCATTGACTCTTAGATGTTCCTGCCTTTCCTGCCGTGGGAGGGTGCACGTGATTCTTGTCAACCTGATATTTGTCCCAAATTCATCTGGTTGATCAGATCGGGCGTGTGAGTTGGCCGTAAATTTTTGCGATGCTCCTGGTTGCCGATTTTGTACCACCTTAGACCATATTTAAGGGTATGTCTGTGGAGCCGTTGAAGTGAATGTGATGTTTTCATCCCACTCTTGCTCATTCCAGTCTTCTCGGAGAGGTTGCGGAGTGGAGTATTTACTTCATGTCCCACTGGATTCAAATGTTTGTAGTATGGAGTCTTTTGTATCTACCTCAAGGTCCTTGTTGTTACATCTTTCCAGTAATCAATAGAGTTTGTTTTCGTAATTCATTCTTTATTTCTTAAATGATTGCAAATCACATAATTCTTTAAGAACTAAAACTCTACGTTGACTATGGAAAAGGAAATAAACAATTGAAAAAGACTAACTATTGACGGAGAGAGATTGATCATGGCCCTGATGTGAATTCGGATGGCCCTTGTGGATCGTTAGTATTCTCAGCGAACTGTTGGGCATCGCTGGTGTTACAGAGGTTACTGAAGAGTAGACCTTATAGGGGATTAATTTCCACACCGACGAAAGGCTGGGTGTTGCATTCCCATTTGTCTTGGCCTCTCTGTTCTGCTTGGCTGAAGAACAGATTGCTCATGTACCGTTTGACTGTGATGTTTCTGCCATCATTCGACCTCACACTGGTTCAGGCTGCTCCGCAAAACTTAGCTGGATCTGAGAGCATTCTATTTGTTTTAGTGTGGCGTAATAGCAGCCTTGTGTCGTAGGTTGGTCTCCACGATTGTTCCTTCGGAGTGGTTAGCGGTGTACTTAATGCACTGGTGAAGGGTGGAAACTACTGCTTCCATCTGGTGGATCCATGGTCTTCCCAAGATAAGGTTGTAGGTAGACGGTACGTCTAATATCATGAAGTCCATAAACAAGATCTTTTTCAGTTGCATCTTTCCTGCCATTACTGCTAACTTTATCTTCCCGATTGGGAAACACTTCTCTCCGCTGAATCTAATCAGCGAGTAGTCTGTAGACGACAGGCTCTCCTCTTTGAGGTCCATACTGCGAAATGCATTGTAGAATAGGACATTGAGTGAGCTTCCTGTGTCCACTAGAGCTCTCTTTACCTCCCACCTTGCAATGGATACCGATATGACTAGGGCGTCATTGTGCGGCGCTCAAACTCCTTCGAGGTCCTTGTCCGTGAAGGTTAAAGTGAGAATGGGGCTCTGAACCCTTGAGTAGCAAAATGCATCTATCTTCGTCCGTGGGTCGTGTCCGCATCTCCAGCAAGGTCCATTTGTGGGATCTGTACGACTGGTCTTCATTTGGTCCGACTCCATGAAGGACATAGATTATGCCCAGAGTCTCATTCTTTATCTCCTTAACTGACTCCCCCTGATCCCTGGTTCGTTCTGGTCGCTTCTCAGAGTTCAGGAATTCTTTTAGTTTGCCCCTGCGGATCTAGTACTCAATCTCATACATCAAACTCTTGCAGTCGTTGGTATCATGGTCGCCTTCTTTGTGGTACACACAATACTTGTCGTTGTTACACTTGGAGGGGTCTCCGCTCTGCTTTAGGGGGCACTTCAGATCTTCCCAATTTTTCATGGAGTTTAGTACGTCCGACAGGCTAGAATTGAGGGGTGTCACGGCTCTGGATTCAACGTAGTTGGAGGCTTTTCTGGCCTGGACTGACTAGGGTCTGGCTTGTTGTCACAACACTTTCTCTTGTTCATTTCTTCATCATCGCGTCTCTTTCCTTCATTCTTGTTCTTAGGAGCGGAGGGTTTCTTCTTGCATTCGATTTCCCTCTTTATGGTCTTCAACTCCTCTAAGGTAATGTGTTTCTGAGCGCTCTTGAGGAGCTCCGTCATGTCCAGAGGGGGCTCCAAGGTGGGGTGTTAGTAGAGATTTCCCTCCTTTAGGCTTGCAGTGAAGGTTGTCACGGCTGTGTCGTCGCTGCATCCGTCAATGAGTGTCAGCTCGTTGTTGAAGCGCATGACATAATCTCTCTGAGTGTCTCATTGGACCTTTGCTTTAGAGCGAGTATGTAGTGTGGGCCTTTTCGGAAAGTTGGCTCCCAACGAAGCGCGTTAGTAACTCCTTTGCCAGCGTCTTGAAGGAGTCGATCGACCTCGACGGGAGGTTGTGGACATGTTAATGCTGACTTCTTCAAGCTAGTGAAAAAAGTTCTGCACATCACTGACTCAGATCCTTCTTTGAGAGCTATTACGTGTTGGTAATGGCAAAGGTGGTCGGATGGGTTGGTGGTTTAATCGTAGAAGTCAAGCTTCAGATGAGTGAACTTCTTCGGAAGGGCCTCATTCATGATTCAATCCACGAATGGTGGGACAAAAAGACGATACAACATGTCTGGGTCGTGTGCCTCTCTGCCGAGGGGGTTTTGAGGGCCGAGCCACTCCGCCCTGGTGGCAGGCTTTGCTTTAGCCGCACAACCTCCTCTAGTCCAATTAGAACTAGCGGGGGATTTGACTCTCCTGTGCATGCTCTCTGCCATCCTACGGAGACGGGGGTCCGTGCTGCTCTTGGTCTCCAATAGCAGTTGGAGGATTTTGTCACGCGAGAGCATCCACCGCTTTGGTGATCTACTGTATTTGAGATTACAACATATCTATCCTGAGGTCTATAGTTGTTGTTGTCGGCGCGGGGGCATAAGGCTGCTGCCTGTAAATAATTGGAACCACTGAAAGTGGTGGTACAAAGCCAGCCTAAGCGTTTGACGTGTCCCCTTCTTCTCCGTTGTTGCGTGATCTAGTGGTCACCATCTATTTATGTTTTGAAGGGAGACGATGCTAGTGAAAGGTTATGAACTTTGTCGTTCCCCACGGACGGCGCCAAACTGATGCAGTCATTTTTCGCTTCCTGCTTTGACCTAGTCCTGCTGACTTGCACAAGTAACGCACGTGAGCCATGACCGCCGTTGTGGTGGCCGATGACACTCCGATGCTAAAGTCAGACAGGGATCTGAAAGAAGGTGTAATGCTGTAAACAAGGAATTTGTAGCGTACCTTAGCTTACCAATCTCATGTCTTATTTATAGTGCAAGAGTCCTGGTTCGACCAGGCCATCGATGGCGTAGTTTAGGAAGGAGATCTTCGCGGAAATCCTTACCTAATTAGGAGTCGTGTTATAGGAAGGAAGTTCCCTGTTAGCCCTATGCTCCTAGATACGCGGGAGATAGTTCCCAATCTGAGGGTATTCCGCAAGATGAAGTTTCCCTGTGTGATATGTACTCTGGTATTTGCTTCCTAGTTGGAAGCAGATGGCTGTTGTAGTTGCCTATCCGAAGCTAATCCTCGAGATACTTGCCTTAGTAGGGCTTACGAGTATTGAGGATAAATGTGAGACATATGGGCTTAGCAGGCTGTAAGAGTTCGGGTCCGTTTGGCGAACTGCATTAGGCGGGCTTGGAACCGCTTGGGTCGGATCAGTGTTGGGCTGACGCTGAGACCCGTAATTCCTCGAGATCATCATAACGTGTATGGCTCAGGGATGTGACCGTTTTGGTGTATCTTCACACACCATTAAATATTTTGATAAATAGTCTTTGTGAGTGTTTAACGACGCCCCTTCGAGTGGTCTTTGACAAGGGCGAAGGCCAACCTCTGGTCACAAGCAAATGTTATAGCATCAATTATTTTCTTATTAAAATGACTTTGTGACTCATTTTTGTTTTTATTTTTTCATTTTGAGGTTTTGTTGAATTACCTATTGGAGTACACCTACTACCTCAACCTCAAATTTGTCCACCTATTAGAACTTGAGGTTGAGGTGTTTAGCTTTCTATTTGAGGTGCTATAATGCAAAACCAACCCTTAGAGTTCTCATATTTATTTACTAGTTTATTACCCTTGTCGTTGGCACAATAGGAAATAAGTCTTAGCATTATGGTCAAACTTGATCAAAAGTTTTAAAAATAAAAATAAATTCAAACCGCGAGAGTGAGTTCTCCCTAAATTTTGACTTTGCCAATATATAAAGCTTGGGATTTGAATAAGCATTAAGAGATAACCTTTTCATTATGCGAAAAATATTGAAAATACTCATGGTTTGAAATGTATTAGACATATTTCTAATAATAAATACATATTTTAAAATTTTAAGCGTGTGTACTGATATTTGGTTTCATTGGAAAGATCTTAAAAAATTCATATCTATGATACAAAGTTTACCAAATTTCAACAACTAAGTAGATAGTTATGATAATTTTATTTCAAGAAAAGAAACACACAAATTTTTTTCTCTACATGTACATTCCACTCATTTTAAGTTTTATGTTCATTTTCTTTTGTCATTCTATATATTTTATATTTACAAACATATCATTATAGAACATGAATCTCAATCATCAACATCTTTCTCAACTCTCAATTCTTAGCCTTCTTTTATCTCCAAATCTTATCAATAGTTAAACGCCTAGCTAATTTTTAAGATACATTAATTTTTATGGCTTTTCAAACTTACCCACAAATAAATAGCTTATTTAGAATTAGTCCCTAAAAGATATCATATTGCAGATGGCCCTGTGAACTAGCGGTCCACATCCATTGACCGTTATTTTTCAAATGGGCAAAGTTTTGATGACTAAAATGCTCCTCAATGATTGAAGAAATGAGATTAAAATGTGGCCTCGGAAACTGATAATTGGTATCTCAAGATGAATCGATGGTTCAAAAGGTAAATAATTAAAATGGGTATCTGACACATGTAATAATGGTTATAAAAACACCTTCATCAAATAACAATTAAAAAAATGTGATCTTTTTCCTCCCCTGCCCCTTCTTCCTCCCACCTTTCTTTGGTTTGTAGCTCTGCCACCGTCCCTTCCCCTTCTTCCCCCTCATCTCTATTTCGTAGCTAACGGCTGCCCCTACCCCCTTCTTCCTCCCTCCCCCTCTCTGGTTAGCAACTCGCAGCTTTCCCAATTTATTTGTTCAATTGCCCTTCCTTGGAGTCAAAATTGAAACCAAATCGAGCAATTGGAACCATTACCAAATAAAATGAGCAAATCAAACACAAACAATAGCAAACAACAACAAATAATGAATTCAACAACCAGAAATAAGCCAATAACGAATAAGTTTCATTTCTATATCTCATGGAGAAGAAGATGAAGAAACATGAGTCTCTTTCGGAAGCTCAAAAGCCCAAGAATAGGTGCACAAACTGACCGACGTAGGCGCCATGACTCGTGATGCGTCAAAAAATTTTCCTTTTGTGAGTTTGACCTGCTAAAAAAATGTTAGACTGCCAATGACCACCTTTTTGGTGCCCGAAGGCGCTCCGATGCTTAAGTCAACAACTCTACTTGAAGAATGAAGTAAATCTGGACAAAACTCAGTTAAAGTTACATATCTCTGTCGAATGTTCCCTTTACCTTTTATAATGGGTGCGGTTAATTTTCTACGTGACTTAAGCATGTGAGGCACAACGAAAATATATGTTTCTCCTACCTCCTTGATGGAGAAGCGTCCGTGGAGGCGTAACTCCCTCCACGACTCTATTTTGGTGCAACGTTCCTCTTATTTATGAGAGAACTCGTGTTGAGCCTGGATTTGGGTTTTGATTCATTCGGGCTTGGATTCAGGCTTTGATTATATCTTCTTATAGTGGGCTTTGTCTAGGCCTCTGTGGTTTACTTTATTTTTCTTGGATTTTATGAGCTGGTCCAGTAGATGGGATGCCAGATGGATGTTCTCTGCCACGTGTATGGCCGCGATGATTGGTTTATTTTGATGTATCATCAGCTATTCCCCCCTTAGTTAGTGGGTACGTTCATGTATCCACTAACTTCGTGGCGGTTAGTATTCTAATTGTATAACAACTTTCGGTCGGTTGATTGCCTCAACAATTTCTTTATTCGTTCGTTGTTGAGCACATTTTTTTTGGAATTTCACGTGCCATTATATCGCGCACGTCGCCCCACGAGCAGTCTATTCATTGCTCGGTTGTATAAAGGAAACCATGACAATTTTGTTTCCTTCTTTACGCCATATTTGATATTAGGGCTTTTTTTTCTCTTTTTATCGTCTTCTTCCATCATTTCTTGCCTATTTGCGATGTCTGCCAGTGACTTACTGGAAGGTGAGCAACTTGCTACCTGTGAATCTCATGTTTCTCCCAAGAAGGCTTCTCAGGAAACCTTAGTCATTCCGACTACTATTTGCATTCCGACCTTGAGATCATTCTACCTAGTGAGAATGGCAGTCCTTGTCATCCGAGGAAGGGGTATATTGTACTTTACCCACGTATGTTTCACTCCGATTTTCAATTTTCAGCTTCAGAGTTATTCAGATCTTATTTTGATCTTCTGGGTATTCCTCGTGTTCAGATGGGCGCGAATGGTTGGAGGGTTATGATTTCAACATATGCAAGGGCCATCCTTTCTGGTATTCCTTTGACTGCTAGAATCTTGCACTTGGTGGTCGGTCTGTTGGCGACCAAGAGTACTTGTTTTCTTCGTTCTCCCGCGTGTTTTGGCAATCTTAACGATGACATTAGGGGTTGGTTGCGGGATTGGTTTTTTCTATTCTGTCCATTCTGGCTACTTCAATTTGCAGGGTCGGCATATAGTGTGGTCTTTCCGGGTTCCCAACAAGCGGAGGAATCTACAATTGACTGCAAAGAAACAAATTATAAGTGAGCTTTTTTGCAGCTTCCTGTAGTTCTTTTGGACACCTATCTCACTGATATCATGGTGGAACGCAACTGCTTATATAGTGTGAACGAGTCGAGTGGGCTCTACTAATTGAGAGGCAAGCTGCGGAGATTGTTGCCCGCGCTGCCTTTGTCGATGGTGGTAATGTTGTCGTTGATGGGAAAGTGAGCTCGAATGTTACAGATCTCGATGCTCTTGTTAGCGTTGGCGCCACTGGTCCAACTTTCAGGAAGATAAAATTTCTTAGGCCTGTTAGTCCGTTGAAGCGATTGTTCCTGAGTATTGATCGTGTTCTGAAGAAGAAGCGGCTCCTTGATTAAACTCGTCGTGCTTCTCTTTACTCGAGTTCTGTTGACAGGGAGCATGCGAGGGAGGATTGCTTCTCCCTGCAAGAGGCTGAAGAGATGAAGTTGAAATTGGAGAGGAGCGAAAGAAAGACCATTTGCCCGTTGGATGATAGCAAAAAGATGTTCATTTCTACTTATGGTTGTCTTCATGCCGCCAAGTGTTCTAATGAGAATCCTAGGGCTATTGATGATAAGATATTCCAACTAGCTGTTGTCTAGTCTAAAAAGCTTAGTAGTCATGATCGAGTTCTCGAGACGCAATTTCTTCATTCTCTCTCTCCTCCTGTTGATGATAGGGCGGAGGTCCTGCCTTCTTCTGCCTGCTTAGGCTCCTCTGTTCTCATTGGGACTGCCACTCCTTCCGCTTCTGTTATGGTTACTGCGCAACGAAAGGGTGAGGATGGTCTCCTGTCATTCCCTCTTTCTTCCCAGCTATGGGTGGTGGTTCCTCCGTGCTTTCGGATCCCCGCGTTCTTCATCCGCGGATCAGTTGGACGAAACCTACCCCTGACGAGATTCGAGTTAAATCAGACGGGAAGTTTTGCTGGTTTTCTCGGCTTGACGTGCAGGATGGTGCGTGTAAGTTGATTAACGAATGACACAGACGGTCGGTGGAGAGGCCTTTGATGTTGTGTTGAATCCGAGCCTTCATCTTTATGATGGCCTTAGGCATATAATGGATGGGAGCCATTTTGCCTACGTAGGTGTGATGGGTTCGGGTTATCAAGCTAGTCGTAATCTTGTGGTTTCTCTAGAGAGGAAGCTCCATGTGTTGGTGTTGGTGTTTTCCCATGTTTTTTATCAATCCGATGCGTTAAGAACGCGATGCTCGGAACGGATCAAAGCGGCCGGGGTTGCTCAAGCCTTGTTGGTCGAAGCGGAGGGTGCACGGGATCAGTTGGTGACGGAGCTTGAATCTTTAATAACCGAATTGGACGGTGTTTATGCATGCTTACATAATGTGAAAAAAGTTGTTCACCGATAATGCACTCCATGACGAGGCTGCGCGTGCTGTGATAGAGCACTCTACCAACTGCAACATTGCCGAGAAAATGATGGAGCAATTAATGTCTACACTTGGTGAGGTTATGACTGATACCTCCGCGATGCTTACTACTGCTGAAGGTCGACTTATAGCGGCTAGGAATGAACTTGCTTCTATTAAGGACGGGCTTCGCATTATGGAGGTGGCGGATTGGCAGCGAACTGTTGATGAACAGACTGAGCTTTTTGATTATATCAAGGGTCTTGGTGTAACTTGTCTCAATATCGTCACTAGGTCTATCAAACATTCGAGGATGAAGATGGTGTTGAAGACCCTCCGGGTGATCCAATGGCTGAAGAACCATTGCCTTTTCCTCTTGAAGAGAGAGCTCCAGCCAGTGATCTGGCTGCCCTTTGTCCGTCATATGGTACTGTTAACAATGTTATGGATCCCTCTGCTTGACCTCGTGCTCCTTTACTTTCTTCCTTGAATGTAATAGAATAGTTTTATTAAAGAACATGAATTTACTCCTTTACTTTTTTTCGTAGTCGTGGTTCATCTTGTTGACTTCGTTTGTGTTGCCTATACCTTTTATAGGTTGATCATTATTGTCGAAATGATTTGTACTCCAACTTTGATTTTTACAACTATATTTTTTTATCCTACCTGACTTTGATTTGAATTCTCCTATGCTCCGATACGTCCGTTTTGACCTCGTGTTGGTTTTCTCGAAGCTTTTGTGAGAAAGCTGTTTTGTTTGTTTGTCTTCTACTTTGTCCATCTGGTGCGTTAGTTGATCTGAGGCCCTCTTGAGTTGTGTTAACTTGTTATTTCATATTTTGCTTCGTTGGTTTGATATTATAATAAAAACGAAATTTGTTTCTTTCGAGTTGTTTTATTCGTTCAACTCTTACTTCGTTGGCTTGACGATCCGGTTGACCCAAAGTCATTTCATTCAAGTTTCGCTTCGTAGGTTTAACGTTTCAATCGACCCGAAGTTACTTTTATTTAGTTGACTAGTTTATCCAACTTTTACTTCGTTGGTTCGACGCTCTAGTCGACCCGAAGTTGCTTTTACTTAGTTGACTAGTTCATCCAACTTTTGCTTTGTTGGTTTGACGCTCTAGTCGACCCAAAGTTGCTTTTACTCAGTTGACTCGTTCATCCAACCTTTACTTCATTGGTTCGATGTCTAGTCGACCCGAAGTTGCTTTTACTTAGTTGACTCGTTCGTACAACCTTTACTTTGTTGGTTCGACATTCTAGTCGACCCGAAATTGCTTTTACTTAGTTGACTCGTTCGTCCAACCTTTATTTCATTGGTTCGATGTTCTAGTCAACCCGAAGTTGCTTTTACTAAGTTGACTTGTTCATCCAACTTTTACTTCATGGTTGATCAGACCAGAAGTTTATTATATGTGTCCTGATTCCATTTCGCTTTATATGCTGATCGATTTGCATGGCTACATTTTGACACTTTTATCCTTCATGGGATGATGATTCTGAATTTGTAATTTTATTGATTTTCCCTTTTGGATGTTTCGATCGTTCCTAACAGTCGTTTTTTGGAGCAGTTACGCTTCATTGGGGAGTGATTTGTTTTTTCCTCTTGATCATTGCTTGGTTGATGTCTATCTTCGTCTTGGAGGTTCACGCCTTTGTTGCTCTTTCTCGTTTAATTCACGACCTCCGTCGCTTGATCCGCTATTGCTCTTGCTCACCATTAATCAATGAAGTTAACTAACTCGAGGTGTTTATGATTCGGTAACCAAACAGTATTGGTTTGACTAGTTATGCCCATATAAGTGTTAAACTGTCCGATCATGCTCCCGTCAGTACCTTGTTTGGCATTACTTGATGAGGTTTGATGGAGTTAGTTGTTGTTAATTCTTTCGTTGGTAATTCGGATTAGGTTTGCATCCGTTGGTAGAGTCGTTGAGTCGATAGGTGCAAGCGTCTTCAAAGCGTTAGTTTTCCCGCTTCGATATAGATCTGCTCATTTGGAAGGTGCTTCTTTGCTTTGGTAGATGAAGTGTAAAGTGTATACCAGTTCCCTAGATTATTCTTTCGATCCTGTGGCGGTGGTATCTACCTTTTCTTTCCCTTTGAGCTGTTTGTCTAGCATTTCATTGAATTCATTGAGTCGTTTTATTTGAATCCAATGTTCGTTTGCTTCTTTCAGCTTGTAGTAGTCCTCGGTATCATGTCCGTGATCCTTGTAGAAGGAACAATACCTTCTTTTGTCTCTTTCTTTTGGGTTTCCCCTCATCCTGGGTGGCCAGTTGACGTTATCCCAATTCTCCATGTAGTTCAGGATGTTGGTCCGACTTGTCTTTAGGGTCGTGTATGGTTTGTATTCATTTTTCATTACGTTAGTTATCCGCTCGTGATTGGGTAGTGCCAATTGTGATTTCCTGGATTTCCGCTGGTTGGACTTGGTCCTTCCCCTGTTCCGATATTTCTTTGATTGACCACTATCTTCCTGCGATCTATCGTCTCGCCTTATTTCTTCCCTCCTTTCCCATTTTCTTGAATGATTTTCCCTTTCCTGTTCACTTTTCCTCCTGGCAGCTTTCATCTCTTCAAATAAAATGTGTTTTTGGGCTGACCACCATGCTTTTTGGAGGTTATAAGTTGAGAGCGTAAAAAAAAGGGTCTCTCTTCAACCCGATGGTGAAAGTTGTGGTAGTTGTGTTATCGCTGCATCCATCGATCATTGTCAGTTCGTTGGTGAAACAAGTGACGTATTCCCGTATCATCTCTTCGGGCTTTTGTTTGACATGCAGGAAGTAGTGTGGTCATTTCCTCATCCGTTGACTTTCAATGAATCTCGTGATAAAGGCAGTGGCTAACGCCTAGAAGGAGTCTATTCACCTCGGTGGTAGGCTGTTGAACCAATTCATTGCCGTTGAGGTAAGGATAGTTGGAAATGTTCTGCACAGGATTGACTCTGTGGTCTCCTTCAATGCCATCATGTGGTAGAAGTGTCTCAGGTGATCTGTTGGGTCGGTAGTACCATCATATACTTTGAACATTTGTAGAGTGAACTTTTTCGACGTGGGCATTTTCATGAGGGCGTCGAAGAATGGCGGCTTGGCTAATTCATATAATATGTTGGGATCCGTGATTCCAATTCTGAATGAGATCTCAGCAAGCGTTCCGTTACACTGTGGAGTCTTGCCTTGGGGGAGTTCATTGCTTTCGAAGTTTCCCTGTTGGGGTTCTGCTAGTACTTCGTCACTCCTTTGAGTTCGGTTGGTGGAGTTTTGTTGGGGCGGTGCCTGGACATGATCAGCTGGTTGGATGCGCCACTGGGTGATTTTCTTTAGCATCTATGTCATGTAATTAATCTGAACCATAAGCAGGTCTACCTGATGGTCCGTGGCAGCGTCACCAAGTGTCTGGGTTGTATGTCCTATTGCATACTGTGGGTCTTGATTCTCGAGTGCCATTGGCCCGATGATTTGGGCTGCATCTTGTTCGTGAGCTGCATGTGAAACATTGTCGCCAATAAGAGAGTTGTTGTTATCATCACTGCGTTGAGGATCTGTAGGGTGTGTCATTTGTTCTGACAACTTGTTGATCGTTTATCAGATTTTGGTAAACTTTGTCACTGTGGATCTTATTTTCAGAAAGGAAATTTGTCGTTCCCCACGAACAACTGATGCATCTAAAAATCGTCTTCTTGTGAGTTTGACCTGCAAAACAAATATTAGACTGCCAATGACCACCTTTTGGGTAGCCGAAGGCACTCTGATGCTTAAGTCAACAACTTTGTTTGAAGAAGGAAGTAAATTTGGACAAAACTTAGTTAAAGCTGCATACTTGTGTCGAATGTTCCCTTTACCTTTTATAATGGTCACGGTTAATTCTTTGCGTGACTTAAGCATGTGAGACGCAACGATAGGAGATATTTCTCGTAACAGTTCCTCTTTGATGGAGATGCATCCATGGAGGCGTAACTCCCTCCACGACTCTGTTTTGGTGCAACGTTCATCTTCTTTTTGAGATAACTTGTGTCGGGCTTGGATTTGGGCTTTGATTCGTCCGGGCCTGGATTCAGGCTTTGATTATATCTTTTAATAGTGGGCCTAGTCTGGGCCTCTGTGGTTGGCTTTATTCTTTTTGGGTTTTACGAGCTGGCCCAGTAGACAGGATGCCAGATCCTCGGGATGGATGTTCTCTACCACGTGTATGGCCGTGATGATTGGTCTATTTTGATTTATCATCAACTCGTTTCCTCCACGAATGCATTGCGTGTCAAGGAGGCGTGTTGCGAACCAAAGAGAGGGGGTGGGGTGGCGGTTTGTGACTAGAGACAAAGGGGGAAGAAAAAGGAGAGGGGGTGGCCGGCAGGGTGCAAACCATATATAAGTTTTTTTTATAACTATTAGACATGTCTCGAGATACTCATTAATTAAAAAAAAACATTTTGATCAATTGATTCGTCTTGAGATACTAATTATCAGTTTCTAATGCCAACATTTTAATCTCAACCCTTCAATCATTTAGGAACATTTTAGTCATTAAAACTTTACCCATTTGAAAAATAACAGTCAATGGATGTTGACCGCTAGTCTAGAGGCATCCGCAATACAATATATAGGGCCTAATCTTGAATAAGCTATTTATTTTGGGAGAGGGAGGGAAGGTAAATTATAAAAGGATGTTGCTAAATAAAACCACCACTTCTCCTGATGGACACCACCACCCCCTTTTTTGGTTTTTGTTTTCTACTAAAGGACACCACCACTATATAAACAAAAAAACCTAACCCTAACCCATCTTCTCCTCTCTTCCTCTCTTCTCCATCAACCCTACCACTGAAACCTCTCCTCCTCCTCCTTTTCCTCATCCTCCCCTCTTCCTCTTATCCTACCTCCTCCTCTCATCCCACTTCCTTTCATATTATTCTTCATATTTTTTTTTTCCTTCTTCTCCTTGTGGCGTGGTGGTGGTAGTGAAGGGGAGGAGGATTAAGACAAAAAGAGGGTGGCGGTGGCCTCCTCCTCCCTCTCATATTTTTTGGTTTTTTTTTCCTTCTCCCTGTGGCGTGGTGGTGGCTAAGTGGTGGTAAAGGGGAGGACAAGGTCGAGGAGGGGGTGGCAGTGGCCTCCTCTTCGTTGTTTTTTTTCTTCTTCTTCGCCCTTGCACCGATTCCTGCGAGTGGGAAACCCCCACTCACAGGAACCGCTGCAAGAGAAAAACATTTGTCCCTCGCGATGGTTCCTCCGATGGGGAACCCAAACTCGCCCAAAAGAACCTAACACTCACTCATTCAAAACATAAAAACATGGTACTGTCCCATTTCAGTTTCAAACTCTGTCATTAATTTTCGACAAACTTTGATGCTTGATTGAGACCGATTCTCAAGCTCATTACACAAAAAATGTAGTACTCCGAGTTATCTAATGAAAAAAATTTGAATCACTTGAAAATGTTTTGAAATGAGCAAGTTATGATCATTTTACTAAAGTCACTCAAATCTTTCCAGTAAAGAAAACAGGGTTCTGTCCTTGACGTTCGACCAACTTTGACACTGGATTGAGACCAAATCTCAAGCATATCAAAACATGAAAAATGTAGTACTCTAAGTTATCTAATAAACACAATTTGAATCACCTAAAAATGTTTTAAAATGAACAAGTTATGGTCATTTTACTACAGTCACACAAAACTGTCTGGCAACGACCAAGTCGCTGCAGATCATGCGAATTTAAGTATTTCACTCGCATGATCCGCTGCGAGTTTAAGTCTCGCACTCGCATAAACCATTGAAACTGCGAGTATAAGACTCAAACTCGCAGCGGATCATGCGAGTGAAAGGCTTGCATTCGCATGATCCGTTGCGACTTGGTCATTGCTGAACAGTTTTGCGAGGCTGTAGTAAAATGACCATAACTTGCTCATTTCAAACATTTTTAGGTGATTCAAATTGCGTTCATTAGATAACTCATAGTACTACATTTTTCGTGTTTTGATGAGCTTGAAAATCAATCTTGATAGAACGTCAAATTTGGTTGAAAGTTAGGAAAAATACCATGTTTTCTTTGCCAGATAGATTTGAGTGACTTTGTAAAATGACCACAGCTTGCTCATTTCAAAACATTTTTAGGTGATTCAAATTTTGTTCATTAGATAACTCAGAGTACTACGTTTTTCGTGTTTTGATAAGCTTGAGAATCAGTCTCAATCGAGTGTCAAAGTTGTGGTGGTGTGGTGGTAGTGGTGATTGAAGAAGAAGAAGAAATAAAAGGAAAAAGGAGGAGGATGAGGATGATGAGAGGTGGCGGTGGCGAGGTGGTGATGGTGAAGGGAGGATGAGGAGGGGGAAAAGGAGGTGGCGGTATTTGATGGAGAAGAGAGGGAGAAAGGAAGAAAATAGGTGGAAGAGTTAGCGTTTTTTCCCTTTTATAGGTGGTGTCCTTCAGTAAGTAGTGATGTCTTTCAGAAAGAAGGTGATATCCTTCAGATAATAGGGATTTGGTGGTGTTCATAAGGAGAAGTGGTTATGTTATTTAACAGCTAAAGCCATTTATTTATAGTTGTGGAAACAAAGGCCTACTTCAAGCGAAAGCCAAGGAATGCTCTTATCGACAAAAAAAAAAAAAAAAAAAAAAGAAAAAAAAAAAAAGGGCCAGGCCAAAGTAGAACATAGTTGATGGGTGTAGGAATGTTTGGTAAAAGAGTAATTCTAGACAGTCCGGATAGATTGCCTGGGGGCAAGGAGAAGGTGATTAAAGAGGACCAGGCAGCAAATCCAAGGCTGTCTAGAATTTGGGTTGGTAAAATAAAGATCTCGATTCCAATTTATGCTTCCTTCCACCGAACCACCTAATCAATCTCACATCGATCCAACTGAGATTCATTTCCGAGTGAGAGGAAAGAGAAAACTTACCTCTCTGTTTCCTCTTCTATTCTCTCTTCTCTCCGATAATTCTGTTTCTCGTCGTCTCTCCTTCTCCCCTTTTGTCAAGGTTACAGAAAACTCTAGAATTCATTCTCTCCAATTTCTCCGCCATTGACAACGAATGAACCTTTTCGTTCCAATTCGACCAAATTATGCTCTGGAAGAGACATTGATGGCACTTCAACCTTCATGAAGTATTAGAAGCCTCTCAACTTTGGGTTGAGCTCGCCAGCTCGGAAGAAGAAGATGGCGTCGGGTTTTGCGCAATGGGAAGCTGATCCTCTCTTCTCTGCGGCCGAAGTTGTGCAGGATTCGGCAGACAGGTTCGTTTTCTTGATACCCCCAATTTTACCTGCAATGTGTCGGTGAATGGAATTTCTATTTTGGTGTATGGGTTTTGAAGAACTTGTGATTTTATGCAATGCGTATGTGTTTTTTTTTCTCATGATACAGCTTGAAATTCTTCTATTTTCATTATTTTTAAGTGGAAGTCGCTGCTATTTTTGTGGTTTTATTTAAGCCACAGTTTGATCAAATTGCTTAGAATTAGAGCATGATTTCTACTATATGCTATTACCATTACTAGTAATGTGCATGTCCTCTCTATGAGATTTATTTGCAAATGGGAATTGTAATCCCTTAATGTAGCATAGTTGGCATTATGTATAAACTTAGCATAAGTTGAGCTAAAGAAGGAATTGCTGAACTTAACTTGTAAGAAGTTGTGAAACCATGTGACAAAGTACAAGAAATGCATAATCTGAATAAAATATGTTGAAAATATTTGACGGAAAAACCTTTTTTCCCCAATCTTGATTAGAAAACATAGTTTGTAGAAAGGGAAAAAATGCCACACTGCAATTTCAAGAAAGAGCACTTTCAGAAAGTGGTATTGCACATGGGGACGTGCCAATAATGGTGGTGATTTAGGCAGCTCTCTAGCTAGAAGACCGTAGTGGTCCCCTTTGCAAAGTCCCTGACAAATATTTGAAATCATTGTAAACCCTTATCTGGTTGTATTCCCAGAGTGCCCTTTTTGAATAATCAAGTTCGATTTATTTTTATAGAAATACATCACTAAATGAAATTGTTACTTGAGTTAGACATGTTAATAAATCAATACAACAAAAGTTATGTGTGCAATGGTGTGGAGGAAGTGCCTACCCCCAAATATGTAATTCTCTGTTTAGGGGATTATGTGGAACCAGGCCTTGCCTCAAGATGTTGTGGTTCGTATGGGTATGGACATGGAGTTGGGTTGCCTCATGTATGTCAAATAAGTGTCTCATATCGTAGGTATAGCAATCAAGTCGAAACCAAAAATTCTGTAAAATTCTGTATAAGTATCTCATATCGTAGGTATCCGCATACCCTACGAATGTGTCTCACCCAGACACATCCCACAACGTGCACCAGTACCACTTCGGGTTTGTTTGTATCCTAATAGGGTGCCATCTGCCAGGATACAAACTCAAACATCCCGAACAACTGGCCTAACACGGCCAACCTAACACAATCAAACTCAAGCGCGCTGGGAGGGAAAACGAGTAATATCCAAAGCACGTCCTCCGGGACCCGTCCCACTGCACTCTATAGTGGCAAGTGAGTGCGGGAGCTCACCGCACCTCAGCAAGCTTGCCACATGCAATAGCGTCCTCAATGTCAGGTGCGAGTCATCTCAAGCACCATCCAACTCACGATGCGAGCAAACTCCTAAGCATCGGCACAACAGGCATTATAGCGGGGTAAAGACACTTACACTAACATCCACATGCACAAATGACGAGTCTGTACATAATCAAAGGTAACAGACGTGCAATCATAATCAATTCGACAATTTTTATAAAACCACGACTATGCCAGGGTCCCAACATGACCCAATTCACCATGATAAATTTATTCGAGTCGATTATCATACATGCTCAAGACTCGGCAATCCACGGTAAAACATGACATACTATGCAAACTCGAAAACGAAGCATACAAGTCCAATGTCAAGCCTAATCACACCAAAATTCATTCACTATTCGATTTCATTCAAGTATATCATGCTTTCAAAAAACTCAATGCGTAATTCATTCACAAAGAAACAACACAACCATCGAAATCTCTAAAAACCTCAGATTTCAGACTTGGATTCAATTATACACAATCGACGGTATCATGTAAAAATTAAATTCAGGATTTCAAATAATTATTTCTCAAAATAAATATTATAGTTCCGCTCACCTGGGCGGAATGGGTTTTCAGAACCCAATTCCTACCGGTAGAAGCTCCTAACTCGCAAAACAACAAATGCGGGATAACAAAAAAATTTAAAACTGCAAGGCGGACTCAAAGGTGAGCAAACTAGCCGAAAACTGAAAAAATAAATAAATTACAAGCGGCGCGTGACTGAAAGAAAAACTTACAGGCAATAAAATTCGGCAAACACCCCGCCGAAACCCAAAGTTTGGCGAAAACTCGCCGAAACCCTCCCTACTCCGGTCTGATCGCCTCCAAACTGCACAACAGGCCGGAAATAGGTCTAAGAACACTCGGAGTCACGAATGTGTGGCTCACTCACTCACCCAAAGTCCGGATTCACGCCGAAGAACCCTCAAAACGAACATGCACCTTTGATTTTTTTGAAAAAACCGGCCAACCCCGAAATCGCCCTTGCATGTTGGGTCTACGGGCTCCAAATGTCGCCACCAAGGCCCCTCAACGACTGATCGGAGCTACAGAAACCGATCAAACAAGCCAACACCAAATAAGCCTACACAACATCTGAAATTTCGATTTTCTTAAATGAAAAATCGAAACAAGAAGGAGAGGGGAGAAAGAGGAAGAAAAATGAGGAGGAGGTGAGATTTGGGGGAAGAAAATCGACAAATCCGTCGAAGATCCGCTGGAGAAGAAGGGAATGAAGGGGTCTCGTTCCTTGGAAAGAAAAAAGAAAAAAGAAAGAGAAGAAAGAAAGGGGGTTTGTCTTTAAAGGGTGGGTGGCTATGTGCCCCCACCACATTAACTGAGTACACCCCCGACCAAGAATTTTTTTTTTTTTTTTTTAAACACAGGTACTACATCATACACACCTTAAAGAGATCTCGTCCTCGAGATCGGACAAAGCCACGACAAGAAAACCTAGGCGAAAAGCTCGTGGTATTTCTATCTCATCTGGTCCTCTAGCTCCCAAGTCATGTCACCCTCTCGGTGGCTCCACTGAACCTTCACTAACTTCACTGTCCTCCGACGAAGTTGTTTCACATCATCATCAACAATGGCTACTGGCCTCACTGGATACGTCAACTTATCAGAAGTCTCCAACTCAGCGGGCTCTATAATCTGTGACGAGTCTGCCAAACACTTCCGCAACATGGATACGTGAAACACGTCGTGGAGACCTGACATACTCTGCGGCAAAGCCAATCTGTAGGCCACTGGTCCAATCCTTTCAGTAATCTCATATGGCCCTACATACCTCGGTGCAAGCTTCCCTCGACTTTGGAACCTAACAACTCCGCGCATCGGAGAAACTTTCAGAAAAACCCTGTCACCAACATCAAACTCTAAATCCTTACGCCTCCTATCAGCGCAACTCTTCTGTCTACACTGGGCTGTCAACAAACACGCTCTAATCAGCTCAATCTTCTCAGTAGTTTCTCTGATCACATCCGGCCCCATCACAACTGACTCTCTAATCTCTGCCCAACAAACAAGGGACCTACACGGTCGTCTGTAGAGTGCCTCAAACGGTGCCATGCCAATACTTACGTGGTAGCTGTTGTTGTACGCAAACTCGCATAACGGTAGGTGATCTTTCCAACTGCCCCCAAAGTCTAAAATGCATGCTCTAAGCATGTCTTCCACTACATGATTCACTCGCTCAGATTGGCCATCTATCTGTGGATGATAAGCTGTACTCATGTCCAATCTAGTATCCATAGCTTGCTGAAAGCTCTGCCAGAAGTGGGCTGTGAAAAGCGGATCTCTGTCGGATACAATCGAAATAGGCGACCCATGAAGGCGGACTATCTCCCAAATGAACAACACCGCTAGACTGTCTGCCGTCCGATTCATACTAACAGGAATGAAATGTGCACACTTCGTCAACCGATCAACAATGACCCATATCGACTCATTACCTTTCCTCGACTGTGGAAGTCCATCGATGAAATCCATAGTGATATACTCCCACTTTCACGTCGGGATATCCAATGGATGCAATAACCCAGACGGTCTCTGATGCTTGGGTTTCACCTGCTGACAAGTCGCACACCGTGCCACAAACTCTTCAATGTCTTTCTTCATGCCACGCCACCAGAAAGAACGTCTCAAATATCGATACATCTTTGTTCCACCGGGGTGAATGGTGAAACGAGATCTATGAGCTTCCTGTAAGATATCCCTTCGCAACTCCTCATCAGACGGAACACAAAGCCGCCCACGAAACCGCAACCCTCCATCTGAACCCACCGACCAATCGGTAAGGCACTCATCCAATGTATCCACTACCAAATCTGCTATCTGCCTCGTAATCACTGGATCGGAGGTCTGTCTCTCCACCACTCTACTGATCAACGGCGGATAAACTGCTAAACCCGCTATCATGCTGCCTTCTGTACTGAAAGTAGGCTGAACTGCAAATGAAACTAATGTCTCAAGTGTTTGGTACTCCTGAATCATCATGGTTGCCATCACTGCATGTCGCCTACTCAAGGCATCTGCAACCACATTGGCCCTACCAGGCTGATATTGTATCTCGAAGTCATAGCTGCTAAGAAAATCAACCCATCATTGTTGCCTCATATTCAACTCCCTCTGAGTGAATAGGTACTTCAAACTCTTGTGATTTGTGACCAACTCGTACCTCTCACCATACAGATAATGTCTCCAGATCTTCAAAGCAAAGACTATGGCTGCCAACTCTAAATCATGTGTCGGATATCTCCGCTCGTGGGGTTTCAACTGTCGAGACGCATAGGCTACGACCTTCTTGCCTTGCATCAACACTCCACCCAATCCTGTACCGCAAGCATCAGTAAATACCACCAGTCGGCTACCAGGTGTCGGAATAGTCAACACTGGTGCTGAAGTCAACCGAAGCTTCAAAGTTTCATAAGCTTCTTCACACTTTTCTGACCATACAAAAGGAACATTCTTCCTAGTTAACTGAGTGAGTGGTGCCACAATCAGGGAAAATTTCTCGATAAACCGTCGGTAATAACCAGCCAAACCCAGAAAACTACGAATCTCCGTCACACTACTCGGTCGTCTCCAAGACTTCACTGCTTCAACTTTTTCGGGATCCACTGAAATACCTCCACTAGAAATGACATGCCCGAGAAATCGAACTTCAGGCTCCCAAAAGTGACACTGAACTTCGCATACAAGTGATTTTCTCTAAGTGTCTGCAAAACAATGCGAAGGTGCTCTCTGTGCTCCTCTAAACTCCTCGAGTACACTAAGATATCGTCAATGAAGATTACCACAAATTTGTCCAAGTACGGACTGAACAATCTATTCATCAAATCCATGAAGAAAGCTGGTGCATTTGTCAATCCAAATGGCATGACTGGAAACTCATACAAGCCATAACGGGTCCGAAAAGCGGTAATTGGAACGGAATGTTCCTCAACTCTCATTTGATGATACCCAGACTGCAAATCTAATTGTGAAAACACTACGGCTCCCCTCAACTGATCCAATAGATCATCAATTCGAGGCGATGGATACTTATTCTTGATGGTCACTTTATTCAGATCTTGATAATCTATGCACATTCTCAATGATCCATCCTTCTTGGATACAAATATTGCTGGAGCTCCCCAAGGTGAATTGCTCGGCCGAATAAACCCCTTACGAAGCAAATCATCAAGCTGTACTTTCATCTCTTCCAATTGCTTAGGTGCAAGCCTGTACGCTGATTTAGATATAGGTGCAGTACTAGGAACCGGGTCAATCCAAAACTCTACCTCACGACGATGAGGGATACCAGGAATCTCTTGAAAGACATCAGGGAACTCACACACAACCTCTACAGAGTTGGTGTCGGGACAAGAAATTTCAAGAGAGCTAAGAAAACTCGACATCAAAGATACCGAATCGGGCTCACAAGCCAACACACGAGGCGAAACATCAGGTGGCGCTAACATCACTGACCTATGCAAGCAATCAATGATCACCGGATGACTGGACAACCAATCCATCCCTAGAATCAAATGATAGCCCTCAAAACCCAAGATAATAAAGTCAAACACAAAGTTGTACCCCAACAAGGAAAACTCGAAACGGGGACAATATTCCCACAACCAAACCGAACTGCCCAAGAGAGACACAACGCATAAGGGCTCCGGTAAAGGCACTACCTCAAGGTTGTCTCTAACAACCAACTGTCTAGAAATAAAAGACCTAGATGCTTCTGTATCGAAAAGAGCCCTCAACAGGGAAGACGACGAATGCACAAAACCTGGCACACAACACATGTATCCTGAATCACATAACAACACACTAACATGCAATTTTTCCTACGCAAAATGCACATAACACAAATCTTACTACATCTGGCACACACAACTACAACAAAAAATAATAACATACCCTCAACATTTCCCTGACCGGGAATAGCTGCTAGGCGAACAGGCGGTGCTGGGAGAGGGACTATGATCACCCTCCCGCACTCAGGCGATGTGAGACTATGATCCCCCTTGAGTAGCTCGTCCAACCCCTCTTGGGATCCACAGGCCTGTTGGGCCTATTGGGCTCCAACCCTCACCCTCTCCCTCAGGTCCGCCCACACAAGGGTATCACAGTCCACCCCCCTTGGGAGCCCAACGTCCTCGTTGGCCACACAGGCCCAACGTCCACGTCGGCACACTTTCGGCTGGGTCAGGCTCTGATACCATTCTGTAACGACCTGGTCCACATGACACAATATTGTCCGCTCTGGGCCCAAACCGGCCCGCACGACTTTAAAACGCGTTGTATCATGTAGAGCCAAGCTCGTACATATAAAGCACATCACCCTCCCGCACCCAGGCGATGTGGGACTATGATCCCCCTTGAGTAGCTCGTCCAACTCATCTTGGGATCCACAGGCCTGTTGGGCCTAGTGGGCTCCAACCCTCACCCTCCCCCTCAGGTCCGCCCACACAAGGGTATCACATGGGCGACCCAAGGTCATATGGAAATGGCCCATTAGGGCAACCTTATTAGGTTCCATCCAGAGACTTCGACAAGTCTCCTCTCAACCACCCAGTATTCTCCAGAGACCTTGATAGAAATCCTTCTGCGAGAAGCGAACCCAGACGGCTAACTGATGCCGATTATCAAGCAAAACGGGAAAGAGGTTTGTGCTTTAGGTGCGACGAGAAGTACTCGCCTGGCCATCGGTGCAAGAAGAAAGAGGTTAGTGTTCTTATTGCTCAGGAGGAAGGTGAAGGGGAGGAAAAAGAAGTTCAGGAGTGGGGAGATCAGAAGGAGCTGGAGGTGGCTAAGATAAGTCAGGTGGTTGAGGTATCATTAAGCTCAATCATGGGTTTGTCGAATCCAAAGACCATGAAGATTGAGGGTGAGATCTCATGTCATCCGTGGTTTTGATTGACAGTGGGGCAACTCATAATTTTGTTTCCCAAAAAGTAGTCGAACAAGTGAAGCTATCAATCACTTCTACTGGAGTGTATGGGGTAACCATGGGTTCGAGAGATTCGGTTCAGGGAAGTGGGATCTGTCGGGGTGTGCGATTAATGTTGCAAGGGGTTGAAATCTTGGACGATTTTCTTCCATTAGGGCTTGGGAGTTCTGACGTGATATTAGGGATTCAGTGGTTGAAGACGTTGGGTACCACTTTCATAAACTGGAAAGACCAAATACTGAGATTTCGAGTCGGATCGGACACACTCACCCTGAAGGGAGATCCCTCTCTGGGACGAAGCTTGGTTTCACTCAAAGCAATGCTTCGCACAATAAAGCAGGAAGGTCAGGGGTTCCTGGTGGAGTTGGGAAATATGACGTCAACAATGGAAGAGCATTTGGAGGTGTCAGAGGTGTTGATTGAGATGTTGAGTAGATATGATGCAGTATTTCAGGTACCATCAGGGCTACCTCCCAAGCGTGGATATGAGCATAGTATGGTATTGCAAGAGGGAGCCGGACCAGTCAACGTTCGTCCTTATCGCTACCCACAATTCCAGAAGAATGAAATCGAAAAGCTTATAGCAGAAATGTTGGAGACAGGAATCATCAGGCACAGTGTGAGTCCCTTCTCAAGCCCAGTGTTATTAGTCAAGAAGAAGGATGGGGGGTGGTGATTTTGTGTGGACTATCGTGCTCTGAACAAACAAACAGTGCCCGATCGTTTTCCAATTCCCATCATAGATGAATTGTTGGATGAGCTTCATGGGACAGTCATTTTCTCGAAGTTAGACCTAAAATCGGGCTATCACCAGATTTGGGTTCTGGAAGGGGACGAGGCAAAGACGGCTTTTCGCACACATGAGGGACACTACGAATTTCTAGTGATGCCGTTTGGTCTCTCTAATGCACCGGCAACATTCCAGGCTTTGATGAATTCTATATTTCGGCCGTATTTGCATAAGTTTGTGCTTGTTTTCTTCGACGATATCTTGGTGTACAGTCCAAGCCTAGAAGCACATGTGGAGCAATTGGAGACAATATTAGGGTTGCTACAGAAGCATTGTTTGTATGCAAACTAGAAGAAATGCAAGTTTGGGTGTTCAAAATTGGGTTACTTGGGACATGTTATTTCGGCTATAATGGGGTGTTCATGGATCAATCAAAAGTTCAAGCAGTTTTGGATTGGCCACAACCCACTACTATCACTGAGTTACGGGGATTCTTGCGTCTCACCGGCTATTACAGGAAGTTCATCCGGCAGTATAGTCAGGTAGCTTGGCCGTTGATGTCTCAGTTAAAGAAAAATGGGTTTGCATGGAATCAAGAGGCAGAGATTGCATTCCAAGGGTTGAAACAGATAATGACTATGGCTCTAATGTTAGCCATGCCTGATTTCTCTAAGGAATTCATCCTGAAAACAAATGCTTAAGGATTTGCGGTAGGAGCGGTTCTGATGCA
Source organism: Berberis vulgaris (assembly GCA_963556465.1). NCBI lineage: Eukaryota > Viridiplantae > Streptophyta > Magnoliopsida > Ranunculales > Berberidaceae > Berberis > Berberis vulgaris. The sequence continues at coordinate 12,961,371 of OY747130.1, read as the reverse complement.
AGACAAACGACCAATATCCTACTTTAGTCCAGTCTTAGGGCAACGAGCCAGGCTCAAACCGATATATGAGACGAAACTCATGGCCATCGTGTTGGCAGTCAATAAGTGACGAGCATATTTGTTGGGTAGGAAATTCATCATCCGTACTGATCAGAAGAGTTTGAAGTTTTTAATGGAGCTGCGGGTATTTGGACCAGAATATCAGAAATGGGTAAGTAAGTTGCTCGGTTATCAATTTGAAATTCATTACCGAACGGGTTCTTCCAATGCGACTGCGGATGCTCTCTCTAGAATTTCTCCTCCATTCTGCTTACAGTTGAGTTTGCCTACTTGGCGTGATTGGAAGGTGCTCAGATCAGAGATTTTGGGTTACTCTACTATACAACAAGTGAAAAAAACAATCTTGCAAGGTTCGGCAAAACCGGGGTATGTCATCATTCAGGACCTCTTGCAGTATAAGAATCGGTTAGTTATACCCCGTGCATCTTCTCTCATTCCCATTCTTTTCAAAGAGTTTCATGATTCAGTTGTTGGGGGGCACTCGGGTGAGACGAAGACATATCAGAGAATAGCTAAGGAGCTATATTGGGTTGGCATGAAGGCGGATATCAGGAGATTGGTGAGTGAGTGTGACGTTTGTCAACGCAACAAGACCATGGCCACCACTCCAGCCGGTCTTCTTCAACCTATTCCTTTGCCTACTCAAATTTGGGATGAGGTCATCATGGATTTTATAGAAGGGTTGCCATGTTCAGGGACGGTTAATACTATTTTGGTAGTAGTCGACCGTCTTAGCAAGTATTCTCACATTGCTGATTTGAAACATCCTTACACAGCTGAAGGAGTGGCATTCATATTCTCTAAGGAAATCATTAGGCTTCATGGGACACCAACTTCAATAATCTCAGATAGAGACAAGGTCTTTCTCAGTAATTTTTGGCGTGAGTTATTCCGAGTGCAAGGAACCAAGTTGAAGCATAGTACGACGTATCATCCTCAAACAGATGGTCAGTCCACGGTTTTGAACCGTTGTCTTGAAACTTATCTCAGGTGTTTTACTTCTGAGAGACCCAAACAGTGGTATAAGTGGTTGCCTTGGGCTGAGTATTGGTACAACACTTCTACACATTCGGTTACAGGGTACACTCCATTTAAAATTCTATATGGAAGGGATCCACCACCTCTACTACGGTATATCACTGGGACTACGGCTGTATCGTCAGTGGAGCAGCTCTTACTAGACAGGGACAACATATTGGAATCTCTCAAAATGCAATTATTGAGGGCGCAACAACGTATGAAAAAACAGGCTGATAAGTCTAGACGGGATGAGATGTTTGAAGTGGGTGATCGAGTTTTTTTGAAGGTTCGACCTTATCGACAGAAATCCCTGGTAAGTTGAGCTAATAAAAAACTATCAGCACGTTTTTATGGTCCCTATGAGGTTTTGGCGAGGATTGGAGCAGTTGCATATAGGTTGGATTTACCTTCCTCTACTCGGATCCACCCTGTGTTCCATGTCTCACAGTTACGCCGAGCTAAAGGACCTTGCTCTCAAATAAATCCTCTTCCCCCTCAACTCAACAGTGAGTTTGAATTGGTAGTCCAACCCGAATCAGGGTTGGAGGGTTGGATGTGCGTCAGGTGGTTCAAGGAAAGCCAGGGACATTGGAGGTTTTGATCAAAGGGCAGGGATTACCTGCCTATGAAGCCACTTGGGAGGATTTTCATTTATTACAACAACAATTTCCTTCTTTTCAACTTGAGGACAAGGTGCGTCTTTGGGGTGGGGGTATTGATAGGCCTCCTATAAGGTTTACGTATACAAGGAGAAAGAACACACCAGGAAATCAGTAAGTGAATGCTAGGATTGTCATGGGAATGCAAGTTGCTGTCATGGGAATGCAAGTTGCTGTAATTGTTAGTAGAGGATTAACTGAATGCAAGTTGCTGTATTTGTTAGTAGTGGATTACTGTCCAGAGGGGTGTAAGTAGTAGTAAGAGGAGATACTCTCCTATAAATAAGAGAAGAATAGGAGAAAGACATTCATTCATTGTCTGTAATCAAATGTACATTGAGCAATTGCTCTTAGGAGACTTAGGTATCTCGAATAGCCTTATATTCAATTCAATAACATTTCATCTGTTGCTATCATTTTCCAGTGTGGTTTGTTCTTGTTTGGATTCTTGCTTGATTCCTCTGTTCTGTGCTATCAGTTACTGATTCTGCAAGGATAATTCAGCACTCTTCTGTCAGTATTCCTGATCTGTTTTGCTCAAATTTGCAGTTCATATCAGTCCCCTCCACGTTGCTTGTACTGTCTTCCGTCTCACTCTCGGCCTCAGCTTGAGGTGACAACCGGTCCAAGAAATAATTCCTCTCCATCCTCCCTTTCAACTGCTTTCGAATCGACTTGTGTGAGGGAGCTTGTCGTTGTAAGCAAGGGGAAAGCAGTGGAGGAGGCCCCTGATGTCGTGAAGATGGCGAAGGGTGGCGCTAGCGTGGGTTCCAATGGATCTTCACTCAAATGCGCGGCTGTCTCTTTGCCCCGGATATGGTAAAAATGAGCAATCAGAAGGTTGACATTTCTTACGTTTCTATTAGGCATATTAGTAAATGGAACGACTGGCTAGGCAATCATTCTCCGAATTCAGATGGGATACGCTAGGCGAGCGTATGGACAAGGTGTAGAAGCATCTGATGCTGGGGATGTCGTATTTAAACCTAATTGTCGTCATTGGGCAGACTAGGCGTTAGAAGGGACCAGAAGTTGTCATCATCAGCCTTAGATACTAATCTGGTCTTGAAGGAGTCGCACATGGACCTGACTCAGACTGTGTAGTTTCCTTAAAGAAGTAGCATGACTTGTTGATGATAGCGAAATCACTAAAAAGTGATCTTCACGCGGGCCATTTCTTGCTCGCTGCCTGCTCCAAGTGGGAGTTGGTCCGTCAATGTGCTGTTACTTAGCCCTCTATTGAACCGTAGTGACAGACAGATAGTTCTTTCAGGGCTTGATCCTGACTCATTAGCCGAGTCTTGGTTGTCAAAGCCATGTCCTGGTCCGTATGAACTGGGTCAATTAGATGTGTTGAGTGGTCTATACAGACCTTCATGATTCCGCCAATTTTCTCCTTTGAACATTTGGCTTATCAGCCGTTGATTCGTTTCTCTCGTGCTCTGTTGCTTGAACAGGCTCACCCGATAGTGGTGTGTCCCGCTTTAAATTATGAAGGAGGCTTTCTTTTGGCTTGGTGGATGCAGATGCATCCGGTTGTGTCCGGAACAAGCGTCTGTGGAGCTTAGAGGGTTGTGTTCGGATGTGGCATTCATGTTCTGATACATGCGTGCAAGTGGAGGGTTGTTTTTGGGACAAGCCTCATTTTGGCTCATGTAATCCACACAGACTCTCTATTTCCCGCGTATCTTTTTCATCGAGGTGGCACTAGCCAGCCAGTCTGGCTGGCGCACATTGGGTGTTCCTTTCGGATTGACTAAGGTCTTATCGTCTGTGCGGGGTCAATCCGAGAACGCGTTCCGCCACTACCGTTAGTTTGATTTCCCAATAGGGAAACACTTCTCTCCACTAAACTCGATTATGGAGTAACTGGTGGGGGTTGTTCAGAGAGCTCGTGTCTACCAAGGACCTCTTCACTTCCCACTTCGCTACGAGGACTGAGATGACCATGGCGTTGTTGTGAGGAGAGTGGACGCCTTGGAGTCCTTGTTCGTGAATGTCAACAATGGGATCAGGTTCTGAATACGTGCGTATTGCACTTGTTGGTCCTCGTAGGTGGTCTGAGTCCGCATCTCGCGGAGCGTCCTTTTTTGGGACATGTTGGATTGCTCACCTTCCGAGGTTAGCTTATGAAGGACATATATAATGCAAGTGTTTTTTTCTCTATCTTTTTGACGACCTATTCTCTTTCCTTTGCCCGATTTTGTCTTTTTTCTGGGCTAAGGAATTCTTTGAGCTTTTCTTTCTTAATCCAATACTCAATCTCGCTTCTGAGACTTTTGCAATCCTCAGTGGCGTGACCGCCGTCCTTGTGAAAGAACAGTATTTGCCATTGTCTCGCTGGGAAGGAATCCTCGCTGTTTGGTGGGTCACTTCACTTTTCTCAAATCTTAATGGTATTGAAGACATTGGAAAGGCTGGAGTTGAGGTGAGTGAAGGATTTGGACCCAACGAAGTTGGACTTGCTGTCACTTTGCTTTCTTATACTTCTGTCATCATCCTCCTGTATCTTTCCCTCATTGTCTCTAGGACCAGGGGGTATTTTTTGGCGGCCAACATCTCCTCAAGGGTGATGTATTTTTGGGCGCTCTTCAACAAGTCTGCCATGTCAGTCGGAGGCTTGAGGGTGAACAAGTTGTAGAATTGACCTCTCCTCAGACCTGAGTCGGAGGCTTGAGGTGTCATCGTTGCAATCGTCGATTAGAGTCAACTCATCGTTGAAGCGGGTGATGTATTCCCTTAGTGTTTTGTTTGGTTTCTTTATGAGGCTGAGCAGGTAATGCGGGCCCTTCTTGATTCGTTGGTTGCTGACAAAGTGAGTGATTAACGCTTTGGCCAGCGTCTGAAACAAGTCAAAGACTATGGTGGGAGACTGTGGAATCAGGTCAGCGCTGATTTCTTCAGGCTGGTGGGGAATGTTTGGCACCTTCAGATCATTTTTTTAGCGCCATCACATGGTGGTAATGGCTTAGGTAGTCGGACGGGTTCGTTGTCTCGTCATAAAACTTCAGTTTTGGCAGGCTGAACTTTTTCGGCAGGAGCTTGTTCATGATGTGATCCGTGAACAGGGGGACAATGAGGTTATACAACTCGTTCGGATTGGTGGCCCCAAGCCGGGAGGGGTTTTGCGAAGCGGGTTTGTCGGCTTTAGACGTTGAGTTTCCATAGGTCGCTCATTCGCCCTTGGTCCATTGAGAGCTAATGGGGACATAGTGACTCTCCTAACCGCGCTCTCCGTTGTCTTCTGGAGACATGGCTCTTTGCGCCTCCCTGTCTCCTTTCGCAGACGATGGGTTCCGCTGAGTGAACATCTCTACTGCTTGCGTGATTTGCTGCACTTGGGCTGTCAGTAGGGGTGGGCAAACGAGTCTAGAAATTGCGGTTCCAATCCGAACTGGACCGTTTTGCTCCAAACGGTCCGAATCGGTTCAGATCTATTGTAGAACTGTTCGAGCCCGGTTCCAATTTATTGAATTAAAATGGTTCGGTTCCAAACCGTTTTGGTTACACCTGTACACATGTCTTATGCTGATTGGGAGATTGAAATTAAGGTATCCAAAATACCCAGTATGCCCTACTTGAGCACCCATCAAACCAACTGCTCACGCAACTCACCCACCCCCAAATAAACCTTTCACTTTCTTCCCCAATCAAAACTCTCTCTACATCTCCCTTTTTCATCTTTGTTTCTTCAACAATGGCGATGTCGATGGATTTCTTCGAAGGGCTTCAAAACCCCTTTCAACCCTCTTTTCATCTTCATCAATCTGGGCGAGATTCGAAAGTCAAGACCTTTTCGATCTACCGGTGGTATCTAGATAACCCATCAAAACCCCAACTCCAAGACTTCAAAAATCAACCTAAAGGATTGTGACCCCATGGTACTTGAAGCCCTAATCAAGATCAAGAACGAGATCGACCCGTCTCTAACCTTCTGCGAGGGAATCTGTGATTCTTGCTCGATGAACATCAATGAGAAGAATGGGCTTGTTGTCTCACCAAGATCGAGTCTTGGGGTCCGACTTCTATCACCCTTTATCGCATATGTTTGTGATCAAGGATATGGTGCTCAAACCCATCAAACATTTTGCTCTTAAACAACAAGTTTGTTTGCGTTTGAAGACTTCATTTCTATTTCTATTTTTCAACTTCTCTGTTTCAGTCTCCTGTTTTCTTCTTTCTTTTCTGCTATTTGTTCACTAATTTCATCAAACATCTTGATGTCCTTCTGACTTTTTGTTTTCAGAATCGGAGATAAAGTGGAGGTTTGATTCCTAAACTAATTTTAGTAATGTCGACCATCGACATAGAAGGGATCTTGAAGTACATGTTTTTTTAATAATGGAGGTGAGTCACATGAGATGGGGTTTCATGTTGTAGCCCGATTTTACTCTTTGTTATTTTTTCTTCGATTTCAAGAAATGGGCGTGGTGTTTACAATGTAGGTATTTGTTATTTGTTTGTTATCTACAGTGGATGGTGGCACTAATCTGCGCAAAAGAGGCAGGGAATCAGTTGTCAGCAATGGTGTTGGTTCTGCAACACTTCCTATCAATTTGTTATCTCAGCAACCACAACGATGATTATGCTGGAATTTCTTCTGGACACGTTGGTCCAGATTCACATGGTGACTGACTTGCAAGCTATGGTGAATTATCTTCGTCGGTCAAGAGAAATTTAAGTATGCTTACAATGCTGTAGATATTTTTTTGTTTTAAAATAAAAAATAAATTGATTTGTAATTTGGAACCGTAGGAACCGGATCGTTCCAAACGGTTCGAGTTAGGTTCGATTCCAATGTTCAAAATGAGGAAATTCGGACCGGACCGGATCTGTTAAATTTAAACGTTTTGAGTTAGGTTTCTCAAAATTTGGAATCGTTCCAGATCGTGCCCACCCCTTGCTGTCAGTCGATCCACCCTAGAGTCTGTTGTGACTGTTGTCGGTGCGGGGACCTTGGGTTGTTCTCCCCGCGGGGCTTGTATCGTAGGAGCTGGTGACACTACGCTGATTCGAGCGTTTGAGGGCTCGACGATTTCTCCATTATTACAAAATCTCGTGGTTACCATCTTTCTGGACTGTTGTGAAGGGGTGTTATTGTTGTTTTCTTAGGAACTTTGTTGTTCCCCACGGATGGCGCCAAACTGATGGTGTCAATTCCTGTTCTCTTTGACCTTGACTTGCACAAGGAACACACGTGAGCCAAAGACTACCGTTGTGGCTGCCAATGACACTCCGATGCTTAAGTCATACAAGGCTTGAGAAATGTGTAATGTTGTAAATTGGGTTTTGTAGCGTACCTTTGTTCCTCAACCTTGTGCTCTATTTATCATGCGAGAGTCTTTGTTTGACTATGCCTTTGGTTGCATATTTTAGGGAAAGAGATCTGCTGAGAGATCATTTCCTTGTTGAGAGTCATCCATGTAGGAGAGTTTCCATATATGACTTATACTCTGATATTTGTTGGGATTCTTTCCTTACGGAGTGTTGTTCATGCAGGAGAGTTTTCATGCATGACTTATACTCTTGTATTTATTTTCTAGGAGTCAATGAGTTTTCATGTATTTACTTGCTTTGTTATGTCTTACGGATACTGGGCTTGATCATACGACTTATGGGCTTATCAGGGCATTGTTGATTGGGTCCAACATCCTGGAACCTGCCTCAGTGGGCTTGCGTTATCTGGCCTTTGCCAGATTGGCGGCTTATCTAGGTCTGCTTTACTCTGTTGACGAGATCATCATGATACGTGTACGGTGCAGATTACTGGACGGTTTGGTGTATCATCACTATTGTATGGTCAGTGTGGCGAGAAGGAAATTGGAGTGCATTTGACGGACCTTCCCTAACTAGGGCTCACGTTAGGATCACCATTTACCAACAGTGATATGATCAAGATATTATGATTGGTTCGACTATAGGCTATGAAAGGAGAGCGTGTAAGCATATGCTCGCCTGTTAGTATTTATAGTGCTGTTAGTATCTATAGTGCTGATATGAATGATCTTTTGTTCCCGAAGTAAACAAGTTTGACAGGTTCAAAACATCATTTTCTTTATACCCGTGTCTTGTCGCTATTGCAGTCTGATAACAAGCTGTCTTTTTCCTTGAGCATATCCATTGATTTTGAAAGCTATTTGGGTGGTGAGGCTTATATTTTATTTATAGGATGGAATCATTCTTCCGCTTTTTGTTGCATGATCAAAGTCTTCTTCAAAGTGAACCTGCAGATCAGAAGTTACTTAATTCAATCGACCATCATAGACGAGATCTTGCAACTGCTCTCGGAACAACAAAATGGCAGGTAGTGAATAATAGTCTTTTATTTATTTAGTTTAGTTTAGAGTGTTCCCTTTTTCTTTTCTTTTTTTTTTTTTTTTGGGGGGGGGGGGAGGGGGTTAATTTTTTATTAGCACAACTAACTGTGCTCTTTTGGTGTTTTTGCTATTAGTTGGAGGACTTTGAAAGAGCAGTCAGTCTAGCGGCTTCATCAGACAGTTCCAGGCTGAGGGCAGATGCAATTTTCAGACACAAGCAGTTTATTAGAGCCATTAGGGAACAAATTATTAATATCAAGAGAGGGTTGGAAGGTCCGTCAAAAGGAGCCCCTGAGAGAAACACCCAGTGGATAAACTTAAATGAAAACGATAGGGATGGGCTGGCATTATTTCTTACTGGGGGGAATCCTGTCGACCATCTTGCCCAACATCACTCCAGTAGCGGTATTATGAATAAGTTTCTTGATTCGACCAAGGTTTCTAATCCTGCAGACAAAAACGATGAGATTATAGAGTTGGAAACAGCAGAAATTGAAGACCCACAGGTGAATGGAGTTATGCATTTAAACAATGGTTTTGATAACTTGAAGGCAAATAAATTAAGGAAAGTGGGCTCTAATTATTTTACTCAGTCGAATTCTGAGACATTGGTTCTTATGAAAGAGTCACCTGGGAATGATGAAGACGGGAGTTGGGATTTGGAAAAATCTGATTCAAATGGCAAAAGGGTTTTCTCAAAGAACAAGTTGAAAAGATCGTGGAACAGACTTGATGTTTTGGGATTTTGGTTTAATCTTTGGTTTCCATATGGGAGTAAAATGTCCAGGTCTTTTCTAAAGCGGACGAAAGATGGAGAAGTTTCGACAGATTTGGATCAAAAGCCCTCGTCATCTTATATTGGACTTCTGCCAGTAGAGCAGGTAATTACATCTGTTGCTCATGTTTGTAGTTCAAATCTTGTTTCATTTGCTACTCACAGTGAGTACCTATAACGGTCAATTGAATTTCATTTGATGTTTATTCTAAGACGTGGAAACAAGTTAATATGCATACTCTTGAAATAGAAACCAGTAAAACATATGGGAAATATTAAAAAGCCTGAAAGGAACAAAACTTACTGTGGAAATGAAGCATTTTTTTAATTGATGGAGTGGTGGAATATAATGTGAATATTGTTGATGTATTCCAAACGAGAAGTTAGCCCTTCCTTTCGATATCAGTTTCTTCTTACCTGCATCATTTTGCTTACTTATATTTGATTTCTCCTTTACAGGGTAGATATGACTGTTCACGTGGATTATGTTCTGATGTGTTCAAGACTATGCTATCATCCCGCATGCTTGCTGTTTGTAGGAAGGCATATCAAAGACTGCGCTATAATATCCATTCTAATCAATTTCCATTGCAGATAGCAGCATCAATATTTCTTACACTCATAATTTTAGGTATGCACAATTTTTTTAGAGGCAATTTTGCCGATATTTTAGTTTATTATAGTCAGCTATGTTTTAGGTAAAGCATTGTATTATTAGGAGGAAAGGTAAGCCAAGAAATAATCCGTGGGCCATAGGAATTACTGATGTAGTTAAGTTGTACGGCAAATCCTTGATATTTAAGTTTTACAGCAAATCCTTGACCTATCATCAAGGTAGTGCAACATGATAGTGTTTAAAGTTTTCTCTCAAGTTTGAAGAGCATCAACAAAATGCTTCTACTTCCTCTAATGTTTGTCATCATCACCAGACACCTCTTCTATACAATGGTTGAAATAGCAAGAATATCTAGTCCACTCTTAACTTGTGCAATATAATGCTGTCCAAATTTTGTTTGTACATTCATTTTTTTTATAGGATTCAATTATCCATTTTTAACCTCCTTTGTGTTGTATCTTTCTGTGGAATGCCATATATCATCTGTTTAGGCACCTCTTCATTTCTTGTTATTATTACTTTCCAGTATCTTTTTTGTATTGCCTCATACATTTATACTTTATTGTGTTATCCTCTGCAATAATAAACATAATTCCCGTGACAAAATATAATTGGGATATGGCATACTTGTATGTCCACAGTACACACATCTTTTCCCATGCTATTGTCTTGCTACCTTTAAATTGCTCCACTAAACCAATGTCACTTTAGGTAATTTGATTGCAAAGTTACAGCAACTTTATTCGGGGATCTATTTTGACAAGTAATACTCCTGCTATTCCATTCCTTGTGCAGGTTTCTTGTTTTTTCGAGTGGCTTGAAAATGGCATATTGAGAATGTCCCTTCCTGCCTACTGATTTATACTGTTTGGAAAAACAGATGGTTTGATTAATATCTGTATTTTCAAGTTTTAACCTCAAAACTTGCACTTTGAATGTGTTAGGCTGGGGTAGGTTCATGGTTATTTGATTATTTTCTGCAAAAAGAGAATGCGTCTTTCTGTTTGTCGGACATGGTATTTTAACCATATTGCTAGTAGGAGGTGGGCAAATTAAAGTGGCATTCACAGTAGGAGGTGGGCAAATTAAAGTGGCATTCACAAACATTTTAGAACTTGGATCAGGTTTCTTCCATGAGGGGTTGATCTCACATTACAGAGGCGGCTCCGCACCAGCCACTTTTGGGAGGCTCAAACCGGCAGCTTCTCCTAAAACAGTTATCTTGGGTTGAAAGTCCATGTTGGGAGTTCAACTTTTGCATCTGTCCACTTACTTTGAAAATTCGTTATAGTGCGAGTGGAATGGAGACCATATGTACAGTTACTTGATGATATTGATATTGGCCGGTCTCTCAGAGGGATATTGAATGCAATTTCTGTTGCTAGCGTGCGCATCGCAATCATACCATAGTGACTATTTCTGACATTTCAGTGAAACAGTATGCATGTAATTGTATTTGCATTATAAGTGGTGAAGATTCCATGGCTTTTGTCTATATCTTTTATTTTCATTCTTCACTGCAAAAATGTGTTATCATTCGGGTGAAAAAAGATGGATCTTATATGATATGAGAGTAGAGATCAAGATTATCACCCAAGGATGGAGGAACATTTGATACGTATTTGTCTACTTGTCAAAATAAGTTAAACACCAGTTCAACATCTCTGAATTTTATTTATTTATGTATTTATTTTTTACCCTTAACCCTCCTCATCCCATGCCATCGGCCGGGTTCAAACACGTGATGTGTGCATCTGTCCTAGTCCACTGTTATGACCTTGCAAAATAGTAGAATTGGTCCGGTACCAATTTCAACTGGTTTGGGACTGGGATGAAAAATAGTAGAACCCATTTAAGCATGATTTGAACCTGTCGGTCAGAACGTGATGAACTGGAATTCTTGCCCAACCCTACTTTGCTTGAAGAACAATGGGGGGCACAAAGCCGAATTGTTGAATACAAATATCAAGAATCAGACCCATTTATTTTACCTTCATGTCTTCAACTTACTATATTATATTATATATATATAAAGAGCTTTGCTAGGGTCGAGGGAGCGAGGGAATTGTCTTCAACTTACTATATCATACCCCTAGAATTTTCGATATATAAAACCCCAAACCCTCCAACGACTAAAACCCTAACACAATCTTCTCCACTTTGGCCGTTCTTGGAAGGAAAGAGCAAAGGAGACTATATATAAGACTCTAAACCCTAACACACTCCTCTCCACTTTGCCGTTTCTTGGAAGGAAATAGCAAAGGAAAGTAGGAGTCAGATATCTGGTTCCATTCTCTTTTAAGTGTAAGTAGTTCTCTCTTCTTCATCCGTTGGACCATAAAACGATGGGAAGGAGATATTGATTTGATAGTTAGTTTTCTTTGTTCTTCGTGAGGTTTTGTGGAAATATGGAGCTTCGAGTGAAGGGCAAAGAACCATTTGCTAGCTCTTCTCATATAGCTCCGAACATTGAACATCTTGCCTCAATAGTTCAAGAAGAATGGATTATTTCATTCCATTTTTCAGATCTACTATGGCATATATTTGTGTGTGTTAGAGGAGTTTACTGAGACCAAACTTTACAAGTCTTGAGTTTGCAATTCTTTCAAGCCAAACATGAAAATATTTGTCATTTTTCATCCATTTCTCAAAGACAAATCCTCTTCAAGGCAAAGATTTGGTTTCCTCCAAAACTTCTCTAACCGTTCACTACAGACACCACAAATTGTTTTTTTGTGAATTCCAGATGTCTGGTTTGTTCCACCCCAAAACCAACTGGAATATGTGATAACTTTGTAACTTGAGACCTATTCAAATGTTTTCTATTCTCCAAAAGGCCATGACCAAGAATCTGAACAATATAAATAGTTCAGGAATATCCTTGTGATGGGCTTTTGTTCTCATTTTTGTATTTCTTAAATTTCTTGGAAAATTGTGAGGTAAACTATAGTTCTTGATGTTAAAGATGGCTACGTTGTTCTATAAATTTTCATGCTTAAATACTCTTGCATGTATTTAAGCCTAAATTCTTATAAAAATATAAGATGGTAAAAAAGAAAGCTCTTGGTCAGCATTAGTGGGAGAAATCTCGAACATGAACCACCTAACCAAAATGGACACCTCCTATGCCCCATCTAAAACCCACGATTGATTCTCAAGTAGCCTCGTCTTTATACTGCACTTGCCATTCTGAATCAACAGACCATTTTATTGTTTTTTATTCAAAAAGATTCTCAATATATAAAAACGATTTTCTAGTGTAATTAATATATTTAACATTGTGGCCCATAATATATTCTTGACTCATTGTCTCAATGAGTATTGTAATAGCCAACACAAATGGGATGTTAATAATCACTTATGTGCATTTATTTAACCCCCAATTCTAATTGTCGAGGAAACCAGCGAGGGAGGGAGGACCCCTCATCCCCCTCGCGATACGTGTAAGGGATGGGATGCACGCATCGCGAGGGTCCCTCCCTCGCTGGTTTCCATGCGTTTTTGTGTTGTAATTTGTAATAGATTCAGAATAGTATTTTACAAAAAAATAAAATAAAAAAAATACTCAATTATACAAGAAAATGAAAACAATATTAAAAATTAATAAAAAAATTTAATTTATTTTTGGGGTCTGTCACAAGACTCACAACTCAACTAATTTTGTTGTTTTGTAATACACCAAGAAGTTCCGATGATGCCCACCGTAAATTAAGCCCACAGTCCAAGAGAAGAAAGGGTCGTATTATGGTGACCAAAACCCATACAAAAATGCTAGAAAATTAGGTTTTTGCAATCAGAATGACGTGTCGTGATCTTGAAAGAATGATGAAATTTTCAAAAATTTTATATGTATCTCGAGGTTGTAAAAAACTTTTCTAACAGTGCCACGTCATTCTAGTTGCAAAACCTAATTCCCGCATCATTCAAACCCATATGGCGAATAATGGATTCAACCATGTGGCGGTTAGAACCGTCCTCCAAAACCAAAACAAAAACCAAAACCCATTCGCTCTCTCTATATATACCACTTAGGGCACACGCCTTTCCCGCTGTACTCGTACTCTCTCTCAATTTGTTCTTCGAGGGATCCTTTCATTTTCTTCAACCAGGTACGATTTCGATCCATCCTAATCTCTTCATTTTGATTCTAGTTCTTCGATTCGGCGGTGTCGTTTTTCGTTTTTAGCAATTGAGATGATCGAACCTCTTAGTTTTTTATTTTTTATTCTCTACTGTTTTATTAGGCCATCAATGATTCTTTAACTCTAAACCCCCGGTCCCTTTGCGTTAGCGTTAGTCTTTCAACAAGACGTGACCCTTTCTTGGACAATTTGATTACCCTAAACCCTGAATCAATATTGGGGAATTTGATGGTTTGCATGTTAGTCTAGCCAGGGACTATTTCAACAGGTTGATTATGAATTTTTTGGTGATAACATCTAGCAAACGCATAATCTTTGGCGATAACATCTTGCAAACTAAAACCCTTTTAATTGATGAATTGGTATGGCATCTCGAATAAACTTTTATACCATTTTGGAGACAATTCAAGATGCTATACAGAAAAAAAAAAACACTAAGATTAATGAACTTTCTTGATACCAATATATTGATGTTTCATTACTCACACCAATAGTTCATGTTGGCACTACACCCTTATCCCCTGTGATACTGTTTCACAGTATAATATAGTTCTCGAGGTCAAGTTGTTTATGTAAATTTATCATTTGAAGCATGGTTTTAATTTGTGGTTGGTCCTAGAAGATTTATTGATTGATGTAATCCCATATATGTGTTGCGCCTTGCGAAAGCGTAACAGATGTGGAACACAATTGATAGTTTCAATAAAAAACAATAAATCGAAAGTATAATTAAGACAATGTAAAATAAATATTAAATTAACATACGTACCACACAAGCAATTTAACATGGTGAGATCGACAAGTGTGCCTACGTCCACGATAAAGAGAATAACTTCACTGGTGAAATTGAAGAATACAAATGGAGAGAGTTATACAACGTCAACGGCGTTAAATGCACACGCGTCTAAACAACACCACATATATACGTGGGGTGCGTATATCTCTCACAAACTCTATCTCATCTCTTTTCTCTTTTCTCTCACATACACATACAAAAGGTTTTTTTTTTAAGAACCTTAACTCTCACAAACAAAAAATGATGAAAAAGAAGATGCTCATCAAGAAGATGGGGCTTCTTCTTTTATAGTCTTCGAGAGGCGGTGATGGAGAGTTCCATCACCTTCATCTTTTTCTTCCAACAAGTTCTAGCCAAGATCCAACAAGTTTTCAGCCCTATCTTTTTCACGATCTAGCAAGTTTTTAGCCAAGATCCAGCTCTAACTTTGGTCAATGATTAGCGGTGATGATTGCTGAAATTTCAGCATCTTCTAGTGGTTGCCGACAAGCTAATTTCGTGCAATTTCAATAGAGGTATTTTTTTTTCAACAATTCTCCACCTCGGTGAAGATTTCACAAATATGAGCTGACCACACAAGCATTATTCATCGTTGCCTTTCACACCCCAAAGGGGTTCAACATACACGAAGAATGTTTATCAAGTCTAATCAGTGTTGGAACTTGATCCCAGAAACCATCTTCGTTAACATATTTGCAAGATTCTCTTTGGTGTCAATCTTCTCAAGGAAGATGTCATTATTTCTCGCACAAAGTGAAAAACAATTGAATGAAAATAGAAAATAGAGAAGATTGCCTCTTTTGAAGTTGCACGAAATCGTCTCGTCGGCAACCACTAGAAGCTACTGGAATTTCGGCGGCCACCATCGTTGATCATTGACCGAAGTTTGAGTTGGATCTTGGCTGGAAACTTGCTGGATCGTAAAGAAGATAAGGTTGAAAACTTGCTGGATCTTGGCTAGAACTTCTTGGAAGAAGAAGAATGTGGTAGAAGGTGATGGAGCGCCTCACTCCACCGCCTCTCGTAGGCTATAAAAGAAGATGCCCCATCTCCTTGATGAACATCTTCTTCTTCATTGTTTTTTGTTTGTAAGAGCTAGGGTTCTTAAAAAACGTGTTTTGAAACGTGTTTTGAATGTATGTGAGAGAATGGAGAAAAGATAGGAGAGAGAGTTTGTGAGAGATATATGCACCCCGCGTATAGGCACGTGTGTATTTAACGTCATTGACATAGTGTAGCTTTCTTCATTTGTATTCTTCGATTTCACTAGTGAAACTATTCTCTTTGCCCGTGGACATAGGCAGACTTGCCAAACCACGTTAAATTGCTTGTGCAGTATGTGTTTTATTTTAATTTATTCACCTTACATTGCCTTGATTATACTTTGGATTTATTAATTTCTATTGCAACTATAAATCGTGTTATGCATCTATTACGCTTTTGCGAGGCGCAACAAATTGGTATTCGTTTGTAAGTGCGTGAATTGATAGTTTTGTATGTAAGTATTGCAAGTTGCAACTATCAATTGTGTTTCGCATCTTCCGCATCTCTTACACTTTCGCGAGGCACAACAATATGGAGTATCTTGCTTGCTTTTCCATTAATTTTTTTTTTATGTTGTTTACTTTAAGGAATCAATTTTCTTGATGCTTTTTACTTATAGGACAGTCCAATGTGTTTTATAAATTAACAACTTGTAATTTATTAAAATGGTTTGTTATATAATAGCTCTAATGACATTGATTAGATAGTTGACTTTTTATAAAATGATGTTATTTATTATTGATTCCTTTATTGCCCATGATTTCAAATTACTCTTTTGAGTGTTTTGATATGAAGATATATATTTGATTTTCACACATTTTGTTTTGCTAATTGCATAGGCTTGAATCCTAAAATTTTATGGGAATTTGCATAAAATGTTTGGTTTGTTAAATTTTTGGTATACAAATTCAGTTTGCATACCACAATACACACTCATGTCTATTCACGGAAGGCAGTGAAAATCTGAGTTTTTGTAATGTAATAGTGATGGGATTCATTCTCAAAGGAAGTGTTTATTCTAATTCCTGTTTGATCATTTATGAAATTCTGTAAACGAATTTGTGGTTTTATGACCAGACTATCAACCATATGTGGGTGGTGTGGAGCTCGAGAAAACTATCATACATATTTGTGTAGATTCCCACAATTTCGCTAATAGTTCTGCTGTGCAATGGCATATTAGATTGGTCAATGGTCATTTTCTGTGTGATGAATTGATCACGATTTGGTACTTCGGCTCTTGACAGCAAAAGGCACATCTGTTTGCCCTTTTGTTGTCATTCAAGAAAAGGTACTGGGAAACTATAAAATCTCGTAGAACCTTTTACTTAGCTTCTGGGATGCACGAACTCGGATACGCGTGTCGGACACTGATACGACACGGTGACTCGGCAATTTTCAAAAAAATAGTACTCGGCGACACGGTCAAACTTATTTATTTAACATATTTTTTTAAACTCATATGAATATAAATAATAATAATGAACAATCCAAAAGGGCATTATGTATGATAAATTTACAGATATAAAATATTGAACAGAAAGCCATGCTCATTATATCTTTGCAAGGTAGAGATGGTGATAGAGATCACGGCTCAATCAGATCATGAGATCAATGGTTGTTCATAAAACTAGTCAGGAACGGTACTTGGACTGAAGATCTTCTTCTTTAGAAATTTGTGGAAGAATATGGTGAAGGGAAGTGGAGGCACGTCCCTTCCAAAACAGGTACGTATAATTAGGGGTGGGCAAACGGGTCGAGGAACCGTGGATCCAAACCGAACCAGACTGTTTTACTCCAAACGGTTCGATTTTGATTTTTAAAATTATAAAACGATTCGGTTCGGTTCCGGAACCATTCTTAAACGGTTCGGTTCCGATTCCTAATTTTTTTTTTAAAACGATTCGGTTCCGATCCGATTACACATACACCTTACACGTGTCTTAATGGGATTGGCTATAAAAAAATAAGTTTCTAATTCTAACCCTAATTTCCTAACAGGCTAACACTCGAATCGCCCTCTTCTCTCATTTCTCCACAAGCTGAAGCAGCGAGCATTCGCCCTCGCCGCCTCGGTCTCTCTCAATTCTCCACAAGCCTCGCCACCTCGATCTCTCTCATTCTCCACAAGCAGAGAACGAGAGATGCAGATGCAGAGCAGAGAACAAGAGATGCAGAGCACGACGATCTCTGATTCTCTCTCATTCTCCACTAGCATTTGATCTATTTGTGGAAAGTTTTTCGAGGGAAAAACTGTGAGAAGCCCCATCTCTGTTTCTCTTTGTGGAAAGTGGTTTCCTCAAAGCCTGTAAGATGTGATGGAAACATTTGGTCAAATCTGAAATCACGATTATTGAATGTGCTGCCAAAATAACAATCCTAGAGTTTACCTGTTCCACTCATTAAAAATACTTGCTGTCGAGATTGTTGAAGAGGAACAGCTTGAAGATTGCTTTGACCTCCCAACCCTGAGGTAGCGAACTGGTGTCTGATATTCAAGTAGATTGACAGGTATATTTTCATCCTTTTTTTCCATTTGGATAAAGAGAAATTTTCCTGGATGGCACTTATCAGATGTTTCGATGTGCCTTAAAACATCAATTCATTTCCTATTTCATTCTTTTGTCATGCATTTATGCGTGGGGTGGTTTGTGTGTGTTTTATATAAAAAATCAATCCTGCCTCATATCAACTATTTTCTCCTGCTGAATTCTGTTGTTTTCTATCTGTTTTAGTAGTTCTGATCGATTTCTAAAAGTGGGAATTAACCGTATTCAATCCTTAATACTGGATCCTTGATTGGATGCAATAGATGAAAGAACAGTGCCTCTGGCCCTATCATCTTCTCTTTACTTGGTGGATATGTTGGCTTGAACAAATGAGCTCGAGAGTGAAGAGTGCGTACAGGAGTATTCAGAGTGCCATGAATCCTATCCCGCTTTCAGCATCTTAGTACACAACATATAATTCAGACTCTCCAGTTTTGGGCTTGAATTTGGAAATGAGATAGATTAGCAATAATTGCACAAGTCTGTGGCGGCGTGGCCTATTAATATTTTTTGAGATATATAATACAGGAACCGTAGGAACCGAACCGTTGTAAACGATTCGAGTTAGGTTCGGTTCCAACGTTCAAAATAGAGGAACCGATCCGAATCGGAACCGTTAAAATTTTAAACAGTTCGAGTTAGGTTCCTCAAAATTTGGAACCGAACCGAACTGTGCCCACCCCTACGTATAATATGAATAAACACTAATTACTTAATTGGTCAGCTCATAGGAGGTGTCGATCAGTGAAAGTGCAATATATAGATTTAATGAAATGTGCTTTTGCAAGTTCGATTTGTGGTTCGATCTCTTCCAATCGATCGATTTGTGGTTCTTCTCTTTCTCATTCTCTTTCTCTGGTGAAAATGGGGATGAAAATGGATCTAGGGTTAGGTTACTCTTTCTCAGTAGTCAGTCGATTGATCGATCTATATGTGGTTCGATCTCTTCCAAACTGAGTTCGATTTATGGTTCGATCTCTTCCAATCGATCGATGTTCTTCTCTTTCTCATTCTCTTTCTCTGGTGGAAATGGAGGGTTAGGTTAGGATCGAAGGAGAAAGGAACAAATGAGCTGCTATTTGCACCCATTGGTTGGTTATTTGCAACCACGTGTCTAGACCGTGTCTGGATTGACACGGTGTCCAAGACGAGTCAGAAGCAATCAACGAATTTTGACCGTTGACCACGTGTCAAATACGTGTCGGACGCGTATCCGTGTTCGACACGTATTTGATACTTGATACGGGGGATTTTCGGAGAGTCGGTGCATTAGAGCTTAGCTTTCAAGACAATGTGATTGTTTCTAGCTATGCTGAGTTGCTTTTGTTTTTCCTTATCTATTTTGTTGTATTCATTTTGAATGCCAATGTTACTTTTCGTACAGTGGTTCCTATTCCTATACTAGATTATCTCTAAAGTGAAGTTGTGCATGCCTGTTTCCTGTATAGTTTATCTAATAGCAGGTCTAAGTTATGTAGAAGAGTTTATTTTTGTACATGTGCAAGTAATTGGATTACATATAATTGTAATGGTTTTCTGGGGGATTGGACATTTTCTTGTTAATCTTTGAACATCTCAAGGAATTAAAAAAAAAAAAAAACCAGATATATCTCAAAACTTGAGCTTGATTAGAACATTAAAAGTAGAGAACATTGCATTGTGAAAGCAAATTACCATCGAACCCTCGTGGTAGAATGATGGAGCATCGAATGAAGAACAAAGAGCCATTTGCTTGTGCTTCTCATAATGCTCCAGACATTGAATTTTGCTTCCTTGATCGAGAGAGGTGGAGGCTTCATCCATTTCTTGGTCCAGCAGGGCATATATATGTTCATATTACATGGTGGCCTTATTGTAGACCTTTAGGATGGCTTGGTGCATGTTGGGGTCATGTAATTCCTTATTCCTATAAATGAAAAGGAAAACTTCACAATTCTGGACTCCAATTCCCTTGCAATTTAATTTTGATCTTGAGAAAAGTACAGGGCATTGGAGGAAAGGAAACCTGAGAAAGATTTTGTCATTATATCATATCTAGTGTTATTATTGCAATTTGACTTGATCAACATTTTTCCCATTTGCCCAGTGATGCTCTTCTACCGACAACCCTAAACCACATTTTTACTGTTGATGTTGGTTTCAGGTACAAACATGTCGACTGTGAGAGTGCCCTCAGCTTGCTTGATGAAAAATGGTGCACATCCCAAAACCACCAGTGCCTTTGTGAAAGCTCCATCCTCCTTGGGATCTCTCAAAAGTGTTTCAAAGTCATTTGGATTGAGAGCATCCACATCCGGATTGAAAACATCCTGGCCATTCAAGGTATCAGCTATGGCAACATACAAGGTGAAGCTCATTGGACCAGATGGCCAAGAGAACGAATTTGAGGCTCCTGATGACTGTTACATCCTAGACTCAGCTGAGAATGCAGGCTTGGAGCTTCCTTACTCTTGCAGAGCTGGAGCTTGCTCGACCTGTGCTGGGCAGATGGTGTCAGGTTCAGTCGACCAGTCTGATGGATCTTTCCTTGATGATGAACAGATGGGGAAAGGCTATGTGTTGACTTGTGTCTCGTATCCAACTGCAGACTGTGTTATTCACACACACAAGGAAGGTGACCTCTATTGAGTGCCCATAGAAGTTATATTGGATGAGTTTGAATGTGAGAGCTAGTTTGGTTTTATGGCTCTTGCCATCCGTTAGTGTTGGTTGGTTAGACTTTTGTATGTGTCGGAGTGTTCGATGTCGTTGTTTAGATAATGTGTTTTATTGTGAAATGTTACCAGTTCAAAATCATGGAGTAGGTATTTCGGTTTGCCAATGTTATCTAGTTATTAGTGAGCTATAATGCTGTATCTTCCCTATGCCATCATCACATGTGTGGCTTCATTTTGTTTTGAAGTACACTCTGGAGAAGGAATATATACAAGACTAACATTTTAAATATCTATGCACCTTAAATACCCGAAGTGAAATAAGACTTGAGTTCATCCAGGACTTGCAAAATATAAAAGCAGTCTTGACAGGTCTTGCAACACCGATTCTTCTATATGCTATTAGTCTTTAGAAATTTGTAGAATTTGGTGTTGCAGGGATGGAAATTTATAGTAGGAAAGCGAATATCAGAAACTTGGCTTTACCTGGGTGCTCATATCTTCTGATTCTGTGAGTCCCCTTGGTCTGGATTGTCTTCTACACTATCATCTTTTCTTTGATCAGTGAGTTTTATTTATTAGTGTATATATATATAACAAACGATGGAGAAATTCAATCATCATTCAAACATCTCCATCTTTGGAATGTGTGACCTTTTATATAAAAACTTGTTGAAAGGCACTTTTCGAGTTTGAGAAAATTGTAATGCTATAAAACAACCTAGTTGTTAAAGTAGTTTGCGAGAGGTTTCTATGCAGTTAGGGAGAAGTTACCGCCAGAATTGTACCCACAAGTATCATCAGTGAATTACTACGCGTGATGGATTGCCGTTGAATGATTATTTATAAGAAAAACTTTGGTCAATAATTTTTTTTGGTTCTCACAATTAAATTTTTTTTTTTTTAGAAATTGAGCTGGGTTTTAAGGACCCCAAAACCTTTGTACAAACACAATTACTTTTAAAACAATGGAGGAACAAATGTTGGAATATATTGAATTTTTTTTTTAGTGGGAGACCCAAAACTGAGCTATAATTGAAATTGCGAAAAACTTCTTGTTATCCAATCCCAAACCGTCTCTAAAACATGCATTAACACCCTTAATTTGGAGTAGATTTGCAAATCTAACCAAACAACAAAAAGATGGACCCTGAAAATTAAGGGTGTGTTTGGTTGCATGATATTCTATGTCATGAGAATTCATGAGGGAATTCCTAAATTTTAGGCTAAATTGATATATCACTCCACATCTACCATTTGATTTTGTGATCAATGGTGGGAATGAAAGTCCCATGAACATGAGAATCCCACTCCTTGGTCTCCCAAGGCATGTGATTCTCATGTTCATGGGACTTCCATTCCCACCATTAATCACAAAATCAATTGGTGGATGTGGAACGATAAATCAATTTAGCTTAAAATATAGGGGTCCCCTCATAAATTTTCATGACATAGGATTCCATGCAACTAAACACACCCTAAAAGTAATCATTAGTCTTCGGTCTAAATGATCTCTGTCTTTGCACATTTTGTACGTGCGCGTCCAAATCATGCTCACAAACAATCAATTTAATGAATTTATACTGTTTGAAAGTTACAAGCATGGTGAAGGTTCAGTTCACAATGGAAAAAAAAAAACAAAAAAGGAGTCCTACAACCCAATAAAAAATGTCATTTCACAAGTCAAAATAAGCTAGCCAACCATAACAATTCCTCTAGACGGTGTGGTGCCACTGTCAGTCGAACGAACAAGTGTCACGATTCTATAAGTTGGAGGAGTCAGCCCTTCATCCAATCTGAGAAGTCCAAAAATGTAACATATTAAAGTGAATGATCGAATTCAGTTGATAAGAGTAGTGGAAAAAACAGAATGAAATAATGAGAAAAGGATCCTTTGTGTTGAAAGGGAAATTGAGTTTTCAATTTTATAGTGGATTCATGATGTAAAGGATATGCTTTTGTTGCAAATAGTCCACACAGAACAAAAACATGTCTTTAATTAGGACTCTATCGAACTTTAGGACTAATTTAAGCAATGTGTTTAATTAAGATAATCACGCCCAAGGGTTGGGTGCCAGGCCCCACTGAGGGTGTTCAATCGCTTTTCAACTGCCACGGGCAAGTCTACCATGCTCCATGTAAATTAGAGCTCTAAGTTACTTTATGTCAAATATTATCTACAAAATGGTGTGAAATGCAGAGAGGAAAACAAGTAGCCCTTTGAACATGTAGTCTAACCTTCTATTAGATTTTTAATCAGCGGAGAGACAGGAGCTAAAAAAAAGCCTTTTCGAGTTACAAAATGTAAGCCACGTCGAAAGAGTTTATTGTGTTATCGTGGCTAAAGTAATTTAACTTCGCATTATGACTTCTAATTCGTTAAAGATTGTTTCTTTCGTTATCAAGTAGGCATACTGTGCAAATTGAATTTCATGATGTCAATGTTTCTAGACAACAAAAAAAATTATCCCAGTTAGCCTTCAAGGTTTCAAATGGACATTCAAGACAGTCAACATCTACTCATCCCTATCATTGAAATGAATTATAATACCGATGGTTTTATTAGTTAACTCTATTGATCCCATAACAAGCAGGCCAACTCATTAATATAACCAAAGACTTTGATTGTCGAAATATATCTGTAAGTTCAGTCATAGATCTGAGAAGATTTCAAATTTAAGCTAAATTTAGCTACATTAGTTTTAAATACCCAAAGTAACGGCCGAAACCTGGTGGACCTAGGATGCCAGCCCCATGTCGTTGGTGTTGGATGATCATCTGTAACCTTTCTGATAATATATAAACTGGAAAATCACAACTACACTCAAATGACTGTTCAGAGAATGATTGAATAGGACCTATCTCTATTTCTTGACGGAGAATAAATTTTTATTATGTATGAAGATCCCCTTCTTCACATTCCTTGTAGAATCAAACAAACTGTGATGATCGATATTACTCCCCACAGACAAACAGATAAATGATATGAATACCAAAATTTTCCTCCTCCTATGAACTACATATGAACTGAAAAACAGAAAGTAACAGTGTAGGATAAAGAAAGAAATGGATGGTAGTGGTAGCACCAGTAAACTAAAGTTAAACCCTAAACCCTATGAAGCATGCTGGCTGACTGATAACAACATCACCTCCCTCCACTGTGTTTCTCCTTAATTGTCCATGAATCATGCCTCATTATCTACAAGTGGGTGTCTTTGTGCCTCCTTACTATACTATAATGGATGGTAGTGGTAGCACCAGTAAACTAAAGTTAACCCTAAACCCTATGAAGC
This sequence comes from Berberis vulgaris, assembly GCA_963556465.1. Classification (NCBI taxonomy): domain Eukaryota; kingdom Viridiplantae; phylum Streptophyta; class Magnoliopsida; order Ranunculales; family Berberidaceae; genus Berberis; species Berberis vulgaris. Next base: position 12,937,446 of record OY747130.1, on the reverse strand, counting down.
ATGCTGGCTGACTGATAACAACATCACCTCCCTCCACTGTGTTTCTCCTTAATTGTCCATGAATCATGCCTCATTATCTACAAGTGGGTGTCTTTGTGCCTCCTTACTATACTATACATCTCTTAATATAACCAAATTACAGTGAAGCCATCATCCATCTTTTTCACTTTATATTGCACTCTTCATCAGATTATCAGAGCTTCTGGTATGGTATACAACTAATTCAACATCTTTGTGATACAGAACCATTATGTAAGGAATTCCCCTAACAACTAGATTGTTCCTATATAAAAAAAAAATGTTGATTTGATCCTATCGTAAAATTCAACGCTGCAAATTGCAGTCAACAATGGAACTGAAATTATTGTGCCCTGATTTTCAACGACTAAGGTTTTACTTTGTTCCACTGGATCCCAAAATTTCTTCCACTAGATCAATTGGGGTGGGGGGATGACAACCCACTCCGTACATACCAATACGAGACGATGTCATTTACCACGTGCATAGTATAGCAGCAAGGACCTTATGGTTAATTCTAGGATGTGGTGGTCTGTCCTTGCTTGTAATTAGGATGTGCATCAGAAGTAGTTTACATATCTCTGTATTATAAATACAACACAAGCCTTCCCTTTGCACCCTTCACCGAACAACAAACCAAACAATAGTGTCCTTTAGTCTGTTTCACAACCACAAAAGATTGCAGCAACTTTCGGACACTAAAAGTAGCCATTAGAATCCATGGGTAATTGCGTGGTTCACCAGCACATGGTTGCAAGGATCATGAAGATTGATGGGAAGATCCTGGAATATCAAACACCAATAAAAGTGCACCAAGTATTATCTGAGTTCCCTGGTCATGCAATCTCTGATGCACTTCCAGTACATCGGTGTCTTTGTCCCGAAACCCAAATGCTAGGTAACCATGTCTACTATCTTCTACCACCACCATTACCATCAAATAAGGTCAATAGCAGGGCTTCAAACCACACAGCCAAGGAAGGAATGAATGTTGTCAGGGTTAAGTTCGTTGTCACCAAGCAGGAGTTGAGTGAGATGCTGAGTAAGGAAAGAGTTTCGGTTGATGAGATGTTATTTCAACTTCAAAGTGAACAAAACTAAAAATGATGTTAACAGAGATGGAAGTTGTAGAAGATGGATGCCTGCATTAAAAAGCATACCTGAATGATTCCAACCCTCTCCTTGTCGTACCCTTTTCTTTTTCCTCTCTATCTTGTTCTCGTGGGATGTATAGATATATTTGAGGGCTTTTACTTAACTCATGTGTATACTTTTATTGGCGTTTCCTTATCTTCCATCCAAGGGAAAACTAAATGAAGCCATTGAAGAGAATGTCACTTTTTCACCTCCCATATCGCTTTAAGTCGTTAGACTTTTACACGATCTTATTTCAATTATCAAATACTTAAAAGAAAATTCCAACACTTTGCGGGATTTAGTCTTAGAACTGCAAAGTTTCAAGATCTATGAGAACTGTAACATCAAAACCTCTGCCCTCCATAATTCGCCTAGCTTAAATTATAAACGGCATTTCCTCGAATTATAGCATACAACACAACTTAATAATTTATTATCGAGCCTAGACGTATGAAAATCGTATCGTTAAAAGGCAATTAAAGCATGTGAGTAAAAAACAAGTGAATAACTTCTTTTAAACACTTGTGATGAGTTTTATACACCTTAAAGATGATACTAGTTGGGATAATGATAATTTATGATATATTTCATTATATAATTTAGGTTCTCCCCTATGGAGCCTAAGCCATTAGAACTGTGGGAATTGCTCAAAAGATAACACTACTTGCTCCTAAGCATGTATTTTTTTTTTTTTGTGATATATATATATATATAGAAGACAACATCATAAATATGGTTAATCCTTTTCACTAAGAGATCTTTTGTATCACTTCATGGAAGATCTTAGTACAGTTAAACAGTTTGAGTCGCACCACTCTGTGTTATTGATCAATGAGTCTTTTTTTGGGACCAAACTATCTAACCCAGGCCTAACCACAGTCTGGGTTCAAGGGAGAAACAGTTTCATAACGTCTAAACCCCTACGAGAAATATACGTGGGATGATGTATTCCCTTACCTAAATAGAAAAAAGGAAGAATGAGAACCCACAGAATGACAATATGGGCCAGTATTGACTAGTGATGCTCAACTTTCTTATCAAAGATGAGCATACCTGAATTCAGGCCATGGTTTCTGAAGCGTCTAAATTTCGTCCTCTCGAGAGTTTGACCTGTAAAACAAATGTTAGACTGTCAAATACCACCTTTTGGTGGACAAAACACTTCGATAATTAAGTTGGCGACTTTGTTTGAAGAAGGAAATATATCTGAACAAAACTCAATTAAAGTTGCATAACTTTGTCGAATGTTCTCTTTACCTTTTATAATGGTCGTGGTTAATTCTCTGCATGACTTAAGTATGTGAGGCACAACGGAATGAGATGTTTCTCGTAACAGTCTCCTCCTTTATGGAGACGCGTCCGTGGAGGCGTAACTCTCTTCACGACTCTTTTTGTGCAAAGTTCTTCTTCTTTATGAGAGAACTTGTATCGGGTCTGGATTTGGGCTTTGATTTTTGCAGGCCTGGATTTGGGCTTCGTTCACGTGTTCCTTTAATGGACCCTGTTTGGGCCTTTGTGATTGGTTTTAACCTTTTTTGGGTTTTATGAGCTGGCCCAACAAATGGGATGCCAGATCCTCGTGATGGATGTTCTCTGCCACATGTATGGTTGTGATGACGGTCTATTATGATGTATCATCAACTACTCCCACTTAGTTAGTAGGTATGCTGACATTGCTACTAACTTCGTGATGGTTGGTCTTTCAATTCCATAAGTGCCTTGTATTTAATATTGTCAGCAACTTTTTGTGGGTTGGTATTTCGATTTCCTGCTTGCCCATTCGTTTTTGCTCACATTTTTGGGATTTCACGCATCCATCATATCTCGCACACTGTCCCATGAGTAGTCCCTTCATTGCTTAGCTCTATATAAGGGGACGTGACGGGTTTGTTTTCCATCTTTAAGCTATCTTTGAAATTAGGGTTCTTTTATTCCTTTGTCTTATTCGTTCTCTTTGCTTCTCCATTATTTATCGGTGTCTGTTGGCGATAAATTAAGTGGTAAACCGCTAGCTACTTGTGAAACTTATTTTTCTCCCAAAAAAGCTTCTCAAGTGACGTTGGACAACCTTCGTTCTGACTATAATTGATCACCTGATCTTGAGATCATTTTGCCTAGACAGAACGACAGTCCTTGTTGTCCAAGGTCTTGGTACATTGCGTTGTATCCATGCATGTTTTCCTCTGGCCTTCGATTCCTAGTTTTAGAGCCGTTTCGAGAGTATTTGGATTTTTTGGGCATTCCTCCTACTCAAATGGGTCCTAATGGTTGGAGAGTCATGGTTTCTTCTTATGTGAGGGCTATTCTGTCTGGCATTCCTTTGACTGTGAGGGTTCTACATTCGGTAGTTAGTCTGATGGTGACCAAGGATATTTGCTTCCTCCGTTCCCATGCCCGTTTCGCGAAGCTTAACGATGACATCTATGATTAGTCGAGGTCCTAGTTTTATGCTTCTGTTAACTCTGGCTACTTGTAATTGCGAGGTTGTCTGATATTTTGATTGTTCCGAGTTCCCAACAAATGGAAGGATCTTCAGTTGACCGTGGAGAAGTAGATGATCAGGGGCCAATTCTTGAAGCTTCGCCCGTTCCTTGTGGAGGCATTTCTTTCTGATACATCTTGGATCGTAGTGGTTTGTACACCATGAACGAAACAGAACGGACCTTGCTTAATTAATCCCGTGCTAAGGATATCGCTACTTGCGCTACCCATGTTGGCGTTAGTGGTGCTAGCATTGATTGGGAAGTGAGTTCGGATAGGCGCGTTACAGATCTCGATGCTCCTATCAATGTCGTAGTCCTTGCCTCTAGGAAGAGGAAGCTTGCGAGGCTCGTTAGTCCGTCGAGGCAATTGTCGGTAGATCTTAGTTGGGTTCCGAGAAAGAAACATCTTTTTACTCGTGGTTCTGTTCGGAGTGCATCCCGTTCGAGTTCTGGCAAGGATGTTATGGAAGCTACCTCTCGTCCGAGTCCTTCCTACGAGGATGTCATGAAAGAGGATTGTGCATTTTTCGAGGAGGCCGAGGAGATGAGGCTGGTGCTGGAGAGGAGCGAGAAAGAGACTTCTTGTCTATTGGACGATAATGAAAAAAAGGTTTCTCTTTGCCTATGGTGTTTCGAATGTTGTGAATGGTCTAACGATGATCCCCGGGCTATTGATAATAAAATGCTTCAGTTGGCGGTGGAGCAGTCTAAAAAGGTTGTCGGTGGTGGTCAGAGTTTCGAAGTTCATTATCCTTCTATTAATGTCAACGATGCGGCTGAATTCTTAGTTTCTTCACCTGCTCGTCTGAACTCTCCTGCTCCTGCAGGCACTACTAGTTTCGTTCCTGCTATGGTTACTCCGCGCATGGAGGGTAAGAGTGGTTTTTCCATTGTCACTGTTGTTCCTTCTGCCCTTCCGGCTATTGGGGATGGTTCCTCAGTGCTTCTGGATCCCCGTGTTCTTCATCCACGAGTTGGCTGGACTGAGCCTAGCTCAAAAGATATCAGTATCAAGTCAGACGGTAAGTTTTGTTGGTTGACGTGCAAGATGATGTGCGCAGGTTGATAAATGAATGGCACAGGCGGTTAGTGGAAAGAACTTTGATGCCAGAGATCCAAGTGATCACCTTGATTATGGTTTTGAGCAGATAATGGACGGGATGAATCATCTCACCTATGTAAGGGTGATGGACTCGGTTTATCGAGCCGGTCATGATCAGGTGGTTTCTTTGGAGAGAAAGTTGGCAACACTGTTGTTGGTATTTTCTCACGTCCTTTGCCAATTCGATGTGTTGAGAGCACAATGCCCAGAGTAGGAGAAAACTGCCAAGGCTGCTCGGACTTCGTTTGAGGCGAAAAGTGTGTAGGATAAGTTGCCGCTGAGCTTGAGTCCTTGAAGGCCAAGTTGGATGGGGTCTGTGCCCTTTTACGTGATGTGGAGAAGGAGTTATCCACTGAGAAGGCAGCTTATGATGATTCTTCACGTGCTGAGATTGAACAATTCGCTAAGCGTGATATTGCTGAGAGGCGGGTAGAACAGTTGACAGCTGCGCTCGACGAGGTCAAGGCAGATACTTCCATCATGCTTACCACCGTTGTGGGACGGCTTACCGCTGCAAAAAATGAACTCACCACTGCCAAGGACAAGCTTCACATTGTGGAGGCTGAAAATTGGAAGCGAGTTGTTGATGGGCGGGTTGAGCTTCTTGATTATATCGAGGGGCTCGGTGTGGATTTATCCAGGTAGTGCCACATGGTTGATCAAGCTTTCAAAGATGATGACATTGAAAAAGTTGCCTTGGACCCTTCGAGCACTCCAGTGGTCGAAGGGCCATCACTTCCTTCTCTTTCTGAAGAGAGAACTTCGCCCTTTCCCGTAGATGATGTTGCTAACAAAGTTGTGGTTGTCTCCATTTCTTCTCATACTCCATCTTCTTCTCCGGATGTAACATAATAATATTGTTAATGAAAAGAGCTTCTTTATTGCTATTGCATGTTTTCGTAGTTTATCTTGTCGACTCGTTGTGTGTTACTTGTTTCTTTTTAATCCGGCTGTAATCATGTGAATTGCGTATCAGACTTCACTTTGAATTCTTGTATGGCTATTTTCATGCTTTGACGTGTTAGCTGTCTTGAGTTGAGTTGACTTGAAACTTTCTGATTTGAGTTGACTCGTTCATTCAACTCTTATTTCATTGGTTTGACGTACTAGTCAACCCGAAGTTTCTTTTTACTTAACTCGTTTATCGAACTTTGACTTTGTTGGTTCGACACATCGGTCGACTCGAAGTTTTCTGAATTAAGTTGACTCGTTCGTCCAACTCTTACTTCGTTTGTTTGACGTACTAATCAGCCCGAAGTTGTTTTTTACTTAAGTTGACTCATTTGTCAAACTTTTACTTTGTTGGTTTGATGCATCAGTCAACTTGAAGTTTTCTGAATTAAATTGACTAATTCATCCAATTTTTACTTCATCGATTTGACGCATCAGTTGACTCAAAGTTTTCTGAATTAAGTTGACTCGTTCGTCCAACTTTTACTTCGTTGGCTCGATGCATCGGTTGACTCGAAGTTTTCTAAATCAAGTTGACTCATTCGTCCAGTTTTTACTTCGTTGGTTCAACGCATCGGTCGACTCGAAGTTTTCTGAATTAAGTTGACTCATTCGTCGATCTTTTACTTCGTTGGTTTGACGCATCGATCGACTAGAAGTTTTCTGAATTAAGTTGACTCATTTGTCCAACTTTTACTTCGTTGGTTCAAAGCATCAGTCGACTCAAAGTTTTCTAAATTAAGTTGACTCGTTCTTCCAGCTTTTACTTCGTTGGTTCGACGCATCGGTCGACTCGAAATTTTCTGAATTAAGTTGACTCGTTCATCCAACTTTTACTTTGTTGGTTCGACGCATCGGTCGACTCAAAGTTTTCTGAATTAAGTTGACTCGTTCGTCCAATTCTTACTTCATTGGTTCAACACATCAAAATGCCAGACAAGTGCTCACATTAACTTTTGAGGTTTGGTCGAGTCCGTCGTCGTCAATTTCGTTGTTGGTAATTCGGGTTGGGCTTGCATCCATCGGCAGGGTCCTTGAATCGTGTTAGTTGATCGATGCAAACTTCTCAATGTTCAATGCATTGGTAAAATGGTTCATCTGGTTTCATTAGTACTCCTGTTTTGATATAAATCTGCTTGAGTGGGAGGTATTTCTGGTTGCTTCTTCAGTTGGGTTGATCATTTTGTATCCTCAGGCCATGCAGTGTAGGGCGTATATTAGCTCTTTGGGCTGTTCATTTGATCCCATAGTGGTATCTGCATTTTCCTTCCCCTTGAGCTATTTGCCTGGCATTCTCATGAATTCGTCGAGTCGTCCTCTCTGAACCCAACGCTCAATTTCATCTTTTAGATTGTAACAATCTTCGGTATCGTGCCCATGACCCTTATGGAAGGAACAATATTTGTTTTTGTCTCTTCCTTCTGGGCCTCCTCTCATCTTGAGTGGCCAGTTGATGTCATCCCATTTCGCTATATGCATCAGTATATTGGTTTGGCTTGTTTTCAAGGCTGTATATGAATTGTATGTCTTCTTCATCACACTTGTTACTCGTGTGTCGAGGCCGTGCTGATTGCATCTTCTCAGATTCTTGCTGATTCGATTCTTCCGCTATTTTGATGCCTTTTTGAATGAATGCTATCCACTCGGGGTCCGTCATCTCATTTTTTTTCCTCCCTCTTTTATCGTTTCCTTGAATGATTATCCATTTCTTGGTCATTTTTCCTCCGGGCAGCTTTCATCTCCTCGAGAGAAATATGTGTTTGGGCTATATTCAACAGGATCGCCATGCTTTTTGGAGGTTGCAGGTTGAGAGCGTAAAAAAAATGGGCCTCTTTTCAGTCCGGCGGTGAAAGTAGTAGTAGTTGTGTCATCACTGCATTCATTGATCATCATTAGTTCGTTGGTGAAATGAGTGACATATTCCCGTTTTGTCTATTCGGGAATTTGCTTGATATGAATGAGGTAGTGTGGTCATTTCCTCATCCGCTGACTTCAGATGAATCTCGTGATAAAGGCGGTGGCTAACGCCTGGAAGGAGTCTATTGACCTCGGTGGTAAGCTGTTGAACCAATTCATTACTTTGGAGGTAAGACTAGTCGGAAATGTTCTGCACAAGATTGACTCCGTAGTCTCTTTCAACGCCATCATGTGGTGGAAGTGACTCAAGTGATCTGTTGGGCCGGTGCCATCATATACTTCAAACTTTGGTTTGGTGAACTTTTTTGGCATGGGAGTTATCATGAGGGCGTCGAAGAATGGCGGTTTGGCTAGTTCGTACAATACGTTGGGATCAGTAACTCCAATTTTGAACATGATTTTAGCAAGCATTCCGTTGTTCTGTGGAGTCTTACCCTGGGGAAGTTTGTTGCTCTCAAGGTTTCCCTGTTGAGGTTCTGCTGGCACTTCATTGCTCTCTTGAGTTCGGTTGGTGGAGTTTTGTTGGGGCAGCGCTTGGGTAGGATCAGTTGACTGAATGCGCTCCTGGATGAGTTTTTCTAGCATCTTCATCATGTGGTTCATCTTGATCATAAGCAGGTCTACCTAAGGATCCGTGGCAGTGTCACCGGATGTCTCAGTTGTTTGAGCTATTGCATGATGTGGATCTCGATTGTCTGGTGCAATTGGCCCGATGATCTAAGCTTTGTCTTGTTCGTGAACTGCTTGTGATACATTGTTGCCAGTAGGAGGGTTATTGTGATCGTCGCTGGGTTGAGAATCTGTAGAGTGTGTCATTTGTTTTGACAGCTCGTTGATCAATTATCAAATTTTGATGAACTTCGTCACTGTGGATCTTTTTTTTAGAAAGGAAACTCGTCGTTCCCCACAGACGGTGCCAAACTGATACGTCCAAATCTCGTCCTCCTGGGAGTTTGACCTGCAAAACAAATGTTAGACTGCCAAAGACTACCTTTTTGATGGCCGATGGTTAACTCAGTGACTCTGTTTGAAGAAGGAAATAAATCTGGACAAAACTCAGTTAAAGTTACATACCTTTGTCAATTTTTTCCTTTAACTTTTATAATGGTCAAGGTTAATTCCCTGCGCGACTTAAGTATGTGAGGCGCAATGGAAGGAGATATTTCAAGTAACAGTCTCCTCTTTTATGGTGACGGTCCGTGGAGGCGTAACTCCCTCAACGACTCTTTTTGTGCAACGTTCCTCTTCTTTATGAAAAAACTTGTATCCGGTCTGGATTTGAGTTTTTGATTCGTGCAGGCCTGGATTTGGGCTTCGTTCACATTTTTTTTAATGGACTCTGTTTGGGCCTTTGTGATTGGTTTTAACATTTTTTGGGTTTTATGAGCTGGCCCAACAGATGGGACGCTAGGTCGTTGTGATGGATGTTCTCTGTCACGTGTATGGTTGTGATGACGGTCTATTTTGATGTATCATCAGTCTCTATACTGACTTACAAGCAACTAAATTCTATAGCAATCATTTACTTTTTTTTTCTTACCTTTTGATACGCTATACAAGCTGATGGTGTCAAATCATGTTTTCCTTGTCCTTGACCCGCACAAGAAACAAATGTGAGCCAATGACCACCATTGTGGCGGCCGATTGCACTACGATGCTTAAGTCAGACAAGGCTTGAGAAAGGTTCAATGTTGTAAATTAGTTTATGTAGCATACCTTTGTTCCTCAACTCTGTGTCGTATTTATCATGCGAGAGTCCTTGTTCGGTTATGCCTTTGGTGGCATAGTTTAGGGAAAAAGATCTGCTGAGAGATCATTTCCTTGTTGGGAGTCGTCCATGTAGGAGAGTTTCCATACACGACTTGTACTCCGATATCTGTTGGGATTCTTCCCTTGTGGAGTGTTGTCCATGCAAGAGAGTTTTCGTGCACGACTTATATTCTGGTTTATGCTTCCTAGTTAGAGTCAATGTAAAGCTAGCCTGCCTGTCGTAGGTCAAACTTCTAAATACTTGCCTTATTAGGTCTTATGGGTATTGGGCTTGACCATATGACATATGGGCTTAATAGGGCATCAATGATTGGGTCCAACCTCTTGGACCTTGCCTCAGTGGGCTTTGTGTTAGCGATTAACTGGGCCCGCTTTACTCTGCTGACATGATCATCATGACACGTGTACAGTGCGGATTACTGAACGGTTTGGTGTATCATCAACTACTCCCCCCGAGTTAGTGGGCTAGCTCGTCAGTCCACTAAGTCACGTCACGAAGGAGCAGGGCAGTCGCGATGATCGAGTCTGAATCATCTCCTCGAGCGACGCACATCATTAATTGGGTACATAACTGCTAAAAAGGTGGGGATCCTTTTTTCTGCAAGGTTTAGTTTCTTTACTTCTTCAATTTCTCAAAGACCCTGCTTTGTTGTTTTGCTTCAGCCTTTTTGGCTCTGCTCAACTTCCGCTTTCGCAAGCATAATTGAAAGTTAGTACTTTCTACCATGGCGAGCCAGAATCAGCTTCCCGATGAACTATTCAGTAAAGGCCGCGAGGTTTTCGAGGAGAGGTTGATCTTAAAGGTAAATTTGCGGGGCCTTCGCGAGAAGTATCAGATCCCCGATAATCTAAAGCTCTTCACATTAGGAGCTAGTCAGATGCCCTTGTCTCATCCAGAAGGATTTATTTGCTTGTACAGAGGTATACTTCAATCAGAAGTTTTCCAGTTATCAAGGAAATTTGGCGCTCCTTGGCGTACCTCGGCATTCCGTCCGCTCAACTTGTGCCAAACGTGTATAAAACTGTGATCGACATCTTAATTAGGGCGCAGAATGTTGATATTCAAGTGTCTCCAAGGGTGATCCAACTGCCCACCTCTCATCGTTTGAACAAACACGTTGTGTGCGTGTTGAATCGCCGGCTTGTTTGGGCAAGTTGCCTAAGGATTATAAGTCTTGACAGAAGTATTGTTTCATGGCTCATGTGGACTCGAAGTATTTTGAGCTTGATGGTCGTCTGATCGAACGGGAGTTCAAACAACTGAATCAGTATAATACCGTTCTCGATCTCGCTCATGTTGATTACACACTGAACTGTTATCCGTGCTTTTTGTAGGAAAATTTCCAACAACGCCCCTTTCTTCAGAGGACAAAACAACCATGGATAAATTTGGCGACATGCCCCTAAGGCGGGTGGAGGATGTCGTGCAGCCCGACAATATCAAGCGCAGTAGACTGTGGGCTTACTGGCATGAGGCTCTCACTCTCTTCAGATTTTCGAAATCAAAGCCGGATGGCGAACCGACTTCGAAGAAGAGGAAGCTTTCAAATGTCAAAATCTCTATCCCATCAAAGAGGGCGGAATTGGATGAGGCACTTTCTTCATCTATGCCTTCGAAAAAGCCTCACACCGCATCTAAGCCTACTTTCAGGTGGTCGGCCCCTTTGCAAGGGGCTCAAAGCTGTTTGGAAAGATCTTGCTATTGTATCCAAAAAGCAAGATGTTCAGGCGAGACCCCTATTTCCCTTCCTGACCTGGAGAAGGAATATTTGAAAATGGTGGGGGTAGATTGTCACGACACGATCCACAGAGTACTATATTGTCCGCTTTGGGCCCAAGGCCCGCACGGCTTTAAAATGCATAGTACTTTGTAGATCGAACCTCGTACATATATAGTACATCACTCTCCCGCACCTAGGCGATTTGGGACTATGATTTCTTCTTTGTAGCTTGCCAACCCTCTTGGGATCCATGGGCTTTTGGGCTTCTCCCTCACCCTCCCTTTCAGGTCCGCCCACACAAGGATATCACATAGATGATGTGATGAAATTGAGCACTGAGCAGGTGAAGATTTCAAACAACCTTTTGCTGCAGGCGAGAATGGTTGCTTCATCTGATGTAGGTCAGACTCGTCCTTTCTCTTTGAAGGATTTCAAATATGACGATTCCTTGGATCAAGAGTCCACTCAGGCTGGCAAAAAGTTGCTCGACTGTCGTCCCTTTGGCGAGAGGTCACGTCCGTGTCATCTGTAATGTTCTCCATCTCGCTCTCGACCTCAGCTCAAGGTGACTACCAGTCCGATAAATAATTCCATTTCTTCATTCCGTTCAACTGCTTCCGAATTGACTCGTGAGATGGAGCCGATCGTTGCGAGCAAAGGGAAAGAGGTGAAGGAGGCCCTTGATGCAGTGAAGACGACAAAGGGCTGCGATGTTGTAATTGTGGATCCAAAAGATTTTTATCCTGATGCGTAGATTAGTCTCTTTCTCCGGATGTGGTGAAGATGGGCAACCAGGTCTGGCATTAAAAGGTTAACATTTTTTATGCCTCCACGAGGCATGTTAGTAGATGGAATGACTAGCTGGCAAATCATTCTCCAAAATCAGAAGGGGACACACTGGGTTAGCGTATGGACAATGGGAAGAAACATCTCGTGCTGGGGATGTTATATCTGAACCAAGTTGTCATCGCTGGGATGAAAGTAGAGGTTGCTCGTGAGAGAGTATACACCAAGGAACGAGTTTTTGCACATCTGCAGAAGTTGTATTCAGATGCTCTTCGCGAGATTGAATCGTTGACGAAGCAGCTTGGAGGCAAGAGCCTGTTGATTTGAAGGCCCAATTGGAGGTGTTGTAGACAAAATTGGAGGCTCAGAGGGTTTGCTTGGAATCGCTTGAGTTTGATTTGTCCAATGTGACATCTGTGAAGGACAGGTTGTAGGCAGACCTGGATCAAGCTCAGCAGGACTTAAAACTTGCTCTGGAGGCCATGGCCAAGATGCAGTATGAGATTTAGGCTCTGATTGATGAGAAAGGCAACATGGAATTTGAATGGGATTTCCGACATCAGCAGCTGGAGGCCAACGTTGCTTTCAGCGTCAAGCTTGTGAAGAAGACAAACGAGCAACTCTTCTTGACGCAAAACGAGCTCAACCTGATAAAGGATAAGTTGAGTACTCAGCAATATGGAGCTGATGCATTGGCCAACAATCTGGAGCAGTTGGAACAAGAGCTTGCATAGTCAAAAATACGCGAGGAGAAGCTTCTCAAGGCCTAGGGCATGTTCCAGTTCAACATAGTTGTAAAAGGAAAGCTAGAACTATTTGAGCTAATGGAAGAGGAACATGATGATTGGGATATCTCTTACTACAGAAAAGTGACATTTGCAAAGTTTGGTGATGCTTCTGATCAATCACAAGAAGAGGGCGACCCAGATCAGGGTACCGGAGCAGTAGTGCGCATGGAGCCATCCCTTGTTTTTTTTCCCGCTAAGCCAAATTCCACTGTATTTGAATCTCCCCCTGATTAGGAGTAAACTTTGTATTGTTCGGATTATCAATGAAAGATGATATGTTAAGTAGCATTTTGTACTTGTATTTTTTTGGAATTTTCCCGTTGAATCTTTTCTGTGTCGCCTTGCCATGGTGTTGGCTTCTAGGCAAAAGATTTTGCTTAGTTAGGAAATTGTGTAATTGGTCTGTAAATGAGAATTCTGACCATTTCTCTTGTGATTGTTCAAGCAATTCTGGTCCGTACTTTTTTGAGATCCAAAAGTTGTCTTGGCCAAACCTTTTAAATTGCCTGAACTCCGCGCAAGGGGAATAATCTTGGAGGGTAATAAACCTTTCGAGCTCATAGATTAATCATATTTTTGAATCCTCAGGCCGTCGTAATCTGCCCTTGGCTCACTAGGCTGTAAATCAGACCAGAATTTGTCTTCGACGGTCTAACTAAACTTTGGCCAAGTGCGTGCATGTCTTCGGTCAGACAGTGATCCTGATAAATCGTCTGAGTCTTGCTTCATTAGCTTTGACTAGACTTCCACATTCTATACCAAGAGCTATCGTCATCAGTTGTAATTGACTAAACCCTGATTAGGTTCGGCGACCATTGTCTATGGTTGGACAATGACCCCTGGCAAGTCACCTTAATCAGGCATTGTGAGCTCTGACTAGACTCCCCCACTTTCCAAGCCATCTTCATCCACTCGTGGCAGACTAGAACTTAGAGCGGACCAGAAGTCATCGTCATCAGTCGTAACTGACTAAACTTTGGTCGGGTTCGATGATCATTGTCTATAGTTGGACAATGATCCCTGGCAAGTCATCTTGATCAGGCATTGTGAGCACTGATGGCAGACTAAGTCTTAGAATAGACCAGAAGTTATTGTCATTGGTTGTCACTGACTTAACTTTGGTCGGGTTCAGCGACCTTTGTCTATAGTCAACCAATGATCCCTAGGAAGTCATCTTGATTAGGCGCTGTGAGTGCTGACTGAACTCTCATTTTCTAAGCCACCTTCTTCTGTTCTTGGTGGACTATGACTTAGAGCGGACCAAAAGTTATCGTCATCAGTCATAATTGACTAAACTTTGGTCGGGTTCGGTGACCATTGTCTATAGTTGGACAATGATCTCTGGCAAGTCATCTTGATCAGGCATCGTGAGCGCTGACTAGACTCGCACTTTCTAAGCCATCTACATTCGCTCTTGGTGGACTATAACTTAGAGCAGACCAGAAGTTTTCGTCATCAGTCATAACTGACTAAACTTTGGTTTGGTTCTACCACTGTATGGCCTCGGGCGTATAAGTCTGACTTGGGTGTCTTGACTTACTTCTCCTAATAACACGACATGAGGGTCAGATCAACAAGTCTGATACTTGAGTCGGATCACCATATATTGACCAGATTGAATTTCAACCAGATTTGATGATCAACAGTGGAACTTTAATAAAGCATATACCTTAGATTTATTGATGATATCTCTGTAGGTGCTTTACATTCTGTGGTCGCTTAAGGCATTCGCCGCTTGTGTTTGAGTATGTATCGGGTCATTCTCAGTGGGCTTAGAGTAGTTTGGGCTTTGCCTGGCTGGGCGCTCACTTGGCCCATTAGCTCGTTTGAGTCCTGTTGACAAAATCATCGTGCCACGTGTACGGCGTAGATTGCGAGATGGTTTGGAATCAGTTACTCCCCTCAGTTAATGGGGCAGTGTGCAGTTCCATTAATTCAATGAATGTGGACTTGTGCAGTTGCAATTGGAACCGTCGAATCCCTATTTCCCGTACGACATTTAATGCTGACGTGACTGTTGACTGACCTAGTTTAGTGACCCGCTGCGCCTATATATAGGCTGGTTTTCACCATTTCAAGCGTCGCCATGAACGTTGTAGAGCAAGTTTCTCAAATGCATTTTTCCAGAAAATATTCCTTGGGCTCACCAAAGGATGAACGAAGATCTTCGTTGGTGGAGTCTTCGAATGTCTGACATTTGCAGCAATGAGTCTTAACAAGACCTGCCATTGGGTGACCCCATTTGGTTTGGGTGTGCATCCAGTGGTTCCATGGGATCTCATAATTTTTCTCACATTGCATTGAAGAAGTACAGGCTTCCCCTTAGGGGTCAAGTCTGTCTTCCATCTTCCGGTGCTCCCATGGCATCTCCCGCCATTCAGTTTGGGAGATAATACCCGCAGCCAACTTTGGATGGTTGTTCCTATGCCACAATCGAAAGGCAGATTGGTGGAGTCGAGCTCCGGTGGACATGGCCTGTGACCCTGGGGTGCTAACTCTGTTTTACCCCAGGCATCCCTTTTCTTACGGATCACCTTCGCAGCCCACCTTGGCTATTTTTGCTTTCATTTCTAAATTTTCATTTCAAGGCGGATTGGTAGAGCAAAGAATCAACGCATGTACCGATAATCAACTTTGGGTACGTTTGCTTTTTGCTTGAGTTTTGAATTCTCTTCTCAAGGCAGATTGGCGGAGCAAAGTATCTAATGCAGACCTGTAGCCTGTTTTGGGTACTTTTGCTTTCACTTCTAAATGCTCTTCTCAAGGCAGATTGGCATAGCAAAGTCTTGACGTGTGTTTCAGCGGATCCTTACTCGCACCAGGCTTAGATACTTGTAGTTTATAAACTCTTGTACTAGTCAGTCCAACAAGCTTTATAACAACTTTCTTAGAGATCAATAATGTATGTTTTTTATAATTCGTTTTTTATTCTTGAATGAATCTGTATCATATTGGCTTGTGCAAACAATTCTTTTAGACTGAAAAAAAAATCAAAACAATGAGATAGTTTGATTATGAGCGGGGACTATGCTAATCTGGTCTTGAAGGAGACGCGCGTGGTCCTAACTCAGACTGTGTAGTTCCCTTGACGAAATATCACTTTTTTGCCAATGATAGTAAAGTCACTGAAAAGTGAACTTTGTGCGGGTGGCCCATTCCTGCTTGTTGTCAGCTTTCGGAGTAGGCACCAGCTTGTCGAAATACTAGTACTTAGCTTCGTATTGGACTGGAGTGACAGACATATAATATTTTCAGTACTGGATTCTGACTCAATATTTAGTCGAGTCTTGGTTGTCGGGGCCTTGTCTCGGTCCGTATGAGCTGGGTTGTGTTTGGATGTGGCATTCACGCTCTTATCCATGTGAGGAAATGGAGGGTTGTTTTTCGGACAAACCTTATTTCGGCTCATGTAATCCACACAAACTCCCCATTCCATGCATTTCCTTTTCGCCAAGGTTGCACTAGCCAGCCAGTCTAGCTGGCAGACATTGGGTCTTCCCCTCGGACCGACTAAAGTCTCATCGTTCG
Organism: Berberis vulgaris; assembly: GCA_963556465.1. NCBI lineage: Eukaryota > Viridiplantae > Streptophyta > Magnoliopsida > Ranunculales > Berberidaceae > Berberis > Berberis vulgaris. Next base: position 12,921,245 of record OY747130.1, on the reverse strand, counting down.
TGTACGGTGATTTTGCTCCATTCTTTGGGATCGATCTCTGATATGTCTAACCGTTGGCCCGAGCTGTAGTTGCTAACAATCCAACTATTTCAGCGCTGCGTGGTGGCAGTCTTTTGCTGACGATTGGTCTCCTCGAATGGTTCCTTTCGTCTGGTTGACAATATACTTGATGCATTGTTGTAAAATAGAAACTATCGCTTTCATCTAATGGAGCCAAAGCCTTCCCAAGATGATGTTGTAGGTGGATGACGCATCGACCACCATGAAATCCTGGAATAGGACTTTCTGTAGTTGTGGCTCTTCCACCACTATCGTTACTGACTTTCTCGATAAGGAAACACTGTTATCCGCTAAGCCCGATCATGGGGTGACTGGCGAGGGTCAAGTTCTCCTCTTTGAGTTGCAAGCTGTAGAACGCATTGAGGAACATGAGGTTCAGAGAGTTCCCAGTGTCTACCAAGGACCTCTTCACTTCCCATTTTGCTATGAGGATTGAAATGATCCGGACGTCATGGTGGAGAAAGTGGATGCCTTGGAGGTCCTTGTCCGCGAATGTAAGCGATGGGATCAGGTTCTGAATACGTGCGTATTGCACTTGTTAGTCCTCATAGGTGGGCTGAGTCTGTATCTCGCGGAGCGTCCTTTTTGGGACATGTTGGATTGCTCACCTTCCAAGCTTACCCCATGAAGGATGTATATAATGCCAGGAGCTTTTTTCTCTATCTCCTATTTTCTTTACTCGGTCTTGTCTTTTTTCCGACCTTAGGAATTCTTTGAGCTTTCTCTTCTTGATCTAGTACTCCATCTCGCTTATGAGACTCTTGTTATCCTGAGTGTCATGGCCACTTCACTTCTACCCAGTTCTTAATGGTATTGAAGACATAAGACAGGCTGGAGATGAGGGGAGATAAGGATTTGGACCCGACGAAGTTGAGGCTTTATCTTGTCTCGTGCGGCCAGAGTCTGGCTTGTTGTCATTTCGCTTCCTTTTACTCTATCATCCTCTTCCTGTTTCTTTCCCTCCTTTTTGTCTTTGGGACAAGGGGATGTTTCTTGTCAGCTTTTCCTTTCTGTTTGGCGGCCAACATTTCCTCAAGAATGATTTATTTCTGAGCGCTCTTCAACAAATCCGCGATGTCCTCTCTTCATACCCGAGGTGTAGGCTGTGACTGAGGTGTCGTCACTACAGCCGTCGATGAGAGTTAACTCATCATTGAAAGGGGTGACATACTCCCTCAGTGTCTCGTTTGGTTTCTACTTGAGGTTGAGCAGGTAATTTGGCCCCTTCCTGATCCGTTGGCTAGCATTTGAAATGAGTCAATAAACATTGGCGGGAGACTGTGGAACAAGGTCAGCGCTGGTTTCTTCAGGCTAGTAGAAAATGTTCGGCACATTACATGGTGGTAATGGCGTAAGTGGTCGGACAAGTTTGTTGTCCCATCATAAAACTTCAGCTTTGGCAGGCTGAACTTCTTCGGTAATGGCTCGCTCATGATAAGATCTGTGAATGAGGGGACGGTGAGATTGTACAGCATGTCCGGATTGGAGGCCCCAAGCTGGAGGGGGTTCTGTGAAGTGGGCTTGTCGGCCTTAGACGCCAGGTCTTTGTAGGCTACTTTACTGCCCTTGGTCCACTGAGAGCTAACGGGGGCATAGTGACTCTCCTGAATGCGCTCTCTGGTATCTTCCGATGAGTGAGTATTTCTACCGCTTGCACGATTTGCTGGACTTGGGCTGTCACTCGATCCAACCTAGAGTCCATCGTAGCTGTTGCCAGTGCGGGGGCCCGAGGTTGTTCTCCCCATGGGGTTGGTACAGCCCGAGCTGGCGGCGCTGCCCAGGTTCGAGCGTTTGAAGGCTCGACGATTTCTCAAATATTACGAGATCTCGTGGTTACCATGTTTCTGGACTTTGATGAAGGGGTGTTATCACTATTTTCTTAGGAACTTTGTCGTTCCCCACAGACGACGCCAAACTAATGGTGTCAAATCCTGTTTTCCTTGACCTTGACTTGCATAAGGAACACACACGAGCCAAAGACGACCGTTGTGGCGGCCGATGGCACTCCGATGCTTAAGTCAGACAAGGCTTGAAAAAGGTGTAATGTTGTAAATTGGGTTATGTAGCGTACTTTTGTTCCTCAACTTGTGCCCTATTTATCATGCGAAAGTCCTTGTTCGGCTATGCCCTCGATGGCGTAGTTTAGATAAAGAGATCTGTTGAGAGATTCTTTCCTTGTTGGGAGTCGTCCAGGTAGAAAAGTTTCCATACACGATTTGTACTTCGATATCTGTTGGAGATTCTTCCCTTATGGAGTGTTGTCCATGCATGAGAGTTTTCGTGCACGATTTATACTCTTGTATTTGCTTCCTAGTCGGAGTCAACGTATTGCTGGCATGCCTGTTTTAAGTCAAACTCCTTGATACTTTCCTTATTAGGTCTTACAGGTATTGAGCTTGACCATACGACGCATGGGCTTAATAGGGCATCGCTGATTGGGTCCAACCCTTTGGACCTTGCCATAGTGCGTTTTGTGTTATCTGGGCTTTGCCAGATTGGGCACTCAACTGGTCACTCTACTGATGAGATCATCATGATACGTGTACGGTGCGGATTACTGGACGATTTGGTGTATCATCACAAGGTATAATCGTAATTTTCTAATAAAGTGATGTGATTTGATCCAGGATCACAAAGTTTGGGTTAAGACTCCATCAATAACCTAGTCAGCTGAAATTCAAGTTCAATGTAGTGGACGTTTCTTATTAAATTAGCGTTGATGTGTCCAAATCCGATCTCCTATAGATCTGACATGCAAAACAAGGTTAGATTGCTAAAGACCATTTTTTTGGTGGCTGAAGGCACTCCGATGCATAAATCAGTTAATCTGTTGGAGAAAACTAAATTTGGACAAAGTATAATTCAGTTGAATTTGGAAACCTTTTGTTGAATGTTCCCTTTACCTTATACAATGTATGTCATAATTTTCTGCGTCAGTTAAGCACGTAGGGCGTGATGATGGGAAACGTTCTTTGCAATGGTCTCCTCCTCCATTGAGGTACGTCCTTGGGGGAGCGATTCCCACCACGATTTTTCTCCTCTGTAACGTATATCTTCTCTGAGGTGAGAAATCCGTTGGGCCTGAATTCAGGCCTTTGATTACAATCTTTTATCAAGGATCCTTTTGGGCTTTAATGACCGGGCCTACTTTTTCAGGCTTTTTGGGTCGGGCCTATTATCCTTGTCAAGATTGAAATGCATGTTTTTCGTGATAGATGATTTTTGCCATGTGTACGGTCGTGATTAGAATCTTATTTGATGTATCATCAGCTACTCCCCTAGTTAGTGCTCATGCCTGTGTGGCACTAACTCTACAACGGTTGGCTTTTCGACTTCATCATTATTTTTCTACAGAGCATTAAATGTCGTTAACAGCTGTCGATACGATTTCTACTTTGTTGTCCCATTAGCATATTAATTTCAGTCCAATTTTTGGGATTTCGTGCAACCATATCTCGCACGTCTTTCCATTAATAGTCTTTTTGTTGCCAAACCCTATAAAAGGGTGGAAGAGATCTGTGCTTCATTCTTTATGCTATCTTCATTATCAGATTTTTCTCACTTCTTTATTCTCTATCGTGCACAATTCCTTTCTCATGGCTTCTAATAGATTTCTGAGTGAGGACGAACTTGTTGCCTGTTAGTCATTTTTCAAACCTAGGCAGGCGACTCAAGAGACTTTGGACTATGTTCGTCAGGCATTCTCTCTTTCGTCTGATTTGGAGATTGTTTTACCTAGGATCGATGAAAGTCTTGCTCGTACGAAGCCTGGTTACATTACACTCTATCCTTGCATGTTCAAGTCTGGTCTTCGATTTTCGGCTCCAGAGATCTTTTGGGCTTACTTGGACATTTTGGGCATTGTTCTTGCTCAGATGGGCCTTAACGACTGTAGGGTGATGGTTGCAACCATGGCGAGAACATTTTATCCAATATTCCCATGAATGAGAAGACTCTGCACTCTGTGGAAGGCTTTCGGTAAGCTATAGTCTTGTTTGTTTTCTCGGTTCGCTTGCTTGTATGGGGAAGCTTAAGGATGATTACTGGTCCTGGACGAAGCCTTGGGTTTATGCATCCATGGAGTATGGATATTCAAACTCCACAACTGGCCCATTTTGCAGACGTTCTGGAAACCCAATAAGTAGAGTAAACTGCATCTGACTGCAGTGGAACAGGGAGTTCGTGAGCGGTTTGTCTCGCTTCCTCATGCGCATGTGGAGGATTTTCTCGCCCTGGATACCATCAAGCATAATTGTTTGTACACTATGAACGAAGTAGGGCGTGCTGCGTTTCTTGAGCAAAGAAATTTTGAAGCCACTATTGCTCGTGATGGCCATGTCGTCATCTCTGATGAGGTGGAGGAACATATTCCTCCTATTAGCATTAGTGATGCTAGCATTTATGGGAAACTGAGCTCATTAAGAAAGTTACAAATCCTGATGCTCCTGTTGCTGTTGGTGGTGCTAGTTCAACCACCAGGAAGAACAAGGCGCCTAGGCCTTCCAACCCATCGAAGAAGCTGGTGATTAGTATTGGCTGCATTCCAAAATGAAAAATACTTGCTGGTTCTACTCAGGGGGCTGCTCGAGCTGCTGCTTGTTTGAGTTATGCTAGTAAAGGTGATGAAGACGATGCTTGCCTAGCTGCTCGGGAGCATGAATAGCTTAATCGAGCTATGGAGATAAGTAAGATGGAAGTCTCCTTTCTGTTGGACGAGTATGAGAAAACTCTCATCTCTACTCACGGCGTGCCCGATCTTGCCAAGTTTTCAAATGATGATCCTCGTGTCATCAATAATTGGATGATGCAACTTGCCTTGGAGCTGTCTTGTGATCCAAATATCACGAAGACCACAACTGATTTTGACTACAACCCTATGTTTAACGAGGTTGAAGTTGACAGTGGTCATAGTTCCAAGTCTTCTCTTCTTCCTTCTCCTATTCGTGCTTCTAATCTAGTGGAGTTGTCTGCTTCTTCTCCTGTTCGTCCCATGCCTGCACTGCTGTCCTGAAAAAGAACGGTAAGAGTGGTACTTTCGTCATCACCACCATTCCGATTGTCAGTTCGATTACCAGAGGCGGAGCTTCAATTCTTCCAGATCCCACTGTTCTTCATCCACAGGTAGGTTGGAAGGAGCCAGACCCTGGAGAAATCCGTAATAACTTAGAGAAGTTCAATTGGTTATATGAGATGGACATTGAAGATAGTGTGCATAATCTGTTCGTCTCATGGCATAAACATTTGGCTGAGAGGGTCCCAATGCCAATGCTTTGGCCTAGTAATCACCTCGACCAAGGTCTTAAACAGATCATAGAGGGGATGAATCACCACACTTATGTTGGGATGATGGGGTCGGATTATAAGGTTGCACGTGATCATGTGGCAGTCGTGGAAAGAAATATGGTGGGGCAGGCGTTGTTGCTTTCTCACGTTCTACGCCAATCTGATGAGCTGAAGGCGGAACATGCAATGTAGGATAAAACAGTTGATGTTGCTCGTTCTTCGTTGAAGGAAGCAAAGTTTGTCCCAGACAAGTTTGTTGTTGAACTTGAAACCTCAGAGAAGGAGATGAACATGAAGTGGGATCGGTTGGATGCTGTTGAGAAGGAGTTATCCGGTGAGAAGGCTGGGTGTGATGAAGCACTGTGTACTGCTTATGAGCATTTTGCTTGTCGTAAAAACTGCTGAGCTCATTATTGTTAAGGCGGAAGCTTCTGCGAGGCTTTCCACTGTTGAAGGAGAACTTGTCGAACATGAATGAGCTTTCGGTGGTTACCGATAGGTTGAGGGTTGTAGAAGCAGCGGACTGGAAGAGGGACGTTGATGGCAAGATTGACATCATTGACTTTATTGAATCGAAGGACGGTTGCGATATGTCAAAATATCGTGACTTGGTTGACCAAGTCTTTGAAGACGATGACGATGAGGAATATGTTCCGGATCCACCAATTGATCTGGCTGACGAAGGCCAACCTTCTTCACCTCCCTCTAAACCTGCTACTGTATTCGAGACTGATACTGTTGGAGAAGATAAAACACCACCACCATCTGCTGAAGAGAAGGGTCCGACCCCTTCCTAGGACAAGATTCCATCTCCTCCCGCTGTTTATACTGCTGAAGTTGATGCTAAACCTCCTCCGCCTATATCTGTTTTGATTACTTCGACTATCTCCTCTCCAACTATTGTATCTTCCTTCCCGGATGTAACCGAATAGAAAATCAATGAAAAAAAAAATATATTTTTGTTTATACTTGTATGCTTTTTGTTTATTTGTCTTTGTCTACATGTCTCTGTTTATATACTGTGTTTTTGGAAATTGTCATAGTCGTAGCCTGACATTTGATGTGTAGGCTAGCCTTGTGATCTAATCGTAGACAATACATATAGTCTCACTTCGTCATTCTTGTTTCATATATCTCTTCGTCTGACTTAGTAGTTTAGACTTGACTAAAATTTTGTTTTTGAACTTGCCTCTTAGTTGTTTGTAACTTTTGATTGAATTTGATTTATACGTCCTGACTTGTTAGATGTACTCCGTGGTTCGAGATGCTTATCAGATTAGAGGCTTTGCGACTAAGTCTTACTTGGACGTCCTGACTTGTTTAGGTACACTTCAGGTAATGACACAATTGAGAAAGTAGAGCAGTCACAAGGCCTAACCACCGAGGCAGCCACGACTGACTCCCCATAGATCAGATTCTGCTCCAAATGAATCATCTTACGCAAATGGTGGAAAGGCTTACCTAGGATCGAGAACAACCATCATAAAATGGCAAAAACCCGGGGAGGTCCCTAACCCAAGAAGATGCCAAGGAGCATGTCCATGAGAGCGACAACTTCCCTGGTGAGTACCAAAGAGTTGGCCAGAAAGGGAACCCGAGGAACAAAAAGGCAGCGGGAAGCATGCCTCAGAAGCTGACAGAACCATAGTCAAGAACCCACTTCAGTTGGGAGTAACCAATCTAGACGTTCTGTGTGATCTTACCATCCATTAATTATCTGAGGAGATCATGAGCGCGCTTTGCCAAAGAAGTCCGTCCCCCCAAAGCTCGAGTTCTACGACGGGACATCCAATCAATCGGATCACTTACACCATTACTATCATGTGATGACATTGAATGAGAGTTTCTGTGCAGAACTTTCCCTACCAGTTTGAAGAAGGCTATACTGACTTGGTCCACAGCCTACAACCAAGATCCTTAGGTTCATTTCAGGTCTTGGCAAAGGCGTTCATTTCCCAATTCGTAGGGAGACAACGAATCAAGAAGGGGTCCCACTATCTGCTCAGCCTCAAGCAGAAGCACGGTGATACCCTAAGAAAGTATGTCATTTACTTCAACGACGAGCTCACTCTGATCGACGGTTGTAGCGAGACACGTCTGGTACCATCTTCACTTCCTGCTTTTCGGGAGGTCAATTTTATATCTCCTCACTTTGGTGCCTTCGAAGGACATGGAGAACTTACTGAAAAGTGTGCAAAAGTACATCACTTTTGAAGATATGCTAGCAGCCAAGAAAGGAGGCGAGAATGAGCCCAAGCAATCCCTCAAGACTCGGGACAGGGAAAAAAAAAGAGGGGCAAGGAGGAGGACAAATCCAAAAGGAGGTGGAGCGACAGTGGGCCAGATCTGACAAGGTCACCAACTATGTCGGTACCCCAACTACACCCCACTCAATGCCAATCTGTCCAAGATCTTCTCCGCCATGAACAGATGGGAGGACATAAAATGCCCCTTGAAGCTCGAGAGCGACCAGTCAAGGTGTGATAAGAACAAAGTCAAAAAATGAAATTGAGTATTGGATACAAAAGGGAGGCTCCAAGTATTCGTAAGTTCTGACGACAAACAACCCTGAGGGAAGGAAAATGAGGAGCATGTACTAGAGGCAGAGGAAAAATTGTGGATGTTACTATGTCCTACACAGTGCATACGACGAGCTGGAACAGTCAAACCAGTCAAAGAAAATAGCGATCCGAGAACTGTGGACAGGTTTCCACTATGGAGACCACTCTATGCAACATGCCCAAACATCCGATCCCGGATCTAGCATTCACAGAGCAAGACCTGCAAGGGATCCACTCCCCACACAATGACGCCCCGGTCATCACGATCGTGATAGCAAAGTGGGGTTTAAAGAGGTCATTGGTAGATACAGGAAGCTTAGCCAACATCATGTTCTAGGAGGGGTTCCGCAAGATGCGGCTAGGGAAGAAGAGTTGGAGCTACACAGCAGGCCATAATCAGATTCGGTGGCGCACGAAGTTACCCAGTTGGAAGCATCAGGTTGCCCGTGGTAGTAGGGGTCGGACCTAATAAGGATTATAATGACGGAATTCATTGTCATAGACGCCCTATGCATACAACGTGATTCTGGTTAGGCCTTGGCTCTGCCAGATGGGAGCAGTGGTTTCTACTCGGTATCAATGCCTCAAGTACCTCGCTCACAATAAGGCAAAGACTATCAGTGAAATCAGTCAACCGCAAGAGAGTTCCACTACATGGCAATGAAACAATCGACAAATAATCATTTTGTCCTTGAAAAAAACCCTAAAGAAAGTCCAATGAGCCAAGAGCCCACTAATCAGAGAACCTGAGTAAGGAGAATATCATGTAGCATGTTAAGAAAAGAATTATCAATAAATGTACTCTATTTGAAAAACGATGTCATTTCACACTCAACTCTATATACAAGGGAAAACCTAGTCCGACCAAGGGGACCACGATGGAACATAGTGGCCGAGTCTAGTCCTATAGAGGATGTCGACAACTTGCCGCGTCTAAGTGACCTAGTCCGCCTAAGGAACCACGACACCACAAAATAGATCGAGCCTAGTCTCATGACGGCTCACTGTGCATGAATAACCGGGTCCAACCAAGGGGAACACGATGGCACACAGTGGCCGAGTCTAGCCCTATAAAAGATGTCGACAAGTAGGGTTGAACAAAAAATCGACCAAATTGATTAAATCGATCGATTCGGTTTAAGTTCGGTTATGTTTTAAAAAATTCAAAACTGAAGTGGTTGGTTTGGTTTTCGGTTTCTATGTGATTTTGACTGACAAAACCGAACCGATCGAATATATATAATAAATAATATATACTTTATATAAAAATAATACAATATGTTTAAAATAGTCGATCGTTTCTGTTTTAGTTCGATTTAGTTTGTTCGGTTCAGTTACGGTTTGCATAAATTAGAATTGGTATGGTTTCAATTCGGTTTTGTTAATGGTCGGTTCGGGTTGAAAATTTTTTAACCGACAAAAGTTGGCTCAGTTCACGATTTAGTAAAAAACCGAACCGTCGAATTGATTTTCAACCCTATCGACAACTCGTCGCGTCTAAGTAACCTAGTCCACCTAAGGAACCACAACACCGCAAAGAGGACAGAGCCCAGTCTCACAACGTCTAACTACGCATGATAACCCGGTCCGACCAAGGGGACCACGATGGCACACAGCGCCAAGTCTAGTCCTATAAAGGATATCGACAACTTGCCGCATCTAAGTGACCTAGTCCGCCTAAGGAACCATGGCACCGCAAAGTGGACCGAGCCCAATCTCGTGACAGCTCACCACGCATGAATAGCCTTGTCTGATCAAGGTGACCACATTGGCGCACAACTGTCGAATCTAGTCCTATTAAGGATGTCGACAACTCATCGCGTCTAAGTGGCATAGTTTGCTTAAAAAACCAAGGCACCGCAAAGCGGACCAAGCTCAATCTCGTGACGGCTCACCACACATAAGTGGCCCAATCCGGTTAACAAAAGTCTAGTTCGTTCGGACAAAGATGACTTCTCCATAACCTAACTCTTGTTCAAAATTAGGGTTCATCATAGAAGTTTAGTCCATTCGGGCAGAGACGACTTCTCCACAACTCATCTCCTCTTTAGGATTGAGCTCATACAGTACAAAAGTCTAGTCCATTCAGACGAAGATGACTTCTCCACAGCTTGACTCCTATTAGGGTTCATAATAAAAGTCTAGCTCATTCGGGCATAAATGACTTCCCTACAGCTCAACTACTCTTCAAATTGAGCCCATATACCACAAAAGTCTAGTCTGTTTGGATGAAGATGACTTCTCCATTACCTAACTCCTGCTCATGATTAGGGTTCATCATAAAAGTCTAGCCCATTCGGACAAAAACGACTTCCTTACAACACAACTTCTCTCCAGGATTGAGCCCTTATCTTACAAAAATCTAGTCCGTTTGGATGAAAATGATTTTTCCATAACATAACTCCTGCTCAGGATTAGGGTTCATCATAGAAGTCTAGCCCATTTGGAAGTTCTCTACAGCTCAACTCCTCTTCAGAATTGATCCCATATACCATAGAAGTCTAGTCCGTTCGGACGAAGATGGCTTCTCCATAACATGACTTCTGTTCAAGATTAGGGTTCATCATAGAAGTCTAGCCCATTCGGGCAGAGGCGACTCCTCTACATCTCAACTCTTGTTCAAGATTGAGCCCGTATACAGTGCAAATCCAGTCCGTTCAGACAAGATATGATTCTCAAACGCCCACAGGGTTGGAATTCATTATGGAAGTCTGGTCGTCCAGACCTAAACAACTTGTGCACAAGTTTAACTCCTCTTCGAGGTAAAACTTATGATACTATGAGACTTTGATTCGCTTGGGTAAAGACGACTATTCCACAACTTAAGCCTTATTAAAGATTAAGTTAACTTTATTATCAAGTGACGACCCATTCAAGCTAAGAAAGGACTCTAGACCAGACTAAAAACTACTATAAACGAGAAAGGGACATGACTCCTAAACCTAGTTTTAAAGTATTGGCACGTCAGTCTATTTAGCCTAGTCTAAGCAAAGATTAAAAATAGCAAGTACGACAGATAGTGCGCAAACACAAAACAAGTTAGCAAAAACTTTGTATTGATAAATTTTTCTTGTACAAAATACCGCTCAGGCGGCAGGATCAGAGGAGTCAGTGGCATGCTTAAACGTCAAAATTGGTTTTTGTTTGCGCAATATTAGAGTCAGATTCAGGGCCACCCTGTAGAGAAGAGGAAGCATCGTCCACCTCCTCAAATGAGCAAAGACCAACTGCTTTTAAGCAGAAAGTGCCAATCCTCAAGGAACTCTTTGTCCTTGGCCTCCCATGCGCTTTCAGGAAGGCTAGCTCCTCGATCCCCTTCGCTAGATCAGTCTCACAATCTGCCAGCCTGCGATCAACCTCAACTTGGCTTGAATGCTCTGAGTACAGTTCCTGATTGAACTGAAAAATCTACACTTGAGCACCTTCATGGAGTTCCCTCCTATGCACTGCCTCAGCACGTTCATCTTCCAAGGCGCTTTGAGTGTCAGCAACCAATTTCTGAGCAGATTACAGACGGTCAACAAACATTGTTTGCTCAACTATCTACCTATCCCGACTCTCCTAGACTTATTTCATCTATGTCATTAAAGTAGCTCGGGCAGCCAGGGCCTCGTCCAAACCTTCTTGGACCCTTTCCAACTGAGCCTCCAAGTCAGACATAGCTGTCAGCATCTTGCTCAGGCTCTCTTGAGCCTTGCCTAGTTGAACCCACAGATTGGACTCTTCCATAGCCCGCTGAAGAGGGTTGTCAAGCTCAGTCACCATCTCGTCACTTGCATGATAATGGACTATCGACTGGGAGTGCTCCACAAACTCTATTTCAAGGGTAGACAACGAAGCAGCCCTGATAGCCCCCAATTTGACATTCTTCGACTTGTGAGATGAAAAGAGCAAACCCTCCTTTTCTCCTATTGGAAGGACTAGGCAACCTCGCCACTCTTTTGTTTTACACTCCGCGTGCTCGAACATCGGTCCTAGAAATGGAGCTGAAAGGAATGGCCAGAGCCCGCCCGACTCTAACGATCTCACTGGAAAACAAACAACTCCACTTGAAGTTCACAAGCTTAAAAACATCTAAAATAGGCATCAACAGCAGAGCAAGAAAGTCAACCCTCACTTTCTCTTTATCAGGAGAAAAAAATGACAGAATCATGCCCTTATTTAAAAACAATTGACCAGTCAGAAAGTAACAAATGTTGTATTAAAAGCAAAATAGCTAAGGGAGTACAAGAAACTTACTAGGATTCCTGATGCTATGGATAATCAGTTGTCCACCATAAGTGAAGTACCCAGACTTCAATGAATCAATAAAACAACACTTCTGCCACTTCTTCGTATCATCTGGAAGCTTGTCCATACAAGAGTGTTTTATTAGCCAACAAACGTCATGTTTGTTCAACCTGATAGGAGCCGTGGAATGAATTAGCTTAGTTTGCAAATGAAGCCCAGTGTTATTCGCACTAACCAGCACGATGATCAAAATTCTCCACTCATTAGATGCAAGTTGTGTCAGGGTAATACCTCAATACGACAGGAATTTCCAAATGGCGTCAGGAACAGTGCCTCTCTGAACATGGCCTTGTATAGACAGACATAGTCCTCCCTTGGGGTTATCGGAGACTCACCCTCCGTAAGCAGCGACAACCTTAGGTCATCAGGAACTTGACCAAGCATATGGAGATCAGCCAGATCCCCTTTCAATATCGAGGATTCCTTGAAGAATTCAAGGCAAGCTACATGCCTCTCATGAGAAAACCTCGTAGACATGATTGAACGGAGGTTTGCACTAGACCTAACTGAAGAGTTCTTGACAAAATACAGAGCAAAAATAAGCTCTAGAATGTGAAAAGATCAAATTCTCACAAAGCAGACATGTATAAGTGTAGCGTGCGGGGGAAGTAATCACTTAACTGCCTCACAAGCATTAACTGCAGCGCAGAAGTTGAAAAGGCTCTGAAATGCCATCATGGTATCACACAACCCCCCACACATAGCTAGTTATTGAATCTATACGCAGCCCCACTAGCTAGGGGGAGTAACTGATGAGGCATCAAATAGTCATTTGATCACAGACGTACATGTGGCACAGGTCAACCCTAACACGAGGAGGCCTCAACGCGGTCCCAAGCAGGCCCGAGCATGGTACGGCCCAGCCTAGTCAATGTTCAACCCATAAGTCAGGTACCCAAACCCAGATTATGAAGGCCCAACATGGTGTGAACCTTAGAGCCAGGACAATAAGGCTCGAACATAGACGTTTGAGCTGTCACGACAATAGAGTCAATGAAGGAGTGAAATACTCACTATATAAGGTGAACAAAAGGGATGAGAAAGATAGAGACTTACAATCAAATTTACAATATACATCCATCCTTACTCAGTCACCTAACTTTAGCATCGGAATGCCTTTGGCCACCACAACGGTGGTCCTTGGCTCATTGTTGTTCATTTTGCAGGTCAAGATTTGACAGGGATGGATTTGGACGCATCACCTTCTTTCTATAGCTTATCCAAATTGATATCACCTCCAACTTGAAGACCGCCAAGAGAATACCATTCCTCGCACTAAGTTCAATATAAGAAAATTTTTGCAAGTTTAAGCATATTAACAAAATAAACCAGATAATTTAAAATTTAAATCTAATCATACAAGAAAAGTTAAAGAGAAAAGGGCGGTGAAGTATGGGAATACGTGATACTAACTGATGTAGTCGTTTTCTACTCCCTGCTTTGACCTTGACCTGTAAACCTGCTTATCTTCACAAGGAACGCACGTGAGCCATGGACCACCGTTGTGGTGACTGATGGCACTCCGATGCTAAAGTCAGACAGGGATCTGAGGAATGTGTAATGTTGTAAACAGGGAATTTGTAGCGTACCTTACCAATCTAATGTCTTATTTATAGTGCAAGAGTCATGATTCGACTAGGCCATCGATGGCATAGTTTAGGGAAGATGATCTTCATGGAGATCCTTCTCTAATTAGAAGTTGTGTTGTGGAGGGAAGTTTCCCTGTTAGCCGTGTGCTCCTAGATACACGAAAGATAGTTCCCATTTCGAGAGTGGTCTATAGGTAGAAGTCTCCTTAAGTGACATAAACTCTGGAATCAACTTCCTAGTTGGAAGCAAGGAGCAGATGTAATTGCCCGTCTGAAGCTGATCCTCGAGATGTTTTCCTTATCAGGGCTTACAGGTATTGAGGATAGCTATGAGACACGTGGGCCTAGAAGGCTGTAAGAATTCGAGTCCGTTTGGCAGACTGCATTGGGCGGGCTTAGAACCGCTTGGGCCGGATCAGTGTTGGGCTGACACTAGGGCCTATCTTTCCTCGAGATCATCATGACACGTGCACGACGCAGAGTTGGGACCATTTTGGTGTATCATCAGCTATTCCCCCCGAGTTAGTGGTCCATCACATTGGTTCGCTAAGTCATCTCTTGAAAAGATATGTCGCTCATGATGATTGAGTCTGAATCGTTGCTTGAGCCGAGTGCTTCATTAATTGAACGTGCGTCGGTTTGGTGGAGAAGATGCGGGAATCCCATCCCTATTTAGGTCATCCTTCGCACGCAGACTAACACTTCTATTTTCTTGCTTTTAAAGATCTTGTTCTGTCTATCTTCTGATTGAAAAGATTATTTCATCATCTTTATGGCTCAACAAAACCTTCTTGATGACGCAACTTTGGCCAAGGGCCTTGAGTTCTTCGAAGATAATCCCGACGCAACTAAGGACCTGCCATTATATACTTTGAAGGATGACCAGACGCCAATTTTGCCACCGGCGGGGTTCATCTGCTTGCAGTGCGGAATGCTCCAAATTTGAGTCCACTTTCCTGTTCTGGATGTGATTTGGGACTTCTTGGACTTCCTTGGAATTTCTTCGGCCCAGTTGGGGCCTAATGGACACATAATCGTTCTTCTCATTTTGGTTAGGGTGAAAGAAGCTGGCGTTCGCGTGACTCCGCGGGTGATCCAGTTGTTGACTTCTCATCGGTTGAACAATAACGTTGTATGTAAAATGACGTCGTCGACTTGCTTTGATAATTTGCCTGATGATTTCAAGTCCTAGCAGAAGTATTTCTTCTTGGCTCCTACGGATTCAAAGTATTTCCAGTTCAAGGGTCGTCTGCTCGGACGAGAGTTCAAACCACTTCGTAAGTATAAATTTCTCTTCTGATTCCATTGCGCTTGATTGTATGCTAACCGTTGCTCGTGCTTCCTCTTAGGATGATTTCCCACTACTCCTCTTACCCCAAATGAGCGAAACACTAAGGAGACATTCCGTGACTTGCCAACACAGAATGTGGTGGACGCCATATGTGTCACCAACTTTATTCGCAGTAGGTTGTGGGACAATTGGCATGTGGCTCTCACTTTTTACCAATCATCACGAGTTAAGTCTGAAGGTGGGGCCCCTTTAAGGAAAAGGAAAGTCATCAGAGCCAAGGCTCCTATCTTGTCTGACACGGAGGAGCCATCTGAGACGCTTGCCTCCTTTGTGAGCTCTACGAAGTCCCACGTTAGAACTGGGTGGTCTTCAAAATGATGCGCTCTAGTAAGTGAAGAGCGTGAGCCTGATCGGCCCGTCAGGGCGAAGGCCGATGTATCCAGCTGGGAGAAAGACCACCTGCGGTTAGCAAGGTTGAAGATAGATCGAATCTTAGTGACGTACAGGTGGAAACTCTGAGCGAGAAGTTGATGCTAGCTGCAATGGTGGCTTCTGCTGGTGCCGATCCACCCGAGATCGTTCCACAAGAAGGTTCCTATGAGGATCCGCCTAAGGTTTTGGAATTCAATCGTCCTGTTGGCGAGAAGTCTAATAGTGGCCATGGTGACACGGGCCAAGTTTATCATAATCTGCATTGTTCCTTGTCTCACTCCAGGCCGTATTTCAAGGTGTTGGAGGGTCCGTTGGACAACTCGCTTCCTCCTCTTCCTTCGGATCCAGCTAAACCGTCTCACATTAAAGGGTTAGCTGCTGGTGACCAAGGAAAGGTTGTCGAGGAAGGCCTGGGAGCATTGGTGACTAGAAAGGGTGGTACTGGCGTAATCTTTCATTCGAGAGAGTTTCATCCAGATGCACAGATAAGTCTGTTTGGTCCAGACTTAGTAAAGATGAGCACTCAGGTATGGCATTGGGAGGTGGATGTGGACTATGCTTCGAAGAAGCATATAAGCAGGCGTCATAGCTGGCTGATGGATCACGCTCCAAAACCCGAGGAGGATACACTAGAATGGCATATGGATAAGGGTTTAAAACACCTTATGCTGGGAATGTCTCAATTGAGCCAGTGGCCGTTGCTGGGACAAAAGTTGAGGCGGCCCGTGGGAGGGTATACACCTTGGAGCGTATCTTCTCGCACATGCAGATGTTGTATTCTGATGCACTTTATGAGATTGAGCTGATGAGGAAAGGAGGCTGGAACGGTCGACCGTTGCTGCTGAGGCTCAAAGGGTTCATCTGGATGCTCTTGAGTCTGATTTAGCGAAGGTGAGGTCTGCGACAGACAAATTTCAGCAGGATATGGATCTGGCTCGCTGTGATCTAAAGGTCGCACAAGAAGCTACAACCGAGATATTTTGAACTGTGGTCCCTCGTGGAGGAGAATGCTTTGAAGGAGGCTGATTGGGTTGTTCAAGAACAACAATTGGAGTATGATGTGGAGTTCAATGTTTGGGAGGCAAGGAAGGCCAAGGACCAGCTCGAATTGAAGACATATGAGCTTAGTGTTGTAAATAGTAGTTTGACTACGGAGCAATCTCAGGTTGATCCACTGATAGGGAAGTTGAAGCTATTGGAGCGTGAACTTGCTGACGCAAAGGCGCACGAGAAAGAACTTCTTCAGAATTAAGACAAGTGTGAATTCCACTGGGTTGTACATGGTAGATTGGAGCAGCTAGAGCTGATGAAGGAAGAGCATCCAGAATGGAACCTTGACCGCTATAAGAAGATGTTGTATGTAGACTTGTCAGTGGCTTTCACGTCATTAGACGAAGAGGGCGGTTCGGATCCTGATGCCCAGGCTGCGGCGTGTACGGATGCAACTCCTGCTCCCTCATTCGTTAAGCTTAGCTCTTTTGTTTTTGTACATTCTCCTAATAAGGAGTGAACTTTACACATTTGTACCATTTTTTTTCGATTGTTTAATGAAAACAAGTTTATATTGAATAAGCTCTATATCATTTTGTGATCGCTATCCCCATTGTGTGTTTTCCATTTCGCCTCATTGTTTTACTTTGGCATAGGCTGGTTGGATCAATTGGAAGTCAAGTAGTTTATCTGTTGTTGAGAGTTTGACTGTTTGAGTTGCGAGTGACTCGGAGTCACTATTGCATAGTCACGTCCAATAGTGGGCGTTCTGCGAATGGTTGAAGAGCGGGTTGCGCTGCCCAACTGTGGCCCATTTTCAAGGTAAGCCGCTGGGGGCTCGTTTTGTCTATCTGATTGTCGGTCACAGTTACTGGCATGAGTGAACTGTGGTAGTCGAGCACATGCATTGTAATTAGAGTATTTGTTTCGAGTCAAGTTTCTTAAGCTCAGGCTGATATTCCATGTAGCACTCATTCGCGCGGGGCGGGACGATTTATGGGTTGGCATGAGCGTCCCTTGCTGGTAATAGAATGTCAGCCCGTGTGAGCATGAAGAAATTGCTTGAGCTGTATTTGTCTTTAGGCCATTGTTTTGAAAGATAGCGGCAGTCGCGTGGCGAGCCGTCTAGGGATCCCACCTTCCGTACCATCTATGTCTGAGCATGGTGGACTACAGGTTCAGAGAATGAGGATTCGGCGATCATGGTCTATTGAAAATCGATGATCCCGTGGTGAGGCGTCGACATCAGTTCAAGATTGACTAATTCCACCTTTCAAACTATCTACACCCATACGTAGCGGGCTACAAGTTTAAGACAAGGGGGTTCGACGACCAGGCTGAGAGTAGTGGTCCCATGACGTGTTGTTTAAATTAGTTCGGTAGTGACTAGGCTCCCACCTTCCAAATCATCTACACCCGTGCACATCGAGCTACAAATTTGGGAGTTTTCGGCGACCATGGTTTGTAGAAGAGCAGTGGTCCCATGGCAAGCCGTCGAAATCAGTTCGAGACTGACTAGGCTCCCACCTTTTAAACCATCTATTCCCGCGCAATGGGGGATACAAGTTCAGGGTTGGTAATTTGGCGACCATGGTTTGTAGAAGAGCAGTGGTCCCGTGGCGAGCTGTCGGAATCAGTTCAAGACTGACTAGGCTCCCACCTTCTAAACCATTTACGCCCACGCAATGGGGGCTACAAGTTCAGGGATGGTAATTTGGAAACCATGGTCTGTAAAAGAGCACCGGTCCCGTGGCGAGCCGTCAAAATTAGTTCAGGACTAACTAGGCTCCCACCTTCTAAACCATCTACGCCCGCGCAATGGGGGCTACAAGTTCAGGGTTTGATCAGAAGTTGTCATTGTCAGTCGTCACCAGCTAGGCTTACCTGATCGGGTTCAACGACCGTGGTTCGCAAAGAGGACAGCGGTCCCTGGCAAGTCTTCGTCACTAGGCCTGACAACTATGATTAGACTCTCACTTCCTAAACCATCGGAATCCGTGCTAGGCAGACTAGGTGTCGGGGTGAACCGGAAGTCGTTGTCGTTAGCTAAGGCTGACTAAGCTTGCTCGACCAGTAGAGGCTCGGCCAACTGCGAGCGTACGAGGTCGTGTCTGCTAGCGGAGTGCGTTGCACGAATGAGTTATGAAGAGATAGGAATACCTTGGGTCATCTGGCGTTAAGCAAGTGTGATCCGTGCGTCAGGAATGACTAGGGTTTTTCATGCTCGTGTCAGGCACGTGGTAGAATATTGTTTGAATAGTGGGCCGAGCCCATGTGCCCGTAGAGTGAGAGCTAGGGTTCTTTGTAGGCAATATGCCGTGTACAACGTATATCACGTGGTAGCATGTGTATGGCGTGGATTGTGAGATGGTTGAGTATTGGTTACTCCCTCTCAATTAATGGGGTTAGATGCAACCCCGTTAATTGGATGAACGTGCACCTGCGTAGTATCCTTGGGAACTGTTGTCTCCTTTTTTCCCATATGGTATTCAATGTTGACAGTTAATGCTGAAACGCTCGTTTGGTGAGCCATTATGTCTATATAATGGTGTTCTTCCATTGTTGTAGGTACTATCTTTTGCAGGGCATACCTTCTGTAATGTTCTTACTTGAAGAGAATGCTTTGGGTTTTCCAAATGCTGAAAAGAGATCTCCATCATTGGAGTCTTCGAATGTTTAGACATTTGCTTCGATGTGACACGATGAGAGTCATTGTTGTGTGTGGTCACCTGCTTTGGGTGAGCACCTAGTTGTTTCGTTGAGATTCCATGATTTATTCTCATATTGCGGAGAAGAAGTACAAACTCACTCCCAAGAGATGAGTCTGTCCTTTATGCACTGGTGCCTTGCTGCTGTTCTAGAGCGCTTAACTTCAGAGATAACATCAGCACTCGACTTCGGAGTGGTAGCCTCCACCACTTCTCGATTAACCCCGTTGTCTCGCCTTGCACTAAAATTCAGGATATCAGGACGAAGAGGAGTTGGACATGGTCTACTAGATTGGGCCATTGAATCTTGGACGACCTTCTCATCTCTGCAGCGGGAAATTGCACTCGATCTGTATCAACCTGATACTTGTCCCAAGTTCACCCGATCGACCGAATCGAGCATGTGAGTTGGCTGTATCTAGTTGTGGCTTGTTGTGGGGCCCTCGGTTGCTGATTTTGTACCACCTCAGACCATATTTGAGGGTTGTGTCTGCAAAAGCTATGTTGTTGCTTGTAGATAGCGTACATCAGAGAGTTCGCATTGTCTACCTTGGGTACCTTTGCTCTTTCTGACGACAGACTGTTTAAGCGAGTATTTACTTTATGTCCCATCGGACTCAGATGCTCAAAGTATATAGTCTTTTGCATTTGCCTCAGGGCGCCCGTTGTTATATCTTTCTAGTAATCAATAGAGTGTGTTTGCGTAATTCTTTCTTTATTTCTTAAATGATTGCAAATCACGTAAGTTTCTGATAACTAAACTCTACATTGACTATAGAAAACAAAATAAACAACTGAAATAGACTAACTGTTGGCAGAAAGAAGTCGACCTGACCCTGAAGTGAATTAGCATGGCCCTTGTTGGATTGTTGATACTTTCAGAGAACTGTTGAGCTTCGCTGATATCACTGAGGCTACCGAAGAGTAAACATTGCGTGGGAGTTAATCTTCGCACTGACAGAATGTCGTGGGGTTGCACTCCTTCTTGCATTGACTTCTCCATTCTGCTGGGTTGAAGAGCAAATTGTTTTTGTTCCGCTTAATTGTTCCCCATTTATGAAATTAGCCACTACTATTGGGATCTCGTGCAAGTGGAGTTGTGCGTCCGTAGTCGCAAGATCTGACTCCGTTTCAGGTTGTGTTGTAGGTCCGGTTGGATCGGGGAACATTCTATTTGATTTAATGCGGCATAATGGCAACCTCGTTCCATAGGCTGGTCTCCACGTGTCGTTCCTTTAGATTGGTTAGCAGTTTACTTAACGCATTGGTTAAGGGTAAAAACTACGATCTCCATCTGGTGGAGCCATGGTCTTCCCAATATAAGGTTGTAGGTAGACGACACGTCTACTACCATGAAGTCCAAAAACAAGACCTTTATGATTTTTGGCTCTCATGCCACTACTGCTAACCTTATCTTCCCGATCGAAAAACAATTTTCTCCACTGAATCCGATCAGCAAGTAGTCTGAGGATGTCAGGTATAACTCCTTGAGGTCCATACCACGAAACACATTGTAGAACATGACATTGAGTTAACTCCCAGTGTTTACCAGAGCTCTTTTTGCTTCCCACCTTGCGATGGAGACCGAGATGACTAGGGCGTCATTGTGCGGCACTCGGACTCCTTCGAGGTCCTTGTCTGTAAAGGTTAAGGTGGGAATAGGGCTCTGCGCCTTCGAGTAGCAAACACGTTTGTCCTCATCCGCGGGCTGTGTCCGCATCTTCAGTAGAGTCTGCTTGCGGGACCTGTTCGACTGGCCTTCATCCAATCCGACCCATGAAAGACAGATTATGCCCGGAGTCTCCTTCTCTATTTCCTTAACTAACTCCCCCTGGTCCCTGGATCGTTTTGGTCGCTTCTCAAACTCAGAAATTCCTTTAGCTTGCCCCTGCGGATCCAGCACTCAATCTCATACCTTAGACTCTTGCAGTCGTTGGTATCATGACCACCATCCTTGTGGTACGAGCAGTATTTTTTGTTCTCACGCCTGGAGAGGTCTCCGCACTGTTTTGGGGGCCACTTCAGATCTTCCCAATTTTTCATGGAATTCAGGACGTCTGAAAAGCTAAAATTAAGGGGGGTCACGGCGTTGGATGCTTTTTCTGGCCTGGCCCGGCCATGGTCTGACATGTTGTCATTGCACTTTCGCTTGCCTATTTCTTCATCTTCACGCCTTTTTCCCTCATTCCTGTCTTTAGGAGCGGATGAATTTTTATTTCCTTCTTTTTCTCTCTTCACAGTTTTCAACTCCTCTAAGGTGATGTACCTCTAGGCGCTTTTGAGGAGCTCCATCATATCCAAAGGGGGTTCCAAGGTGAGACTCTCATAAAGCTTTACCTCCTTCAGGCCCACGATAAAAGTTGTCACAGCTGTGTTGTCGCTGCAACCATCGATGAGTGTCAGCTCATCGTTGAAGCACGTGACATACTTTCTGAGTGTCTCATTTGATCTTTGTTTGAGATAGAGTATCTAGTGTGGCCCCTTCCGGAGGCGTTGACTTCCTATAAAGCGCGCCAGGAACTCCTTTGCCAATGCCTTGAATGAGTCGATCAACTTTGACGGGAGGATGTGAAACCATGTTAGTGCCAACATTTTCAGGCTAGTGGGGAAGATTTTGCGCATGACCGACTCGGATCCTTCTTTGAGTGTCATTACATCCTAGGCGTTTGACGTGTCCCTTTGTTCTCCATTGTTAGTGATCGAGTGGTCACCATTTCTTCGTAGCCTGAGGAGAGATGATGCTAGTAAAAGGTTAGGAACTTTGTCGTCCCCACGGACGACGCCAAACTGATGTAGTCGTTTTCCGCTCCCTGCTTTGACCTTGACATGTAAACCTGCTTACATCCACAAGGAACGCACGTGAGCCACAGATCACCGTTGTTCTGGCCGATGGCACTCCGATGCTAAAGTTAGACAGGGATCTGAGGAAGGTGTAAGTGTAAACAGGGAATTTGTAGCGTACCTTAGCTTACCAATCTCATGTCTTATTTATATAGTACATGAGTTCTGGTTCGACCAGGCCATCAATGGTGTAGTTTAAGGAAGATAATCTTTGTGAAAATCCTTATCTAATTAAGAGTCGTTCTGTGGAGGGAAGTTTCCCTGTTAGTCGTGTGCTCCTAGATACGCGGAAGATAGTTCCCACTCCGATAGTGGTCTATATGTAGAAGTCTCCTAAGTGACATATACTCTGGAATCAGCTTCCTAGTTGGAAGTAGGGAGCCGCTATAATTGCCCGTCTGAAGCTGATCCTTGACATACTTTCCTTAACACGGCTTACGGGTATTGAGGGATGGCTGTGAGACACGTGGGCCTAGCAAGCTGTAAGAATTCAGATCCGTTTGGCGGACTGCATTGGACGGGCTTAGAACCGCTTGGGCTGGATCAGTGTTGGGCTGACGCTAGGGCCTATATTTCCTCGAGATCATCATGACACGTGTACGACATAGAGTTGGGACCGTTTTGGTGTATCATTTCTAACCAAAAGTTAGTATGGAACCATAGAATGAAACATCGCAATATTAAAATTTCCTTGTTATTGAATTGATTTGAACTGGGCAAGCAACATATTCAAGCAAACATGAATAAGTTACTTTCCAGCTTAGATGAATTAAGTTTACTTGATACCGGCATAATAAAGTTAACACTTTCCAAAACTCACAAGTACTTACCAACTTAAACATTTTGGAGATGTTCGAGATCACTATGTAATGCCACTCTTGAACCATTATTGTGTAAAAATAGGGATGGCAGTGGGGCAATTTTTCGCGGAAATCCGCTCCGCCCAGCACCGTTTGGGGCGGATTGGTTTTTTCTTAACGAATTTTGGGGCGGTTTTGGGGGTCAAAAGTGTATCTGTCACTGTTTTGGGGCTGATAGAGATTTGGCCATATCCGCCCCACGGATATCCGTTTATCTACATGTTATTACTAAAATGACTCCGTCCCTTATACAAAATGGCTTTGAAAAAAAAAACCCTAGCCCAATCTCAATCACCTCTCCCTCACGGCCAGACACCATCCACTACCACAGTTTTTCATCGCTGAATCTTCTTCTTCTTCTTCGCTGATTTCTTCTTCTTTTTCTACGCTGAATCTTGTTCTTTTTATTTATTGATTCTTCTAGCGAAGATGTAAATTTTCATGAAAACCCTAATGGGGAAGACGATCACCCTGGAGGTCGAATCGTCTGACACGATTGATAACGTGAAGGCGAAGATCCAGAATAAGGAAGGCATCCCACCGGACCAGCAGATGCTGATCTTTGTAGGGAAGCAACTCGAGGACGGAAGAACCCTTGCCGACTACAACATCCAGAAGGAATCGACCTTTCGTTGTATCTACTTTGCTTCACTGATTCTTCTTCTTCTTCTTCACTGATTCTTTTTCTTGCTCGATGTATCTTCTTATCTTTTCTATTTCCACATCTTTCTCCCATTCGCTCTCTTTAATTTCAGAGAAAACTTAAAGGTTTCGATCTTGAAAGTCATAAAGGTTCATTTTTGTTGTCCACTCCAGCGAGGAAGCGGTTGATGAGGGATTTCAATAGGTTGCAGCAAGACCCACTCCACAATATCATGCTGTGATTTTTGGGAAGTTTTTCGATTTTGATGCTTTTGGGTTTTTATGAAATTAGGGAATTAGGATTTTTATCTACTTTGTTTGGTTTTTGATTTCCAGGTCTGATGATACCCTTTAGGATGGATTTGCAGGCATGATGATACTCCAGTTTCTCCAATGGCGCCTCCTTCAAAACTTGTTGCAAAAAAGGCCGATCCAAAGGCCCAGGCCTTGAAGGCTGCCAAGGGAGTCGAGTCAGGTACATCCACCCTGAAGAAGAAACACGAGAATATCAGGAACTTTGATCAGGCATGATGGTACCAAGATTTTGATGCATTGGATGTCCCAAACAAGATTGGGATCATATGAATCAGATGATTTTATTTGTAAGATTTTTTATTTTATTTGTAAGATCTTTTGTGGGCAGACTGTTTGTTTGATGTTTGAGAGACTGGAACATGTTTTGGAGAGTTCTAGCATTTTAGATTATGGCATGTTTATAAAATTTGAATTGATGATTATTTTTAGTAAAATAATAATAAAAATAAGCCGATATTGGGGCGGGACGGATATCCTCCAATCCGACGAGGGCGAGGATGGTTTTTAAAAAATTATATAAACGGATATTCGAGGCAGATTCGGGGATTCGTTATCCCCGGGGGGGATGAATTTGCCCAAATTCGCCTTGTTGCCATCCCTATGTAAAAACCACGGTTTTACTACTAAGGTTTCATCAACCAAAACTATGTAAATCCTGAGAAATCAACGACAACAAGGCTCACAAAGATGTTTAAGGTTAGCGGGAGTCAATACTTTCTTACACTTTAATTTAAACGTATCTAAATTGCGGGAGCAATCGGACAAGTAGATAATAGAAAATAATAGTAAATATATAGTTGACTAAAACATCATTCAACATAAATTTTAATCTTTCTGAAAAAATAACTCAACATGGTATGTGATCAGTCAAATCACCAGGATAAGCGGTCAAAGCTTCCAATGCTACAGTTCTGCTCAAGGCATCTGCACTGAGCATAATCACATGACCACGTGTAAGTCCATCCATTTTGTACAAATTTGCAAACTCTGAAGCTGGCTTATCTGACTCAAAATTTGTTACACACTACACCAAAATGCCTTTTTAGCTACACGTAGATGGCCACGGTTCTAAGCCGTTGCTTTATTTGCCACGGCCAATAACCGTGGATATCGTGGTCAACGGCCAAAAACCGTGGGTATAAGCGTGTTTTGAACTGCCAACGGCTTAAAACCGTGGCTATAATCACTACCCCATGGCCACGGTTTAAAACCGTGGCTATAGTGGCCAACGGGCTAAAACCGTTGGTATAAGCGTGTTTTGAACTGCCAACGGCTTAAAACCGTGGCTAAGCACGAGTGTTGTTTTGCACGTGCGTGGAGAGAGGAGTTTCGCGCTTTAAATTTGGCGAAAAAAATTGGGGAAAAAGAGCAAGCTCAAGAGCTCTCCTCACTCGAATCCTCTTCACCTCCTCTCCAATTCTTCTCCGCCTTCTCCAAAGCCCTAATTCCTCTATTTGATTTCCAGCGACGAACTTCCTTCGCAGAGCGGATCGTTAGCTTTGTTGCTACATTCGCTGCTTCTTTGATAACTTCATGCGCTTCCTTCTCGTCGCTTCGCCTTCCGGCAGCAAGACTTGCAGGTTTCGAGAAGGAAGAAGAGGAGATGCAGCAAGAATTGACAGTGAAGATATATAGCTAGGGTTTTGGACGAAAGCCGAGTCTCCAACGCCATACACAATCGCAAGCTCAAGGAGCTCTCCTCACTCGAATCCTCTTCACCTCCTCTCCAATTCTTCTCTCGCATCCTCCGCACCTGCAGCTTATCTATTCAGGTTCCTTCATTCATTCAACTTCTCTACTCTTCTGTTTCTTGGTACAAGTTGTGGTTAGATCTCTGTAGAACTCGTTTGATTGATTTGTGTTTGTTTGCAGATGGAGATGGACGCATTACGGGGAGCGATGCGACCAAGTTCTTCGCTCTTTCCAACCTCTCCCGTTCTGAACTCAAGCAGGTTTGTTCGTTTAGGGCTTTTGATCTCGAGTTGTCGTTTTAGGGTTTGTTTATCAGTTTCTGATTAGTTTAGCTGTAAATTTGAAGTCTGTGTATTTAAATACTAATGATTTAAGTATTTGTTATCGAATTGAAACAATCTGAAATGATGATTCAATATGCTTGATAGATAGAGTTGCATTATTTCTTTGTTAAAGTTTGATGGACCTTTTCGTTTGCTGCAAGAGCAGAAATGTGTCATTTTCTGTTCATTTGAGACCTATCGATGTTTACCCCTCATCTAGCTACATAGGAGCTTCTTATGCTCGATTTGTTGTTAGGTTTCAGCTTAGTGATGGTGGAGGTTTCTCTTTTATTATATTGTCTTCATTGACTGTTACTGAAGTAGTCAGATGGAAAACCCTATCGTTGATGATGGAAAAATGTTGCTTTTGCTACAATTATAGAATCTAAGTGATGGTAGTCATGAATGGGTTCTCTTCTCTTGTACTGTATTATGATATTTTTATTGGTAAATACTTGAAGAGTTTGAGATAGAAGCACAGCAGTTTCCAGTCATTGTTTCATAAAATTGCATGAAACATAAGGTTTAAGGGACCCTTTGGGGTTTGTTGCTTGTGTGACTGACTTTCGGATTTTTCAATTATCAGTTGTAATAATTAAAAGCTATTCTTTTTCGGCGTGACACAACTGTGATGAACTCCTGGAAAGCTAGGATTGTGAATAAGCTGCATCCATTTATGATTTTATTTTGCCTTTTTGTTATTTTTTGGTCTTCTACAGTTTCTATGTGTGGGATAACATATCTATTCTCCAGTTAATGGTTATGTTTTCGTAGCATCAAAAGACAGAAGTTGGGGCGTATTATATTTAGGCCAACTTCCAAAGTGTTGTGTTTACTTAGGATTGATTGTTGATTTTCTTCAATGATGTAAAAGTTCACCTATGACAAATATTTGTCCTTTTCCACTATTTACAGCATCTATAATCACTACCTTTCATATTTTTGTTGTTGTTTACTAACCTTTCATGTTTTTGCTGGTACTTAAATAACTCGTGGGATATATGTTTGCAGGATTTCCATGCAAGTGGCCTGCAAAGTAGGAAGCTCTCTGTGGAGGATATCCCCAGCGCACCTCCATTATCTGGTTCTTTTCCAGAAGCTAACCAAGACAATCATGGTACACCACTGGATGGAGAGTCAGTTCGGTCCCCAATTACGAATGGACCAATTGCATCTGCGAGCATAAATAGTGCAGCTACTGCAAAGACTGATACTGAAAACAAAACTCCGGATCCCTCTGTTAGGTTCGTATGTTCTAGTGTTTTTTTTTTTTTTTTTTTTTTGAGAAGAAGCCTTGAGTGAACTTGTTGGCAATAGATTGAACTTTTATTATGCTCTATAGGAACTTTTATTATCATCGGATGATATGCTTGAACTGAAGTTGTTGTAATTGGATCAGCATTTGCATGCTATTTTGAATTAGTAATAGTTATTTGTAGGCAATTGATGTGATTTATATTATAGTATATTCTACTGGAACATTAGGGATAAAGAGGTTAAGATTTAGATTGGTAATGTCGCACCCACTACTTCCATTTTGATAATTCCTTGCTTTTTTGACAATTCTAAAAGATTTTGTTCGTCTAGATATTCTCTATTTCATTTAAAAATGGTCCATGATGTGCAGTAAACATTATACAATCATGATGTGCATATAAAATGTAAAAAAATTGTTTAAAATCAACACAATCATATAATAAAATGTAAAATGTGCAGTAAACATTATATGACTATCAGTTTTCTGTATTATCTTTCATCCTCCATTTTCATCAATCTGCAGTTGTTAGCTAATTAGATCACAATCTGATCCCCTTTCAATTACTTTTAGGTGGTCCTGAATCTTCTGATGTAAACTTGGTAGGTTTGTCTAACAGGTGATAAGAAATGGCGGATGGTGAAGATATCCAGCCTCTTGTTTGTGACAATGGAACTGGAATGGTCAAGGTATGAATTCGGAATATATCATTTTTCCCCCATGTCCCTCCTTTAATTTTTTACTTAACCTTCCAGACAGAGTTTACTTTATATTTGGTTTGTTTTGCTTTCAATATTTCTTTTCTGTTCTAATCATACTTGTTTTTCGCAATTATGGAAATGTGACTTTTAGGCTGGTTTTGCCGGCGATGATGCTCCCAGGGTTGTGTTCCCTAGTATTGTTGGCCGACCACGACACACGGGTGTTATGGTTGGCATGGGACAGAAAGATGCTTATGTTGGGGATGAGGCTCAGTCAAAGCGTGGTATTTTAACTCTGAAATACCCAATTGAACATGGTATTGTGAGCAATTGGGATGATATGGAAAAGATCTGGCATCACACGTTCTACAATGAGCTACGTGTAGCTCCAGAAGAGCATCCTGTCCTCCTCACTGAAGCACCTTTGAACCCCAAGGCCAATCGTTAAAAGATGACCCAAATCATGTTCGAGACCTTCAACACTCCTGCCATGTATGTCGCTATCCAGGCCGTTCTTTCTCTTTATGCTAGCGGTCGTACTACTGGTAAGCAACTCATTCATATTTAGGTTCTTTTTTTGTTCATAATTCACTTGCATCCATAAGTGGCTAGGGGAGAGTTGGTTGTAGTAATTTTGGGGTCAAGTGTGCCAACTTATCTATTTTTAGTTATTGTGTTGTTTGGGAAGGCATGTAGGTTTTAAAACTACGACACTTACGTTAGTTGGCATATGGATCACTTGTAGTGCTCAAACCTGTAAACCCTATCATGAGTAACAATCTGACTAACTGAAACATAGTTTTGATTCAATTTTACGGTATTTTAGAAACAAATTTTTTAAGTATCAGTGAATCATTGTCTTTAATATTCATTAGAGTGTGATAGGTGCACATGTTTCAAAGCCACTCTAGATGCTTTTTATCTCCTTTTAAGTGTTAATGATGCATTTAACACTTGTGTGTTATGTGCTTGTGCAGGTATTGTCCTTGACTCTGGGGATGGTGTCAGCCACACAGTCCCCATCTATGAAGGATATGCTCTTCCACATGCAATCCTGCGTCTTGACTTGGCAGTTCATTTTTAGTAAGGCGGCTCAGATTGCGGGTATTCACCCAAAGAACTTCCGTGCTGTTCAAACTAGCAAGGATGATGCATTTGGAATGACAGCCAAAGAACTAAGGGAAGTTGTGGAAGCTGATATAGCATCAGGGTTGATCCCATTGTTCTTATGTGCCACAGTTGGGACAACTTCTTCGACAGTTGTGGACCCAATTGGGCCATTATGTGAGGTGGCTAAAGAACACGACATATGGGTTCATATTGATGCTGCTTATGCAGGAAGTGCTTGTATTTGCCCTGAATTCAGGCACTTCATTGATGGTGTAGAGAACGCCGACTCTTTCAGTCTCAATGCACACAAATGGTTCTTCACCACTTTGGATTGATGTTGTCTTTGGGTTAAAGAGCCAAGTGCACTAGTCACTGCCCTTTCCACCAATCCAGAGTACTTGCAGAACAAGGCAACTGAGTCCAAGCAAGTCGTAGATTACAAGGACTGGCAAATCGCGCTCAGCCGTCGGTTCCGATCCTTGAAACTATGGATGGTTCTTCGTACCTATGGCGTTGCTAACCTTAGAAACTTTTTGAGGAGCCATGTTAAGATGGCTAAGAATTTTGAAGGACTTGTTTCCATGGACAAGAGGTTTGAAATTGTTGTTCCTAGGGCTTTTGCAATGGTTTGTTTTCGTCTTCTTCCACCAAATTTTACGGAACTCATTGAGGTTGATGAAGAAAATCATGATCTTAACAAGGTGGTAGCTAAGGGCAGTCCTAATCATGGAACTGAATATGCAAACAAGCTCAATCTGAAATTGCTAGAGTCCATCAATGCATCAGGAAGCATTTACATGACACACGCTGTAGTTGGAGGCATATACACTACAACACAAATGCTCATTTATAGCATTTCTCAATAGCGTTTTTTATGAATACGCTATAAAAAGTCAGTTTTGAAAGACTTTGAAAATAAAAAAATGCTATAGTAAAATGGCGGGCGTTTTGGCGCTCCCAAATTGTTTTGCATTTCGCCTCTCATCTCCTTCTTGCTCGCCTCTCTCTGCTCGACCTCTTGCTTGCTTCTCATCTCCTTCTTTCTTGCTTGCCCTCTTTATGCTTGCCCTTTCTTCTTCTCTCGACCGCATTCTCTTCATGTCGCCAGCCACAATTCCATCTCGCAGCCACCACTAGATCCATCACACCACCTCAGATCTCTGTGCATTTAATATTGGCTTCGCTTCTGCTTCTGCTTATGCTGCCTCTGCATCTGCATCTTTTGCTTCAAAAGGCAGACTCCAATTCAGCCGCTTTAGCAACCCATCTTCCCCATTTCATCACAAAGTCATACTAAAACCCAAGACCCAACATAAAGAATTGGAAAGAGTCCCAAGTCCTTCATTTCCCTTCTCTCCCCTGCTTTATCAGAGAAATCCACAAACCCCATTTCTTCTTCAACAAAGGACTTAATGCCTAAAATTGATAAGAGTGGAAGGTTTTGCAGCCCCCAGAGCTGCTAGAGAACTTGCAATGTAAGTTAAAGAGAACCCCTTTCTTTCTTTATGTTTTTTTCCCTTTATTAGAATTCTGAGTTATAACTCCACTATGGTTTTTTTTGTTGAATACAGAAGCAGAAGTTCTCTTAGCTCCTCCGAATTTGGTATACAGCAAACTCATATTGCGGTATCTCCCAATCGCTCTTAATATCTCAAGTTTTGCTATATGATTACACCTAAATTGATAAGGGTCTTTCAGAGTTCGAATACCTACTATTTTTTTCTTCTATCAGTTTGACAAAGAAAATGTTGGTTGTTGTTGTGGATGCTTGGGATGACCATGTTACTGTCATCGACAAAATATCTCCACCAAATTGGAAGGTATGTGTTCAGAGACTATTTGATGAAAATAATTGTTATTTATCTGTTCTTGTAAATATTTTTG
Organism: Berberis vulgaris; assembly: GCA_963556465.1. Classification (NCBI taxonomy): domain Eukaryota; kingdom Viridiplantae; phylum Streptophyta; class Magnoliopsida; order Ranunculales; family Berberidaceae; genus Berberis; species Berberis vulgaris. The sequence continues at coordinate 12,890,418 of OY747130.1, read as the reverse complement.
ATCAAGAAGTATGGTACCCTTTTTTTGAACACTGAAAGTGAAAGCAAAAACGTTTACTTTTGAAAGTTTATTTGTTTTGGGAAGTCTTATGAAATTGGTTGCCACTAGGGTTTAATTAGAAGGTGTATGGATGTGGAGACAGTGTGCCCGTGTGAGCATGGTCTAGAGTCTTTAAGACTACCTATTTCTGTGTGCTTTCTGAAGAGAGGTATTACAGCTGATTGATGTAGAAAGGTAGTTTGACCTGATAAACAGTAAAACTATTAATGAGGAAATTGTCTGTTTTGTGATATTGGAGAGGTTTTATGTGTAGCAACTGAAGTTCATTTGATTCTTGATGGAAATTTTTCAGAAATTTGTTTAAAGAAGTAGTGGGTTCACCACCTTGATAAAGGTTGGTGTTGGATTTATTGGAGTCTTTCAAAGCTGTGGGATTTAGAGCTAGTGGATTTGTGAACTTGTTTATCTCGTAGTGAACTATCTTTAATTTGGAATCACAGGTCCAGGGTTCGATCCTTTCCAGCGGCATATGGGGTGGGAGGGGTTAAGGGATAAAAAAAAAAAGTTATGTCAATAATTAAATGTCTGTGCTTGAGATTTCTGTTGTATAATTTCCATGAGTAACCAGTAACTATTTCACCATTAACTATTAAGATGTAGAAGTAATCAATATCGTTCTATTTTTATATTATCATGTTTTGGTTGATATATGACAAGAGTTTCTTTTCAGGAATTTGAGCTGGAAGAGGTTCATTCTCAGCTTCAGGTAATTTTTTCAACAATATGATGAAATCTCTTACATTGCCTATTAAGGTTGTGTTTGGTTCAAAAGAATGATTTCCAAAAGTGAGAAAGAGGAAGAAAGAATGGAGAACACAAATTTGATGGTGATCTCTCTCTCTTCTCTCTCATTCAAATGTTTGAAAAAGTATGGGCCGAAGTGTGGGAGTGTCTGGCCTAACAATTTCTGCATATTCATTTTGAGGAAGGGCTCGTAAGCTGCTCTAGACTGATAAGAGCTATTTTGTTGCATATCGCATGTTGATGATTATATTTTTTTTTTATAATTCCTGATGAGAAATATGTTTGCATGGTTGTGAATTTCTACAAACATAGAGGATATAGACCATTGTATGGATGAGCTGAAGATCCATACAATTGTCTATATCCTCTATGATACAGTATTACCTGTTCTGTCATGTTCATTTCTCACAATTAATGATTTGGAAATTGGAACCAAACATAAAGGATATAGAATAGACCATTGTATGGATGAGATGAAGATTGAGTCCAAGGAACTATCTTTCATATAAGTATATTCACTAACATTTTACTTGATACTATAGAGCAGATATTCTATTCTTTTATGTCAAATTCTCAACTCTGAACCAAAATATTGGATATTGGTCATATGATATAGCTGGTTTTATTTATTTTTTTAGCAAAACAAGCAGGGCTATATTGAACAACAAAAAGCCTTTTGTTGCATAAAGAAAGTACAAAGTAACCTGATCGGCGTCCAACCAACAATAAATTATGCCATGAAACATACAGTCTTCGAAAGAAAAATCTCTAGGAACTCCCCATGTATTACCCCCACAACCAAAACATAACTGTAATATGGGTGAATCTTGAGATTTCTTGAAGTTCAAGTCTGAGGGAAATAGCTTTAAATTATTGATCTATATCACATACTTAGGTGGAACAGTGGCTCAGATTATTTTGGTGCATGCATTAGCTTCACATGGAATAGGATAAAATGATCTCTGTTTCTAGCCATCAAACAATAATATCAAACTTTAAGAATGTTACTGTTTTTAGCCAATCTTCTTCACAGAAAATAGTCCCAAACTTTACTCCATGTTCCCCCAGGAGCCCCCAGGAAAGTTTGTAAAATGTCAAAATAACCTGCCCTATTATTGTAATTGTCAAGAATGTTCATAATACATGAACATGGAATTTCTATTTTTATTTTTAATTCTGCATTGACAAAACTGAACAAAATTTTCCACTTAACCTATCAAGTGTTCTTTCGTTATTAGTTATTACTGGTTTAGACTTTTTCACTTTTCATATCATTGCATTGCTGGCCCGCTCAACAAAATTAGATGATACGCTTGTAAATCAATGAGGCAATGAGTGCTCGACTCTGATTATCTTCGACTGTTGAAACTTAGACAGATATGTTTGCATGTATATCATGTTAGGAAGACCCATGCTATGCATGGGTACTGTCAGCACCTTGTTACCTATGTTTCATGGATCTTCAAATTAGGTTGTAAATGTACCTTTGTAGTGTTGCCCGAGTCCGTGAATTTAATCTGTGTGATGTTTGCGATGAACTTATCTGTGCTATCTCCAGAGAGAGCCCCCCGTGTTTGTAATCTAGTTTGCTTGCAATATGCCAATAACCACTATTATTAGTAAAATCTTTGATGTACCGTTTTTTTTCCGACTACTATACTTTCTGTGTAAGTTACGTAGGAGAGCTGTATATTAATGAATCTTGAATTTCATGTGATATGGTCACATCTAATAATAAATTGCTAATTAGATGAAATGCTTGTGATTTTTTTAACATTATAATATTTATTTTTGTTTCTAATTTTAGGCGGCTCAGGCTCAATCTGAACGGGCTGGCAGTGTATGTCAAGAAATACTTAAGTGCAAGAGTGTGCAGTCAACTGATCAGGAATTGAAGGAACCAAGCAATTTTAGTAGCTTGCCTCCGGGTTTTGTTCCAGAAGCCCCTGCTGCCAGTCATGACAGAACAATCTGCACCAGTAATGTACACTCAACGGGCTCCTTCAAGCAATTCTTATGTTGAGGAGGATCCTAGAAAATCTGCGGCAGCTGCTGTGGCCGCAAAGCTTGCAGCTTCAACTTCCTCAGCTCAGATGCTCACCTTTGTTCTCTCCTCTCTAGCTTCTGAGGGCATCATAGGCAATCAATTGACAGTAATGCAAGGCATCACATCACGCACAGACAAATTTGACGGTAATATATACACTGTTCTTACTGTGGCACAAGTTGCAGTTATTAAACCAGGCTTATGGTTGAATATTCAGGTAAGCTAAATGAATTACATTTTTCCGTCTATTCAGGTAATCTATAGATTCTTAATGCAAATTTTTTTCGATTATTGAGATAGGCATAGTTTATTGTCATCTTATTAACTGTAAGCATTGGACCATCTACAAGCAACTGTTTGGTAAACATAACAAGTTTCGTTCTATGAAGATTTGCTTCAAAACTATGTTCAATTGAGTCGATGAGACAAAGTATGGTTCTTCATTACTATGTTCAAAATTCTATTTCAGTTTCAGTCCTTGTTGATAGCAGGCTTTTCAAATTGCTTTTTATTTGAATTCTGATCATCTTTGTTGGTTTTGTATAAGCTATTGAAGCAAGGATTAGCAGATCTGCCATTTCCATCATCTTTCATATGCTTCCGTTTTCATATTTTAAGACAAATGTTTTTGTTGGTATTTGCAGGCGAGTACTTATTTGGTTTGCCTCTAGTGTGGGAGATTTTAGTTGGGGTAGAATTTCATGTGTGTATCTTTGATTGGGAACGTCTATTTTCTCTGTAACTTTGTTTTGCTTGCTCAAGGTTTTTCCCCTGCTTGTACTTTGCCACCTTCTCAGTCACTCTTGCTTATTAATGTTATTTCCTGCTGTTTGTTTGATCAAAACTTATTTTTATCTGGAATGCATATGACATGCACGTCAAAATACCATTTAATATACCTGAATGGATTTTCAAACAAGCTAGTTCAAGTAGAACAAACTGATGCTTTGCTTATAAACTTTTTATGTATTATTGGTCATGCATGAGACATGGTCACTTCTTGATATGGGACTGTGCAACTTCCTTCGTTTTCAAGTCCCAAAGATATGGACAAAATGAGATTGTTTGATTGATTGAATAATATTTTCCTGTGATATAACAGGGCTTTACTATACCTGAGACGATCATCTAATGTGATTTGTCTATTTAATGTTGCAGGTGATGAATTGTAACTTTTCTGTCTGGAAGTACTGAGCAGAATCAAATTTGGAACTTCCAAGACATAAAAGTCAGAGAGAACGCCATTTAAAAGAGCTGAATGGACGTTCTAATAGAAGAAATCCTAGAGTATGGCATATTCTAAACCTTTTATGTATTGTAGTTTATGATGCAACATCGTAACTTGTCAGGATACCATTTAAAGGAGCTCGATGGATATTCAAATAAAACAAGTTTTAGTAGAACAAATTGATATTTTTTTCTTATAGGCACGTTTTAACTTTTTATGTTTTGCATATGACATGGTAACCTGTCGATATAGCAACTTGCTTTGGTTTCAGGTCCAAAAAGATAAACAAAATGAGATTGTTCCACTGATTGAATAATGTTTTTCGGATCGAAAAGGTGCGACTGTAGTGTTTAATTAGATGTTATCTATGGTGCTAGGCTAGTCAAAGGGTTCTGTCTAAAAATCAGACTGTCAAAAGCGTGCACTTTCTGGTGATGTTTTCTATGTAGTCCATACATGTTAGCATTAAGTTATTGAATAAACTCATTTAGCTAACTGATGCATACAGTCTAATTTCTGTGCTTTCAATCGATGTTTTCTAAGAATTGTTTGTGCAGAAAATATGCTTTTACACTGCATACTTTTGATGCCAGCATCACAAGCACGTATATCGTCTTGTGGTCATCCAGAAGTGTACGCTTTACATGTTTGGGTGATGAATCCAATGTAATTCATAAAACATTCCCTGCCGATATTGTCACACACTCTTGTAAGTACTATTCACTATAGTTGCATTCATGATTGTCTCTTCCAAGTGCCTTTGTCACTCCAATTTGCCTATGCCATTGTCACATTCCATTCTATTCTACATGTCTTTTTATTTTATTAGATATTCTACATGTCTTCTATTTTACATAATCCTATAACACTGATATGGGCAAAACAGTTACATGACCATAATAATATTTAATTATGTATTGGACTCATTTCTCCCCTGAATTTATGTTTTGGGCCTCTAGTTGGAGATGTTGGGAATGAGTAATTTACTCTTTAGTTGGAGGATAAATCCCACTTTTATCTTTAGGATTTTCTTGTCAAAACTTGAAAGGAGCAGTGGGGCAGAGGTCTGATTTCTCATTATTAACTCTGGAAAAAAATGTTAGCATAACATTTATTACACTCGAAGGATATATTAAAAAGCATATCACCATGCCAATTGTGCGACGGTGAGGTAATGGACCCCAACTTTTTCTTAAAACTTAATTCACACTTTTTAAGCAAAGATTTTAAAGAAAAGAAAAGATAAGATACAAAACTTGGCAAACCAAATAAACACATGAAAAGTTAAATTTTATAGGGGTTGGGGCGTAAGTTACCTAGTTCTTAGAACCTTTTCTTCTGGTTTTAATATTTAGGTACCTAACAATGTAACATGCATGGGTCTAAAGCAAGAAAATTATGGGTTTCAGTAATTTTTTGAGAAACCCAAGGGTTTTATTGGTCAACTTACCTGCTTTTAAAAAAAAAAAAAAAGAGTTTTTGTTGGGTGGTGGCTTTTGTTACTGGAAATTGTTGAACTGCAGATGGCTCTTGAAATCATCGACTCTTTTTGTTGTTCTGCTAACAGGGTGGCTCTTGTAAGAATGGAAACAAAATAAGCTAGGAACAAATGATCATTTACTCTATATATACACACCGGTGTCTCTCTTTTCATCAAAACAATCAAGGAAAACTACTTACAATTAATTAAGGTGTCCTGACCTTTACCAAAAAAGGAAGCGAAAAGAAAAGAAAAAAAAATAACATGGAGATGACATCAGTGAAGTGTGAAGCAAGTATGGGAAAGCGTCACTTTTGCTTGGCTGAAGGTGGCATACCTAACAAGTGTGTTAAGAGAAGCCGAAGAGAACCTGCTGCTAGAGGAGTCAGGTTCAATGAGCATCAAATGGGCCAACAACAAGCTGATCAATCTGCCCCTAGTAGCACAGCTCCAAAAAGAAGTTCTAAGTTCCGGGGTGTTAGCAGGTCTGTAGTAAAGCTCATGTTGTAATTCATTGTTGTTTCATTTCCCATATAACATTCTTTGTTTACTAATCAGTCTATGATAAATGCAGACATAAATGGACAAACCGATATGAAGCACACTTGTGGGACAAGGTATCATGGAATGTGACACAGAAGAAGAAGGGGAAACAAGGTAATTTGAATGTAAAAGCTCAATTCCTTTTTGATTCATAAATCTTTACTTTATCAAATGCTAACTTTATCATTCACTTGAGAACAATTAGCTTCAAGAAGGACAATACAGAGACTACCATGAAACCGGATGGAACCAATGAGGTCGTCATAGAGGAATCAGCAAGCTTCAAGAAAGGGAAACCTAACAAACCACATTAAACTCTTTGTTTCACTTGAGTGCTAGTACTTGTCACTAAGTTTCAATAGTCTTATAGATTTGTATTTTTGAAATGTTGTAGGTGGAAAGCATTAGACTTTGCAGCTCTTAAGCAGAGTTCGGTATCTTTCTTCAACATAGAAAAACATGAAACTGCTGTTTCGCGATGTTCAAGAGCAAGGAAAAGGGCTGCTAAGGTTGGAAAGGGTTTGTCCAAGGATGAGAAAGCTCAGAAATTGGCCTTGCAATACTAGCTTGAAGCTGTAAGCTCATATACTTTCATATTTATTATAGCATGCTATGATGCAATGCTTTGTTCTTACCTCTCAATGATCTATTTATGCAGATTGACCCACGCCACCGTTATGGTCACAATCTACACTTTTATTATGATATTTGGTTTGATAGCGAAAGCACCCAACCTTTCTTCTACGGGTTGGATGTTGGATATGGCAAAGAAGTAAACATTGAAAGGTGCCCAAGAATTGATCTGCAACGTCAATGCATCAAATATCTTGGACCTGTAAGTTAGAATTCTCTATATGCTTGTTACATTGTTAACACTTTCGATGTATAAACTAACACTTTTGTAATATCATACGTCTATGCAGATAGAGAGGGATGCATATGAAGTAATTGTAGAAAACGGGAAGCTAGTTTACCGACACAGTGGGATATTTATAAATACTGTTGAGGGTTCTAAGTGGATATTTGTTCTCAGCACTTCAAGGTTACTGTATGTGGGGCAGAAGAAGAAAGGATTGTTCCAACACTCCAGTTTCTTAGCTGGAGGGGCCACTACAGCGGCTGGAAGATTAGTTGCGCATTATGGGGTTCTTGAGGGCTGTCTATACTACAAACCGAGGAAGCAGTGGGGTTGATTTAACTGCAACTGTCCAGAAATGAAACTGTGGTCAGTTAAGCAGTGATCAGCTGTCTCATAGATCTCATACTGGGACATTGTTTGAGCGGTTGTCCAATGGCAGAAATGAAACTGTGCCTTCCAGGAAATGAAACTGTATTTTTGAAACACAGAGTCCTGACTCGATGTAATACAGTTTATTAATTAATTACATTACTTTGCCTCCATTCATGGAAATGTTTAACTTTGGCACATTTAAATTTATATTTTCTAGACATAAAACTTATGAGATGTAATAAAAAGTCATTTGATAGTTTAAAAAAAAAAAAAAAAAAAAAAAATTTGCTATGTATACTTACTATAGCGTTTTTAAACCGCTATAGTATCCTCTACCATAGCGTTTTTAAACCGCTATGGTAGAGGCTACCATAGCCAAACTTACCATAGCGTTTTAAAACCGCTATAATAGCCCCTGGGTCTGTTATAGCGTCGGCTGTCATAGCGTTTTAGTAAACGCTATGGTATCCTACCATAGCGTTTTTGAAACGCTATGAATCAACATTTTTCTTGTAGTGATACTTTATTCGGTTCGCAATGGGTGCGTCATTAACTGAGGATCGACACATCAACATGGCATGGAAAGTTGTCCAATACCTATTCATTTTTAGTGTCATGGAATTGGTTGATGCTGGAGTTCCGCGGCCTCTTCTAGAACCTATGAAACAGACAATACTCCAAGTAGAAGGGGTCATGGTAAGTATTCTGTATACATATCTCTTTTTTGGACTTGAGGCTTGAGGAATAACATTTCCATTGTCAGAATTATAGAGCATGTGTTAGTGCTAGAACTAACAAATAAATTGAATAAATGAAGTAATAATTAAACTTGTTTGTTTTAACCTCCTAGCTGTGTACAAACACAGAATAGTTTGCTTTCTAGCAGAAAAATTCTCTTGCAATGATTGTCAAATTTTAGTTGGAAGTTTGTAAAAAATTGACTTGTATATAATTTTCTACGAAGATGAAGTTAGTTGAGAACTTTACTCAGCCTGTATGTGTCAATTTAATGCATTTCTTTGAACCTCCTGAAGCTTCAAAATGAAGTGAACAAATCATCAATAAAAACGACAATGGAGAGACACTTGCTGAAGAAACAATTCTCTTCTCTCCTTTCTTTACAATATGTGTTTTTAATTTTATTTTGTCGGGCTGCAATGTAGACAGTTGAACTGCATCTTTATTATGAATAGTTTGCATGCTAGCTGCACTTGCCGCCATCCACTGTCCTTGTTTAGGCTGCAGTGATTTGCTTAGAAGAGTCTAGTTTTTGGAGGATATGAGTTTCTATCAGGCCTCATATCAATGCATTAGAAGTTATGTTTTTGTAGGCTTATAATATTACATATAAATTTTAGTTTTGTAGTCTCTCTTTGCAATCGTTGTCTTTAAGTTGTTAATTGTATTTGAATTAATTAGTTCTCAATTAAGTTTATCTTCTTATGCACATGTGTTTCTCCGAGCGCACCACACAACAAATGGTGGTCTCTTATGTAGGCTTGTTCAGTTACATTGACTGCAGTTGTTTCAATTTTGGTTATGAGAAGACACTTCAACAAACAACATGCAGTTTCAAGAAAACATCGATGTGAGTATTACTAATGAAAGATTTTTCAAGTTTTCCAATTTGCAAGTTAGTAAATTCCTTTACTAAATATGTAGTCTAAATCTAAAACATATGATGACAAACTCAAATACCCTTTACTAGTTTGGTTTATTGAATAATCCTTCTCAGTTTACTTGGTAGGAATTTCTGTAAAAAAAAAAAGAACATAATTTGTAATGCATTCGACTAATGAGCACCTCATATTGCATTTTAATGTTAGTGCTTGAGTAGAATTTTGCTTTATAATCAGGAGCAATTAGGGTCCAAATATATCATGAAATTGAGTAGTTCAAGTTTGTTCTTTTGTAGTTGAGGAGCAATTAGGGTCCAAATTCGACTAATGAGCACCTCATATTGCATCTTTGTTCTTTTGTAGTTGATGAAAAATGTAATTAGGAATTAAAATTAAACATAGAGTTCAAGTTTTCAACTTAAGTAGTGCAAATATATCATGAAATTGAGTAGTTCAAACAAAACTGATCAAAAAATTTTAATAACTAATGTTTGAATATAAATGTAGGGATTGGCGTGATTTATGGAATTCATGGGGTCTGATGGGAATGAGTTGACAATCGAGATTGTTGCAAAAAAAAAAAAAACAAATTCAAATTCAGATTCCAATACCACATTGACCTGTTTGACTGTCTAACAAATGGAAAAAAATTGCCCCTTGACAGTCAAGCTATTATCTTCAGATAAGAGTCCCAAGTTTTCAATTTTTTGAATAGAGTTAGGTCATTAATAAGGGTCTTGATGGAGGTACTAGTGGATTAGTTTTCGAATTTTTACGCTTTAGCTGTAACAGCTTATTCTCTAGCTTTTCTCTTTGAGGCACTCCATTAGTGTTGTTGTGCTCATTCTATGTGGCATTATGGTTGAACATTGGGCGTTATTGGGTTTAGTTGTTGTTAGATGTGTTTAACCAGCTCAGCAGGAGGGTTTATGCGTATAGGTTCAACTGACATGTTCCTTGATTCATTTTTAGTGTCATGGAATTGGTTGATGCTGGAGTTCTGCGGCCTCTTCTAGAACCTATGAAACAGACAATACTCCAAGTAGAAGGGGTCATGGTAAGTATTCTGTATACATATCTCTTTTTTGGACTTGAGGCTTGGGGAATAACATTTCCATTGTCAGAATTATAGAGCATGTGTTAGTGCTAGAACTAACAAATAAATTGAAATAAATGAAGTAATAATTAAAATAAACGAACAAGAATCGAAATAACTATGATAAAAGCTAATTGAGAACAAATAAGAAATTACTATTCTTTCATTCATCAACATAAGAACAATGAACAATCCCTTGCCTTATTTATAATACTCTTAACTTCTCTGGCAAGCTAATTAACCTAATCCTAATTGACTAATAATGCTCTAACTGCTATTTTTACTCTTACTAATTAAATCCAATTATTATTGATGCTGTAAGACAGTATTTATGGCTCTTTGAAGAGCACAATGTGATGGAGTTTTTGGTTCTTACTGGAGATCATCTATACCGTATGGATGAACAACGTGAAGTTTATTCAAGCTCATAGAGAAACAAATGCTGACATCACTGTTGTTGCGCTGCCAATGGATGAACAACGTGCCATTGCATTTGGTCTGATGAAAATTGACGAAGAAGGGCGCATTATTGAATTTGCTGAAAAAGCAATTGCTGGAATTTGCGGATCAGAGGTTGTGAATGATCTGAATTGATGCACGTGCTGTAATGAATTGTGAATGATCTAAATTTCTGCTGTAATGAATTGTAAATGTTGCTGCTGTAATGAATTGCTTGAAAGCAATTGCTGGAATTTGCTGATCAGAGGTTGTAAATGTCGTTTTTAAATTTAATAAAAAGTCATATTAAATTTTACTTACCTGATGCAAGAATTGATGCACGTGCTGAATTATACTTACCTATAAGATGTAATAAAAAGTCATTTGATAGCAAAAAAAAAATAAAAAATTTGCCACGGCTTAAAACCGTGGCTAACTATTGCAACGGCTTAGAACCGTGGCCATATCTTGCCACGGTTTTAAGGCGTGGCTAGTCCTGGCCACGGCTTAAAACCGTGGCTACCATTTTTGCAACGGTTTAGAACCGTGGCTAAATCATCAACCGTCCTCGAGTATAAAACCGTTGCTAATATGTTTTGCCACGATTTTTAGCCGTTACTGGGGATTTAGCGACTCCTCTACAGCCCACGGCTCTAAGCCGTGACAATGGGTTACCCCCACGGTTCAAAACCGTTGCTAATGGGTATTTTTGGTGTAGTGACAGGATCAGAATCACTATCCTTTTGTTGGGATATTGATATGGAAAGTCCTATACTGTGTACTTGTGGAGTTGTCAAGTGAGTTATAAAAGACAATCCACTCCTAATAGCAACAAAGAGAAAAACTTCACACCACCAAAGCATGGGATGGAGGTTGTTTAAGTGGAAACAATATTGTTGTTATGTATAGTGGATTAAGGTGTGGGTATCAGAGCTGATAGTTTGGCTGAGACTTGGCAATGGTTTTCTCGAGATACGATTCCTACTGATGTTGTAGATCTTGCCTAGGGAGTTCGTCGAGATTTTGCAGACTGAACTCCTTAAGATGGTTGATGATCAGATGGATTGTAAGATGTGACAGTTCTCGCAAAAGTGAAGAGTGCCCCTCCTCTCCACGATCAAATTCCTCACAAGCAACTTTGGATGTCTCTCTCCTTAATCAAACTCCGAATGATCCTCTTCCCAATCAACCAATGGCTCCACCAAACACAGGCAACACCACTTTGTCAAGTAATATTGTTGTCCCCGGAACTAACTTGATTTCTTTAAATGCCTCTTCTCATATCCCTTTCAAGTTAGCAAAAGATGAAGAGATCATCGGCTATACTCTCAATGGACTTCAAGTGAGTTTAAAGAACTGACTGTTGTTGTTAGGGTTCGTGCCTCAACTATCAGATTTGAAAATCTCTATGATAAACTGCTAGATGAGGAGTTTATTAAGAAATGAGGTGAACTCAAGAAGACAAAGACGCTCAATTCACTCAATGGACAGTGGGAATAAGAATAAAGGCGGTTTTACTCACAATAAAAACTTATTCTCCAACAACAGATCACCTCAGGGAACTCTTGGACAACATCAATTTAATTCCAACCAGGGCCAATCTTGTAGCCTCCCTTATCAAGGTACTAGCTACAACTCTGGAGCTTTTTCTCAACAATCTAATTCTTAGAGGCCTAATTTCTAGTAGGTACAACCCAAATTTATCTGTCAATTGTGTGACAAAATAGGCCATATTTCTAAAACATGTCACTCAAAGCCAAAACCAAACCAACAACAACCTTGGTTGCATGCTATCATGACCGCTAGTGGCATTGGCATCTCCAATGGATTGGGTACTTGAGTTTGGTGCAACCCATCGCATTACCTCTGATCTAGAACATTTTTCCATGCACTCCAACTATGTAGGGAATGATGACATTATTGTTGGCAACAACATTGGTATTTCTATCTCCCATATTGGATCTTCTACATTTAATACACCAACTACCTCATTTAGTTTAAACAATAGTTTGTGTGCTCTATTAAAAAAATCTTATTTTTGTTTCTCAGTTCGGTAACCAAAAAAACACATCTGTTAAATTTTCTCCTCACCATTTTCTTATGAAGGACTTGAGTACGGGGGCATCCTTGGTACGAGGCCAGAATAGGAACAATCTGTACGAATGGCCGACATAAATTCCAACACCATCTTCCGCTCATCTCACCACAAAATCTAACTCGTGGCATCAATGAGGTTGTCATCCCTCTCATCCCATTCAACAAAAACTTACTGCAAACCAACAAATTTCTTGTCTCGACCCTCCAAACTTTAGGTTTCATTGTGCCTCTTGTGCTTGTAATAAAAGCCACATTATTTTTTAATTTTGTCTATTCATTGTCATGAACATTTTCAAGTCATTCATTTAGATGTTTGGGGTCCATCTCTGATTGTTTCAGTTGATAAATATCGTTATTACATAATATTTGTTGACTACTTTACAAAATATACTTGCTTTTATCCCATTAAAGTCAAATATTAAGTTCCAACTATATTTTAGAGCTTTAAAACCTTAATTGAAATTGTTTTTAAATGACTATTAAAATGGTTCACACTGATGGAGGTGGTGAATATCAATCCTTGGCACACGTATCTGCTAGATACGGTATTCACCATTTCACATCGCCTCCTTAGACTCCCGAACATGTTGGCTCAGCCGAACGAAAACACCGTCATATTATTGAAACTGGTCTCACTCTTCTTCACCAAGTCTTCATACCCTTTTGGTTTTGGTCTTTTGCTTTCAAAACCACTACTTATCTCATTAGTTTCAGGCCCTCACCCACTATCGATTTCGACACTCCATCTCACAAATTGTTCCATCATCACCCAATTTACAATTCTCTTCATGTTTTTGGTTGCCTTTGTTATCCCTGGCTTCGTCCCTATAGTGATCACAAATTAGAACCCAAATCTCATCCTTGTGTGTTTCTCGGTTATTCCATGTTCATCACTCATTTTATTGTTTTGACCCACAAAGTAATAAAACCTTTGTGTCTCGCCATGTTAAATTTGTAGAAAATTTATTTCCGTTTCATCAAATCTCTCCTATTGCTCTTCACGTGGAAACTACTGCTACTAAAGACTTCATATCCACTCTCTTCCAACCCACCCAACATGGCCCATCTTCTTCTAATTCCCTATCGGTCCCACCATTCATCAGGCCCATTTATTCTCAAACCCTCACATATTTACCTCCATCTTCTCATATGCCTCCCACGTAACTTCCATTAAATGCATAGTCCCTTCCCCAACTACGTTTTCCTCCTAAATCGCCCTCTCTATCTAACTTTCCTGTGTCTTCCTAGAGTCAACCTCCACTCTCGTCACCCCTACCCAATGAGAACCATGCATCCACTCCACCAAAGTTGGCCGATCCTGTGGTTCCTATCCCAAGCCTTCCCCGCCATCTAGATGGTTCTACTGCTCATTACAAGGCTTGCCTAGTTGCTAAGGGCTTTCATTAACCACCTGGAGTTGATTTCATAGAAACTTTTAGCTATGTTGTTAAATCGAACACTGTTTGTCTTGTTCTTAGCATTTTCGTTTCTCGGGGATGGTCCTTTCACTACAAAAAAAATCGACATCAGCGACGGCTACAATCCGTCGCCAATTGACCCAAAACCGTAGCTAAATCGAAACAGCGACGGCACGCCAACCGTCGCCAAGCCGTAGCAACTATTATCGTCGCTATTTGAATCAGCGACGGCACAATAGCCGTTGCTAATTGGCGACAGCTACGAACCGTCACTAATTTGACAACTGCCGTCGCTAATTTCCAAATTCAAATACATATTAGCGACGGCTAGCTTACCGTTGCTAGCTAGCGACGGTTTCTTGCCGTCGCTAATTTCCAAATTCAAATACATATTAGCGACGGCTAGCTTACCGTTGCTAGCTAGCGACGGTTTCTTGCCGTCGCTAATTTCCAAATTCAAATACATATTAGCGACGTCTAGATTACCGCTGCTAGCTAGCGACGGCTTCGTGCCGTCGCTAAGTCCCGAATTAGATTTCTTTAGCGACGGCCAGATTGCCATGGCTAACAAAAAAAATTGAAAAAAAAAAATTTTATAATTAATTTTATAATACTTTTTTTTGTCATTATATTAATTTTATAATACTCAATAAACATCAAATTGAATTATAAACATCTTAATAAAATACTTTTTTATTATAAACATCTTATACAATTATAAACATATTTGGCATATACTTTTTATTTGTCCCGAATAGAAATACTTTTTTTTGGCAAATTATAAACTTCTTAAACCTGAACAAAATTAAATTAATTTTCATATACTCAATAAATTGTCCATCACAAAAAAATACAATCCCAAATACTGTCAACCTCAAATTGAGATAACTACATAAAACAAAATTGTGATCGTCTATGCGACATAAAACAAAATTTTTACATACAGTAATTGCACACAGTAATTGCTTTAAGATCTGCATCAGCTTGGTCTTCCGACGTGGCTATTATCAGTTCACCAACATCACCAGAACTGCATTAAAATCACAATTTGCACAATCATCAGAGTAAATAAGCCCACAAATCGCTACCCTGATTATATAAGATCATATGCTAAACAAAAACTTACACAAATAAAATCCAAAACAGATGTGTACCTCACCCAGCAATATAATACATGGTGTAACATGGAAAGCAAGTGACACACAACAAAGCAATATTCATCCAAATTCCAACTCTTCATTCTTCACTGACACCCTTCCCAGGTTGGAAGAATGATGGGTTTGTGGCTTTAGATAATAACCAAAAAACAAAATCCTACCAATCCCTCTGTCCCAACTAGTAAAGGCACTCGAGGCATATAAACTTATGCTCTTTTCAGGAGAAGGGTGACAGATTATTCACGAGGCATTACAAATCAGGCATACAACTTATTAACAAAGCGTTGAAAAGAAAAACATTATATATCCGCCAGGCATTAAAACAGGCAGGTAGGCGGCTTGTTTGATTATGCAAATATGCAGATGCCTCACCTTATTAGTCTATTGGCTTGGCTGAACTTGACGAATTCAAAAAAAATAAAACCTCCCAAACTATCACCCACTATACTATACATCCAAACCCACAATATGCGTCCACTGGGGATCACTCCCTTTCTGTGCATATCAGACTCTCTGTATGAAATATAATTCCAACTTTCAAGACCACACTTCCTAGTATAATGGTTTTGGACTAATGAATACGACAATTTGAAAGTGTCAGATTCCATTCAGAATTTTAACTAACTGTTGTGTCCGAGAAATTGCATTCACTAAAATTGTTGAGTCACAACATGCAAGAAAGAAATGGAAGGCATCTTTCTGAACAGCAATCTCAAAATAGAGAAACTATACATATAAAGCTGAGAGCACTAATAGCGGAATAACTGAATCTCGAATCAGTTGTCAAGATAAGAACAATAAAACCATAAAGTAACATAATCTAGAGACAGTGGACACTAATTCTTATCAGAGTGAACCAAACCATATGTGACATTAAAGCAAGTCCAGAATTACAAAAATTAGATATTCAACTAAAACAAAGCCTCAGTAAAGAATCAAGTAAAGCATGAAGTAAATAAATAATGATGCATTGAATTACCAGAACTTGAACTCGGGGAGACGGCGAATGAAAGGCCTAAATTCATCCGAACCCTTCGTTGGCAACGATGCCCCATTCAATGATTCCAGCTCTGGGTCAACCTTCGGTGAGAGAAACCCAATCAATAGATTCAAGATATATATCCCGAGCCCATACGAAACGATATAGAATCCTTCAATGAAGTAAACGCGCAAAACGTAAGCTAAGAACACAGCATCGCAGCAGCAGTCCATGTCATCGCAGAGAGCAAACAAGGACTTGAGCAAAAACAGAGTGTACCCAAGGGTGAATAAGCAACCAGCGTACACACAATAACCGCATCCACGCAGCAAGTCGGGCTGCAGCACTCAGCACTCAGCCAGAACACAGCATCGCAGCAGCAGTCCATGTCATCGCAGCTTCGGACCGCAGTAAACGCAGCACCCATCCAAACAGAGAACACTCTGTTTTGCGACAGACTGCCCAGTGCAGTGCGCACCCACCGTGCTGCTGCTCGTCCCCCTGTTTTGCGACAGACTGCCCACTCTGTTTTGCGACAGACTGCCCAATCCTGTTTTGCAGTTCCCTGCAGTCCAAAAAACATTTATATTTACGCAGAAAAGAGTGAAATGAAAAATGAGAAGATGAAACAGCAGGAAAGGAAGATTAATAGTAAAACAGCATTCAAGGGGAAGAAGAAACGTACTGTGACGGAACAAGTGGACTATAGACAATACCTGGTTCAACAATCTCTCCAAGAACTAATATGCCCCCTCCACCATCTTTTCCTTTCAAGCAATGAGAAAACACTCTTGGAGCCCCAAACCCAATTATCCCATCAACTGCACATAGTATTCTTTTGGAGGAGAGCCTAATTGAATTCTTGTGAAGTACAGCCTGAAGTTAAACCAATATTCCAAGTACATAATTAAAGCAATGAACTTGAGCTTGTGATTTCAGTTCCAAGTACCCAATTATCCCCGGCTTTCTGACTGTTACGAGAAAGGCTCCCCTCCATGCAGCCGGTTGGTAGCTCCCATGACAATAACATGAGCTTGTGATTTCAGTCCATCCATGACTTAACAGCAATTGACTTAAAGAGTTGGGGGTGTCTACGAGGGAGCTCCACTAGCTCCCTGATATGAGCCATCTGCTTTCTCACGTTCATTTACCTATGCATTCAGCAAATTGTTACTACTTTTCCAAGCAACCTTTTACAAGCATACAAATAGCATTCAAGCAGCATTCAGCATACATTTGAGCAATTGAAGCATACGATTCAGCATTCAGCATTCAGCATTCAGCATACATTTCAGCATTCAAGCATTTCATCACTTTAGCATTCAAGCAGCATTCAGCATTCAGCATTCAAATTAGCTATGGTTCAAGTTTAATTATTCATGTATTTAGGTGCGTGTGGTTAAAGTTTAATTACTCACCCCGCTTGGCTGCGTCGCGGATCCCATTAGAGGTTGCATGTTTGACATGAATGCTCTAAATGCCTCCATATCATTGGTCAACGTGTCTACCTTCCGATTGGTTGTCTCCAGATTTGCTGTCGTTGTCTCCAGCTTTGCTTCAGTGGCTGCTAGCTTCTCCTTCGTAGCTACGAGCTCTTGTGCAGTTGCATCATGAGCTGCAAGCAGCTGTTGCTTAGTAAGCTCATGTGATTCCACTAGTTCACGTACTTTGGCATTAGCTTCATCCCCCACTGCATTGCGGAGCATTTGTCGAGTGACGCCAACCCCATACATCTTGGCCCTCCCATGTCCATCCCCCCCCATCACATCTGTAAACGCTTCCTCCCTATTCATTCCCTCCCGGCCATCTGTTGGCTGTGTTAGCTGTTCCATTTGCTCCTGCATCAAAACAGATACGCATACCCATAACCCATAAATGATCAAATACAGTTTATGATGGTTAACAACATTTGAACAACACATTAACTAGGTACATTTATATAATTCCATAGAATATAACGTACATATCTCCTTGCTGCTTCAGGCTGAGGGAATAATCCATCAGATAATGTGTAAGTTGCTTTGAACATTTGCATACGATCTGGTTCTTGTTCATTTGGGTTTTTTTCTCTCTGGAATAATACAAATTACATTAAAAGAATATACATAAGCTAGTACATCTTCATGCATTAAGGGGTAATATATGAGCGGCATGGCATGGTTCCACATCGATGGGAATGACATGGTTCCACATCGATTGGGAAATCATTTACGTGCAAATAGAAATCATTGTGCATTATATATAGAAATCATTATATATAGAAATCATCTTCATTATATATAGAAATCATTGGGAAAAAATATTGCTACCTCTTCCTCCCATTTACGTGCAAATGACATGGTTCCACATCGATGAATCATCTTCAATCGGGCGCGATTTGATTTATTTTGTGCACTGACTTTCTGCATACAAACACAAATTCACAGTTACAATTCCTTTCAATCATATGAACTATCGTACTAGTTAAACTACAGTACTTAACATATACACCTTAAAATTTTCGCTCCTCCAGTACTGTACAAGCATCCGTCACTGAGCCTTATCCACCCCATCATCAGTGTGCTCATATTGTTGCTCAAGTGGTCGCTCATACCTATGATATGCCCTGAACAAATCATGTTTCCATTGTTTCCAACTATAGCAAGCTTTTGTTTGGACCCATCTCTGTCAAATTTTATAATAAAGTTTTTTTTTAGTATAATATAATCACATGACGATATATAAAAACACTAATTATCAAATTTGAAACAAAATCACTCGTCAAAATAGACAAAGACCTTTGTTTTGTCCGTACAGTTTTCAAATGAGAACTTTGCCTGTGACAAAAATGTAGGATTCCAATAATTATGAAGTTACGATAAGTAATATAGAAATACGATTTGGGAAAATGTGCTATGTCGTATATTATTAAACTTGCCAGACTATTACCGATATTAGCTTCCAAATAGTTTCCTTCACATTTGGTGAAATCTTCGGCCATTTGCAAGGTGAAAGAGGCACCTTACTTCCATCCCGTGCGATTATACCAATTTCAGTGGATACTTTTGCTGCTGCCTTGCCGATAGGCTGTCCAAAGGCATTGCATTTCACCACCATCAATTTTGTATGGTTTGGGCCATCATATTGATGCATACCCCTGCGTTTCTTATATCGTTGTACTGCAATTCCAATAGCACCAAAGTGAAATAAGCTATATCTCATGAATATTAAAAAAAAAATCGATTTCCTCAAACTATGTCATATGTGGAAAAAAAATATTTTACACTTGCGATAAGTCAGCAAACATTACCTATACGAACAACTTCATCCCTATGCCTTGTAGATAGGCGTCCATCCGCACTCCTCTCTAGTTGTTGTTCAATTTCATTCATATCATGGTTAGCAAGGTCTTGTTGATCTTCAGATAGCGACTGTCCCTCTCCAGCAATAGAGGGAGTCATAGTCTCAGGGACTACACTATCTGTTTGAGATAGTTGAGACACATGCTCTGACCTTTCCTGACTTGATATAGCTTGTGAAGTAGAAGCATGTTGTGATAAGGTTGCTTTTCGAGAATGCAACTGTCCTCTTTGAGTTAGACGCCTCATCTCTAGATTTTTTTAACCTGTTATGACATTCAAGATTGCACATATTCATGCATAGAAAAAAAAAATATAAGTTCATGAATTTATTAATTGACATTTATGAAAACCAAAAATTTATTCTTTTAAAAAGATAAAGTAAAACAAGTATATATTATACTTTATCTTTTACGGCTATTCAAATTTGAAGCTTTCTCTTGTAAGGTTTTACAAACTCAATATGTTATTTCTGTATGATGCTCTATCCCTAAAAGCCATGCAAATGGAGGATCAACCCAAATATATCAAACGAACCCAAAGTTCAAATTAAACGAAACAAGCAGGATACTGCACGCTTTTGGCATATCTACCCATTAGCTAATAATTTATTATTCCACGCTTATTGAATGTCTCTCTCAAAGTAGTTGTATATATTCATGTTCAACTTCACATAAAAAGTAAGCAAGCCAAATGCAGAATAATTAGAAGTAAACGACAATTTCAAATCATTAACCCTAAGCGAGCTCGAAGTATGAGCTTTATGTTATGTCTGATAAGTTGTTATTAGAGAACACCTTAGTTTCATGACAAGTTTGCCTTGTCATGCAAGCTCCTTTTTATTATTTTGAATGCCCTAGTATGAAAAAAAAAATGCAAGAAAAGCAGGGCACTAACATGGTCAACAAAAGCAGTGCACTAACATGGTCAAAACAAAACCAATCTAATCAAGCATTTCACTATTGGTTGGTACACTTAAAATACATCAAAAGTGTGGGCGGTCTGACTTAATTCTACCATCCACATCTATTGCTATAGATGGTAAGAAGATTTAATAATTCATTAAATTCCACTTGAGCTCCATGAAAAAGTTTTGCTAAATTTGAACATGTAAGGAATTTTACAAGTATATTTTGATTGTATGGAAGAAATTTTACAATCATACTATTACACTGAAAACTAAAGCTTGTGTACGTATATATGAAAACAGACTTGGGAAGGTTTAGACGTCTAGCTTGAATTCCTAGAAGAGTTCTACTTCCATCTTTAGACTAAAAGTCTGTGAGTTTGGAGTAGTATTAGTTGTTCGCCACTGCCACTGCCACTTTTACAGTTCAAAACAATATAAAAAATTTGCATCTTTACACTAAAATTTGCAAAACAATATAAACCTAAGCAAGATATTTTACTTCCATCTTTAGACTAAGAGTCTGTGAATTCTACAATATAAACAATATAAACCTAAGAGTCTGTGATTTTATTTTTACTTACCTTGTTAGAGCACAAAAACCCTTGTTAGAGCACAAAAACCCCAAATTTCTCCCACCTTGAAGTTGAAGAAGATGAAGAACGAGATGAACTTCCTGGATGCAGAAGGATTCCTCTCAGACCTTCTTCCTCTCAGACCTTCTTCCTCTGAAAATCGAGGGTTCTTCCCTTCAAAATATGGTTCTTCCTCTCAGACCTTCTTCCTCTCACAGTTTCTTCCTCTGAAAATCGCTCGTTTTCCTCGCAGAGCTTCTTCCTCTCAAAACACCGTGACGCGGGATGTCAAACCTTCGTCCTCTCAAAATCGCTCTTCCAAACCTTCTTCCTCTCTCTGCGTCGTCCTCTGCAATGATTCTTCCTCAATGATTCTTCCTCTCACAGGTTCTTCTCAACGATTCTTCCTCAATGATTCTTCCTCTCACAGGTTCTTCTTCTCAATGATTCTTCCTCTCTCTGCTTCGTCCTCTGCAATTAATACTCTCTTCACAAAACAAAAAACACGCGGGATTCCCAAATTTTTTCGCGCTAAAAGGTTTTAATTTTGTGTCCTTTTTTTTCTCGATTAGGGACGGCTAAAAACCGTAGGTAGGATTTGTAAATCTTAGCTACGGTTATTATACCGTCGCTAATTTCCGTAGCTAATATTGCTTTTTTTTGTAGTGTTTTGTCAAATTGATGTGAACAACATTTTCTTTCAGGGCAGGCTGGGTGACGATGTCTTTATGTTGTGTCTTTATGTTGCAATCACATGGGTTTGTACATCCACAGTTTCCAGACTATGTGTGTAAACTGAACAAAGCCATTTATGGCCTTCACCAAGCTTTTCGTGCTTGTTACAATGAGCTGCAAACCTTCCTCACTCACAATGGTTTATGTAATTCCCGATGTGATACTTTCTTATTTGTAAGTCGAACTTCTACTGTCACTCTCTATCTCCTTGTTTATGTGGACGACATAACGATTATGGGTAATAGTGATGTTGTTATTCAAAAATTTATCGCTACTCTCTAGTCGATTCTCACTAAAAGATTTGGGATATTTGACTATTTTTTTGGGTGTTGAAGCTATACATCTTCTAGTCTCCATCTCTCACAACATCAATACATTCATGATCCTTTTACCAAAACAAGAATGAGTGAGGCTAAACCTGTTAGTACTCCAATGTCTTCTACTGAGTCTCTTATGCTTAATGATGGTTTCCTAAATCATAGTGCCACAGAGTATAGGCAAGTCATTGGTTCTCTACAGTACTTATCTCTTACTCTCCCGATGTCTCTTTTGCAATTAATAAGCTATCTCAATTCATGCATAGGCCGTCTACTAATCATTAGGCTGCACTATGGATTTTTTCTTCGTTGTCATTCTTTTTTGGCTCTCCATTCCTTTGTCGATGTTGATTATGCAAACAACAAAGACAACTATTCCTCTACTTCTGCCTATGCAATCTTTCTAGGTCATAATCTCATCAGCTGGAGCTCCAAATAGCAACCAATTGTTGTTCGGTCAACTATGAAAGCTGAATATCGTGCCATAGCTTCCACTACAGCTAAAGCTAATTAGTTATCTCACCTCCTACAAGAAACTTGGTTCTCTCTATCCACTACTATTTACTATGATAATGTCGGTGCAACATATGTATGTGCTAATCTAGTATTTCTCTCACGAATGAAACACATCGCCGTTGATTTTCACTTTATTCGGGATCAAATATTCAAACAGAAACTTCGTGTTCAGGATCAAATATTCAAAAAGCAACTTCCTGTTACTAATGTGCATACTTCTGACCAGTTGGCCGATTCTCTCACCAAGCCACTAGCTCAACATTGTTTCAATCACACCGTACCAAGTTTAGCATTCTACCAAACAACTTGCACTTGTGGGGGCATGATAGAACATGATAAAGATTTACCCTAAATTATAGGCTTCCTTTCAATTCCACCTTGTTTGTGGTAGAACATGTAATGTGTTGTGCAGAATGTTTATTTCGATTCCTTATCTGTAGGGCTGAAATGATTCCTTGAG
Source organism: Berberis vulgaris (assembly GCA_963556465.1). Lineage (NCBI taxonomy): Eukaryota > Viridiplantae > Streptophyta > Magnoliopsida > Ranunculales > Berberidaceae > Berberis > Berberis vulgaris. The sequence continues at coordinate 12,867,433 of OY747130.1, read as the reverse complement.
ATATATTTAAAGCTTAACTATTATGAATAAAATATGCCAATTTTATATTTCTTCTCTTTATTTATTAGATGGACAATGTCAAACCTACAAGCTCTTTATTTATTAGATGGACAATGTCAAACCTACAAGCTGCAACTCAACTATCACCAACATATCAAAGATGCAAACCACTAACAACCAGTTGAAACAATACATACTTGAACACCTTGTCTGAAAATCTAAACACTGTTTATTTTCAGCATAAACTGTGGAATTCGAAATTATGCGAAGCGAACTATGCTCAGAATTCAAAGTGATGATACATCAAATAAGACTATCATCACAACTATAGACGTAAAAAAAGATTAGTTATCACAAGGACCAAGTATTTCAAGTCAGGGTTGACTCACAAAGGCAAAAAAGGTTGATCTAGTCATTAAAACCCAAAAAATGGCACGACAAAACAATCATAGTCAGAGGCCCAAATCCGGGCCCAACAAAACTCTCACTTAAACAGGAGGAACGTTATAGTGAAAAAGAGTCGTGGTGGGAGTTACTCCCCCAAGGACGTATCTTCATAAAGAAGGAGACTGCTACAAGGAACGTCTCCCCTCGTTAAGCCTCACATGCTTAAGTCATGCAGAGAATTCATAACGACCACTATATAAGGTAAAGGGAACCTTTGACATGTTGTTTTAACTGAGTTACGTCCAGATTAATCTTCATCTCCAACAGATTTACTGACTTAAGCATCAGAGTGCTTTAGGCCACCAAACATGTGGTTTTTGGCAATCTAACCTTTGTTTTGCAGGTCGGATTTTCAGGAGACCAGATTTGGACGCATCAGTTTGGCGCCGTATGTGGGGAACGACAATTTTATTTCTGAAAGAAAGTTTGTAGTTGGAAACTTGTCACGCCCCGATTTTCGAAGAAAACGAAAATCCTAAAATCCACGTAGGATTATCTGTTTCCCCAAAACTCGGGACGTAAAAATTCAATAACAATATAAACATTTAGCAGCTACAACAACGTAAACATGATTTAATTACTGAAACAAATAAAAATTCTAACCAGGAAAGACTGACGTTGCTAGCCCCACTAGCGGAACTCCAGTAACGCTGCTCAAAAGTTTCTAAACCTGAAAGGCTAATCGGCTACACTCCCAAAGGAATGTACCCAAGAAGCAAAAGTTAACTTGGGTCAGCAATAAAGCTGGTGTAAGTTATCTTCATCCCAAAATCAATAAATTCACAAGTGATAACATCAAACTAAACACAAAGAATAAACAACCACACCAACAGGTAAGTTCCTCAATGAGGCAAAAGTGTCATGCAAGAAAAACATAGTTCAAAGAATTTAGTTCCTCAACGAGACAATCATGTCACCTTAATAAGTAAATATGTATTGACTTGTACTTACGCTGTAGATGTTGCCTATGGCAAGTCTGACCTCCGAAAAAATATTAGTAGACTTGCCATTCTGCATGAAAAGGGTTAGAAACAATATGAATATGACTTCTAAAATAGTTGGTCTTTTATCGGTTAAAAGAATAGTGACCATAAATTATTTGACTTGATTTTATTATTCATTTTTAACGAATTGGTTCATTTTTTAACGGATTGATCACTTAGACGATACCACATTCGCACCACCTTCGTGCCGAACATACATGTCCGTATGTCTCTCTCATATAAAGGAGGACTACTCCGTCATCCATGCCCAAGTGGGCACACATCACATATAGGCATGCATCACCGGATACTCTTAACTATATGTGTAACAAAAAGCCACTCTTGGGCTATCAATGCGCATAAAGTCACGTCAGATTTTTTACGGATAAATATCAAGCCTATTTTAGGCATTCCAAAACCACCACCTTTTCGTAAGACTAACCCGAAAGTTATTTTAGTTTCTCTATAAGAAAGGGGTGCCCCACATTTGCAAGACAACCCACAGGTTATTTAAGAGATGAGAAATAATAAACAAAAAGAGGTGTGGTAGTTCTAAGTGATACAATTCCAGGTGATTAAATTTTCAGGAGTCAGAGTTTACCAATATCATTTATTTTAGATATTTAAGTTTTCTCTCACAACGACACTTTGTCATTTATAAATCGATTCACCACAATCTTTTAGGGAAGCATAGCATTTGACACATTGCCAAATCATAAACAATCTCATTAGGATATCCTCCCATTGTTTTGGGGCAACCTACATTTTTCATATATAAACTTTCTGTAACAAAACGGGGGATCAAAGCCCATTCAATATAAGGAATTTAGACTAGCTAACAAGTCAATTTGCATATAATACAATCATCCAAATTTATCTCATCAAAATATAAATCCTGACAAATTAATTTCTCAAACAGAATTAAATCAGAGTTTCATTCGCAAACGATTACTTAGAACAAAATAATATATAGAGTGTGAGACTCATAAATTTGGGTGTAGTAGATCAAGTTTCTAAGTAAATGCAAAATCATCCCAAAAACATACCCGATCGAACACATCAAAACCCGAATACACAAACTTGCAAACACATGCAAATCAGTTTGCGCTACAAACACACGCACATAACCTCTCTGTAACAAAACTTACTTTACTCCGTTGACTAGCTATTCATCGAAACAATTAAGATCCCAAAATTAATAACACCACATTAAATCACAAAGGGCAAGTCGCATTGTACACGGTAACCCGAACCCAAATTCGCACAACCAACCCACGCGCGTGTGTTGACTCATGTTCTCTTCTCTTCCGGACATTTTTTTATATAATATTTTACTAAGCTTTGAAATGTCTTTATAAGTTGATTCTAGTCAAAACTATGTTGAAAAGTTCACATAGAAGCAAACACATTTAGCACACAACCTCTCATAAACTGGTTGCAGATCAGCTAGAAACATTGGCAGCGGTGGTAATAAATAACCAATGAAATGAGAACTCAACAACAACGAAAATGAACTAGAAAGGTTGGCTAACAATAGTAGTAGTAGGTGCTAGCTGCCACTGGTAAAACTCACAACTTTCAAAATTGTTTTCACTCGTTGGACCTTCTAGCTCTCTCTATACCATAAAAAATCAATGATTTGTTGAGAACTTGGACAATTACATATCATCAGGGAGCAACTTCTAAGGATTGTGATGATGACCAAAACAAATTCACCTTAAGTTTCTAAGGAATTCCCCCTTTTCTATGATCTCAATCTAACTTGTCAAGTTAATCAATTATATCTTAACATCCATCATCAAGTTAGCTAATAAAATTGGCATTTCATCATCAAGTTGTGGTAAGGCCCTCCTTGGCAGCAAGTTCTTTGAAGAACCCAAATCCAATAGCCAAGTCCAAGCCTACTGTCCCTAAACCTCTTTCTTTTATGTATCCACATTTAATTATTTATCTCATACTAACTATCCACATTTGAACTACGATGCTTTCACAAATAATGAGTGGGTACAAATGAGGGTTCTGAATAGAATAACTCATGCAAATGAAGGCAATGACAGACACAACAAACAAATGAGGGATACTACCTTCATAGCAATGGGGAAGTGAAACTACAACAATGAGACCAGGTATCCAACATGCAGTTATGAATTCCAAGTTAATAATCCATACTTCCATTCCCATGTTGTCATTGATTACATAGATGAATTCCGAAGAGCGATTACACTATGGAGATTCAACCTAAAACCTCCAACAATGAGAAGGGTTAACGACCATGCAATGACTTATTTTCTTCCAAAGAAGGAAATTAAATGAAACAACTAAAGCTAGGTGTGCAAATAGAATAACATTTATATTTTCAGTGTGAGGAGATGGTGTAACAAAATTGCATGAAATTGTTCCTAGCCTACATTCACTACTCCTTTGTCTTAGTTTTAGAAAATTTATCCAGCACTAGAAGAATATTGCCAATGTTCAATTGACTTCACGAAAATCATCTTGTAATGGCATGCACAAACTATTTCAGATAAGTGGAAGAAACCCAAAGAAGTGTATATGTAATCAGAGACGTCAAAACTTCCAAACTACTCGGGCCTCGAAGTATTGGTATTAAAGGAATCACAGATACCATCAAGAAGGTTCCCAACAACCAAGAGATCCCAAAACATATAACTCCAAATGTCATATATTTTCATTGTCAACAAATCCAATGGGTGTGCATTTAATTACTTTGAGTTGCTTTTGAGACTTACAAACTAAAACCATTACTACAATCCTCAAGTCTATCCCACATAGACTCGTGTCTACCATAAAATTCTTATATCCAAACTTCCATGCATACTTTAGCCACAGAAGTAGTCAATGAATGGAACCAAGTCTTGGTGGGTTCAAATAAAAAAAAAAAAAAATAGTTTTCTACAGCTCATTCTAATCGATCCAGCGCCAGTGTGAATATTATAAAGCACAACTTCTAACCAAGTGAAATTTACATACTAGGATCAGGAACACAAAAAAAAAAAAAAAAAAAAAAAAAAAAAAAAAAAAAAAACCAAAAATGAACCTACATTGGCATTAATATTACACTATTAGTAACAGAGTCAAAGAACAACAACTACCCTGGAATCAATGAATAACATCACTACATCATCCATAGTATTCAATTTCTTCAAACGAATACTACATTACACATGACACTAAATTGAACACATTAAAGTAGAAAAAAAAATTACTTCATCCAAACACCGACAAACAAACAAATCCATACAACGAAAACCAAACCCAACTCAAAATTTAATAAACTAACACATACTTTCGTAGTTTCGAAGAAACCCACAAACATCATAGACCATGGAGAAACTATAACACAACCAAACTTCAACGAAAAGAACAATCTTAAGAGGAAATGAAAATGAACTCACCTTTGAACAGAGAATCGAAACTCAATCAACATATAGGCAGGCGAACGAATGAACACGCGCTAACCATCGCCACATCGACCGTTCTCTGCCGCAACACCACACACCGCCAAATCCCTTGCCAGCGAACCTATTTTTGGCACTGAAATCTAAAGGGATTGAAAGGGAAGATAGAAAGAGAAAGGAAAAACAGAAGGGAGGTTGGGCGAAGAAAGACGTGACAACATCCCAACGCTAGCCGCCGTCACCGAAGAAAGATAAGAGCAAGAACAAAGCTTGCTCTTCCTGTTGAACAAGGTAAGAAGGAAAGGAGGGATTTTTTTTTTATATTGTGGGTGGCTATTCGCCCCCACTAGAATTTTGACGGCACCCACCCTTTAACTTCACAAAATAAAACCCTAGAATTTTGAAATTTAAATTCAATTAATTGTAACTCTATTTTATTTAATTCAAAATAAAATAAATTAGTTTTCTGAAATTTAGGCGTGTTACATTATAAAAATACGACTATTTTATGAAATAAATTAGTTTTATGGAATCTCGTCTTGAGATTCGGAAGGTAAGAAAGTTAACTGAATTTCGAAATAAAAAAAAATACGACTTGCCAAACGAAAGAAGATTTTAAAAATACAAATTTCAATTAAATTTTAGGTACATAAAATTTTATCGTCATTGGATAAATAGGGGTGTTACAAAACTTCTTTAGTTCTAATCAGTGATAAAAAGTTATAGCAAATGGAACACTCTACAAACCCTCAACCTAGCAACATTAAGAGCAACCCTTCCACTGGCTAAGCTGAGTTACCAATAATGCATACTCCAAACCCAGCAACAACAGGGTCAATTTTGCAGGGTAACACAATGTTACGGCGTGGAATGGTAGCCCAATCATCTTAGACATCTGGTGGTACAGTCGCGGATCCCCATGAGGATCAACTCTTAGCACAAATGGACCATCTAATTAAAGTTGTAAACAAACTTACTCAGGAGTGATAAACACCCAAAACATTGATTTTACGCCCCATTTACCTCTTTATTAGCCTCTAATTGTGCTTAAAATCAATTAAATGTCTCTATTTGTCTTGAATTCGGATATTGTCATAATTTTTATGGAAAATTGAGAAATGTGCAAAATTTGAGACAATTCTACGATAAATTTGCATGACCAGGAGAAATTATGAAATCAATGAAATGTGAAAATTTCGAGGCATTTGGGCACGTTCGTGGCACATGTGGATCAAGAGTTTCATTTCAAGAACAATGTTATGGAAGTCAACATTTGATGGAGACATGTGGCAAGTTTGAAGATAAGAACTTCAATTGTGGAGCAAGCAATCATAAAGAAAATAAAGCATCAACCCAAGGCATATTCCAAGGATCAAATCAAAGAATATTTCATTACCTTGAGTTTTGTCTCATGTATCTACCTCGATTTAGGACTATCTTGATGTATTTGTCCCTAATTTTGACTCCCTTGATTTTATATAATATGATTTGGAGTATAATCAAGGGATTTGTAGGATTTTTCCCATTTCTAACTTGGAGGAAAACACTATAAATAGGCTTTCAAACTCTTGGAGAAGGGGAAAAAAACATCAAAAAGAGATCCAAGACATCTAGCTTTATTTTATACATCTAGCTTAGAATATTTTTCTTTCGTTGGAGCTTCATTCAAGTTACATGTAAGTTTTTAATTTTAATTTAATAAAAGTTAAATTTTTTTTATGCATTAGTTATCTTCTAATTTAATTAGTTTAGTTCCTCATCTACCTTTCTAGTTCCACTCTTAGATTATTTCATCACAATGACAATGGTAGGCTAAACCTCTCATCTCAAGGAGAGGAGCTGAAACCTACTTGAGTGATGTAGTGATTTTTTTTAATACAAAAAAAAATAAAACCTGTATAATTTCTATTAATCCTAGATTCAACCAATGAATCAAAGTTGTCAAATTAAAAGATGGACAACGAAGGATTATGTGAAATGAAGATATGAACTTTGAAACAAGAATTATATTTGTTTTTCATAGTTATTCAATTCTTCGTAAATTATAACCACTCATTGAAAAATCGTCATCGAAAGGGGTGGATTAATGATGGTTAAGAAGTTTATTTTATCATCGAAAGAGGTAAGAGAAATTCTATCTTAGAAAATAATTTTCTTTTGAGCATTGGTCTTGAATTAAAAATTAAAGGAATTTATGTAAGTGTTCAAAAAAATATTTACAAAAATGTGTTAAATTAATTTCTACAAAGCTAAGAGATGGATTTCCAAATCCTTGAGATCTTTCTTTTAATTGATAAATTTGTTTAATAATTTTCATCCTCAATTTTGAATCAAAGTTGATGAAAAAAAATCATCTTCTATTCTCCATATCCTATTTCCCTTCTTTTCACCAATTCTTAGGTTTAGTTGATCTTCTAAAGTGTTTTCCTTGAATCCTTTTAATTTGGTGAGTAGGATGATGACCCCTACGAACCACTTTACTTATATTTTTCTTAGAATTTTGCAGGTAATTGATAAGAAGAGAAAAAAAAAATGTAGATTTGCTTGGAATTTCAAGCGACAAGAATTTCGAGCATATCAAATGGCGCCGTTGATAATTATCAAATTTGCTTGCAACCTTTTGCTAGTTCTCGAGCAAAGAGAAGTGAACAAAGATAAGCTCACAAAACCCTTTTTTCTTATTGTTCCTTGAACATCTAGCATGACACTAAAGGAGGAGTTTTAGCCTCCTGAGGGTTATCCAGGATGAACACCTACAAACATCGAAAATGGGGCTAAAAATTAATGTTTTAGGTGCTTATCACATCACCCTAAACAACCTTTGGCTAGTCCTCGAGCAAAGAGAAGCACAAAGAAAGATAAACTCACAAAACCCTGTTTTTATTGTTCCTAAACTTCACAAAGAATTCATGGTCACTTTCACTGGAATGACTCGACTGCATTTACAATGTGCAACAACGCCTTAAACCTCTAGCATGAGATTGAAGGAGACGTTTTAGCCTCCTGAGGGTTATCTAGGATGAAGACCCCCAAACATAACTATTTTTTTTTTTTGAAAATAAAAAATTGGTGCTTACCCTATTTTTCTCAGAGAATAACATTGAAATTCAATCACATTGAAGACAAGAGTCCTATGTAGTTAGTTACTAAAATGCACATTACAACTTAGCAACTTTGGAACAAGGTGTGTGTGTGAATAATCAACAATATTCAATTTTTCCTGTCAGAGCAAGGTACATCATAATCCACCCTTGGAATTGTCGTATTGACTTCAATAATAATGGACATGAAAAAATAATAAGGAATAAATTCAAAATAATAATTGTCTCATGGAATGAACGTTGATCAATTGCGAGAATGTCGAGTTACCCATCATAGCGTCTTCTCATCTACTCTCCACTTTTTACCCTACCTTACCATAGGGTTAATTGTGGCCTCTCTAAGGAATTATAAATCTGGCTGAAACTTTTTTTTTTTTTTTTGAATGAGGAAGAGCTAGGTAGATGGTAATTAAAGAGATGTTTCTGAAAATGTAGGTTCTTCAAGTAGCTTAATAGGGAACTCATCAATCACTTCCTTTTATTTTCCTTTCTTCTTCAAGACTTGTTTTTTATTTGTTTTCTTCTTCACAACCCAATCTTTTATTTTATTTTTTTGAAGTACAATGGACCTTGGATTTTCACTTTGCACTTGTCTCATTTTCTTCATAAACTTCCCAACACTTTTTCAAAAACATAAATGGGTAACGGTTTTTTTTTTTTTTTTTAATAAAACAGAAATGCTCACATTGGTTTTGGATGGAATGGTTAGCAAGATGGTTTTGAGAATGTATAGTTGGATGAGATGCCTAATTTACCTTCTAAAGTTTGATAATGGTTATAAGTCTCAAATAGACTACAAGTCCTATGTTTCTCTTAACTCGAAAAAGATTTCATCCTCAATAATCAACCAAAAAGAAGAATAATAAGATTAAACAACAAGGTAATGTGGGACCCAATAAATTTGAGCCATCATGTGACTCGAAGTAGTGTAAAAACCCTCTGACTAAATGAAAGGTCTGATATCTCACAAGGTAAAAGTCTCCACTATTGTTCCTCTAGATTCTCGAGACGTTATTTACTTCTTTATTCTAAACTACATCTGTGCCCATTGTGCAAAAATATTTGTTCCTAACTGCTCAAATGCAATGTTTACTCTAGTAATAAACTTCAAATATCTCTTTGCCTAAATTTAGTGAATCAAGTAATCCAATCTCATCATAGCTAGGATACCACACCCTTATTTTATTTTTTTTAATATTTTTAAAAGAGGTATGAATTTTGAAATCTCCCACACCCAAACAAATAAAACACTGTCCTCATTGTTAACTAAATGAAATATAATGTGAGAAGTAAAAATTGGAACTTATTACCTCAAGTGATTTGATGAACATATGTACCGTCCTTGCAATGAAATAGATCGAGTTGGTAGGTGATGTATTTTTTTGATACATCACCCCCAAACATGCATTGGCGGTATTTTTTTTTTTTTGTGAATGAATGAATTAATGCATAAACTGACTAGGTTGCCTCCCGGTAGTGCTAAGTTTAATGTCAATGGTCGAATAAAATGGGGTGGTGAATACCACCCCCAAACAAGCTTAATGGAGTAGGAATTGTGGCGTGACTAATCCTCATAGGTAGGATCAATCAACTGAATGGTCTCCACTGACCTTGTGGGAAGTTCATGGTATGGCTTCAATCGTTGTCCATTTACTTGAAAGAGACTTCCATTAGTAGGGTTTTCTACAGTGATGGTACCGTAGTTTTTAACATCACGAACAATGAATGGACCAAACCAACGAGTTTTTAACTCACCTGGAAAATGAGAGTTGTAGAATAGGACTTTCTGACCAATATGGAATTCTTTCGTCATGAGGCTTTTGTCATGTATCCACTTCATTTTGTTTTTGTATTTCTTGGATAAGTCATAAGCATCATACCTCAATTCTTCCAACTCATCAAGCTGAAGCTTTCGTTGTTGACCAACCATATCGAAGTCAAAGTTCAGATTCTTTGTAGCCTAATAAGCTCTATGTTGGAGTTCGACAGGAAGGTGACAAGGTTTAGCAAAGACCGATCTATAAGGAGACATACCTAAATGAGTTCTGAATGCAGTTCGATATGCCCACAAGGCATCCAAAATGCGTAAAGACCAATCTTTTCGATTTGGATTAATAGTTTTTTCGAGGATGTTCTTGATTTGATGATTTGAAACTTCAATTTGGCCGCTTGTTAGAGGATGGTAGGTGATAATACACCGAAACAGTCACATCCCTGAGCCATACACACACTACAAAAAAAAGCCCTTTAATAGCGGTTCAAAAACGCTATGGTAGGATACCATAGCGTTTTAATAAACGCTATGTTTGCCGACGCTATAATAGACCCAGGGTCTATTATAGCGGTTTAAAACCGCTATAGAAAGTTTGGCTTTTATAGCGTTTTAAAAACGCTATGGTAAGTATACATAGCAAATTTTTTTTTTTTTTTTTTTTTTTGCTATCAACTGTTAATTATTTTCAACTCAAAAGTATAAACATTCGCATTATAGAATCCAAATAGGATCACTAACAACAAAATTATAATTTTTTTGCTATCAACTCAAAATTATAAACATTCGAATCATCATATATATTGTACTATTGGTGGACATTGACATTATAGAATCCAAATAGGATCACTAACAACAAAAACAGTTGTTTCTTGCAGCACTTGTAACCCCAATTCCAGCTGCACCTGTACAGTAGCTATTCCTAATTGTTTGCTTGCAGCACTTGTAACCCACTGATTATCTTTCCACCATGAACCCCAAACAGTTGTGTGGTTATTAATGTAAACATCTTCTTCATACTTCTTTCTGGGTAATAATGCACTCGCCTGCAAATACCAACAAAAACATTTGTCTTAAAATATGAAAACGGAAGCATATGAAATTTGGAGAAATACTTCTACCAATAAGCCCTATTAGATTGGCAACCGCCTTACCTGTCCTAGAAGAAGCTCTCTTAGAAGTTCTTCATCAGGAGTTGCATTACCATACTTCTCCATAATTGAGTCTTCTATTTTAGACTTCAAGCTCTCCTTTATAACCTTGTCATTCTTCAACAAAAATTCAGCTCCAATTTGTCCATTGCTATTTAGATGTAGGCCTGATTTATTAGGTAAAATGTTAAGTGAAGACAATAAATTAACAACAAACTAATTGATGAAAATATGTATCTGTTTTTTCTGGATAGTTCAGGTCATCAACAGTAGATATGGCAGTCAATAACTGCATTAGCACAGAGACAAGCTATTAAACACAAATTCAAATAGACAATTTGTAAAAGGAAGAGGATGATATCATCAAATATCAAAATAGATCACGACATTATAAGAACCAGAAGAGGAAGCATACAAATCCAGTTTAAAATTCGTTCAGTAAGCATTTTAAGAAGATTTCTGACTTTTGAAGAGACAAAAATACTAACCTTTTCAAACGAAACCAATTTGAGTGGCCATCTTTTAGTCCCCTGACGAATCCGCTGGGGTACAAACCTATCTATTGCTTGCCATAATCTTTCTAGGCAGTCTTGAGGATACTTGATGACCTGCAGAAATCCATGAAAGATTTAATGATGCAACAAGATCAATCAGAATTTTGCATTGTTAATAAAAAAAAAAACAACTTTGAAATTATGAAAACAGGTTTTATATGAAGCCTATGACAAGAAAATATTCATGTTCAACCAAATTACATATCACAAGTGCAACAAGAAGATGTTTACATGGATCGAAAGGGAACATCTCAATGCCCTTAGGAGTCGAGAACTGTCCCAACTAAAAAACATATAATGCAACATTTTATCTTGAAACAAAAGTAGATAAAAGATGAGTGATTAAAAAGGGCATAAACAACAAAACAAGAGAAAAAAACTAATGGAGGAGGACTAGTGATGCAGTAAGCACCTTCACTGGATGTGGCTGCAACTCATCCTGTTTAGGGGCTGGAGCTGCTCCTCCTGCCATTTTTTAAGAATTTGCCATCCCAAACACTACCAAGTGAACGGGAGTTTTCTGCCTTGACTGTCATTTCAACTAATTCCACCATATCTGCAAAGATGAAATTATGGAATTTCCCATTAAGAAAGAAATAACTGACAGTTTTTATTCAGTACTCATGTTCCATCACCAATTATGAAGAGATTTATGTATATTCTGACACTTATCCTCTTATGGATATTCTCAATGAATCTTGTAATTCATTTGCTAAGCGCATATCTTTTTTTCTTTTTTGATAGGAAAAACATAAACTCAATTGTGTGAAATATATACCAAAAAAGTCCAAAAAAAAAAAAAAAAACCACCAAGGGACACTTCACCATTGGAGAACCCTATCCCATTCATACTCGCAAATATAGAATGGAGTCTCCCGAAGAATATCCCAAGTGTATCTCCATGTCCATAATATATTTGATAATATAACAACTAAGTCCTCCCTAGATGTTTCAATCCCCTAAATATTTCTTGAGTTCCTCTATTTCCCTGATGTCCACACCATAGCTTGCACAAACATTTCCTATGCCCATTTTCATTTAGCAGAAATGATGATACCATATGGGATGTTATTTCCCTTATTCCATATTTCTAACACCTCATTTATATACCTGACTGCATCTTTCACTATGCACCATTCAAACAGTAGACGACACCAAATAGCTTTGAAGGCAGGACAAGTGATAAAAATATGTGAAATAGTGTCACCATCCTGTCCATAAAGAACACATCTATTTGGCAAGACCAAACTGCTTTTATTCAACTTATCCACCATGAGAAATCTGCCCAACACTATCGTCCACAATAACAAAGCTGATTTGGGAGGCACTTGAGTCTTCCAAGTGAATTTGTAGTAGGCTTGGACTGCCATTGTTGCATTCATTACAGGAATGCTAGGGCTCTATTAGTCAAGACACATCAAAATTTTATTGATCAATAAAAAAGACAAAGGTGAGTAACTCACCATACAACCGAAAACAAGTAGTTAATCTCAGTTCTTAAGGTTTTACTTTGAGTTTCTTGTAGTGCATACCCTCTGATAAGTCCCTGAAATAACCACATGGGCATACAGAAATAGAGTAAAAAGTACATGCAAACTAAAAGGAATAGCTTCCTTACGTTGTTGCACCCCTACCTACATCTTTGTTTGACAAAGTATAATTGAGGCACAATATGAGATCGTTGTATTAGTTTAAAGTAACATTTTGATAGAAACCAATAAACATGACATTGAACTTTTAATTTAAAACGTGCTTAAATCCATACCTGGTACCCAAGAAGCTTGTGTCATTGGGTAAACTTTCTATCTGCGACAACAAGCATTCCAAATAATTAAAATGAAATATTGTATTTAAAGTGTTGTCCATATTAGACTAAAAGCCTTATACTTGGTGAAAATACGCAATACCTTTCTAATTGCATCAACCTCATGCAGTAACATTTCACTAAATTGGCATTCGCTCACACCATCCCTGTATGTAAGAAAACGGGTAACTAAAATGAGAAAACTGAAATACATATAGGTATATTGATGATATGGGGAAAATTTTTACCTATAGAATATAATTCTGCTGGGCATGTGCCATGTTGACCGCTTGAAGGAAATCAGCATCCCAGCATTAACAGCTCCTCTTTGAAGATACTGAATGACTTCGTAAAGGTCCTGAACCAGTTCTTGCATGTGAGGCTTTGCAGAGATCAAGCCTCTATATTTGGCCACGTGTGGCAAATCCATTGAAATCGCAACCTGTCGTCAACTCAAATGTATTGGGCACGAAAGCTATAGAAACTTAAGCTAGCTAGATACATCATCACTTCCTTGCTGGGAACAAGTAGCTTGAGACCCAAACCACTTTTGATCAACTTTTGCCATCTTATCACTTTCTTTTAGGTTTCAATATTTCCCTAGAAACATCAGCCACCAAGGGAGATCCTTTAAAAAAAACCTGTAAATACACATTGTGACAGGTTAAAGCTAAAACTTCTAAAGTGAGTACATAATAGCACTTAAATACATAGTTTACAATGAGTTTACCATAACAGGTATGTGCATATGTATCATTTCGTAGTTGTGAAAATAGTATACATAGATTATTATTATTTACCCATAAGCTTATATAAATCTTAGCCAAATAGGAAGTAATGAGCCAATATATGTATGCATGGTTCATTAAGGGTGGGAATTTCGTAGCTTCTTGTTTTATCTGAACAACAAGTTGAGGGTAGGAGCTAAACTAAAACAATTGGACCATCTTCTGGAGCTGAATACATTAAATGCAACATAAAAATGAGACCACTGATTATCACAAAAGAATAACTGCTTAATATGATATAGGGATATAATTAAACAGCCCAAAATACACAACCTTATTTAGCTTAGTATCCTGCATTACCAGTTAAAACATCCACCATAGACATCAAATTAATACAGAATTCAACCTTTGGTCACTTGAATAAGTATAGCATTGCCAATACTTGGGTAAAACAGAACAATTGACGGAATTCAATCGAATCCTCCAAAAAAGTCTAACCAAGCAACAAGAAGAAGAGCAGATCGGATCGATGTAAATTAGTAGAAAAGAAACTTACAACATTACAATCGGATATTGCTAGCCGTCTTCTACGACATCTTCATCTGCTAGAGAGACGCCTCCTGCATCATTGATTTTGAAAGTTGAATCAGCTCATCCATGCCTCCATCGCTGAAGGTCACTAGGTCGGTCGGTGGAGTTGGCAAGTAATGATCTTAACATCGAACTAGTTCGGATTCAAGATCTGAAAGCTATTCAACAACTAACAGAAGTTGTTCGTTCTGTAGAGGAAGGAGAGATGAAAAACAGAAATAAACCCTTCTCTCTAACAATACAAACTCCCCCTAAATCCCCCACCAAATTACAGCTCCAAATCTATATTCCATGGAGATTCTCTTCCCAACCATCACCACAACAACGAATGAAGAACTCAATCACCAAATCCAACTCTCCATCAACGAAATCACAGTAAAACAACAAGATCTAAAGCAAGGAAACGAAAAATGAAATCACAGTAATACAATTCCAGATCTCTTATTCTTCTTCTTTCTTCTTCTCGTTCCCTACTCTTCCCTTTTCCCTTCGTCAGAAGGACCGATAATGATCATTGTCGATTGACTTGGAACTTGTCAATCTTTCTTGGTCTTTCAATCTCTCTCCCACTCCCTGGTATTCCTGAGTGAAAGAAATTGAGGCAGAGGGAGAGAGAGAGAAAGGTTTTGCTTTTGGTCAAAGTAAGGAGCGGTTTTTCTAAAATTTTTAAAGCGGGTGTTATGTTTTTAGTCTCGCGCTCAATTTTTCATAGCGTTTTTAAATTTTATTTCATTAAACTTGACTTTTGATAGACTTTTGATAGCGCAAGTATAAAAAGTGCTATTATCAAATGCTATAAATGGGCATTTGTGTTGTAGTGACATGTCGTGATGATATCGAGGAACTACGGGCCCCGGCATCATCCCAACATTGATCCGGCCCAAGCGGTTCTAAGCCTGCCCAATGCAGTCCGCCAAACGGACTTGAACTCTTACAGCTTGCTAAGTCCACGCGTCTCATAACTATCCTCAATATTCGTAAGCCCTATTAAGTCAAGTATCTCGAGGATCAGCTTCGGACAAGCAATTACAACAGTTCTTCGCTTCCGATTCGGAAACAAATACTAGAGTACATATCACACAGGAAAACATCCTCTTATGGATTACCCTAAGATAGAGAACTATCTCTCGCGTGTCTAGGAGCACAGGGCTAACATGGAACTTCCTTTATACAACACGACTCCTAATTAGAGAAGGATTTCCACAAAGATCTCCTTCCTAAACTACGCAATCAATGGCCTGGTCGAACTAGGACTCCTGCACTATAAATATGACATGAGGTTGGTAAGCTAAGGTACGCTACAAATTCCTTGTTTACAACATTACACCTTCCTCAAATCCCTGTCTGACTTTAGCATCGAAGTGCCATCGGCCACCACAACAGTAGTCCGTGACTCACTTGGGTTCCTTGTGCAGGTTAGCAGGACAAGGTCAAAGCAGGGAGTGAAAAATGACTGCATCAATTTGGCGTCGTCCGTAGGGACAACAAAGTTCCTAACCTTTCACTAACATCATCTCCCTTCGAAATACGGAAAGATGGTGACCACCAAATTACGCAACGACGGATAATAGGGGGAAACGTTGAGCGCTCAACTTGGCACTGCTTCATCACCCTTGATGGTGCAGTTAGTCCGTAGGCATCAACCCAGCGCTTCCAGAGCAACGACAACACCAGCAGACCCCGAATCAGATCCAAGATCACTTTTCATACGACAGGCTTTTTCGATGATAAAGATGTTTAGATCGATGAGATAAAGACCTGATGAGACACTGGAGGTGTATATAACCCACTTCAACAGTGAGTTAGCCACCACCAATTTGTGCAACGACACAACGATCGTCTGAGCCTTCATCGGTGGCTCGAGGAAAGGAGAGTTCTATAACTTTCTGACGCTGGACCCTCCAGCAAGCATGACAGACCTAGTGAGAGAAGCCGGGCCAGGGGAGGAACCGCCCAACAGAATATGCGTGCTTTATGGAGCCCATTCCGAGTCTGAAATGTCAAACAGGTCTAGGAAAAGGGCTCTACAAAATTTGAGGATCCAAGCAATACGTGGTGAGAAGCTAGAGCTGCATGCTCGGAGTCAAAACCCATCCATGCCATGCTATTTACGGAGAGAGACCTTCGGGACATACAACTCCCGCACAATGACGCCCTAGTGGTAACAATTTCCCTGGCAAGCTTAGAAGTAGGGAGATCTTTGGTAGACACCGGGAACTCGAAGAACATTTTGTTTCTCCGTACGTTCCATGGCATGAAACAAAAGGAGACAGTGTTAACCCATGATAATCGTTTGATGATCGACTTTAGTGGCAAAAAATGATTCCTCGTGGGAAAGATATGACTGACAATAATAGCGGGATATAAGCCAACTCAAAAAACCCTGTTTCAAGATTTCATAGTAATCGATGCACATTCGGCGTATAATGCGGTCTGGGGAGACCCTGGATACACAAGATGGGAGCGGTGGTTTCCACTCTATACCAGTTCATCAATTATCCAACAAACCAAGCGGTCGGTACATTAAAAGGCGACCAAACAACTGCTAGGGATTGCTAGAACATGACGGCACTACCGCCTAGTGATTCTCAATTGGAAACTAGCCCAGTGACTAGGATGACTCTTCATTCCGCCCGAGAAACAGGAAAAAACAACTGATCCCAGACGACGAGGCTCTAGTGAGCCCTCGAGGCAGGCCCAATGCCGGCCAACCTAAGGAAGAAACCATCACGGTCTACCTCGACAACCATCTCAATAGTAGGGTTGTCCAGATCGGTTCTCACTTGAGCAAAGAATTGGTGGAGCAACTCATAGAGCTGCTGCATTGGAACTAGGACATCTTCGCTTGGACCATGCGAGACATGGTGGGGATTGACTCGTCAATAATCACCCATCGCCTAGAGGTGGACCCCGTGAGAAAAACTGTACGGTAGAAAAGGAGGCATGTAGCCCCCGAGAGGAACGCAATCATAAAAGAGGAGGTACAGCGAGGTACAGCGTTTACTCAACAAGGACATGATCAAGAAAACATGATACCCAGACTAGCTTGCTAACACCGTTCTAGTAAAAAAGAAAAACGGGAAATGGAGAGTATGTGTGGACTACATGGACCTTAACAAAGCCTACCCAAAGGATAGCTTCCCACTTCCCCCAATTGATCAAATCGTAGACACCACATCTGGACACAATTTACTTAGCTTCATGGACGCCTATTCGGGCTACAAGCAAATATTGATGCACCCCCCAAATCAAAAGAAGACCTCATTCATAACTGAAATAGGGATATATTGCTATAGGGTGATGCCATTCAGCTTAAAGAACGCTGGCGCTACGTACCAATAACTGGTCAATCGAATGTTAAGAAAGCAGATTGGCAGGAACATGGAAGTCTACATAGACAATATGTTGGTCAAAAGCCTCCGCAGCCCTGACCACATACAAGACTTAGCTAAAGCACTCAACCAGCTCAGAAAATACCAGATGAAGCTCAACCCACAGAAATGTGCATTTGGAGTCGAGTTTGGAAAATTCCTTGGCTATCTAGTGAACGAGAGGGGAATCGAAACTGACCCAAAATAGATTCAGACCCTTCTCGACATGAAAGCCCTGACGAACATCAAAGACGTTCAGAGCCTAACTGGGAGGGTAGCAGCACTCAACAGATTTATATCAAAGTCGTCCGACAAATTCATTCCTTTCTCTAAGATACTAAGAGGGAACAAAGGATTCTCTTGGAACAAAGAGTGTGAAAAAGCCTTTTAAGGCCTAATAGCATACATGGGGAATCCAGAGCTGCTTTCAAAACCTGTGATAGGGGAAACACTCTACTTGTACTTGTCTGTTTCCAAGCACGTTGTTAGCTCAGCCCTCGTACGAAACGACCAAGGGACCAAAAGACCAGTGTACTACACCAGCAAAACCTTCGTGGAAGCTGAGGCACACTATCCAAACCTGGAAAAATTAGCTCTGACACTGGTCGTATCCTCAAGAAAATTGAATCCCTATTTTCAGGCCCACTCTATAACGGTCTTGACCAAGCATCCGCTCCGCTCGGTATTACACAAACCCAAGCTATCCGGCAGGATGGTGAAATGGTCAGTGAAACTTGGACAGTTTGACATAAACTACGCTCCAAAAACTGCCATCAAAGCTCAGGCGCTGGCAGATTTCAGTGCTAAGTTCACTAGTGGAGAAAAGCTGAAGACAGACCACCAACCCTGGAACTCGAATGTCCAGGCCTGGATCTTGCGCTATGACGGGTCCTTGACTGGAAAGGAAAGCCGAGCTGGGATCATGCTCCACTCCCCCAGCGGCTTCACCCTCAAACAACAAGGCCGAATATGAAACCTTCCTGTCCGGTCTAAAGCTAGCACTAGGGATCGGTATAGATCGCCTAACGGCATACAGTGACTCAAGACTAGTGGTCAACCAAGTCAAAGGGGATTTCAACAGAAAAAACCCCTGCATGATAGCCTACCGTGATAAGGTACTTGGCATAATGGGCAGATTCAGAAGGTGTGAACTCATACAATGCCCCTGAGACAACAAAATAGATGACGCGCTAGCCAGAGAAGCCTCAGCTTCCGACGAAGTCTCAAGCGGCCTCATTGAATATAAAAAGCAATCAAGCCTCGACGGAGAGGAGCTTATAGATATCTGCACTGCAGAATTGTAATCAAATTGGATGACTCTGATACTAGAATACATAGCAACCGGAACCCTACCACTGAGAAGGTCGAAGCAAGGAGACTTAAAAACAAAACAACAAGGTACATTCTTCTAAACAACAAGTTATATAGAAGATTAGTGACAGGACCCTGCTCCAATGTCTATCACCTTCAGAGGCAAGCCAGGTCCTGGAAGGGATCCACAGCGGTATATGCGGAAATCATCCAGGCGGGAGAACCCTCACTCACAAAGCTTTGATTCTAGAATACTATTGGTCGACCATGCAGCAAGACGCCAAAGATATTGTCCGCAAGTGCTAAAAATGTCAGAGGTTCGCGCTGTATACACATATGCTAGTTGATAATCACATAATTATAACATTTTTTGTACCTCTTATTATATTTTTGTTAATCCTTGTTTTATTTTAATTTAAATTAATTATTAAATTTTTGTGTTTTTGTAGAATTCGGAGCAATAACGAAGAAATCAAAGAAAAATGCAATGAATAAATCACAGACGGTGACTTCAGAGGAAGTGGAGGTGAGAATAGCCTAAGCCCATAACCTAAACTCAAAACCAAATCCATAAACCCAAACCCAATCAAACTCAAAGCATATTCTCTTAATTATCCAAGATTCTAGTTTGATTTAAGCCTTAAATAACTCATTGAAGCCTCCCCTTAACTTGTCCAAGTTCATTTTCTTAATTCTCTATAAATACAATAGAAATGAATAAGAAAGGGGAAGAAGAGAAGGGAAAGAAAAAAATACAGAATACCAAAACCTCTTCTTCACAATTTGTGATTCTCATCACCATCCCAACCAAGCAAAATCACCACCCACAGCCTATCCATCTCTGTTTTCTCTCCTTCACTCCACCGAAACAGGGGCGTGATAACCCTGTTTCACTTCATCTTCAACCACCGTCACCGGCTGCACCACTACTCACCACTCACCACTCGGTTCTCATCTCTCATTCATTTTCTTCATCACAACGCCCATCAACCACCACCAACATCTTTCGCTGGAAGACCACATCAGCTCTTGTCATAGTCCCTGCTCACCACCAGACAGGAGCAGATCGACCACAGCGGCTTCCCGCCTATCTCTCTGTTCGAATTGAGGAAGAAAGGTTTGGGTACTATTTGCACCCCACCTTATAACTCAGTACCACCACAGAGACTTAAATCAAGTTGACACTACTGGAACCCAGTGGACCTTGCTGAGAGCACCTCGGCTGAGAAAGATCAGAACTATTTGCACCCACTGGGATCTGTTGAGCCACACTGGACCTGTTCCTGTTTGCACCCTGCTGAATGTTCTGTAACACCACAGTGAATTAAGTCTCAAACTCTATAATTCATTTCATTTTACTTTATTATTCCATGATTAATATTAGTTTATTCGCGATTTATAATATTTTACTTTCACCTAATATGTCATGCATCTTAGGTTGTTAGAAAAATATTATGTTATAAATCAAGCATGTTTTAATTGAATAATTAAACTTGTGATTAATTGTGCCCTAACAAGACAATTAATGGTAGGAGTTTATACATTGCTAGAGTCATTTATTTGAAATTGGAATAATAAGAAAAATTGAATATAATTTTAGGAACTTGAAAAATATTTTGCAAATTGTGGTTTCCCTCCAACTCTTTTCTTTTATTTATTGTTATTTTTATTACTTTTGTTTAACTCGGATTATTAAACACTGTAACCCCCATTTTCTCCAAATTAGTTTAGGTAAATTATTAAATTCTATTTAATCCACCTTCCTCGTGGGATCGACCCGTACTTGCTGTTGTCTACCAGTTATACGTCGTGCACTTGCGGTTATTACAAGTGGGTCAAATTAGTCTGTTTGTTTGGGCCAGTTAAACCTGCAACAAGTTTTTGGCGCCGTTGCCGGGGAAGGTAGTGGTGTAATTGAATTTAAGATTTATTTTCACTAATTTAAAAAAAAATTTAAATAAATAAAATTCAGAAAAAAAAAATTTTATTTTAATTTTGTTAAGTTCTTTTTACACTCATTTCGTGTTATTTGTTTGATTTTGCAGAATACACGCTTCTCGAGGAAATTGGACGATCCTACAAACATCAAACAAATTTTAATTAAAAAAAATTTATTTTGTGAGGGGAGTTTTAATTTTATTTTCACCTCGTTTTACGAGTGTGTGGTGTAATAATTTTTGTAAACTCTATTGTTTTTCATTTTTAATCACCTAAAAAAAACCCCAAATTTTCCAAGTCAAAAGAAATTATAGGGAAACAATTTTAATTGTTACCCAATAATTTTTTTTTATGATTTAGAAATCCGACTTCTAAGACCAAGACCAGTAATTTGATTGCATATGCTTGTGTGCTGATTGAAACGGATAAAAAGAAGTCGGACATTTTTTTTAATTGTGCTAACTTTTTGTGCAGAACGGAATATGCACACTGTAAGTACTTCTATCACACGCAATGTATTAGCGACCCGGGTGCTTTGTGTAATTGTTTGAAATTGTGTGATTGGTTGTTTAATTTCTGTAATTGTGGATGCTAAACTTTAGTAATTTATAATAAGCAGACCCAGCTTCTAAATAGAAACTGGTGAGACTTGATATCCCCACCTCATCACTCCAGCTGTGTGCAACCAATAACCAAACATAATTAAAATCAGTTAGCAAGTTAGATAGAGCCATCTTTTAGGTACGGTGTTCATAGGACGACCAAGACTAAGGTGAATCCAATAATTTTTGTGTTGACCAAAGCTAAAAGTGACGATGGGTTTAATCATTCAATGAACTCCGAGAGGCCACTGCGACAAGGGTAATTTACCCGGTACGCCGAGTCATAAGTAAGCTACGATCCACAAGAAGAATTGGTGTAACTAACAGTTTTGGGTTAGGAACACAAGCCTCAAGTGTACATTTAACATCACATTGTTCTCACATCTATTGGCTTACAGAGCGGTAGCACAAGGAAGTACTTAATTGGACCATTGTGACCTCCTTTTCTTGTGCAATAATCTGATTTCTTTGAAACAAAACTCCAGCCTACTAATTTTGAACTTTGTGGTGTAAAGTATACACTCTTAGGATCATCTTGTAGCACCCATTGCTCTGATATAAAGATTACATAAGAAATAATCTGTCCCCCAAAGATAAAAAGATAATTAATCTCAAAAACATTGATTGCTTAGGGAGGCATTTTTTCTTGTGCATCAATTGGTTGCTGATTGTGTTTGAGTCTGTGCGTGATTTTTTTTAAGGTTAGTAAACATTTCAAACCTCACTTGGTGTAGACCTGTTTATGCGTCTTTGGGAACGGGATTCGAGAGGTGGACTAATTCGAGAGGATCCTGTAGAGTTGTCTGAAGTCCCCATTGACCTTCTAGAATCGTTCTCCTTGTCGAGTGAGACCACTGAAATGGCTGGGGAGAGAGCATTTAAGGATTATTTCTTTCCACGTTCCAATAACACCCCATCTTGCATTTTCTTACCTGAGACCACTGCAAGTAGCTTTGAGCTAAAACCATCAATTATCCACCTTTTGCCTTCCTTTTATGGTCTAGAAAAAGAGGATTCCTATCTTCATGTCAAAGAGTTTCTTGACATTTGTGCTACTCTGAAATATCCCAATTTTTCTGATGATTCAGTTCGTCTTAGGCTGTTCCCCTTTTCTTTAAAAGATAGGGTGAAGTCATGGTTAAACTCCTTAGAAACTGGAACCATCGACACTTGGGATGCCCTATTAGGAAAAATTTTGACAAAATATTTTCCTATTCATAAAACAAATGCCATCCAAAGAGATATATCTAATTTTCAACAGAAAGAGGGTGAGCATTTCTATGAATGTTGGGAAAGATTCAATGAACTCATTGCTAGGTGTCCCCATCACGGCTTTGAAAAGTGGCGCTTGGTTCAATACTTTCAAGACACGTTAACCCCTCAAAACCGTCGAATGATTGACGCCACTAGTGGTGGGTCACTTATGAAGATGAGTGCTAATGAGATTTGGGAATTCTTTGAAGCTATTTCTGAAAATTCTCAACAATGGGATTATTCAAGAAAAGACTCGGATAGGCGAAAGGGTGGTTTGTATGAAGTAAGGGATACATCATCTACTCCTTATCTTCCTCCTTCTTCAAGGTTGGAAGAAGTTGTAATGACAATGGCACAGAAGATTGATGCATATCTGGAAAAGTCTCAGCCATCAGTCCAAACCAATGTTCCACCCGAGGTTTGTGCTGCATGTTCAAGTTCTAGTCATTCCACATCAGACTGTCACTTGAAAAATGAGTACCCTGCTTATTTTGTTGAGCAAGTCAATGCATTCAATACCTTTAGGCAATCTGGTTATAATCCACACTCAAATTTTTACAATCCAGGTTTAGCCAAACACCCTAATCTCTCATGGGCCCATGGTCAACATCAAGGAGGCCCAGTTGTTATCCCGCAAGCTCCTCGAGCTCCAATTCCTGCTAATAGGCCTCAATTCAATCAAGATGTACCTCCCTCTAACACTCCGAGTTTACAGGATACAGTGAACCAATTTATGCAGAGAACAAAAACCATGCTCAAACAGAACTCTCAGGTTGTCACCGAACCAAGAGCTACTTCTCAACAACAATCTCAAGCCATCCAAAAGCTTGAGATGACTGTGAGTCAAATAGAAAAATCCTTTCCTGAAAGAGAAGCAGGAAGATTCCCTGGTCAACCCATTCAAAATCCTAAGGGCCAATTCGAAATAGGCAGTGCATCTCATCCACGCAATGAAGATGTCAAATCTATCATCACCCTTAGGAGTGGAAAAAAAGTTGACAACCAAATTAGAATGCCTAATTTGATTGATCCTGAATCCCAATCCACACCAAAGCAAGTCACACCTCCATCTGAGAAGGAGGTTGATAAAGCCTCATCTTCTCAAGAGGATCATCATCTTGACTCTGATCCCACCAAGGCATCCTAAATTCCTAGAGCACCATTTCCATCGCGGTTAGTTCCGGCGAAGAAAGGAACAAATGCCAACGATATAATGGAAATTTTTAAACAAGTTCAAATCAATATTCCATTACTCGAGGCCATTAAGCAAGTTCCCTCTTATGCCAAGTTTTTGAAGGATTTGTGTACACAAAAATGAAAACTGAATGTGCACAAAAGAGATCATGGTTGCCCGACTATTTCATGTGTGATTGGTGATCATATGATTGGGAAGGCACTGTTAGATTTAGGGGAAAGTGTTAATCTATTGCCATATTCAGTAAATGTGCAATTGGGTCTTGGTGAGTTGAAACCAACTCAAGTGACACTGCAATTGGCAGACAGATCTGTCCGAGTCCCCCGTGGTGTGATAGAGGATGTGATCATTAAGGTTGACAAATTTTATTTCCCTGTGGACTTCATAGTTCTTGACACACAACCTGTTCACAATCCCTCTAGTCACATTCCAGTTATTTTGGGTCGTCCATTTTTTGCCACATCCAATGCTATCATTAACTGCCGAAATGGAATCATGAAATTATCATTTGGTAACATGACCGTCGAACTCAACGTATTCAATGTAAGTCAACAACCTCCCGAGTCTGAGGATTCCTTTGAGGTTAACATGATTGAGAGTTTGGCGGAACATTCATTTCCTCAGTTTAATGATCCTTTAGAGGCTTGTTTGACTCATTTTAATTTAGACTTCGATATTAATGATTCCATCAGGGAAGTCAATGCTTTGCTTGACTCTACCCCTATAATGGAAACCAGTTATAAATAGAAGCCTAGGGTGGAACCTCTTCCACTAAGTGAGTCAAAACAAGTCCCTTCCGTTGAAAAACCACCCAAGCTCGACCTAAAAGTATTACCTGACAACCTCAAGTATGCATTTTTAGGTATTGACAATACCTTACCTGTTATTGTTTCATCTGTATTGACTGAAAAACAGGAAGGAAAATTGTTAGATGTTTTAAAAGAACATAAAACAACACTTGGGTGGACTATCGCGGATATTAAAGGAATAAGTCCAATCGTTTGCATGCATCGCATTCATATCAAAGATAATGCCAAAGTATCGCGTGAAATGCAACGTAGACTTAATCCTAATCTAAAGGAAGTTGTCCGAGCCGAAGTGCTCAAATTGTTGGATGTGGGTATAATCTACCCAATTTCGGATAGTTTTTGGGTCAGTCCTGTTCAAGTTGTCCCAAAGAAGTCAGGGGTAACGGTAATCAAGAATGACAATAATGAATTAATACCAACCCGCATGACCACGGGGTGGCGAGTATGTATTGATTACCGTAAGTTGAACTTGGTCACAAGGAAGGATCACTTTCCTCTTCCTTTCATTGATCAGATGCTTGAAAGGTTAGTCGGACATGATTACTATTGTTTTCTTGATGGGTATTCCGGTTATAACCAAATCCCCATTGCACCCGAGGATTAAGAGAAGACCACATTCACTTGTCCCTTTGGTACTTTCGCATATCGGATAATGCCCTTTGGATTGTGTAACGCACCCGCTACTTTTCAGCGGTGCATGCTTAGTGTTTTTTCCGATATGGTTGAGAGGTTCCTCGAGGTGTTTATGGATGATTTATCAGTATTTGGTGATTCATTTGATGAATGTCTACATCATTTAACTTTCGTGTTAAATAGATGTGTGGAGAAAAATCTTGTCTTAAATTGGGAGAAATGTCATTTTATGGTACGACAGGGCATTGTTCTTGGACATGTAATTTCACACAAGGGAATTGAAGTCGACAAAGCCAAAATTGATTTAATTTCGAGTCTTCCGCCTCCAAAGACGGTTAAGGAAATTAGATATTTTCTAGGCCATGTTGGATTTTATCGGAGATTCATCAAAGACTTTAGCAAAATCGCTCGTCCTTTATGCAATTTACTTGCTAAAGACGCGGTATTTGTTTTTGATGAAGATTGTTTGAAAGCTTTTGAGAAGCTTAAACAATTATGACTTCAGCTCCAATCATCCAATCTCCTAATTGGAACTTTCCCTTTGAGCTTATGTGTGATGCTTCCGACTTTGCACTCGGAGCTGTCCTAGGACAACGATTGGACAAAAGGCCACATGTCATTTATTACGCTAGTAGAACTCTACAAGACGCACAGCTTAATTACTCCACCACTGAGAAAGAGTTATTACCCGTAGTCTTTGCTCTAGACAAATTTCGGTCTTACTTTATAGGATCCAAAGTAATTATTTTTATTGATCATGCGGCGTTAAAGTATCTTTTCTCTAAAAAAGATGCTAAACCTCACTTAATTCAATGGGTCATATTGCTACAAGAGTTTGATATTGAAATTCGGGACAAGAAAGGTTCGAAAAACGTTGTAGCTGACCATTTATCTAGACTTCTGGTAGAGTCATCTAGCGAATATTTACCATTGAATGAGTCATTTCCTGATGAGCAATTATTTGTTCTCTCCCAATTACCTTGGTATGCAGATATCGTGAACTATCTTGTTGCAGGTCAACTTCCTTTTAAGTGGTTTAAACAAGATAGATCCAAATTTCTTGCTGAGGTTAGACATTTCTTCTGGGATGATCCATACTTGTTCAAGTATTGTCCTGATCAGGTAATCAGGAGATGTGTTCCTGAGAGTGAATTTCACAGCATCATCTCATTTTGTCATGAGTAAGCTTGTGGTGGTCATTTTAGCTCTAGAAAGACAGCTGCAAAAGTTTTGCAGAGTGGTTTTTATTGGCCTGCCCTTTTTCGAGATACTCATGCCTTTTGCACCACTTGTGATCGATGCCAACGAATGGGTTCCATTTCTCGTCGCAACATGATGCCCCTTGCTAATATTCTTGTGGTTGAAATTTTTGATGTTTGGGGTATTGATTTCATGAAACCATTCCCGCCTTCGTTTGGCAATCTTTTCATCCTTGTTGCTGTGGATTATGTGTCCAAATGGGTAGAAGCGATACCATGTAAAATGAATGACCACAGGGTTGTGGTAAGATTCTTGAAAGATAATATCTTTTCTCGTTTTGGTATTCCGCGTGCCATTATAAGTGACGGTGGTTCTCATTTTTGCAATAGACCGTTCAAGCTATTAGTAAAAAAATACTCCATCACTCATAAAGTTGGCACCCCCTATCATCCACAGACAAGTGGGCAAGTTGAGATTTCCAATCGGGAGATTAATAACATTCTAGAGAAGACAGTCAGACTGGATCGTAAAGACTGGTCTCAACGTCTGAGTGATGCTCTCTGGGCTTATAGAACAGCATTTAAGACCCCGATTGGAATGTCTCCATATATGCTAGTTTTTGGAAAAGCATGTCATTTGCCTGTGGAATTGGAACATCGTGCATATTGGGCCATCAAGATGTTCAATTTTGATATGGTCGAGGCTGGATCGCATCGTAAGCTTCAACTTAATGAGTGGAAGAGATCTGAAATGATGCGTACCACAATGCCAAAATTTACAAAGAACGAACGAAGATATTTCATGATAAATCCATTCTTCGTAAGTCCTTTGAACCGTCTCAAAAAGTTTTGTTGTTCAACTCTCGGTTACGAATTTTTCCTGGAAAGTTGAGATCTCGGTGGTCTGGACTTTATATTGTGAAAGCAGTGTTCCCACATGGAGCTGTGGAAATCGTTAACCCTAAGGATGGCCATGTATTTAAGTTAAATGGTCAACGACTTAAACCATTCTTAGAGTTACCTCGATTAGAAGTCAAGGTTGATGTGATTCTATTAGAGGAGCTTGTGTATCAGAATTGAGGATCTTTTGGGTTTTGTCGAGCTGATGACGTTAAACCAAGTGCTACTGGGAGGCAGCCCACCTTTTGTTGTAAGAGTGCCTGTTGAGTGTGTATTTTATCTATTTCTATTAACTAATCCACAATTCTTTTGTCTCTGAGCTCTCATCGGTGGATTACTTGTGGAAATTGGTAAAATCTTCACCGCGGTAATACTGTTCTAACCTCCTCTCATGTACTTATTTCATTCATTTGTAAGAATTATTTTGTTAAACATTGAGGACAATGTTTGGATTAGGTTTGGGGTAGGATTCATGAGTCGGTGAATTTTTCGTAGTGTTTTCTTTTCTTATTCTTAAAAAAAAAAAATTGTGCTTTTCTATCAAGAAAACTTGGTCTTTTGCGATTATGAAAATGGATTTTAAATGTTTTATGCTCAAGAAAATGCAAGCCAACTTGACATATTGGTATATTGATAAAGACTGAAAGTCTAGTATGATCCTTAAGTTAGATCTAGTTCATAAGATTTTTCAACTCGATTATCTTTGCACCATGAGCCATGTTAGCATAACTTGAAGTTGATGAGTGAAGTATATACTAGAAAACCTTAGAATAATAGTGGAGACTTAACCCTAAAAGTTTTGAACCTTTCTATTTTTTCGAGGGTTATACATAAACTCTGATTTTTTTTTTTAGTCCGTATTATCTCGTTGATGATCTCATTATTCTCATTTTTCTTGTCAATTGCTTTGGGAATGACATCAAAATTGAATTATTACACTAGAACTTCTTGGCTTATTCAATTGAGATGTCATAATACTGACCCGAATTTAGGAAATGATCTAGGCATTTTTTTCCTTTTCTTTCTTTAGATCATTAACTAACTTTTTAACTTACCCATAACATTAACCTTTTTGTAGCCTTTTGAGCCTTAGAATAACTTTTATTTGTTAACCCATTAACCTTTACCCAACTTTTCTGGGAATGTGTATGGATGGATATACTTGGTGTAAAAAGGGCATTAAAGAGCAAAATATGAGATATTTCATAAATCCTCTATGTGAAAAAAAAAATGATTCCTCAATGAGGATAAAGATGTGAGAATGAAGAAAAAATTGATGGTGCGCAACATTGGTTTATTCTTGACAACCCTAATTGTTCGTGAATGGGTGTATACATTCCTAGAAATTTTTGTTAGAATCCTTTGACATTCCTTATTAACCATTACCCAAGCCCCGTTACAACCCAACAAGTCCTAGTTGATCTTAGGTAAAGGTTGGTTTCGTAGATGTGGAGATTTAACAACAAAGACCTATGGTGTTTGATTCAACATTCCCAAACACCATAGGGTTTTGATATTCCTGTCCATGAGATCATGTTCATTCCATTCTTGAAAAGTCCATTCTTTATAATACTATATTGAGATGATTGTTTTCCATTATTTACTTTTTCCTCACATATAAACTGAGTGAAATACCAAATCTCTAAGTGCTTTATTGTGAGTGACATGAGAGGTTTGAAGTCAAAACAAACTTTCTACAGGAGATTTAGTCATTATTTTACTTTGAAATGAAAAGTTATGTTGATAGTGCTTTTCACACACACACATTGAGTTGAGGATGATTATGAATTTTTTCTAACTTTTGGAGAATATTAAATTATTTGGAGATTTGTTGATACACGAAAATGACACTGTTGGTTTCTTGCATATCTTGAAGTTTTAAAATAAACACTGTTTGACCAACTTTTGTTGAGTCAGTAATGTTTGTGGGTAACAATTTCTGGAAACCCTCACGAGACTATAACTCGTCCCCTAGAGGTAATCTAGGGGTTCAAAGCCTTGTTGCACGTTTTCAAAGGTAAGCGCAATCGACGATGCCTGCGAAAGTGAGTTAGGATTTTCTTTTCGGTTTTCTTCTTTGTTTTGCTCGAGGACTAGCAAAATATAGGTTTGGGGGTATTTGATAATCACATAATTATAACATTTTTTGTACCTCTTATTATATTTTTGTTAATCCTTGTTTTATTTTATTTTAAATTAATTATTAATTTTTTTCTGTTTTTGTAGAATTCGGAGTAATAACGAAGAAATCAAAGAAAAATGCAATGAATAAATCACAGACGGTGACTTCAGAGGAAGTGGAGGTGAGAATAGCCTAAGCCCATAACCTAAACTCAAAACCAAACCCAAAACCAAATCCGTAAACCCAAACCCAATGCCAAACCCAATCAAACCCAAAGCATATTCTCTTAATTCACTACACCAAAAAGGCTGATTAGCTACACAGGGGTGGCCACGGTTCTAAGCCGTTGGTGTGTTTGCCACGGCTAAAACCGTGGCTATAGTGCCCAACGGCTTAAAACCGTGGCTAAAAAAAGGCTTGGCCACGGTTCTAAACCGTTGGTGTGTTTGCCACGGCTGAAAACCGTGGCTATAGTGCCCAACGGCTTAAAACCGTTGCAAAAGTGCACGTGTGTTGCACGTGGACGTGTGGAGAAGTAAGTCGATTTCTTGCGGGCGAAATTTTGCGAAAAAAAATTGCTTCCCGCTTTGCGTTCCCGCTCCATCTCCCCCCAACTCTGCAATTTTCAACCCTTAATTTGCTTCAAACCCTAAAATTTCAAGGAGAGGGAAAGAGAGAAGGAGAAGGAAAGAGAGAGGGAGAAGTCGAGGAGGAGCAGTAGTCGGTCGAGAAGGCAATACGAAGAGTGTAGAAGGCGAGACAGAGAGAGCTTCTACTTCTAGGGATCGGTTCTTCAATCTGTGACCCTAGACTTCGTAAGTTTTCTTTGAAAGATCGCTATCTGCTTGTTTAGATCTTCCTTCTTAAGCTCTCTAATGTGTGTGATTTTTAGCTTCGATTAAGTGAATGTAGTTCAATCTATGCTCTGAACGATCAATCGTTGAGTTCTCTCTCTGCTTTTTTGTACTAATTTTTAGTTAGCTTGAATGAAATGAAGACACAACTTAGGTTTGCTTAACTAACACCTTCTTCATTCTTGTTTTGTTACATTTTCTAGTTTCAATCTCTGCAATTTCGGTGTTTGTTTCGATGGATTGATTGGCATTGCTTTATGTTCTATTTGTGCAAGTTTCGGATTTCTAAAAATTTAGAGAGACTCTTTGTAATTTTAGAGCTACTTTACATTTTTGCATCTTTATGTCATAAAAGATTTTCAATTCAGCAATGCTGCTAGTGTAATCTTTTTGAACAATTTCAGATCTGATTCATTGCGTGTGTCAATTGCAGCTCTGAAAATCTTCATCTTCACGCATTTTATTATTGTATTTTGCGTCTTCCTTTAGAAAAGAATTTGGAGTTAAGAACGATTTGTGAAGAAAATGGGGCGGATGTTGGCTCCGTTGGTGGGGATACTTCTTCTATTGTGGTGCTTGGTATCAGTTGCTAGTCTATTTTATTTGGTAATTGAACATGAGTTTCTAAAATTCCAGCTTGAAGGCATTGTAGTAGACCAGAAGAGAGCCAAAGAGAGCTCTCAAATTGTTACTGAGGAACAAGTGTCTCCAGGAGAAAGTGGCAGCCCCAACAGAATATCTGAAGGTATAGTGAAGTGCTTGTCAAGCATTTTCTTAAGGATGAACTCACACAAGAACAAAGGGGTGGTGGAGTTGGAGACGAATGCTGCATTATCTGGATTAGCTTCGCGTGAAAATTGTAAAGAAATGGAATTTCAAGATCCATATGGTATTTGTAGAGAATTTGGGAAGAGAGACATTGGGCCGTATAAGCATATATGTGCAATAGAAGCCAGTTCTATGACATCTATCCATCCCACTTGGAAAACAAATTCCTTCCTTCTAATACGCAGATTAAAGTAAGTTTTTTAACATTGAATTTCAACAAGAATTGGTCAGTGACACTATAAGCATTGTAGTACTCACAACATTTTTTTTTTAATTTCAGGCTTCTACTTGGGAAGCTTGCTTCAGTTGAGTTACGTGGTCTTAGCCATCAACAGAAGCTAGCATTCTGGATTAACGTCTACAATTCCTGTATGATGAATGTATGAATGAGAACCTTCGCATTAAATATTTTGATGGGCAATTGAAGATCAATGTCTTTTTATTTCACTTTGTGGAATTTTGATAGTTTTCTTGATGAAATGATCTATTACCTGTTGTTCTTTTCTCGGGGGAAACTTTGCATGTGTATTAAAAATCCCTCTATGTTTTAGTTACCCATTTCAGCTTAAAAGGAGGTAGACATTTATTTTTCTTGTTTTCACAGGCCTTTCTTGAGCACGGGATCCCAGAGAACTAATCAAACTTAATTTTTCTATTTACTTCAGGCAGTTGAAGCAAAAAAAGGGTTACCTATACAGAATGAAACTGTAACATTGGCATCAATTAGCTATCAAAATTTCTTTCTTCAGGTACAAAAACCTTTTACCTCTTACTCTCTACATAACATCTTTTTATTATCACTAACTTTTTATTATGGTATAGTTTCCCAAGCTTTGCGGAATGACTGGCACTGCAGCTACTGAAAGTACAGAATTTGAGAACATATACAAGCTTAAAGTAACAATTGTGCCTACAAACAAGCCCATGATAAGGAAGGTATGTGGTAAAGTTTATCATACTCTTTTTTCATTTCTAAGGTTCGGGGATCCTAAATAACCCCGCTCGCTTTCCAAAAAAAAAATAATAATAAATTGGAGAGAGCGTGATTCCTCCCAGTTTTGAGGCATAGACTAAGTATAAAATTTGTAATGAGAATCAGGCACCTTATAGCCAGAGGGATGTGCTTGTTTCAGTTATCTGTCATTTTCAAGAGATTAGTGGCCCTTTATACATAAACCTTTCGCCTTTGTATCAAGAAGAAGAGGTGTAAAGGGTTAATTCTATCACAAATGCGAATCATCAAGGTTTTCTGTCATTTGTTGTTTAAGACATTTGATTTCTGCTGGATTTTCATTGTTGACATTTAAACATATTGCTTATCTCATCTCTCTTTTAGGATGAATCAGACGTAGTTTTCAGGTCAACTACTGGAAAATGGAGGGCAGTTGTGGTAGAGATTTCTAGAATGCACAAGACAGGCCGCCCTGTACTTGTTGGTACTACTAGTGTTGAACAGAGTGACTTACTATCTATCTGAGCAATTGTGTGAAGCTGCAATTCCCCATGAGATGAGTTTTATTTTATCCACATTATGGAATACTATGTAGGAAACTGTTAACATGATAGTGGAATTCACTAGTATATGAAAAGTACTCTTCAGTATTAGATCCACTTATTGACAATATGATAATTTGTATTTCATTCTACTTCTTTATTAATGTTTCTAAAGTTGGCAAAGCATAGTTGTTACCTTTTATCCTAGGTTCTTAATGCAAAACCAGAGAATGTGGAGAGGGAAGCAGAAATCGTGGCCGTCTTGGGGCAGTAACAATCGCCACTAATATGGCAGGCCGTGGCACAGATATTATCCTCGGAGGGAATGCGGAATTTATGGTTCGGTTAAAGCTGCGTGAAATTCTTATGCCAAGGTATCGTTTCATTTGCTTGCAAAAAATAGTTCCACTTTTATCAAGAGCTTTGCAAACTTATTCATCTGCATTGAGAGTAGCTCAAAAGCTTGGTTACAAGATTGGATTGGCCAAAGGGGTTGGGTTGGGGTCGACGTACTTCACTGTTTTCTGCTGCTACGCACTTCTACTTTGGTATGGAGGTCATCTAGTGATAGGTGGACTGTAAGCACCCAAACACATCTCTTATTTGTATTGAATTAATTGGTTCCAAATTTTAAAACCATGCTATTTCCACAGGGCTTTAGGACAATCAGCACCGAGCGTGGCTGCTTTCGCTAAGGCAAAAGTTGCAGCTGCCAAGATCATCTGTATTATTGATCACAAGCCAATTATTGACCAAAATCCACCAGTTTCTCGACAGATTTTACATGTCAAGAATCGGGATACGTATGCTGATTGGTAACTTCCTTTTCCATCTAATTTTATTGGTTTTGTTTGCCCAATGTTAAAAGTTAGCTTTTTTATTCAGAAATTCTTAAGTGTCGAGGAAATGAGCGAGGAAACGAGCGAGGGAAGTGAGGTGGCGGGGGTGGGAGCCCTTCACCCCACTCGAGATGCGTGCGTTGACTTTTCGTGCGCGCATCCCGAGCGGGATGAACGGCTCCCACCCCCGCCACCTCACTCCCCTCGCTCATTTCCTCGCCCATTTCCTCGCTGTGTAGAATCACTCTTTTTTATTTGTTAGAAATATCAGATTCATTTGCTGAACCTTCAAGTTTTTTATTGGATCCTCTTCGAATTAAGTTTATTTTATTCATATTTTCTAGAGAGCGAGGAAACGGGCGAGGAAACGAGCGAGGAGAGGGACGTGGCGGGGTGGGAGCCGTCAACCCCGCTTGGGATGCGTGCCGCAATTTTTTGTGCGCGCATCCCGAGCGGGGTGGACGGCTCCCACTCCGCCACGTCCCTCTCCTCGCTCGTTTCCTCGCTGGTTTCCTCGACATTTAGAATTCCCCGTATGATGTGACATCCTTTCTCTCTGTTCTTGTTGCAGTATGCGCAGGCATCATCTTTTAACTTGTTGCATGCAACATACATCTTTATTAGACTGCCTATTAATCAATGTTAATAATTATCTGTTCTCTGTGATTTATTATCCATAGGCATATATGAAGCAGAAGTACCGATTTTTATATGTTTAAAGTTTCTTTCAATTTTCCCCTTGTGTTTGTCTCCCTGTTTCTGGGTTTGGAGGTTTAAGTTAAATATTTCACAATTTGACTTACCACAGTATTCTTCTTTGTAAACATTAGCATTCTAGATCAATCAAATGAAGAAGAACATGATTGTTTGTGCAACTTGGGAGTAGAATCAACAAAAAGGAGGGAAGAAGAAAGGTCAAGCAAGTATGGGTAATTGTTGTTTCTTCAAATCAGCTCAAGTGAACCATAGAAGCTCAACAACTTTAACTTCCTCAACTCCAGGTACTCGAACAATATTTTTTTTTGCAATAATTGATCTTTTCTTTTAATGGAGTCTCTTAAGTTTCAGTTTTTGTTGATGGGTTTTCCTTATTTTGCTTAGATTCTGTGTTTTTGTGTTAATATCTATATGAGGCAATGGGGTTTTGGTATAATTTTATTGGATCTTGTACTCAAATAGAAATCCATTTAAAAACTAAACTTTGTTGTAATTATGTGTGTGTTAATGGTGTTTTAGGACCTCAAAATTGTCAGTTTTTATCTCAAATTGAACTGGGATCTTCTTCCTCTTGGAATCCAAACAATACCCATTATGTCATTTCTTGAACATGTTCCTTAAGTTTCAGAATCTTTCACACCAAGTCCCTTAATTAATAATCTGCTTTAGTTTTGTGTTAGAACATCAAAAGCTCCAGCTTGACTCAAAAACACCGGATGGGGTTTTGGATTTGTGGGTTACCCTTTTTAATACAATAAAAGAATCTATTTTGTACTTGTTCATAAGAGATTAAGGGAATTCTGAAATTTATTTTATTTCTTTTGTAAACCAAGAAATTTATTTTATTTCTTTTTTGGGCAGGCCGAGGTTTCTGAAAGAGAGAGAGTATTGCTTCTCAAGGTTGCAGAACTACAGGCCAGGTAGGTCATTACTGGTGCAGATCAAGTAGCTTAGTTGAAATTTTTTCATCTTTAGGATATATGAACTACTGATGACAGAAGACAAAATCTTATTTGAAGAAATCTCCTTTTTTGCGTTCCCTGTATTCTGTGCAGGATGGTTGGTTTAAACCAAGAGCTTACACTGGAAAAGTTGAAACATAATGAGGTATTTAAACAAGGATAAATCATTTTAATTTGCATCTTCTCTCTCTCTTTTTCGAGTAAATTTGTTCTAAGCTAAAGCTTCATGGATGAAACTCGAAGCTTGTCTGTTTGAATTAGAAGAGGGCTTATGTCAAATATTGAATGGATGGTGGTAATTTGTGTAACCCCCCAGCTCACATCCTTCACCTCTCTTTCAGAGGTTTTTTCCCCTTTCTTATTTTTTGCCTTTCTTTTATAGGACATGCTGGTCTTCAGTATTGACTACTTATGCTATAAGCTGTATATTACCTACCTACTTTGCTTCATTGTTTTGGTGCCTATTTGATATGTTTTCAACTTTTCATACTGAGAATCAAGATTAAATAGAAAAGTTACTGCTGAACATATTACTTATGAGAGTTTTTTTTTTCCTATTGAAACTCAAATGGAGCACTTTTGTATTATGATAAAATGGACTCCATGGTTGCAATATTAGAGTATGATCTGCTTTGCAAACTGTCAATATACATAGTTGAGGTAGACACTTAGGGAACAAAACTTGTTCATATGGGTGAATTACGACCTAGTGAATGTGCTGATGTTGAAATAACTGAGGTACTCAATGTGCTAATTTGTAAAAGTGATGGAATAATCATTTATTTGCTTCCTATTTAATGATCAACCATCTATAACTGTAATGCATGGTGGAAGCATGTAGGAATCAGTACAATTAGATTGGAATAAACAAAAACCTATTAGATTGCTCCATGCTACGATATGAACAAATTTATGTTCAATCCCTTGAGGATGCCCCGTACTTAAAGATTAGATGAACTGTGTATAAACTTTGTGTCTAGTTCGCTTAATGTAATGAGATATTTGAGGTCACTAAATTTTCTATACGTAACAGGTGGCTACCCAATAGAAAAGTGGCTACCCTTCTTCTTCAGAAGTTGCTATTCTACTTCCCTCCATCTTCAGATACTGACCTGAGCAGGTAAGAATGATTACCTTATTGCATTTTTTCTCCTTGTAGAATTGGTAATGCAACTTAATCAAGAAAATAGATAGGCTGTTGCTTGTAGAGTTAGAGCTGGATGGTAAAAGTGGAGGTGTACGGTAAAATGACTAATTGAAAATCTTTTATGAGCTAGAGAAGTAGGACTAATTGTAATTTACAGGGTGAATGTTGTGCAAGTGAGAAATGTGTCCTGAAATGGAGTAACTCAAATAGTTGATGGACACTGGTAGCATCCCGTGAAAATTTATATGCTCAAGCTAATTTCTTAGACTAATGTCTGGTTTAGGTGTTACTTTTTTTTTTTTCTTTTTGCTCTGTGCTTACACATTACTTACTGTGCTTACATTGTTAGAGTAATTTCTTTTCTACTGTATTTAAACTTTTCAAGTCTTGTTTAGATGCCACACTTCTGAAATCTAGTCACTTGTTTGCTGTGCTACTTCCTTGTTTAAAATATATATGCTTATTCTTTCGCTCTCTGTTTACTTATGGGCATATTCTCATGCAGATAGGAGCATTGGAGTAAAGAAACTTAAATCTTCCGGTGAAGAGGGGCCCTCTTTGACTCAGCTAAGTGGTTATAATCCAAAGAGGCAGGGATTTGATCCCGAGTATGATAACGACGCGGAGAAGTCACTGGCGGACATGGAGTTCAAGGATACTGACACTGAAGAGGAACGTGAAATTAAGCTGGAAATGTTGCATATTTATTCAAAAAGGTATATGGTCACTGTCCTCATTTCATATTGGAATACTGAAATTACACGAACTATAGAATGCATGTCACAATAAAACTCATCATTATAGAAGGCCTCTTCATAGAATGCATGTCACAATAAAACTCATCATTATAGAAGGCCTGATGTTCGAATTCTTTTATGTTCTGTTCATTTTACTCCCTTTTGCAAATCATGAAACCATTCTAATGGCTTTATTTGTTTCCTATTTGCTTCTGAAATACTTTATTTCCTCATTTTTAGAATCCGAGAAAAGAAGGAATCTGTGACAGTGTTGTTGTGCGGTACAAGCGGGTGCGGCAGGTCTACATTGGTTAATACTCAGATTTATTTTTTTTACTTTTATTTTTCATTTTAACTAATAAGAACAAACGTCCAATATCATCACATAATTACTTTTAGTTGCTAATTTGGTCTATCTCATTGATAGCTGCATCTTTTAGTTGTAGAGAAGCTAGGAGAGTTATCTATACTTTTAGCTTTACAGTCTATTCTCATACACTGGTTCGAAAGCATGTGAAAGATAAATTGTGAGTATTGTTGTACAATGGAATTTTAAAATAGGAAAAAAAAAAAACCCTGAAGGAATATAATTGCTTGGAAAAGTATATGCATTAAGGATGAAGGTAAGGAAATTTTTTTGTTTCCAGTGATGGTATGGTTTGTGTCTGTTATGGACAATGAGTTTCTAATGGAAATGTTATACTTTTCCTCATCAAAAATTTGAAATGGTGCTTTGCAGTCATGTCTGGTCCCAACAATGTCGGCAATGAGAGGTTGGATTGGACTCTCAGCTGTCCTCACCTTTGCTTACATTCTCACCCTCTTAATAATGTTAGTGAAAGATGGTAAGTATTTTTACGTCTTAGTTTTTAGTCTTTGAACACCACATTCTCTCTTCATATTGGAACTGGAATGTGCATAACTGAGTGAGTGGAGTGATGACATGATTTTTGCAGGAAAGTCCAACACAAATAGTAGCCGGGATTACAAAATCAAAGGAAGTCAAGTAGATAAATTCTTCCACGCATTTGGTGCCATTGCTGCCATTCTTGTTTGCAATACCTCCGGTTTGTTGCCAGAAATACAGGTTAGATTTTTTCATTCATTCCTGTTTTTTCAATGATACACACACAATATTGTTTATACTTGAAATCAGTCATTATTAAGCTTATGAATGAATATTATTTTACAGTCGACATTGCGCAAACCGGCAGTGCAGAACATGAAGAAGGCCTTATATCTACAATACTCTGCTGGCCTTGCAGTATATTATGGTGTGAGCATAGTTGGATACTGGGCATATGGTTCATCTGTTTCAGAATATCTTCCTAAAGAATTAAGTGGGCCTAGGTGGGGTAAGATCCTCATCAACTCTATGGTCTTCTTGCAGACTATAGTCTCTCAACACGTAAGTTTTCAACTCACTTTGCTGCTTTATAGGCACCGACATTTAGAATTGAGGGAGGTGAACACAAATTGTTTGCAGGCGATGATTCTGGATTACAAGCTTACCTACCCAAGTGGAACAGCAACAGCTATGTTGATAGATAGCTTTCATACACATTCTGGTGCTGAGCTTGCTAGGTAAGTAGAACTCAAATAATTTCTTTTGCTCATGTTCAGTGTTTTCACTTTTTATAGATGACTCTTTGGGGATTGGCCATTCGTGGAACTATATTGGTTATGCTTTGGTCATCAATGTTGAACATCCCAATGCTTGTACCTGCCGATATTTCTGAAACCACTATGACAATTAACAGAATACATGTGAAAATTTCATTTTGATTAGATAGTGTTGTTGAGAACTTGATCCTTAATGATTATAATATCAATTATAAGTGGTTCTTTAGCGGCGTTGGGGATTCTTGCGGCTTTGATAAATTTCCCAGCTTTGGTTTATTACTTTATTAGCATTTAAGAATACGTGAGATGTTGTTGCCTCTTTTTATCTTACATCCTTGTTTTCTTCAGCATCAACTCTGGGTACTTATATATGCTAGTAACATAGG
This sequence comes from Berberis vulgaris, assembly GCA_963556465.1. Lineage (NCBI taxonomy): Eukaryota > Viridiplantae > Streptophyta > Magnoliopsida > Ranunculales > Berberidaceae > Berberis > Berberis vulgaris. The sequence continues at coordinate 12,827,963 of OY747130.1, read as the reverse complement.
CTTTGGAAAGCAAAATTGAAAAGAAAAATGATGTTGTACTTGTTCATAAGAGATTAAGGGAATTCTGATTAGTACTCTGACACACTAGATCCTATGTATTAATTATAGGGTCATCAAAGGCCAATAACAATGGAGGTGGTGGTGATCACCATCCTTATTTTTGTTATGTGCTTTTGTCATTGAAATTAGAGTCAATTCTTTGTTGCTGTGGTGGTGATCATTTGTTTGTAATATGGATGTTTATAACTAAAATTGTATCAAATGGATGTTTGGATGAAGTAATTATTGAAACAAACACGCTTTGTGCATGGAACTTCTAACTAGTATCAGCATTGTATCTCTTCTTTCTTGTGAAAAATGTATGAAATGATTTTCTTGCTACTTCAGCATCCCCCTGTATGCAATTGTGTTAAGAAAAGTAACAAAATTAGACAATTGTATTGGAGGGACACCCATCTTTGAGTGCATTCATCAATTCAATAACTCCACACAAACTTCAACTTATCAATACTTGCATTAACCAACTGCTGCTTATCATGCCTCATCTTCAGAATTTATTTCACCAGACCTCATTACAACAAGTAAAAACAGCAAATTTCATTGTCCTTCTGAAGATTATGTCTTTCCTTCCATCCCAGTGGAAGATTCATCTAATTTCACATTGGTTGACTTACAGGATATTATCATGAATTTATTGAATAGTTTGCAACAAGCTGAGGTTGTAGATGGTGAGTAGAATATCTCTTATTGCAGTTCCCGATATCATTGCTATTATACCTCATGATAAAAGTACCATGCAAGTTCAATTGAAGTGTTGTTGTTGTGCTTCAGATCATCATGCGAAATTGCCTCCATTACCTCGCAATTCTGAGAATGATACAAATGTAAGCATTGTAATTCATGTTCTGGATTTGTAGTTTGTTCCATCAGCAATGCTGAATGAGGCAAACCTTTTCCTGTCTCACTACTTCTGCAAGCTGACCACAGTAATCAGTGATAAGATCCCATTCTTTTGTAAACCAAGAAATTTATTCAGGTTAATCCTGTTATTGTACATTAGTGCTATTTGTTTACATGTTTTTGTTTGGCGTCAAAACTTGACAAGTTCCTTTTTACGGTTGATTTTGTATTTATTTAGCATATAGTTTGTGGAATCTTATTCGTGCCGGAGGCATGACACAAACCATAGTACGGATTGATTTTGCAGGTGCGACGGCTGTGATTTTGCTGCAGCAGCAAAAAAAAAATATAAATTTTTTTTTCGATTATATTAATTTGCAATGGTTTGAAACCGTTGCAACAAACCAGATTTTTTTTTTTTTTGAATTTTGTTTTACCTGCCAACGGCTTACAACCGTGGTTGCATCTTGCCACGGCTACAAACCGTAGCTATGATGTTTGCCACGGTTTATTTCTCACTGTTTAGCCACGGCTTCAAACCGTGGCCAGGGTTAGCCACGGCTTCAAACCGTTGCTACCTTGTTAGCTACGGTTTATTTCTCACTGTTTAGCCACGGTTTCAAACCGTGGCCAGGGTTAGCCACGGCTTAAAACCGTTGCTATCTTGTTAGCTACGGTTTATTTCTCACTGTTTAGCCACGGCTTCAAACCGTGGCCAAGGTTAGCCACGGCTTAAAATCGTTGCTACCTTGTTAGCCACGGTTTAAAACCGTTGCTAATATCCACACTTTATCACGGCTTAGAACCGTGGCTATTGTTCTTGCAACGGTTTAAAACCGTGGCTAAATGCTGAAAATCACCACCCCTACTCAAGCATAAAATCGTTGCTACAATGTTTAGCAACGGTTTATAGTCGTTACAACAAATTTCGCGACGCCTCTGTAGCCCACGGCCCTTAGCCGTGACAATGGGTTACGCCCACGGTATGGAGCCGTTGCTAATGGGGGTTTTTGGTGTAGTGATTATCTAAGATTCTAGTTTGATTTAAGCCTTAAATCACTCATTGAAGCCTCCCCTTAACTTGTCCAAGTTCATTTTCTTAATTCTCTATAAATACAATAGAAATGAATAAGAAATGGGAAGAAGAGAAGGGAAAGAAAAAAAATACAGAATACCAAAACCTCTTCTTCACAATTTGTGATTCTCATCACCATCCCAACCAAGCAAAATCACCACCCACAGCCTATCCATCTCTGTTTTCTCTCCTTCACTCCACCGAAACAGGGGCGTGATAACCCTGTTTCACTTCATCTTCAACCACCGTCACCGGCTGCACCACTACTCACCACTCACCACTCGGTTCTCATCTCTCATTCATTTTCTTCATCACAACGCCCATCAACCACCACCAACATCTTTCGCTGGAAGACCACATCAGCTCTTGTCGCAGTCCCTGCTCACCACCAGACAAGAGCAGATCGCCCACAACGTCTTCCCGCCTCTCTCTGTTCGAATTGAGGAAGAAAGGTTGGGGTACTATTTGCACCCCACCTTATAACTCAATACCACCACAGAAACTTAAATCGAGTTGACGCTACTGGCACCCAGTGAACCTTGCTGAGAGCACCTCGGCTGAGAAAGATCAGAACTATTTGCACCCACTGGGATCTGCAGAGCCACACTGGACCTATTCCTGTTTGCACCCTGCTGAATGCTCTGTAACACCACAGTGAATTAAGTCTCAAACTCTAGAATTAATTTCATTTTACTTTATTATTCCATGATTAATATTAATTGATTCGCGATTTATAATATTTTACTTTCACCTAATATGTCATGCATCTTAGGTTGTTAGAAAAATATTATGTTATAAATCAAGCATGTTTTAATTGAATAATTAAACTTGTGATTAATTGTGCCCTAACAAGAAAATTAATGCTAGGAGTTTATACATTGCAAGAGTCATTTATTTGAAATTGGAATAATAATAAAAATTGAATATAATTTTAGGAGCTTGAAAAATATTTTGCAAATTGTGGTTTCCCTCCAACTCGTTTCTTTTATTTATTGTTATTTTTATTACTTTTGTTTAACTCGGATTTTTAAACATTGTAATCCCCATTTTCTCCAAATTAGTTTAGGTAAATTATTAAATTCAATTTAATCCACCTTCCTCGTGGGATCGATTTGTACTTGTCGTTGTCTACCAGTTAGACACCGTGCACTTGCGGTTATTACAAGTGGATCAAATTAGCATGTTTGTTTAGGTCAGTTAAACCCGCAACACTAGCCCAGCCACTGACCCCGATGACTAGTTCATGGCCATTCGCACAATGGGGAATGTACATCGTCGGACCGCACCCAGCTTCAGCCTGCAAAAAGTTCCTTCTTATGGCAATCGACTACTTCACCATGTGGGTCGAAGCCAAGCCCCTATCCAAAATCGGGTAGGTCCAGATCAAAAAATTCATATGGGCCAACATCGCCTGTAGATTTGGCATCCCCAGAGTATTGGTCAGTGACAACGGAACTCGGTTTGAAGGTATCAAGGTTAAAAAACTGTGCCAAAGTTTGAATATTAATCACCACTTCTCCTCACCAGGACACCCCCAAGCCAACAGCGTTACCAACCGAACGATCCTGGAGGCTATCAAAAGAAAACTTGACGCGGCCAATGGTAAATGGGTTGCAGAGCTACTAGGAATACTTTGGGCATATCGCGTGTCCAAAAGAGTCCCTACCGGAGAGACACCCTTCGCCATAGCATACGGGTCAGAAGCCATGGTTTCGATAGAACTTGAGGTGCCAACCTATCGAACGAAAGAGTTTAGACCAGATGGTAACGACGAAGCCCTGCATGTTGGGCCATACCTCCTCAATGAAAAGCGAAATCTAGCTTCCGCCAAGATAGCCGCCTACCAACAACGACTGGTGCAATACTACAACAAGAAGGTCAAGCCACACGAACTCAAGGTGGGAGATTGGGTGCTCAGGAAGACCCAACAAAACACCAAAGAAACTAGCGCGGGAAAGCTAAATCCAAATTGGAAAGGACCATACAGAGTTGCTAAGGTCAACAGGTTGGGAGCATACTAACTCGAAGATGTTGTGCAATTATTGACCTAAACAATAAGCTTATAATTGTACGTTTTACTAGCAAGTGCGCAAGATCAAACAAATAGTATGTATGGCAAGAACGAGATCATTCCCACGAGGATTGGTTCAATTATGTTTAAAACAGTTTTCCTAATACTATTATTTCAATGAAACCTAATAATTAATTGAATAAGAAAATATAATGAGAAAAATTAAATGTAAAACAAAAAAAATTTATATAGTGAGAAAATAAGTTAGGGATTCGATATCCGCCACTAGTCATCGTCGTTTGAATAGTAACATGCACAATAATACAAACCAAATTTAAATGCTCAAATTTTGCCAACTTAAGGGCATGGGTGTCTACTCCTTAAGCTATGAATTTCCCTAAACAACGAATTAGGCATGGGTATCTACTCTAACTCTTCTCATTCTAAAGGTATTTAGCATGGTATCTAGTAAGTTGCACCTCAAGAATGCATAAACCAATGAAAATCGACAAAAAACATAAAACCCAAAACATGGTATCTATTTTGGTCATCTATGTTGATTAATTCCAAAAATTAGTCTTACTTGGCTCTTTTTGTTACTTAGCATAGGCATAAGACTCGGTCATCTAAATTTACTGCTTGGGCTGGATCTGTATTAGGTTGTTGCTTGAACCCACGGTTCCTCGAGATCATCATGACACGTGTACGGCTAAGGGTGTGACCACTTTTATGTATCATTAGCTACTCCCCCTGAGTTAGTGGGTCGTCACATCGGTTCGCTAAGCCGTATCTAGAAGGGATGTGTCGCTCATGATGATTAAATCTGAATCGTTGCTTGAGCCGTGCGCTGCATTAATTGAACGTGCGTTGGTTTGGCAAAAAAGAGGTGGGAACCCATCGCCTATATAGGTCATTTGCATTGCAGCGTCTGACTCTTCTACTTTTCTTGCTTTCAAAGATATCGTTCTGATTAGAAGAGTTTGTTCTTCTTCCCCATGTTCGAGAAGATCTTCTTGATGATGTTGTCTTAGCCGAGGGCCTAGAGTTTTTTGAAGACAGGTTGTTGTCTGAACCTATTCTTGCTTAAATCCATACTAGGTTTGGAGTTCCGGAGGATCTGTTGTTGTACTTTCTAACGGGTGACCAGACACCAATGTCGCCTCCAGATGGTCTTATCTGTTCATACAGGGGAATGCTTCAAACTGGAGTGCATTTCCCAGTTCTGGACGTGATCTGAGAATTCTTGAATCTGCTAGGGACCCAACGGATATAGGGTTATCCTCATTATTCTACTCCGTGTCACTACAAGAAAAATGTTGATTCATAGCGTTTCAAAAACGCTATGGTAGGATACCATAGCGTTTTAGTAAACGCTATGACAGCCGGCGCTATAATAGACCCAGGGGCTATTATAGCGGTTTTAAAACGCTATAGTAAGTTTGGATTTTATAGCGGTTTAAAAACGCTATGGTAAGTATACATAGCAAAATTTTTTTTTTTTTTTAAACTATCAAATGACTTTTTATTACATCTCATAAGTTTTATGTCTAGAAAATAAAAATTTAAATGTGCCAAAGTTAAACATTTCCATGAATGGAGGCAAAGTAATGTAATTAATTAATAAAATGTATTACATCGAGTCAGGACTCTGTGTTTCAAAAATACAGTTTCATTTCTGCCAATGGACAACCGCTCAAACAATGTCCCAGTATGAGATCTATGAGACAGCTGATCACAGCTTAACTGACCACAGTTTCATTTCTGGACAGCTGCAGTTAAATCAACCCCACTGCTTCCTCGGTTTGTAGTATAGACAGCCCTCAAGAACCCCATCATGCGCAACGAATCTTCCAGCCGCTGTAGTGGCCCCTCCAGCTAAGAAACTGGAGTGTTGGAACAATCCTTTCTTCTTCTGCTCCACATACAGTAACCTTGACGTGCTGAGAACAAATATCCACTTAGAACCCTCAACAGTATTTATAAATATCCCACTGTGTCGGTAAACTAGCTTCCCATTTTCTACAATTACTTCATATGCATCCCTCTCTATCTGCATAGACGTATGATATTACAAAAGTGTTAGTTTATACATCGAAAGTGTTAACAATGTAACAAGCATATAGAGAATTCTAACTTACAGGTCCAAGATATTTGATGCATTGACGTTGCAGATCAATTCTTGGGCACCTTTCAATGTTTACTTCTTTGCCATCTCCAACATCCAACCAATAGAAGAAAGGTTGGGTGCTTTCGCTATCAAACCAAATATCATAATAAAAGTGTAGATTGTGACCATAACGGTGGCGTGGGTCAAACTGCATAAATAGACCATTGAGAGGTAAGAACAAAACATTGCATCATAGCATGCTATAATAAATATGAAAGTATATGAGCTTACAGCTTCAAGCCAGTATTGCAAGGCCAATTTCTGAGCTTTCTCATCCTTGGACAAACCCTTTCCAACCTTAGCAGCCCTTTTCCTTGCTCTTGAGCATCGCGAAACAGCAGTTTCATGTTTTTCTATGTTGAAGAAAGATACCGAACTCTGCTTAAGAGCTGCAAAGTCTAATGCTTTCCACCTACAACATTTCAAACGTACAAATCTATAAGACTATTGAAACTTAGTGACAAGTACTAGCACTCAAGTGAAACAAAGAGTTTAATGAGAGTACTAACCAGAGCTCCTCAACTACTACTGCACAATCGGCAAGGTTTCTTCGAGTTCGGTAACTCTTATAGACTTTCTGAAGCTTGACTGCAGCTGCATCAAGCTCACTCACAGGCCTCGGAGAAAATAAAAATGCTGGCTCAGGAAGGGATATGGTGGGCTTGGGCATGTGATCTTTCCTTCTCAATGTATTTGAATTTATGTTCTCATGGTGTAGAACTAGATTCTTGAATGAAACAGTTGTATTGAGATGTGGTTTGTTAGGTTTCCCTTTCTTGAAGCTTGCTGATTCCTCTATGACAACCTCATTGATTCCGTCCGGTTTCATGGTAGTCTCTGTATTGTCCTTCTTGAAGCTAATTGTTCTCAAGGTTCGTCTTTCAGTTCTGTCAAAGCTGAATGATCTGATTGTCACTGTTTCCATGATATCCGTCACAATTTTGGTTCTAAAGATGTCTTTCCAAGCTGATAAAAGCAAAGAAAGCGATAGGCCCATGTGCCTACGAACAATGACAATTTCCTCTGGTTGATGCTAAATCTGTATTATAAGTTTAACAAATTTGATGTAAGTACTTATAAATATCAAGTTTTCAAATTCAAGAACAAACTAGGATGAATAATTAACTCCGTTTAGAATAGTTTCAATGCTTAGACATGGAACACACACGAAGAAACATACTAATCCAAGTAATGAACCCATTTATGTAGTATAGGACTAAATTCTAATCAAATTCTATATGTTTTCCATGGATTCTAACATGGTTTCCTGCATTTGTGACTCTTATTTTCTCTATTTCTCTTCTAAATGTATGCATGATCATCATTAATATTTCTATGCAAATAAACAGAACACCATGGCAAACAGGTAAAGATCCTATACAATCACATAAACTGCTAAGACACCAAAAGCTCCATTAAAGAATGAATGCATTTTTGCTGCATTTCAAGGAAATGAAGGAATAAGCCTCGCAAGCATGCATTTGAAACCTTCGGATCACCTACATTGTAACCAAATTCTAACAACGAGACTCTAACATCTTAGTTGCTTGATACCTCATAATGATTATGAACAAATACAATAAAGACCTAGCAACTGCTGACACTAAGAGAATATAACACAAAATCCAGTATCTGGACTATAGTGTAGGTGACATAATAATGATGATGTGACAACTAAGAGAATTTTTTGTTGACAGTTCATATTCAGAGTTTGTCACTCTGACACTCACAAAAGTTGTATCTATGAAGTCCCACTCTAAGAGTTGTTTTAATCCGCAAGTTCACAATCACAAAAGATAATGAGAGAAGTACCATATAAGCATGCTTAATTACCTCCATGGCCATCATAAACACCAAAGAATGATGTAGAATTGTCCAAATCCGTGAGTGCAGCATGCTATAGAATGCACAAAAGAAAAACATCAAGGTACAACCTAAGTAAATAAAGCAAGTAGAATATGAGTATAGCATTTTCATTTTATCAGAGAAAATGTTCAACAAATGAAACTCCTTGCAGTGAGTAGAATCAAATATTCTACAATGGTCTTCATGGGACAGTAAATTGTATTCCTAATCTTATCTTCAAGGCCTAATTGTGATATTGAACAAGTCGAGTGCTTTATCTTCACATAAACAGTACATATGTAAGATAAATAAACTTTCAGGGTGTCTACACATTGGTCGAAGATGTCACTCTGCAATCAAAAGCTGTCACATATGACATTAGCTACATCATCCAAAGAAAATGCAATTTTGCTAAAAATTGGTGTGTGGTTATTTATCAAAGAAGGATTGTTAATTTATATTTGATATGATGGACTTCATACTTGAAATTTATTGTCATGCAATAACCAAGGAAGAATAGCTACGTTTGAGGAGCCCAAACCAATGTCCAATGGAAGTCCTTCACACTGCAGCCTAACGGAAATTAAACATCACGAGGGAAGAGCAATCAGTTTGTAGAGGCAACAGAAATGAAATGACCGAGTACCAGAATTCTCAAATTTTGTGACAAAGACTTAATAGTCCACATACCATCTACCAAAGAAAATACTCATGGTTAGCTAAGAAAGTAGTAATTGTTAAACCATTCCTACATCGCTACCATGAAAATTGGCAGAGGGAAACTTCAGTTTTATCAAACCCAACAACTCCAGAAATTGTTCATGGGCATATTCCTCTTTGGAAAACCGACTTTTCTGTATAAGAAAATTCTAACCGAATTCTTCAGAAGAAAGAATGGTTCAGGATCCTTAACAAATACACAGACAGAAAATTCACTTTGCGCAAACCTTTTTTTATATTTAAATTAGGAGTTTAAATCCATTACTTAATGAAACAAATTTGAAATATGCAGCCAATACCCAATCAGTCAATGCAGAAACCATCAAAGACATTCCAACTATAAACTATAAAAATTTGAGGGTAACATTGTCTGGGTTCAACTCTTCATAAAATAGATCAAACAAATGGGTTTTGAAAAAAATAACCCTGAAGGAAAAAGGAAAATAAAAGATAAAAGATAAAAAAAACAACTCTGAAATTAAGTAAACTAAATGGATGATAACAATAACAAAATAGGAGGCATGCACTTCCACACCAAAAAAATTGATTTTCTAAGTTGATGAAACTCTCAAAGTTGATCTATCATGTAATACAGTTAATATCTGCATCAAACATGAGTAGGGGCCTTGCACTTCCACACCAAAAAAGCATGAAAGCTGATTTGGTTGATGAGGATTCCTCTGACCATTTTCAATCAGGAAACTGGTGAAAATTTTATAATGGATCTACCAGTGAATCTAATTAAAAATACGAACAATAATAAAATGGAAGAGACATGAGAAATAAGATAAAGTAAGAGAATACTAACATGCTGTCTCTCTCAAGGCCATTAGCCACTTGATTCAAGAAATCCAAAGTGAACATATGCAAGCAAACCTGAACCATACAAAACATATAGTCAGGGAAAGAAGTACGAAGACGTAAGCAGGGGAGGAAATGTTAGGGATTATTGCCAATGCTGGATTACAGTTTCACATACAAAAAAAAGAAAGAAAAAAGAAACCTTTAGTTAATTTAGTAGTTCCTGCTACACACCCCAAAACATGTTTACTAGTTTACGTTGAGACAAGGAATCAAAATTTTCCACGCCTACGACAAGTTCAGTTTGTTAGTTTCATTACACCAACCATTGTTATATTTGTTCCACAAGTGTCTTTACAGGATCACCAGAAATTTTAAAAGGTCATTGTGAAAGATCCATACTTTTTGTCCATAAACAGACAATTAGAAGAGTAAACAGACATGTTCATATCTTGAAGATCACCCACAGCCTATGATGTTTCGGTCTCACGCCATCATTTTCATTAAGAAGTGTAAATGCTACTGCTCATTCACTAATATAGGTCATACAGGGTTGTGAGATCAGACATCACATTATTATTGTTCTACAATTACGGTAAGCAAGTATGAAACTAAACATGTCTCAAGAATATGCAAGTGTAGAAGTAGAAAGATGTGATCTTATCCAAACTATCCTGTAAGAATAACTAATAATATATGGAGCATATAGATCACACACTTTGACATGCTAGCATTCCTCTAATTTCACAGATAAATCATAAAAGTTTGTGTTCCTTTGAACCATATTTTCCACTTTGAAACTAATCCTCACAAAGGTTTTTCAAAACAATTTCACATTCCTATGGAACAACTAAAAATATTTCACTGAATTGACCTTGACTGGAGCTATAGAAGAAGTGGCAAAGATTTATACATTGCTCCAGCACAAGCGAAGGCATCCACTTTCCTGATTGATAGCAGAGGACTTTGATTGGTCTAGCTCACTATATTCAACCACAGACAGGGGACCACTCCTACCCCGTCTAACAAAAACACCAACCTTCTCTTGAGGATAAGCCTGTTCACGAATTAGAGAGCCTGGGCTTAATATGGATTGGTTCAATGTTAAAACATCGAAAACGTTAAGTTTATAAACATAATCCCAAGTAGAGAGCCTGGGCTTAATGATGACTACCTACCTCCTTTCATATGGCCCTTTGTATGCCCTAGTTGGCCACCATCTCTCTCGTTGTTTGTTTAAGTCGATCGATTACAGAGTGAACAAGCAAGCCAAGTTTATGCATGGGAGAGTTCATGTCTACCTACTCTTTCAAAGATTCATCTATTTCTTTCTTTTGTGTTTATGTTTAGAGGTGAAAGTAGCCAGAAGTTGTTTTTGCATTCACAGGGACCTTCACCAAATAAATTGCAGCCACAACATTTATTATAAGAGCTGCAACTTAACTGTGAGCTGGAACCGGATAAAACTTCTGAATATTGGCATGTACAGAACGACCCCAGCGTACAATTTAGAAGAACAAATCCATAATGAAGAAAATGGTAAAGTACCTAAATAGGATTTTCAGTAACACCATGTATATCAAACAATAAGAATATTAAAACTTGCGTAAAATGCAGCATGCATAAAATGAGCTCTTTTAGGATTTATTCAATACAATGAGCAATCACGTCAAATTTGAACTGTCTTGAAAAATCAAAATAGTAACATGACATTATAATCTTCAGACTGACCTTAACAACTGAAGCAAAGTTGTCATCCACGACAATGATGTCTTGAGCTTTCCTTAGCAACTTCAGTTCCAGCAATGCCCATGGCAAGACCTACATCTGCCTAAAATCCATGATAAAGTAGAACATAGTAAAGTTAGTAACAACTAGAGACGTATATGAATGCCTCAATGCAAAATTTTGCACCCTCATTTGGTGTAACAACAGTTACAATGCCTCCTACAAGTTCACATTTGGAAATTATTTTTGGGTTTTTTCTTTCCTCCCTTTTTGTTTCTGGTATTTTGATAATGTTTCGGGTACAATTTCAGAATTCAAAATGTCTACCATTTTGAGGGTTTTTAGCTCTAGAAAACTATCCTTATTATGGCATTACATAATTAATGATAAAATATAAGGATTTCAAACCTCATGCAATGTGGGAGCATCATTCGTTCCATCTCCAGTCACAGCTACAACATGACCTCTGAGCCAATCTTCCCATCACCTAAACAAACATCAAACTTCATTGGATATTATCTATGGTACTTAAGAACATAGTATCAAGTTATGATTATTATTCAATAGCACAGTTAAACATACATTGTCAGTCCATTTTCTCGTAAGATAAGGTGTCAAATTGATTGCAATTATGTGGATACTTACGTGAGAAATGAGACTCAAATGAAGCAGATATACACCTTGATTCCCACAATGGCAAGCAAAATCATGTCATCCTCCTCAGGTAAAACCCGTTGTTCCAGCTGCTTTAGTACAAGATTTACATCAAGAGATCTGTATGCAATTACAACACAGCACAAACTGCTGGTACCATAACATCAATAGCTTCTCTGCATGCATTGTTTCAACCTTATTCGGGTATGTCGAATTGTGTCTAGGTATATCATAGTTGTAGGCTTGCAGCTACAAACTTAATATTGATCCCATTCCATTCTACCAGACATGTTGAGCATATACCATTTCTAGAAATGACTAACTATTTCAACTATAATCATTTGTTGCCCGACAATTCAGGAGACTGCCATTGAACATAGTCACTCCATACGATAAAGTATTCGTAAAAATTACTGATCAGATTATCAAGTGATTAGCAAAATAATTACTAGACTTTATATATAAGCCACTAACCAATATCTCGATTCTCAGATTGCAATCCCAAATTTTTTTGTAATAGATCATGCTGCAAAGTCATGAATACATACTCAGATGAGATGCTATTGAGAAATGCTATCAATAAGGATATGTGGTGTAGTGGTGGATAAAAAAAATTTATAATAATTTCTATCCTCATGTTTTCTAAAACTGTGAAAATTGTTTTGGATGTGTTCATCTACAACCACAAGGGGAAAACATTTTCCCTCTTTCCTTTTCATCCTTTTGTAGTTCCTGTCTAACATAAAAAAGGTTTATGACTTGGAAAAATAATGATAGTGTAATATTATGTACGTGTCCCCATATTGGTTTTTTTTTTGTCCGCGTTTAGGATACCTTGTACCCATGTCTGATATACACGTAGCCATGTCATTGCTACATAGCTACTATACCAATTGAAGATACTCTAAATTATAGAATTAAAAAAAAATCTAGGTAATGTTTATTATCAAATTCTAAAGTAGATTTGTTAGAATAACATCATACGAGAGTTGGTAAATTCCTGTGCCAGCCATTGCAGCATTTACACTGACGAGGTTCCAATTTTTCTGAAATGCCAACATGACATAAACTTATATTAAACCACTCATAGCCATAGCCAAAATCATACTCCAGAAACACCAATCAAGACTGGAATACACGTAAGAGAATAAGGTGAATAAATCCTACCTTCTCCAAGACAAAGTGAGGCTCGCCAACAACATAAGGAGGTGGATGAGCATCTCTCAAGAGTGGAAGCCTGGTGGTAGAATTTGCAGGTTTGGATGTGTGGAGCTTGAAATTACATGCAGTCACTGCTTCACCCACTGTAAGATAGATCCACTCTTCACCTATCTCCTCAATCAATCTGTTCCTGTCCATCTTCTTCATCACTTAACTTCCAGGGTTGGCTAACACTAGCTGATCATATCAACAATACACAACAAGGTCAAAATTTGCATTAACATAGTGAAAAAAAGGGGTTAACCCTTAATGGACTACAAGCAAAAACAAATTCGTTCTATATGCTCTGTACCTTGAGCCCTCTTCAGTCCATGTATTTATTGGCTTCTTGGAGCATTCGAATCCCACTTGTATCAATGCTTCCGACGGCTGTTTAGAAAACAAGTTCTCACAATCACGGTTTTGAACTATTGATTACAAACTAGTTTTACATTCCAAGTTCTAAATAAAATGTGGATGCTTGAGCCATGTTTATGATGAGTCTTACTTACCACTCATGTCTAGGATAACATGTTGTAAACTAGTCTCTCCCAATGATTTTAGCCTTTCTTCTTCCTCATCAATCCACCGCGAGATCCTGCAATGAAGTTGATACCCATTTAACATCACAAACGTTGAAGCAGGGAATATTTTGATGTATAAATTATATTGGGGAATGAAAAATACACCTTTCTCTCAAGTAGCTAGAATTGGCAAAGTAGATGGGAGCATCAATATGGAGAATGAGAACTTCTGGAACATTCGTAGCAGCTGGGTATTGATCCACATTTCTATAGATCATGGAATTCGGAATGTTGCCTAGAACATAAGTCTTGGGCCTTGCTACAAACAAGAGCACTCTCAGTACTGATATTGCAACCTGCATTCAAGAAGTCCATCAAGTCAGTAATGTTATCGATGTGCCTGGTAAAGGCCCAACTATGACTTGGCTAACTTAAGTCCCATTAACCCTAAAATGAACAATTAAGGATTGTGGTTCTGTTTAGGTTTGATTACTTACTGCAATGACTAAGCCAACAATGTCCAAACAGAATAGAAGAAGTTACCTTCTCGTCCGATGAGTTATCTCAAGCCTAATGAAACCCTCTTGTTCTTTAGGAAGTCTATAAGCTACAAGACAATCATGATCTTTTATATAAGACAAAGGTACATCAGGGTCCAAGTATCATGTCTCTTTACAATAGCTAAGAACCTATCAAGTGGCAACTTGGAAGTATCAGTTAAGAGTTCATAAGTCGGACTGAGAAAGAAGATCACTAGGAACAGTTTTAGTTAAGTTTTACCTCTGCTAGTAATAAACTCTTGTTTAATCGTAAGCAGCACTCATTCCTGAAAGTAGAAAATTCATGGTTCAGTAATAAAACAAAAAGAACCAAACGAAATATATAAATAGATAATGGTATACAGACAGATACCACATATTCAAAATTCATGGTTCAGTAATATCCCTAGCTTTGTATACATTGCTATAAGTACCTTGCCCAATCTGAACAACAAAACATAGTTCAGTACCACATATTCATTAAAGGATTACAATAAAGGTACTCAATTTCAAAATACATCAACCGAAAAAGACAGAGAGGTTTGCGCTAGCCAGGACTCCTGGCTGCGGTCTGCATCTGCAAGTACAACAATATGAGTCATATCCTTGTAATAATAACATCTCAGCCAACCATGTCTTTAAGGATCAAGTATGACAATATAACTTGGGAAAATGGTATCAAGTTCAAAGGGTTCTAACATTATGGAAACGAAAAATGATGAACAGAAGCAAGTTCTCTAAAGATGTCCTGCTGTTTACTCCATTCCATATTAGCACTCAAGTAAGCAGCTAGGATGTTTGCCTAAATTGCAAAATCAAATGAAAACCTTAACAATGATTGACAAAATTAGACAAAACAACTTAATCATCCAAAGGAACAATTATATCAGGCATTACCAGCAACAAGTGCATTATTTGGTCTTGAATGAGTGAAACAAAAGGAGACACAACTAGAGTTATTCCATTACAAATTAGGGCCGGCAGCTGCAAATAATAGATATGAGTTATACAAAAACTCGCATGATCTTAGGAAAGTGCAAAGAATTCTCAAAGTGACAAACAAATGAAAAGATACATACCAACTTATAACTGTGTGAGATCTCAGATTCTGAGTTACCTCAAAATTTCACTCCAAGAAAAAGGGGGAAATTTTTTTTTCGACGGACTCGCTTCTTCTCCACCCCTGATTTCATCGTCTCTCTCTGAATGAGATGGATTGAAGAGGAAATTATGCTCTTGTTGTCCTTATTTGATCATTCAAAAAGAAAAGAAACCTAAACCTTCACTGCACCATTCTCCCCAACTTTCTCCTCTACCCCATGTTAGATGAATCAGAATGAGAGAGAGGCGAAAGTGATCGACAGAGCGGCGAGAGCAACAGAGAGAGCGAGAGTAGGGAGGGAGGCGAATGGCAGAGCGAGGGAGGGAAGAGAATCGCGGGGCTGTGTTTTTCTCTTCTTCTTTGTAGGTTTTAAGTTGGAGAGAAGGATCTGAAATATTTGGCGGTCTCGCGTTTTTAATCTCCCGCTTAAATCTTTATAGCGTTTTGAGATTACAATGATACTAAAAGTTGGTTTTTTATAGCATTTGTGTAAAAAACGCTATTCTCAAATGCTATAAATGCTCATTTTTTTTGTAGTGGTGCTAAGGAGGCCGGCATTAGCGTGACACCGCGAATGATCCAGTTGCAGATTCAAAGTATTTTCGATGCAAGGGTTATCCGCTCAAATGACAGTTCGGACCACTTCGTAAGTTTGACTCTTTTCTTGCAACTTTTATATGCTTGGCGATAAATTGACTAACCGTTGCTCATGTTCTTTTGCAGGGAGGTTCCCTACTATTCCTCTTACTTTGGAGGAGTGAACCACCATGGAGAAATTTCGTGACTTGCCTCAAAGAGAGGTGACTGATGTAATCAAAGTTTCCAACTTCATCCGCAGTGGGTTGTGGGACAATTGGCATGTAACTCACACGTGGTACCGAGAGGCACGCATCAAGTCGGTCCAGAAAGAGGAAGGCTGCTAGGGCCAATGCTCATGTATTGTCTGATGCGGAGGAGTCGTCTGAGACGTTTGCTTCCTTTATGAAGAAGAAGCCCCGTGTTAGAACTGGTTCATTTTCGGCACGACCCGCTCCACCAAGAAATGATAGCAAGTCTGCTAGGCCTGTTGAGGCGGAGTCTAACGTTCCCGGCTTGGAGGGAGATTATATGCGTTCCGATAGAAGGCCCTTTTGAAGATTTGCCCTAGGTAGTGGAATTTTATCGCCCCACTGATGATTTGCCTGAGAGTGGCCGTGGTACCGATCATGTTTCCTGTAGCCTGCGTGGTTCACCGTTTCGTCGAGGGCCACGGTTAGAAGTGTTGGAGGGCCATTTGGATACTTCGCTTCCTCATCTGCCTCCGGATCTTGTTAAGCCATCTCGCAGTAAAGGGTTGAATGCTCTTGATAAAGGAAAAGACAAGGAGGATAGTCTGAGGATGGTGGTGACCGTGAAGGGAGGTGCTGGCATAGTTCCATATCAGAGGATGTTTCATCCTGATGCGTGGATAAGCTTGTTTGCACTGGACTTGGTGAAGATGAGCTCGTAGGTCTGGCACCGAGAGGTGGATATAGAGTATGTTTCGAGGAAACATATAAGCAGGCGTCACAGCTGGCTGATGGACCACACTCCGAAACTCGATGAGGATTTGCTTGAAGGGTGTATGGATAAGGGCTTGAAGTACCTTATGTTGGGTATGTTTCATAGGAGCCACGCGATCGTTGCTGGAACGGAAGTCGAGGCAGCTCATGAGAAAGTATCTCCCTTGGAGCGTGTCTTCTCGCATGTGCAGAAGTTGTACTCTGATATGCTTCATGAAATTGAGTAGCTAAATAAGCAAGCTGAAAAGATGCGATTTGATCAATCAACTGTGGCTGCTGAGGCTCAGAGGGCTCGTCTAGAGGACCTTGAGCGCAAACTGGCAGAGGCAGTATCCGAGAGGGACAAACTAAGGCAAGAGCTGAGCGAGATACTTCGAGAAGTTGAGGTTGCACAGGAGGCTATGGATAAAACGCGTTCTAAGCTACAATCCTTTGCTGAATAGAGTGCTTCAAAGGAAGCTGGCTGGGCTGCTGAGAAGCAACAGTTGGAATTCGATGTGGATTTCTATGCTCGAGAAGCTAGGAGAGCTGAAGACCAATTGAAGCTGGGGTGTCATGAACTCAGTATTGTGGAGAGTTGTCTGGCCACAAAGCAATCTCAGGTTGATGTGCTGACTGGTATGTTGGAGCTACTGGAGCATGAACTTATTGATGCAAAGGTGCGAGAGGAAGAGCTTTTCCAGGAACAAAACAAATGTGAGTTCCGCTGAGTTGTAAATGGCCGACTAGAGCTGTTGTCGCTGATAAATGAGGAGCATCCGGAGTGAGGCCTTGATCGTTATAAGAAGATGTCATATGTAGACTTGTTTGTCTCTTCTGCGTCGTCAGACGAGGAGAATGATTCGGTCTTTGACTCCAGGTTGAAGCGCATATGGATGCCACTTCCACCCATGTTTCTACTAGGCTTAACTCTTCTGTTTCCGTGCCTTCTCCTGATTAGGAGCTATTTTGTGTACTTGTACTCTTTTTCTCTTGACCATTAATGAAAACAGTGTTATTCGTTTTACGCCTTTTGTCTCTATTGCATGCTTTTCCGTTTTGCCTTATCGTCTTGCTTTGGCATAGGATAGGACATTGACTGGTCTGTCTACGGTAGAGGGTTTGACCGCTTTGTATTGTGAATGACCTGTGTCATTGCTTGTTTGTCTAACTAGTCGGCTGCAGCTGTTGCCTTGGGCAAGCTATGGTGGCCGAGTGTTCGTGCTGAGTCAGATGTCGTAAGCTCGGGTCGGCATCCCCAATCAGCTTTTTTCCGGGCACCAGCTATACTATCATTGTATTGGCATTATTGGCTTTTCCAATGTTAGGATGCCAATCCATTTGAGCGTGAAGGTGCTGACTTGGCTAGATTCATATTTGTGTCCGCTGGTTGAGAGGGACAGGAGAGTTCGCGTGGTGAGTTGCTTGAGACTCCCACCATCCGAATCATTTATGACCGATCAAGGTGGATGACAGATTCGGGGAATAAGGGTTTGGCAACCAAGATGAAGAGCAATGGTCCCGTGGCAAGCCGTCGGAATCAGCACGGGGCTAACTAGGCGTTACCATCTGAATCATTTATGACCGATCAGGGCGGACGACAGATTCAAAGTAAGGGTTTGGCAATCAGGCTGAGGAACAGTGGTCATGTGGCAAGCAGTCGGAATCAGTTCGGGACTGACTAGGTTCCCACCTTTCGAACCGTCGACGCCCTCCCCGCGCGGTGGGGGCTACGAATTCAAGAGGGTTTGGCGTTCATGCTAAAAAGCAGTGGTCCCGTGGCAGCCGTCGAAATTAGTTAAGGACTAACTAGGCTCCCGCCATCCAAATTATCTACACCTGAGTGCACCAGGTTACAAACTTGAAAGTGTTTCGGCAGCCGCGGTCCTATAGCAAATCGTCGAGATCAGTTCAGGACTAATTGGGCTTCCACCTTCTAGACTATCTACACCCTTGCACTGAGGCTACAACTCTAGAGTTGGTGGTTCGGTGGCCACGCTGAAGAGCGTTGGTCCCGTGGCGAGCCGTCGAAATCAGTTCGGGACTGACTGGGCTCCCACCTTCTAGACTATCTACACCCTCTAATTGGGGGCTACAAGTCTAGGGTTTGATCAGAAGTTTTCGTTGCTAGGTATCACCAGCTAGGCTTACCTGATTAGGTTCAACGATCATTGTACACAAAAGGGGGCAATGATCCCTGGCATGTCGTCGTCACCAGGTGTGATAGCACTGATTAGACTCCCACTTCCTAAACCGTTGATGCCCGCACTAGGTCGACTAGGTGTCGGGATGAACCAGAAGCTATCGTCATCAGTCATGACTGACTAAGCTTGCCTTGTTTGAAAGGAGGTTTTGTCTGCTAAGGGGCGTGTGAACCTGATCCATCCGCTTGGCACATGGTGTGGAGTGAGTTAGCTTAAATCGACTAGTGATCTATAGGTATGATCCCTATGCCAGGGTTGACTAGGATCTTTTGGTGCTCGTGCCATGCATGTGACGGGGTGCTATTCGATTATCAGGACGGGCCCATGGGCTCGTAGAGGAAGGGCTAGGGTTTCCTGCAAGGCGCGCTGTGTGTAAAGTGTAAATCGTGCGGTGACACGTGTATGGCGCAGGTTGCGTGACGATTGAGTATCAGTTATTTCCCCTCAATTGATGGGGTTGCGTGCAGCGTCACTAATTGATTGACGTCTTCTGCGTAGTTGCCTTGGGAATCGTCGTCTTCTTGTTTTTCAGGCGCTATTCAATGCTTGGCATTTAATGTTTGAGCGCCAGTTTGGTGAACCATTACATCTATATAATGGTGTCTCCCAATTGTTGTAGGCAGTATCTTTCGCGGAGCTTATCTTCTGTAATGTTTTTGTTTGAAGAAGACGCTTTGGATTTTCCAAAGGCTGAAGAAGATGTTTTGGGTTTTCCGAATGCTGAAGCTGTATCTCCGTGTCTGGAGTCTCCGAGTGTTCCGATGTTTATGTCGTTTAGGCAACGCGAAAGTTGTTGTTATGCATGGTCACCTGATATGGGTGGGCACGTAATTGATCTGCTGAGGTCTCATAATTCTTTCTCATATCATGAGGTCTCATAATTCCTTCTCATATTTTGGAGAAGTAGTATAGATTTATTACCAAAAGAGATGCCCTGGTGTTACACTGTATCACTTGTATCCTCGTGCGCTCGGATCCCGCGGCTAAACAATGGTTGATCGAAGTGTTGGTTGATGTGTGATGTCTTCGGGTGTGGCATCTCAGCCACACCGGGTATCACATGTGTGAAAAGTGGCCTCCTTGGTAGCATTGTGAGACCTCTTGCGGCCATCCTATCCGCCCGCTTCGAAGTCGTTCGAGGAAGTGAGAAGAGGTGAGATGTTCCTGAAAGATATCAGAGCTCTTTGGGAGGTGTTCAAAGCTGCAACAAGGGTGCCACCATGGGGTGATGTGACGGAGCAATCTGTCTGCTCAGTCCTTTCAATCCCCACTTACACTTTGTCTTTATATTGGGAAGGGGTCGAGCATCTCCCATTCTCTTAACTCCGTTGTCGTCTTCAGAAGCGGTCGAGCAGCTTTTATCTTTCATCTCACTTGCAGACCATTCGCAGTATGTAATCTTTTGTATCCGCCTCAAGACGTTTGCAGTATGTAGTTTTTTTTATCCGCCTCAAGGTGCTTGTTGTTACATCTTTCCAATAATTAATAGAGTTTGTTTATGAAATTCTTGTTTAATTTCTTAAATGATTGTGAATCACATAAGTTTCTTAAGAACTCTAAACTCAATATTGACTACGGAAAAGGAAATAAACAACTTAAAGCAAACTAACTGTTGATGGAGATAAACTGATCTTTGGCCTCGAAGCAAATTCGGATAACTTTCGCGGTCATTTAGCGAACTGTCGAGGCGTTACATAGGTTACTGAAGAGCGAGCCTAGTAGAGGGGCAGATAATCGCACCAACAAAATGTCGGGGGATGTGTTCCCACTTGCCATTGTCATTACGACTCGCTGAGCGGGAAAGTTGATTGCTCCTGTACCGCTCGGAAATGATGCCCCTTCCGTCTTTAGGCCTTGCACTGGGTCAGGCTGCTCTGCATGATGTAGCTGGATCTGGGAGCACTCTATTTGTTTCAGTCCGGCGTGGAGGTAGCCTCGTGCCATAGGTTAGTCTCCACGTATTGTCTCTTCTGAGTTATTAGCAGTATACTTAACACACTGTTGAAGGACCATTTGGTGTAGCCACGATCTTCCTAGGATGAGGTTGTAGGACGATGGTGTGTCTACCACCATAAAATCCAGAAATAGGACCTTTTTTAACTGTGGCTCTCTAGCTACTGCGGCTAGCCTTATCCTTCCGACGGGGAAACACTTATCCCCACAGAACCCGATTAGCGAGTGCTCTGACGGCGTTAGGCTTTCTTCCTTGAGGTCCATGCTGCGGAAAGCATTGTAGAATAGAACGTTGAGCGAGCATTCTGTGTCAAAGGGGGCTCTCTTCACTTCTCACTTTGCGATGGACACAGAAATGACCAAGGTGTCGTATGTGGCGTTCAGTCTCCGTCTAAGTCCCTGTCCGTGAAAGTCAAAGTGGGAATGGGGTTCTGAATTCTTGAATAGAAAATGCATATATCCTCATCCACGGGTTGTGCCCGCATATCCAACAGAGTCCGCTTGCGGGACCTGTGCGACTGGTATTCATTCGGTCTGACTCCATGACGGACATATATTATCCCAGGAGTCTCATTTTCTACCTCTTTGACTAACTCCCCCCCCCCCCCCCCCGTCCTTGGTCTGTTCTGGCTGCTTCTCAGACTTCAGAAAGTCTTTCAATTTGCCCTTGCGAATCCAGTGTTATACTTCATACCTCAGACTCTTGCAGTCATTGGTGTTGTGGTCGTTTTCTTTGTGGTACACATAATACTTGTCGTTATCCCTTCTAGCAGGGTCTCCACGTGTCTTCGGGAGCCATTTCAATTTCTCCCAATTTTTCATGGAGTTGAGCACATTCGACAGACTAGCATTCAAGGGTGTCACGACTTTGGGTCCAACGTAGTTGTATGACTTCTCTGGCCTAGGACGATTAGGATTCAGTCTGTTGTAAGTGCACTTCCTCTTGCTCCACTCCTCTTCCTCGTGTCTATTTCCTTCTTTCTTATCCCTCGAAGCAGGTGGCTTTCTGTCGCCTTCGATTTCCCTTTTGGCTGTCCTTGATTCCTCAAGGGTGATGTGACTCTCAACGCTCTTGAGGAGCTCTGCCATGTCCAGAGAGAGCTCCAAGGTGAGGTCCTTGAAGAGTTTTCCTTCTCTGAGGCCTGCGGTGAAGGGTGTCACGACTGTATCGTCGCTGCACCCGTCGATGAGGGTCAGCTCGTTGTTGAAGCGCGTGACATACTCTCGGAGCGTCTCGCCAGACCTCTACCTTAGAGAGAGTATGTAGTGTGGGCCTTTTTGAAATGCTGGCTTTCGACAAAGCTGGTCAGGAATTCCTTCGCCAGTGTTTTGAATGAATCAATTGACTTTGGCGGAAGGTTGTGGAACCATGTCAATGCGGGGCCTTTAGACTGGTAGGAAAGGTTCTGCACATAACGGATTCGGATCCTTCTTTGAGAGCCATCACATGCTGATAGTGGCGTAGATGATCGAAGGGATCGGTGGTCTCATCGTAGGAATCTAGTTTCAGGGGAGTGAACTTCCTTTGGAGTACCTCATTCATTATCCGGCAAACGAATGGTGGGACGGAGAGGTGATACAGGACGTCAGGATCATGCGCTCCTCTGCGGAGGGGATTCCCAGGGCCGAGCCTCTCTGTCCTGGCAGCTGGATTAGCATTAGCCGCACAGCCTCCCTTAGTCCAATAGGAACTAGCGGGGGCCTGGCTCTCTTGTGCTTGCTCCCTATCGTCCACAAGAAGTAGAGGTCCGTGTTGTTCTTGGACTCCATCAGCAGTGGGTGGATTCTACCTTGTGAGCGTCTCCACCGCCTTGATAACCTGTTGTAATTGAGATGTCAGCACCTCGATTCTGGGGTCTGTCGTTGCTACCGTTGGTGCAGGGGCGTGAGTAGGTTGCCCGTGCATGGCAGGAACTGGTATAGGGACAACCGAAGCATTGGACGTGTCCCCTGGTTCATTGTTGCGTGACCTAGTGGTCACCATCTCTTTGGGATTTGGTAGGAGACGACGCTTAGTGTAACGTTAAGAACTATGTCGTCCCCACGGATGGCGCCAAACTGATGCAGTCGTTTTTCGCTCTCTGCTCTGACCTGTTTCCGCCAAACGTGAGCCAAAGACCACCGTGAGGTGACCGATAGCACTCCGATGCTAAAGTCAGACAAGGATCTAAAGAAGGTGTAATGTTGTAACAGAAAATTTGTAGCGTACCTTAGATTACCAATCTCATGTCTTATTTATAGTGCAAGGAGTCATGGTTTAACCAGAACATCGTAGGAGTAGATTAGGGAGGAGATCTTGGTGCAAATCTCTATCTAATTAGGAGTCATGTTGTAGGAGAGAAGTTCCCTATTAGCTCTGTACTCCTAGATACGCGGGAGATAATTTTCAATCCGAGAGCATTTCGTAGAAGGGAGTATCTCTGTGTGGAAGATACTTTGGTGTTTGTTTCCTAATTGAGAGCAAAAGCAGTTGTGGTTGCCCTTCTGAAGCAGATCATTGAGATACTTGCCCTAAAATGGCTTACAGGTATCGATGATAGTTGTGAGATGTGTGGGCCTAGCATGTTGTGAAAGTTCGGGCTTGTCTGGCTGGCCGAAGTTGAACGGGCTAAGAACCGCTCGGGCTGGATCTGTATTAGGCTATTGCTTGAACATGTGATTCCTCGATATCATCATGACACGTGTACAGCTCAGGGGTGTGACCATTTTTATGTATCATTAGTAACTATCCTCATAAAAATCATGTATATGGTGATCAAACATAAACAAAATTAATATGAATAGTGAAATAAAACCATAAATTAATCAATTGAGCTTAGTAAAAATAATGTATCAAGGCATGTCAAAATTCTAAATAGTCATAACTAATACTTCAATCTATCCCTAACTAAATTGCTTAGCTGCAGATACTATAGGAAAGATTGATATTCAAATAAAACATTGAAAAATGAAAAAAAAATAAACAAACTGTGTGGTGGTACAAATTGAAGTCGGTGGTGCAAATAGTGAAAAACTTCTTTTCTTTTATTTTCCCTGCCTCCTCCTTCACACGCACTGTAACAGCATAAGAGCAGCTCGCACGGCAGCGAATTGATGCAGCAGCAAACGTAGCCTGTCCTTCCTTCCTTCCTCTTCTCTGCTTCTTCTTCTTCATGCAACTTCAGTTCAAGAACAGAGCAGACTCGCCAGCAGCTGATTGACGCAATCGCAGCCCAAAGGATCAAAAATTCGCAGCCCAAAAAAGGGTCGAAATCGCAGCCAACGACATAGTGAATTCGCAGCCAAGAGGGTGCCCGAATCACGTCCGAGAGAGAACTCAAATTCGCAGCCAATAGATACCCAAATTCGCAGACAAGGAGGGTTGAATTTGCAGCCCAAAATACAACAAAATCGCAGCCAATGAGATGGCAAATTTGCAGCCAAGAGGGAGCCTGAAATCAAGTCTGAGAGAGGGGGAATTCGCAGCCAATAGAGGCCCAAATTCGCACTCAGACGGGTGAATTCGCAGCCAAGAGAGGTCCCAATTAGTTGTCTCTTCTTCCACTTTTAAAACCCTTTATTTTCTTTTTAAAGGTGTAGTTCTCTCTTCTTCAACTTTTAAAACCCTTTATTTTTTTTTTTAATTTTGCCCATTTTCTAATGGGATTAGACATAAATTTCTTTGTGAAAATGAGTTTCCTCTTTGATCAGGCTTCTTTTTTAATGACCCGCCTTGCACCTGGTATTAAATTTTTTTTTTCTTCATTAAATTACCTGCCAAAATCAAAATACACACAACATACTAAATAGAAAATTATTACAAAATAAATAAATATGAAAATTATTAAATAATCTAATAATTACACTTAGAAAAACACAATGTTCAGAGTGCACTTTTATGTACTCATCACACCCTCCAACCAGCTTATTGCTAGCAATTCAAGCGACCCAAACTTAACTAAAACTCAAGACTGAAATAAAAATCATATTTATACCACTTTCACTGGCATTTTCAATTGCATTTAGCGAATGCAACAAGTCTTTAAACTCCCTTGGTGTCCCTATAGGGCGAGTTATAATCTCGTGAGAGTTATACCAGAGTGGTACTCACAAACACTATATTATTTTCAACAAAATTGTTTAGTCTTTGACTTCTAGTTCAACAAATATCACAAATTGTCAATAAGAGTAAAGTATAACAAAAAAATATTTTGTTCTCATTCATTAGCAAATTTAAAATAATAAACTTAATCTTCACAAGTTTGGGAATTCAAAATAAGGTACATCACTTATAACTGGCAGTTAGAAACCACAAGTTCTTGTTGGTGTAAAGTGAACCAACACAAAATTATGGAGCTTCAAAGTGATTCCTATATACATGACTTACTTCCTCAACAATCAAGGCAATGAATACTAACACAAATTAATACTTTTTTTTGTTATTTATTTATTTATTTAAATTTTTTAATGATATTTGTGTGGATTATGCAATGTTTAACTCCCTTAAGTTTTCTAATTGACCCCTATAACGAGGTTTAGACTAATGACTCCCAAACCAGATGGTTTTAGGGCATTAGGTGTAGAAACACCCCTACAAGTTTACTAACTCGAGCCAAAAAGACTACAAAGTTAAACTATCCACAACCTGACTTCAACATGTGCAATGTTTAGTTCCTTTAAGTTTTCTAATTGACTCCTGTAACGAGCTTTAGATCAATGACTACCAAATCAGATGGCTTTAGAGCATTAGGTGTAGAAACACCCCTATGAATTTACAAACTCGAGTAAAAAAGACTACGAAGCTAAACTAGTTTATTTATACATTAATATTATGTCAATGTTACTCATCCAACAAATCTCCCAACTTATCTTGAGATATAAGCATGCATACTTGGTTTCACCTTTTCATACCCCACATTATGTGTCAGTGTGCATGTGTTAAATTCAAAATAAAACAAGTGGAATACTCACTAACCCAAAATAAATAGTACAATTTAGATTTCTTAGACATATGATCATGTGTTTACCATTTTAAACTCGCTAATGAATTTTGAATCAAAAGTAAAGTACAACAATACTCTAAAAAAACAACTTAATCCATCATTGAGTTCAACCTAACCATGCCAAGACATCATTGCAAATTTTTTTTTGAGTTATTGTTTATATATATATATATATATATTTAAATAAAAGAAAAACAACCTTTCTACACCCCCCCCCCCCCCCCCCCACCGACCTACATCGGACATTGTCCTCAATGTTAAATCAATCCGTTATAATAAGGAGGGAAGAAAGAAAAATAAATAAATAAAATTATTGATCTAACAACCTAGCAAAAACAGAATACGGAAATAATAATAAAAAGTAAGCAAGGGAAGGACTTAACTGGATTTCTATAAAGCGTGAGCGCCTTAGCATAAAATTCTCCTTTGCTATTTGGGTTACCTCCCAAGTAGTGCTAAGTTTATAGTCTTCGGCCAGACTGAATGACTCTCATGCCATGTACTGAACGAAGTGGAGAGCCAAGTTCTCATCTCAAGGCTTAAAGCTCATCTCAATGTAGGGCTTCACTCTATGTCCATTCACTTTAAATGTTAGATTTTTCTCCTTGCTATGAACCTCTACTGCTCCATGCGGAAAATCATTTATCACAATATCAGGACCATACCATCTATACTTGAGCTTCCCAGGAAAAAGTTTCAATTTTGAATTGTAAATCAACACTTTCTGTCCCACATGAAAATCCTTCCTGATAAGGTTCTTATCATGATATGCCTTGGTCCTTTCCTTATATGGCTTGGCATTCTAATAAGCATCGTGCCTCAATTCTTCTAACTCATTCAACTGTAGCTTCCTTTTGTCACATGTCTGTTTCATATCAAAATTGATTTTCTGGATGGCTTAGTAAGCCCCATGTTCCAACTCTACCGGTAGGTGACACCCCTTCAAAAAAACTACTCGATATGGTGACATGCCAATAGGAGTTTTGTAAGTAGTTCTATAGGCCCACAATGCATCATTCAGGCGTAGCGACCAATCTTTTCTTTGAGTATTCACTGTCTTCTCTAGGATGTTTTTGATCTCTCTATTACTTATCTCCATCTGACCACTGGTTTGAGGATGATATGGAGTGCCAACCTTATGTGTAATCCCATATTTTTTCATCAACAAAGAAAAATGTTGGTTGTTAAAATGGCTACCTCCATCACTTACTATTGCCCTTGGTGTCCCAAAACGAGTAAAGATATTATCCTGCAAAAACTCCACAACAACTTTGTGATCATTAGTCTTTGAGGGGACAACCTCGACCCATTTAGACACATAATCCTCACCCACAAGAATATATAAATAACCAAATGAGTTAGGTAATGGACCCATAAAGTCAATACCCCACACATCAAATAGCTCCACTACTAGAATGTTCTGCAGTGGCATCTGATTCCTGAAGGAGATATTTCTTGTCCCCTGGCATCTATCACAAGATCTGCAAAATGAAAAAGCATTTTTAAACACACTAGGCCAATAAAAACCAGACTGGAATACCTTCGGTGTTGTTCTATTGGCTCAAAGTGCTCTCCACATGCAAGCTGGTGACAATGGCGTAAGATACTCATATGCTCCTCTTCTAGAACACACCTTTTAATAATCTGGTCAGGACAAAATTTGAACAAGTATGGCTCGTCCCAATTGTAGTACCTCAAAGTTGATATCAACCTCTTCCTTTCCTGGTTAGACATCCCTGGAGGGAAAACTTTAGTAGTTATATAATTAACAATATCTGCATACCAAGGAAGTGATACCTCTGCTGTGAATAAATGCTCATCTGGAAATGATTCACTCAAGGGAAGCTCATTCCCTTATTCTTCATGAAGTAACCTGGATAAATGATCTGCCACCACACTATCACTACCTTTCTTGTCCTTAATCTCAAGGTCGAATTCTTGTAACAACAACACCCATCTGATCAATCTAGGCTTAGCATCTTTCTTAGCAAAAAAATATCTCAAAGCAGCATGTCAGTAAATACAATAACTTTATAGCCAATCAAATATGACCTAAACTTCTCTAAAGCAAATATGATAGCTAATAATTTTTTTTCAATAGTAGAGTAATTAAGTTGAGCATCATTTAAAGTTCAAGAAGCATAATAAAGAGCATGAGGTATCTTACCAACTCTTTGACCTAGAACTGCACCCATAGCAAAATCACTAGCGTTGCACATAATCTCAAATGGAAGGTTTCAATTAGGTGCCATCATAATTGGTGTGGACGTGAGTAACCTTTTCAAACCGGAGAAGGCAGTCGTGCAATCTTTTGTCCATATAAACTCAGCATCTTTAGTAAACAATGCACAAAAAAGTCTAAAAATCTTGGAAAAGTCTCTTATAAATCTTCTATAAAACCCTACGTGCCCTAAGAAGCTTCTCACCCCCTTAACAGATGTAGGAGGTGGTAATTTGAAGATAATGTCAATTTTTGCCTTGTCCACATCAATGCCTCTACTAGAAATGACATGGCCCAGTACAATGCCATGTTGTACCATGAAATGACATTTTTCCCAATTCAACACTAAATTGCAATCTTCGCATCTCTTAAGGACAAGCTGCAAATGGTGAAGGCATTCATCAAAGTTAGAACCAAAAACACTGAAATCATCCATGAATACCTCGATGAATCACTCCACCATGTCTAAGAATATGCTCATCAGACACCTCTGAAATGTGGCAGGTGGATCACATAACCTAAATGACATCCTCCTATAAGCAAATGTGCCAAAAGGGCATGTGAAAGTGGTTTTCTCTTGGTCCTTTGGCGCTATAGCTATCTGATTATATCCACTATACCCATCTAGGAAACAATAATGACTATGACCCACCAACCTTTCTAACATCTAATCAATAATAGGGAGAGGGAAGTGATCTTTCCTGGTTTCATTATTGAGCTTCCTGTAGTCGATGCAAACTTTCCATCCTGTGGTCATTCTGGTAGGAATAAGCTCGTTTTCCTCATTTTTCATCACTGTGATTCCACTTTTTTTAGGCACTACTTGAACTGAACTAACCCACTTGCTATCTGAGATGGGGTAGATAATGCTTACATCCAACAACTTCAAAACCTCTGCTTTTACTACATCCTTCATGTGTGGGTTGAGACTTCTTTGTGCATCTCTAGTAGGCTTTGCATTGTCTTCCAGAAGGATCCTATGCATGCACTTAGCTGGACTTCCACCCTATTGCAGCTTTGTGCTCTCTGAGAATTCTCAAGATCTTCTCCTCTTCCCCCAAACTCAAGTTTGCAGCTACTATCACTGGTAGTGTCTGGTCCTCTCCTAGGTACGCATATTTCAAGTGGTCAGGCAGCTGCTTCAATTCCACATTTGGTGCCCTGACAATGGAAGAGACAAGAGTAGTATTACTAGGCATAAAAGTTTCAAATGGAGGTGCATACTTACTTGAATGAGACTTAAAAACCTAAAGAGGGTGTACGGCTTCAATGATGTCCCTCATCACACTGTCATCTCCATGTTCAGGATTCAACCTTGTGAAATTATGAATGATGGAAGCCTCCAATGGATCAATGCTATGTACTTGATAAACATGCTCAACGACACTTTGAACTACATCAATATTAAAACAATCATGTTCATCCTATGGTAATTTTAAAGCATCAAATACCTTAAATTCTATATTTTCACCATTTACTTTCATGCTTATAAAACAATTTTTAACACAAATTTTCGCATCAGCGATATGCATAAAGGGTCTTCCTAAAATAATAGGCAAAGATGATAGCGTAGAAGGTTCTTCCATATCTAAGACAATAAAATCCACAGGTAATGTAAACTAATTTACCTGAACCAAGACATCCTCTAAAATACCTCTAGGTCTTTTGATGCTTTTGTCTTCCAATTGCAATGAAATTGAGGTTGGTTTAAGTTCCCCCAACTTC
Organism: Berberis vulgaris; assembly: GCA_963556465.1. Lineage (NCBI taxonomy): Eukaryota > Viridiplantae > Streptophyta > Magnoliopsida > Ranunculales > Berberidaceae > Berberis > Berberis vulgaris. The sequence continues at coordinate 12,798,092 of OY747130.1, read as the reverse complement.
AACTTCTCATAAACTCTGTCGGGCGGCAAATTGATACTAGCTCCTAAATCAAGCAGAGCACGTTCAATTAATTTATCACCAATTCTTTAAGGGATAGTAAAACTGCCTGGGTCTTTTAGTTTGGACGGTAATATTCTCAACAAAATCGCACTTACCTCTTTAGTCAATGCAACTTTCTCATATTCTTGAAACTTTCTTTTGTGAGTACAACAATCCTTTAAAAACTTGGCATAGGATGGAATTTGTTTACTTGCGTCAAGTAAAGGAATATTAATTTCTACTTTCCTTGAAGTTTCAAAAATATCACGAAATTGGTTATTTTTCTTTTGTTTGACTAACCTTTGAGGAAAGGGTGGCAATATCACATTTTCCATCTCACTTACCTTTTTGGAGTTCATGGTACCTGTTGGATGTGCTTCCACTTTTTCTTCCTCATTCTCATTCGTTCCCACCTTGTTGTCAACAACTTTACCACTCGTAAGAACTGTCACGGCCTTGAGTTGCTCGTGTCCTCTCGGGTTTGGTATGTTTGTGCTGGAAACTCTCGTTTCTTTCTCTCACTCAACTCTTTGGCCATTTGTCATACTTGTGCTTCCAATCTCTGAATAGCTGGACTGGTTTGAGCATTGGTCTGTTGTCATGTAGCAATGAACTGAAGTATGGGACATTAGACCATCTTTCTTCTACTCAGGATTTGGTTGTACCCCTTGTGGTTGAGGTTGAAAATTATTTTGCTACTAAAAAATTTTCTGCTGCCCTTGTGGATCTAGATTGTTATGATTTCCACTCCAAGCAAAATTTGGGTGATTTCTCTATCCTGAATTGTAAATGTTGGAATAGGGATTGATCGTGGGAGGATAGTTATTTTGTCCCACGTAGTTTGCATACTCCTTCTATGTAAAAGAAGACACAGGACAAGTCTCAGTAGTATGATTAGAATGAGAACATATAGCACATACCTCTACTTCAGCAACTTGTTGAACTGGAGAGATGTTATGGCTTGACATTGCTTTCACAATCATATTTAACTTCTTCTCCATTGTCGTCATCTGAGTTTGGATTCCAACATTAGTGCTTACCTCATAAACAACCTTACCTTTCAATCCTGGCCTCTCTCTTGATGAGAATTGCTGAGAATTCTCACTTAGGGTCTCAAACAGCTCAATAGCTTCCTCACTATTTTTTTTTCCATAAGTACACCTCCACAAGCAGAATCAACAAAACTTTTGTTAGTATAATTTAAACCTTCGTAAAAAACTTGTACCTGGTCATCTTGAGATAGATTGTGGTGTGGACATTTGAGAAGTAGCTCATTGAAATGTTCTCATGCTTTAAAGAAAAGATCTCCATCTTTCTGTTGGAAAGTTTGAATTTCCCTTCTAAGTTGCCTTGTCTTTTGAGCTGGAAAGAACATCTTTAAAATTTTAGCAGCCAACTCCTCCCAATTATTTATGGAACCTGTAGCCAAAGAGTTCAACCACAACTTAGCATTATCTTTTAAAGAAAATGGAAACAGGTTTAACCCGATTCCTTCAGGATCTAAGCCTTGGATATTCTGAGTCTTGCAAATATCAAAGAAATCCCTAATGTGTAGATATGGATCCTTAGAAGGTGTGCCTCTGTAATGTGGCACCATGTTAAGCAAGTGAGGAGATAAACTGAAGTTGTGTTTTGTTGTTGGCTAGAATGCAATGCACGACGGTTGATTGAGATTTTATGGAATAAATGAGCTTTTCATTGGCTTTCGCACTGATGGATTTCCTACTTGGTCCATTTCTTCCTCAGATTCTATCTTCACAGCTTGCTTTTTAAGATGTCTAAATGTTCGTTCAATCTCTGGATCGTATACACTGATGTTTACAGCATGGGGCCTACGATCATGCATAAACAAGATTCAATCCTGCAAGACAACACGTACAAAGTAAGTGTTTCGCGAAAAATAATACTGAAGAAATCAAAGTGAAATTGTTGAGCAAAAAATAATTTAGAACAAAAACAACTAAAATAAAGGAAAAAGAATTAAACACAATCCCCGACAACGGCGCCAAAAACTTGTTGTGCAATTATTAACCTAAATAATAAGCTTATAATTGTACGTTTTACTCGCAAGTGCACAAGATCAAACAAAAAGTATGTATGGCAAGAACGAGATCATTCCCATGAGGATTGGTTCAATTATGTTTAAAATAATTTTCCTAATACTATTATTTCAATGAAACCTAATAATTAATTGAATAAGAAAAGATAATGAGAAAATTTAATGTAAAACTAAATAAATTCATATAGTGAGAAAATAAGTTAAGGATTTGATATCCGCCACTAGTCATCGTCTTTTGAATAGTAACATGCACAATAATACAAACCAAATTTAAATGCTCAAATTTTGCCAACTTAAAGGCATGGGTGTCTACTCCTTAAGCTAGGAATTTCCCTAAATAACAAAAAAATGATATATACTAAGTTAGCATGGTATTTAGCATGGGTGTCTACTCTAACTCTTCTCATTTAAAGGTATTTAGCATGGTATATACTAAGTTGCACCTCAAGAATGCATAAATTAGTGGAAATCGCAAAAAATATAAAACCCAAAACATGGTATCTATTTCGGTCATCTATGTTGATTAATTCCAAAAATCGGTTTTACTTGGCTTTTCTTGTTACTTAGCAAAAGCACAAGACTTGGTCATCTAAATTTACCTATGTAACTATCCTCATAAAAATCATGCATATGGTGATCAAACATAAACAAAATTAATATGAATAGTGAAATAAAACCATAAATTAATCAATTGAGCATAGTAAAAATAGTGTATCAAGGCATGTCAAAATTCTAGAGAGTCATAACTAACACTTCAATCTATCCCTAACTAAATTAATTAGCTGCACATACTGTAGGGAAGATTGATATTCAAATAAAACATTGAAAAGGAGAAAAAATAAATAAACAAACTGTATGTGGTGGTACAAATTGAAGTCGGTGGTGCAAATAACGAATTTTTTTTTATTTTCCCTCCCTCCTCCTCCTTCACACGCACTGTAACAGCATAAGAGCAGCTCGCACAACAACAAATTAACGCAGCAGCAAACATGGCCTCTCCTTCCATCATTCTTCTTCTCTGTTTCTTCTTCTTCACGCAACTTTAGTTCAAGAACAAAGCAGACTCGCCAGCAGCTAATTGACACAATCACAGCCCAAAAGATCACAAATTCAAAGCCCAAAAAAAGGTTGAAATACCAGCCAAGGAGATAGCGAATTCACAGACAAGAGGGTGCCCAAATCACGTCCGAGAAAGAGCTTGAATTCGCAGCCAATGAGCATGGGCGGATCCACTACTTGCCCCCCTTGAAATTAAAGTAGTTAAATTTTCACTATTGCCCCCCTTGAAATTTCATATTGCTCCCTCTTATAAAAAAAACATCATAGATCCCAAATCACAAGAGAAACCGAGCCTCTTGTGTCTGCATCTGCGCTTGCGTCTTGCGATATCTTCTTCAGTTCTTCTTCATCTCCGTCTGAAACAGGTGAGTTTGTTTGATGTTCTTATTTCTCCATCTCCGACTTGTTGATTTTATGCCCTGGTCTTGCAATAAAAATTTCGATGAATTTCTGAAACCTAAATTCCTGAATTTAATATAGTTTTTCATGTCAACCGATTCAGAGATTCTCCATCTAATATTACAACTAACAAGAAAAGAAGAAACAATGACAAACCTACATGTCCGATGAATGTTGTGTCAATCAAAAAAGCAATTGGATCAGCTGCTAAAGCCATTGCAGCAGGTTATACAATATGAAATATCTCCAAGCCAATCTCATCCTTATTGAAAACAATCTCACAATAAACCTTAATGATCTTTCTATAAAAGCAAAAACAAATGCTCTACATAAAATGTTACTAAGCAATCAATCTCACACTCAAAGACAAACACACCCCATACACACCACATGTACACATTCCACACTACACATATAGTGACATACATAGCCTGTTTGCAATGTACAGAAAAATTGAAATTTTTATGTTGTATATCTCCATCAGTTAAACAGAACCTAGAAAAAGAAGACAAACTTTGATGTCTTTACTAATTTCTTGGAAACTTCTTATACAAAGGACATTTTTTATGCTGTATACCGAGGAAATTTCTTGAAAATGTTACATATTTTTTTGCCCCCCCTTTGTCTGCAATCCTGGATCCGCCCCTGCCAAGGAGGGTTGAATTCGCAGCCCAAAATACAGCAAAATCGCAGCCAAATGGCAAATTTGCAGCCAAGAAGGAGCCCGAAATCATGTCCGAGAGCGGGGGAATTCGCAGCCAATAGATACCCAAATTCGCAGCCAAGAGAGGTCCCAATTCATTGTCTATTTTTCCTCTTTTAAAACCCTTTATTTACTTTTTAATTTCGCTCCTTTACTAACGGGATTAGACATAAATTTCTTTGTGAAATTGAGTTTCCTCTTTGACTAGGCTTCCTTTTTTATGACCCAGCCTTGCACGTGGCATTAGTTTCTTTTTTTTCATTAAATTATCTGCCCAAACCAAAATACACATAACATACTAAATAGAAAATTATTACAAAAAAATTACTAAATTACTAAATAATCTAATAATTACACTTAGAAAAAGCAATGTTTAGAGTGTATTTTTATGCACTCATCAGAACACGACGACTCGCCAAGGGATCATTACTCTCCAACCGACAATGATCGCCGAACTTACTAGGTAAGCTTCGTTAGTTCACGACTGGTGACGATGGTTGTTGGTGCCCGATGGCTAGTCTGCTGTGTGCGGACCACGACGGCCGAGGAAGTGGGAGTCTAGTCAGCGCTTGTCCACTGATGGCGACGATTAGCCAAGGGATCATTGCTCTCCAACAGACAATGATCGCCGAACTCACTAGGTGAGCTTATTCAATTTGCGACTGATGACGATGACTTTTCGTGCCCGACGCCTAGTCAGCTGTGCCAAGGAAGTGGTAATCTAGTCAGCGTTTGTCTGCTGATGACGATGACTCGCCAAGGGATCATTGTTCTCCAATAAACAATGATCGCCGAACTTATCAGGTAAGCTTAGTCAGTTCGCGACTGATGAAGATGGCTTCTGGTGTCCGACGCCTAGTTCGTGACTAATGACGATGGCTCCTCTTTGATTAGCTCCAAAAGCTCCAATCTGCCCCGAATAACCTCGGGCGAGGTTATTGGCCTCCATCTAGACATGTCGAAGTCCACCGCACCTACCAAGGCAGCATAGTGAGAACGCTCCTCCGACAACAAGTGTTTCGCCTTACCAGCGGTGCCCCTCATCAACTACAAACACCAGTTATCATCGCTCGACTGTCCATTCCGTTTCAGCGCGCCTTCCAGTTCGGCCAACCATTTGTCCACGAGCCGCATCTAGGCGCTCCAGTTTAGCCCTAGTTCGCCCCAGCTCAGCATGGGTCGACGCCAAATCGGACTTGGCCGCCCTCAGTTGAGATTTTAAGCTCGCAAACTCCGCTTCAATGGAAGAAATTGCGGCCCTCGTGACCCCCAAGTTCGCGACAGTACCAGAACTCTGCAGCTAATCGGTCAAGCAGTCCACCCGATAGAGAGCATCTGAATATGACATCCACAGGTCCACAAAGGCTTTCTCCAAAGCAAGAACCAGCCCACGGGCTTCGGGATGTAGAGCGACAAGATTGTACGGCTCAAGGGCATGAACAACAATCTCGGGACCATGGTGACACGAAGCATCAACGCGTGGTCTTATGTCCTCTTCCTCTAAGTCAACAGGGGGAGTGTCAGCATCAAGAGGCAAGCGACGACCCCCCCAAGGTCACCGCCTGCACAGAACTCGACAGCCCCAAAGGGAGAAATCGTGTGGTAAGAAAGTTGTCTCCTCCTCAGAGCAACGACAGGAGGCACGCTCACCTTCAATTCTGCAAGCCTAGTCAGGCTGGGCAGAGCCAGGCTTCTCTTCCTCGAATGACGAAGAACAATCCCTTCCGCTGGTGAACCTGGCACGGCGTGGGCACCGTGAGAACACCGCAGCAACCTGTTGTGCACGATGTTACCTAGCATTACGACCTCCTCAACGAACGTCAAAAGGAGCTTGAGTAATTCCCTCTCTATCCGCCTATCCTCCTCAGTAAGAAGCGGAACAACAAACTTCCTTGAAATAAAAGAGTGACATCGAAACCAACGTTGCATCAGGGATACAAAAGTATATGAGCCAGCAGCAAAAAATAACTCACGGATATCAAACTAGAAGTATCGGGAAACTCTACGACTCCCAAGCTTGAAGTATGAAGAATCCACCAAAGCCAATAACCAATGCTTCTCCCAAGGCTCGATGCTATCCGCCTCCAAGCGCAAGCAAGCAGGGCAATTCAATATGCAAAGACCCCTAGGGTTCAATAAAGCAGTGGTCATGTGGTGAATCACTGCCGTGGTTAAACGAAGGCCAACTTCATGTGCCCTAAGAAGAATCGCAAGAAAAATCTTAAACCCGCTCGGAACCATCTGAGTGGGAAGCATGCGAAAAGATAGAAAGAAATGCCAGACATCATCTGGCACTGGAAATCGGAGCCCCGGCTCAAACATACCTCGGGTGCAAACTCGTTTACTCCTGAAGGAGTGTAATGGGAGTAGAATCTCCAAACGCGGGAACGATTTCCAAATCTCTTAGGATACGATATAAATTCTGAAGCTTGATTAACTTGGTTTCATCAACCAGGCTACCCTCGAAGAGCTTGAGGCAAGTGAATGACAACAGATCCTTGGAAGAAAGTTCCACATTATCTGCCATTGATAGAAATAATATATCAAACTTTACAACAACACTATTGCTTGAAGGAACAACGCAGATAAGAATGAGAAAATCCTCCTCAAAACAGTAGAAATTTATATGGAAGACAAATCGCACCTTCCCTCATTGAGCAGTCACGTACCCACTAATATTATGTATCGCTCGAAACAATCACTTCTAGTTCAATCATCACGACGGTACAGTTGCTTTTTCAAAGAGTTAGTGGACCGACTAAGCGCCCCACTTACTCCGGGGGAGTAGCTGATGATACACTGAAACTGTTACATCCCTGAGCCATACATGTGTCATGATGATCTCACAGAACTATGGGCCCCAGCATTAGCCCAACACTAATCCGGCCCAAGCAGTTCTAAGCCCGCCCAATGCAGACCGCCAAACAGACCCAAACTCTTACAGCTTGCTAAGCCCACGCGTCTCACAGCTATCCTCAATAACCGTAAGCCCTATTAAGGAAAGTATCTCGAGGATCAGCTTCGGATAGGCAATTACACTAGCTTTCTGCTTCCGACAAGGAAACAAATACTAGAATACATATCACACAGGGAAATATCCTCTTACGGATTACCCTCAGATAGGGAATTATCTCCTGCGTATCTAAGAGCACAGAGCTGACAAGGAACTTCCCTTCTACAGCACGACTCCTAATTAGATAAAGATTTCCACGAATATCTCCTTCCTAAACTACGCCATCGATGGCCTGGTCAAACCAGGACTCATGCACTATAAATAAGACATGAGCTTGGTAAGCTAAGGTACGTTACAAATTCCTTGTTTACAGCATTACACCTTTCTCAGATCCCTGTCTGATTTTACCATCGGAGTGCTATCAGCCACCACAACGGTGGTCTGTGGCTCACGTGCGTTCCTTATGCAGATCAGCAGGACTAGGTCAAAGTAGAAAGCGGAAAACAACCGCATCAGTAGGAAAGGAAAACTTTGTGAGTAACCCCATACCTTTTAACAAGGTGCTCAAAGACGCGGTTACAAAAATGCTTACCCCCATCACTAATGATACCCTTGGGGGTGCCAAATCTACTAAAGATAAACTTCCTTATGAATGAAACAACTTTGTGATCATTGGTCTTACTGGAAATTGCCTCTATCCATTTAGAGACATAATCCACTACAAGAAGGATGTATTGATACCCATTGCAGGATGGAAACAGTCCCATAAAAATGATGCCCCAAACATCAAAAACTTCAACCACTAGAATAGGTTTCAAAGGCATCATGTGTCGACGAGTTATTCGCCCAAGTTGTTGACATCGTTGACTGACTTTACAATACTCATGGGCATCTCAAAAAAGGGTAGGCCAATAAAAACAGGATTGGAGAACCTTCTCCGCGGTTTTCTTAGAACTGAAATGCCCACTGCAAGCTTGATCATGGAAATAATGAGAGGATGCTCAACTGTTCAGATTCTGGAACACGTCTTCTAATAAGTTGGTCATAGCAGTATTTGTACAAATATAACTCATCCCAAAAATAATACTTGACCCTAGACAAAAACTTGTCACGATCTGGCTTAGACCAGTGTGAAGGGAGTTCCTCAGTTGCTAAAAAATTGACAATGTCAGCATACCAAAGAAGTTCTTGCTCAACCAAGATAAGTTGTTCATTTGGAAAGTTCTATTGAATGGGCAAGAAACTAGTAGGCGACTCTAATAGTAGCCTAGACAAGTGGTCGGCGACGGCATTTTCTGTATCTGACTTATCTCGTATTTCAAAATCAAATTCTTGCAACAAAAGGACCCATCAGATCAAACGAGGCTTGGTGTCCTTTTTATTGAGAATGTATCTAAGAGCTGCATGGTCAGTGTACACAATAACTTTAGCTCCAATGAGCTAGGAACAAAATTTATCTAAGGCATATACAATGGCCAATATCTCTTTCTCAGTGGTCGAGTAATTGAGTTGAGCCTCATTCAGAGTCTTGCTAGTATAGTAGATGACATGCGGAAGCTTGTTAACCCTCTGACCCGAAACTGCACCTAGAGCATAGTTAGATGCAACACACATAATCTAAAAGGGTAGCGTCCAGTCAGGAGCTCGAATGATAGGAGCTGAGGCTAGTTCGGACTTAAGACGCACAAATGCATAACTGCAATTGTCGTCAAAAAGAAAGGGAACATTCTTAGCTAAGAGACTGCTCAAAGGTCGTGCTATCTTGGAGAAATCTTTGATGAAACGACAATAAAACCCAACATGCCCTAAGAAAGATATCACATCTTTAATAGATTTGGGAATTAGAAGAGATGAAATGACATTGATATTAGCTTTGTCCACCTCAATCCCTTTTAAAGAGACAACGTGTCCAAGAACAATGCCCTGCTTCACCATGAAGTGACACTTATCCCAATTTAGAACGAGTCATTTTTATTGCCAACGCTTTAAGACAATTATGAGGTGATTTAGACATTGGTCAAAGACGAACCGAATACTGAAAAATCATCCATAAATATCTCAAGAAAGTTTTTCACCATATCAATAGATATACTAGTCACGCACCTTTGAAATGTCGCAGGCGTGTCGCATAACCCAAAAGGCATGCAGCGATAAGCGTAGGTACTGAAGGGACAAGTGAATGTGATCTTTTCTTGAACTTCACATGCAATGGGTATCTGATTGTATCCAGAATACCCATCCAAGAAATAATAGTACGGATGACATGCTAACTTCTCAAGCATCTGATCAATAAAGGGAAGGGGAAAGTGATCATTTTGAGTATTAGAGTTTAGCTTGTGATAATCAATACATACTCTCCATCCCTTTTTCACTCTTTGTGGCACAAGCTCATTGCTCTCATTTTCAACAACTGTAATTCCTGATTTCTTAGGAACCACATGGACTGGGCTAACACTACACCAAATTGGCATTTTTACAACATTCACCAAAACAGTAACATGTTTCAGCTATAACAATGCACAAAGAAATTTTACACATTTTCACAAACAAAGTGATACAATAATTGAATCATCATGAAGTGTATGGTCCTAAAAGTGATATTATTCATGGTGATCCAATTGTATCACTTTTTTTTGTGTAACCGTTTTTCATTTTTTTACTAATTTAGTTTTGACTTGAAATTGTTTGGTGGATTGTTACAGCTGAAAAGTGTTACTGTTTTGGGAGTTGTTACAAATATGCCAATTTGGCATAGTGTAACCCATTTGCTATCAGAGATAGCATAAATGATGTTTGCACCCACGAGTTTCAATACTTCTTACTTTATTACATCTTTCAAAATGGGATTAAGATGTCGTTGGGGTTTTCTGGAGGTTTTGGTTTCATCTTCCAAATAGATATGATGCTCAAAGATGGAAGGGTCAACACCCTTGATGTCATTAATACTCCAAGCAATGGCTGACTTATGAGCTTTGAGGACTCCTAACAACATGTCACTCTGTTCCTCAATGAGATCTGAGGCAATAATCACTGGATAACTCTTCTCAGGACCGAGAAACTCGTATCTCAATTCATTTAGCAATGGCTTAAGTTCTAATGATTGAGGAGAGCTTGTGGATGAGTCACTCTCTAGGGATTGAGTTGGAAATGAAGATGAGGAATATAACTCTTCCTCATATTGATGAAATGATAATGACTCAGACTCGGGTATATGCAATATAGGAATACTATCCAACTTATTGTTGACTTCTTCAACAGCTTCGTCAATATCTTGGTCCATACCAAAATATGAAAGACAACAAAGCAATGCATCATCTGCTGATGATTGAGTCAAACACTCAAAAAATTGAATCATACACACTTCTTCTTTCTCCTCACCCTCAATCATATCAAAATCATCTCTCTATTGCATAGCCTTAAAAATATTCAACTAAGCTTTAAGGTTCCTAAAGGAAACAGACATGCTACCACTTCTACAGTTGATGTTGGCCACCGCAGTTGTAGGAAAGGTCGCCCTAAGATGACAGGAATTTGATTATCTGGGTTCGAGCTAGTGTCTAGGATGATGAAGTCAACTGGATAATAGAAATCTGCAACTTGAACAATCACATTCAGAACTAATCCTCTCGGGTATCGTTTTGACTCATGTACTAGCTTAAGAACCACCTTTGTTGATTGCATCTCTTTCAACCCATGTTCCAAATATATATGATAAAGTAAGAGGTTTACACTAGCTCCTAAGTCAATCAAGGCACTACTTTCAAAGTCTTTACCAATGAAACATGGTACAGTAGGGGTTCTTGGATCCTTGTACTTAACCACTCCAGTTTGTTGAACAAGCGATGTGGCATTACTTGCAAGGCATGCAGTATCAGGGACTTCTGTTTTTCTCTTTTTTGTGCACATGTCCTTGAAAAATTTTGCATAGACTGGTACTTGCTGGATAGCTGATAAAAGAGGAATGTTGATGTGCACTCCTTTGTAAACCTTCAGGATTTCTTGAAATTGCTTATATTTTTTACTACCTAAAAGGGCTTTGGAAAAAGGAGCCTTAGGTACATACTGTCTTGGCTCTAAGGGAAGCTAAAGGGGTGGGTCTAAATTGGTTATAAAAGAACTTCTAGCTTTCTCAGTAAGTTTAGGAACACTCTATTTGGAAATCACATCAGTTTTCTTAGGTTTTTCTACACCATTATCAATTACTCGCCCCGAACGAAGGGTGGTAACTGCTTTAACTTCTCCATGCGAGTAAGAACTACTTCCAATTTCATTGATGATGCAGCCCTTTTCCGCTCCCTGCTTTGACCTAGTCCTACTGACCTGCTGACCCGCACAAGTAACGCACGTTTGCCACGAACCACCGTTGTGGTGGACGATGGCACTCCGATGCTAAAGTCAGATAGGGATTTGAAGAAGGTGTAATGCTGTAAACAAGGAATTTGTAGCGTACCTTAGCTTACCAACCTCATGTCTTATTTATAGTGCAGAAGTCCTGGTTCTACCAGGTCATCGAAGGCGTAGTTTAGGAAGGAGATCTTCGTGGAGATTGTACACTAATTAGGAGTCGTCCTGTAAGAGGAAATTTCCTTGTTAGCCCTGTGCTCCTAGATATGCGGGAGATAGTTCCCAATCCGAAAGTAATCCGTAGAAGGGGGTTTCCCTGTGTGGAATGTACTCTGGTATTGTCTTCCTAGTTAGAAGTGCAAAATTGTTGTAGTTGCATGTACAAAGGTGATCCTCAAGATACTTGCATTAGTTGGACTTACGGGTATTGAGGATCACTGTGAGACGTGTGGGCTTAGCAAGCAGTAAGAGTTCGGGTCCATCTGGCGGACTGCATTGGGTGGGTTTAGAACTAGTCGGGTTGGATCAGTTTTGGGCTTACGCTGGGGCCCATAATTCCTCAAGATCATCATGACACGTGTATGGCTCAGGGATGTGATCATTTTGGTGTATCATCAGCTACTCCCCCCGAGTTAGTGGGCCATCACATCGGTTCGCTAAGTCATCTCTTGAAAAGATATGTCGCTCATGATGATTGAGTCTGAATCGTTGCTTGAGCCGCTCGCTGCATTTATTGAACGTGCGTCGATTCAGCGGAAAAGAGGCGGGAACCTAATCCCTATTTAGGTCATCCGTTGTGCGTAGACTAACTCTTCTATTTTCTTTGATTTTAAAGATATTGCTTTGTTCATCTTCTGTTTGAAAATATTGTTCATCTTCTTCATGTCTCAACAAAACCTTCTTGATGACGCAACCTTGGCAAGGGGGGGGCTTTGAGTTCTTTGAAAACAGTTTGATTTTTTAACCCGGCCTTGCTAAGATCCGTATGAAGTTTGGGGTCCTTGAGGACCTGCCGTTGTCTATTCTGAGGCTCGACCAGATGCGAATGTTGCCACCGGCGGGGTTCATCTGCTTGCACGGGGGGATGATTCCAACCGGAGTACATTTTTCCATTCTGGATGTGATTTGGGAATTCTTGGACTTCCTTGGGATTCCTTCGGCCCAGTTGGGGCCTAATGGATACAGGATCACCCTTCTCATTCTGATTAGGGCGAATGAAGCTGGCGTCATCGTGACTTCACGAGTGATTCAGCTGCTGACTTCTCATCGGTTGAAGAGTAACGCCATCTGTAAAATGGCGTCGTTGGCTTGCTTCGTGAATCTGCCAAATGACTTCAAGTTTTGGCAGAATTATTGCTTCTTAGCCCCCGCGGATTCAAAGTACTTCCAGTTCAAAGGTCGTCCGCTCGAGTGGGAATTCAGACCACTCAATAAGTACAGCTTTTTCTTTTGGTTTCGTTGCACTTGATTGCATGCTAATCGTTGCTCGTGTTTCTTCGCAGGACGGTTTCCCACTACTCCTCTTACCCTAGAAGAGCAAAACACTATGGAGACATTCCGTGGAAGTCAATGAGGAACATGGTGGATGTTATATGCGTTCCCGACTTCATTCGCAGTGGGCTGTGGGACAACTGGCATGTGGCCCCCACTCTTTATCTAACATCGCGACTTAAGCTTGAAGATGGACCCCTTCTAGGAAAATGAAGGCCGCTGGGGCCAAAGCTCATGTTTTGTCCAACGCAAAGGAGCTGTCTGAGACGCTTGCCTCCTTCGTGAGTTCAAAGAGGTCTCGAATCAGAACTGGTTGTCTTCAACACGACCCGCTCCAATGAGTGAAGAGCGCGAGTCTGATTGGCCCGTCAAGGCGGAAGTTGATGTATCTTGCTGGGAGAAAGACTACCTGCGATTTGCAGGGGTCGATGACATGTCGAATCTCAATGTTGTGCAGGCAAAAGCTTTGAGTGAGCAGTTGATGAGGGTTGCAATGGCGGCTTCTATCAATGCCGATTCACACGGGATTATTTCGATAGAAGGTTCCCGTGAAGATCCGATTGAGGTTCTGGAGCCTGATCGTCCCATTGGTGTGCTGTTTGATAGTGAATGTGGTGGCACTTGCCAAATTTCTCATAGTTTGCATTGTTCATCATCTTGTTCCAGCCTATAGCTTGAGGTGTTGGAGAGTCCTTTGGATAACTCGCTTCCTCCCTTTCCTCTGGATCCTGTTAAGTCGTCTCGCACTAAAGGGTTGGTTGTTCGTGACAAGGGAAAGGCTATAGGGGAGAGCTTGGGAACAGTGGCAATTGAAAAAAGTGGTACCGGTGTGGTCCCTAATCTGAGAGAGCTTCATCCGGATGCACGGATAAGCCTGTTTGCACTGGACTTAGTAAGAATGAACACTCAGACCTGGCACCAGGAGGTTGACATGGAGTATGCTTTGAGGAAGCATATAAGCAGGTGTCACTGCTGGCTGATGGATTATGTTCCAAAACCTGAGGATGATACACTAGAAAGGCGTATGGATAAGGGTTTAAAATATCTTATTCTGGGTATGTCTCACTTGAGCCAGGTGGTCACTGCTGGAACGAAAGTCAAGGCTGCTCATGAAAGGGTGTACACCATGGAGCGCGTCTTCTCGCACATGCAAGCGTTGTATTCTGACGCGCTTTATGAAATTGAGCAGCAGAGGAAGCAGGCCAAAGAGAAAAGGTCGGTGCAGTTAGTCGTGGTTGCTGAGACTCAGAGGGTTCATCTGGAAGCTCTTGAGCATGATTTAGTAGAGGCGGTGTCTGCGAGGGACGGATTCAAGCAGGAGTTGGATCGGACCCGCCAAGACATGGAGGTCGCGCAGGAAGCAGCAGCTGAGGCGCGTTCTGTACTACGGTCTCTCACTGAAGAGAATGCCCTGAAGAAGGCTGAAATGGCTGCTCAGAAGTAGCAATTAGAGTCCGATGTGGAGTTCAATGCTCGGGAGGCAAGGAAGGCTGATGACCAGCTCGAATTAGAAATGCACGAGCTTAGTGCTGTGAAGAGAAGTTTGGCTACAGAACAGTCTCAGGTTTACGAGCTAATTGACAAGTTGGAGTTTTTTGAACGTGAACTTGCTGATGCGAAGGCGCGGGAAGAAAAGCTTCTGCAGGAATAAGGCAAATGCGAGTTTTGTTGGGTCATACATGGCAGGCTGGAGTTGTTGGTGCTGATGAAGGAAGAGCATCCGAAATGGGATCTTGGCCTCTATAAGAAGATGTCGTATGTAGACTTGTCCATTGTCTTTGCGTCATCAGACGAGGATGGCGGTTCGGACCCTGACGCCCAGGTCGTGGTTCGTATGGACGCAACTCTTTCTCCTTCTTCCGCTAAACTTAGCTCTTCTATTTATGTACTTTCTCCTGATAAGGAGTAAACTTTGTATACTTGTGCTCATTTTGCTTCCACTGTTAGTGGAAACCGTTTTATCTTAAGCACATTCTGTATTCGTTTTACACTCGTTGTCCCTATTATGTGTTTTTTGTTTCTTCTCTGTTTGCAGTAGAGAGCTTGACCGTCTGCGTTGTGAGTGACTCAGTCATTGTTGCATAGTTATGTTCGACAGTAGGCATGTAGTGGACAGTTTAACCGAGGGTTGCGTTACCCGAGCTGTGTCTTGTCCTTAAGGTAAGTTGCTAGAGGCTTATCTCGCATGTCTGATTTGTCGGTTGTGCCTGCTGCCATAGGCAAGTCGCGATAACCGAACGTACGCGTTGGTGTGTTAGTACCGAGTCAGTCGTCGTAAGCTCAGGTTGACATTCTATGTAGCATCTATCCGGGCATTGGTTGGACGATCTATGTATCAACGTGAATGGCCTTAGCTGATAATAGAATGCCAGTCCGTTTGAGCATGAAAACACTGACTGGGCTAAGATTTATCTTTGCGGCCGCTATTTTGAAGGATAGTGGTGGTCGCGTGGCGAGCTACTTGGGGCTCCTACCTTCCAAACCATCTATGTCCAAACAGAGTGGACTACAGGTTTGGGTAATAAGGATTTGGCGACCATGCTGAATAGCAATGGTCCCACAGCGAGCCGTCGACATCAGTCAAGGACTGACTAGTCTCCCACCTTTCGAACCATTTATACTTGTGCAGTGGGGGCTACAAGTTCGAGACGAAGGGGTTCGGCGATAAGGCTGAAAAGCAGTGGCCCTGTGGCTAGCCGTCAGAATCAGTTTGCAACTGACTAGGCTCTCACCTTCCAAATCATCTACACCTGTGCGTGTCAAGCTTCAAATTGGGGGTTTTCGACAGTCACGCTGAAGAGCAATGGTCGTGGCAAGCCGTCAGAATCAGTTCGGAACTGACTAGGCTCCCACCTTCTAAATAATCTACTCCCGCGCAGTGGGGGCTACAAGTCCAGGGTTGGTAATTTGGCGGCTAGGCTGAAAACAATGGTCTCGCGGCAAGCCGTCAGAATCAGTTTGGAACTTACTAGGCTCCCGCCATCCAAACCATCTACACCCGCACAGTGGGGGCTACAGGTTTTGGCTTTGATCATAAGCTTTCGTTGGTAGTCGTCACCAGCTAGGCTTACCTGATCGGGTTTGGCGTTCATTGACCGCGAAGGGGGCAATGATCCCTGGCGAGTCATCATCACCAGGCGTGATAGCGCTGATTAGACTCCCATTTCCAAAACCATCCGGATCCGCGCTAGATGGACTAGGTATCGGGATGAACCAGAAGCCATCATCATCAGCCTCGGCTGACTAAGCTTACCTGATTGGAGAGAGGTTCGGCCTGCTAGAGTGCGTGCAAACTTACATCCACAACATTGTGCGTTGTGTGGACAAACCAACCTTAAATTAGCTAGTGATTCGTAGGTACGATCCATGTGTCAGAGTTGACTAGGGTTTCTAATGCTCATGCAAGGCATGTGGTAGAATATTGTTTGAATAGTAGGTCGAGCCCATGGGTCCGCAAAGGAAAGGCTAGGGTTTCCTGCACGATTGCGCTGCGTGTTCGGCGTAGATCGCGTTGTAGCACGTGTACGACGTAAGCTGCGAGGCGATTGATTATCATTCACTCCTCCTCAATTGATGGGGTTGCATGCAACACCATTAATTGGATGAACGTGGTCTGCGCAGTTTCCTTGGGAACCATCGTCTCCTCTTTTCCTATACGGTATTCAATGTTGACAGTTAATGCTAAAGCGCCCCTTTGGTGGACCATCATGTCTATATAATGGTGTTCTTCAATCGTTGTAAGCATTATCTTCTACAGATTGTATTTCATGTGATGTTCTTGCTTAAAGAGAATGTTTTGGGTTTTTCGAAGGCTGACAGGAGTTTTCCGCCATTGAAGTCTTCGAATGTTCTGATATTTGCACCGATGAGGCAAGATGATAACCGCCATTATGCGTGATCACCTGTTCTGGGTGGGCACGTAGTTGATCTGTTGAGATCTCGTAATTTCTTCTCATATTGTGGAGAAGTACGGATTTCCTCCCAAGGGAGAAGCCTTGGTGTTACCTTGTGCCGCTATGCTCGCATGTACGCAGTTATCACTGCCAACTTGTGGCTAATTGAAGTATTAGCGGATGCGCGATGCTTCCAGGGGTGGTATCTCTCACTTACCCCGGGTACTGCGCATGTGAAAAGTGTCCTCGCTTGACTGCACTGTGAGACCTTGACTGCTTCGTCGCTTGCGGCCATCCTTAGCCTTCTTCTATCTCCTTCAAGGGGCCGAAAGTTGTTCGAGGAAGTCATCAAGAAGGTAGGATGCATTTTGAAGAAGTCAGCCGTCTATTGTAAGATCTGTATCGTTGTTGGCGGTCACTTTTATGGAGTGATTCGACTGAGCAATCGGCCGCTCTGTGCTTCTATCCCCCTCTGCCACTTTGTCCTTGATCTTGTTAGGGGTCGAACGAATTTCGTTTGGATATCTTTGTTGTTACTTGCGGATAGCTTGCATCAGAGAGTTCACATGGCCTACTTCGGATACCTTTGCTTTCTTTTGATCTCCTCACGTAGTTGGATTGTCTAAGCGATCTTTACTCCGTACTGGATTCAGATGTTTGTAGTATGTAGTCTTTGTATCCGCCTCTGGGTGCCCGTTGTTACATCTTTCCAGCAATCAATAGAATTTGTCTTTGTAATACTTTCTTTATTTCTTAAATGATTGCAAATCACATAAGTCTTTAAGAACTAAAATTCTACATTGACTATGGAAATGGAAATAAGCAGCTGACATAAACTGACTGTCAACAGAGAGAAATTGATCATGGCCCTGAAGTAAATTCGGAGGGCCCTTGTGGATCATTGGTATTTTAATCGGAATGTTGAGCTTCGCTGATGTCACGAAGGCTACTGAAGAGTAAACCTTGTGGAGGAGTTAATCTCCGTGCAGACGGAATGTCTGGGGTTATACTCTCGCTTGCCTTGGTCTCTCGGTTCCGCCGAGCTGGAGAACAAATTGCTCCTGTATCTACTAAGGTCTCGTGTCAGTGGAGTGATGCGTCTGCAGTCACTAGGCTTGGTTCTGATTCAGACTCCTCCGTGTGATCTGGTTGGACCTGGGAACATTCTATTTGTTTCAGTGCAGTGTAGTGGCAGCCTCGTGTCGTAGGTTGGTCTCCATGTATCATTCCTTCGGAGTGGTAGCAGTGTACTTAACGCACTGGTGAAGGGTGGAAACTACTGATTCCATCTGGTAGAGCCATGGTCTTCCCAAGATAAGGTTGTAGGTAGACGGTGCGTCTACTACCATGAAGTCTAGAAACAAAACCTTTCTCAGTTGTGGTTCTCCTGCCACTACTGCTAACCTTATCTTCCCGATCGAAAATCATTTCTCTCTGCTGAATCCAATCAGCGGGTAGTCTGAATACGTCAGGTTCTCCTCTTTGAGGTCCATACTGCGGAACGGGTTGTAGAACAGAACATTGAGTGAGCTCCCTGTCCACCAGAGCTCTCTTTACCTCCCACCTTGCGATGGAGACCGAGATGACTAGGGCATCGTTGTGTGGTGCTCAGACTCCTTCGAGGTCATTGTCCGTAAAGGTCAAGGTGGGAATAGGGCTTTGAATCCTCGAGTAGCAAATGCATATGTCCTCGTCCGCGGGTTGTGTCCGCATTTTCAGTAAAGTCTGCTTGCGGGACCTGTGCTACTGGTCTTCATTTGGTCTGACTCCATGAAGGACATATATTATGCCTGGAGTCTCCTTCTCTATTTCTTTGATTGACCCCTCCCCCCCCCCCCGGTCCCTGGAACGTTCTGGTCACTTTTCAGAGTTCGGGAATTCTTTTAGCTTGCGCCTGCGGATCCAGTACTCAATCTCATACCTCAGACTCTTGCAGTCGTTGGTATCATGGTGGCTCTCCTTGTGGTACGAGCAGTATTTGTTGTTGTCACGCATGGAAGGGTCTCCGCGCTATTTTGGAGGCCACTTCAAATCTTCCCAGTTTTTCATGGAGTTTAGTACGTCCGACGGGCTAGAATTGAGGGGTGTCACGGCTCTAGATCCAACGTAGTTGGATGCTTTCTCTAGCCTAGACTGGCTAGCGTCTGACATGTTGTCACTATGCTTCCTCTTACTCATTTCTTCATCCTCGCGTCTCTTTCCCTCCTTCTTATCCTTCGGGGCGGAGGTCTTCTTCTCACCTTTGGTTTCCCTCTTTACGGTCTTCAACTCCTCTAAGGTAATGTGCTTTTAGGGGATCTTGAGGAGCTCCGTCATGTCTAAAGGGGTTTCAAGGTGAGGTCTTCGTAGAGTTTTCCCTCCTTTAAGCCTACGGTGAAAGCTGTCACGGCTGTGTCGTCACTGCAACTGTCAATGAGTATCAGCTCGTTATTGAAGCGCATGACATACTCTCTAAGCATTTCATTGGATCTTTTTTTTAGAGAGAGTATGTAATGTATGCCATTTCGAAAATGCAAACTCTCGACAAAACGAGTCAGGAACTCTTTTGTCAGCGTCTTGAAGGAGTCGATCAACCTAGGCAGGAGGTTGTGGAACCATGTTAGTGTTGACATCTTCAAGCTAATGGGAAAAGTCCTACACATCACTGACTCGGATCCTTCTTTGAGGGCCATTACATGTTGGTAATGGTGCAAGTGGTCGAATGGGTCGGTGGTTCCGTCGTAGAAGTCGAGTTTAGAAGGAGTGAACTTCTTCGAAAGGGCCTCATTCATAATACGATCCACGAATGGTGAGACAGAGAGACGGTACAACACGTTTAGGTCATGTGCCTTTCTGTGGAGGGGGTTCTGAGAGTCGATACTCTCTGCATTGGTGGTCGGCCCGCGTTAACCACGCAACCTCCTCTAGTCTAATGAGAACTAGTAGGGGCTTAACTCTCCTGTGCTTTCTCTCTGCCGTCCTCCAGTTATGGAAGACCGTGCTGCTCCTGGTCTCTATTAGCAGGTGGAGGGCTTTGTCGTGCGAAAGCCTTCACCGCTTTGGCGATCTACTGTATTTGAGATAACAGCATATCTATCCCGGGGTCCGTCATTGTTGTTGTCGGTATGGGGGTGTGAGTCTGCTGCCCAGGCATTACCGGAACCACTGAAAGGGGCGGTACATCGCCAGCCTGAGCGTTTGACATTTCCCTTTGTTCTCTATTGTTGCGTGATCTAGTGGTCACCATCTAGCGGTACAACGCCAGCCTGAGTATTTCGAAGGGAGATGATGTTAGTGAAATGTTAGGAACTTTGTCGTCCCCACGGACGGCGCCAAACTGATGCAGTCATTTTTCCCTCCCTGCTATGACCTATTCTCGCTGACCTGTTAACCTGCACAAGTAACACACGTGACCCACAGACCACCATTGTGGTGGTCGATGGCACTCCAATGCTAAAGTCAGATAGGGATCTGAGGAAGGTGTAATGATGTAAACATGGAATTTGTAGCGTACCTTAGCTTACCAACCTCGTGTTTTATTTATAGTGCAAAAATCTTGGTTCTACTAGGCCATCAAAGGCATAGTTTAGGAAGGAGATCTTTGTGGATATCCTTCACTAATTAGGAGTTGTGCTATAGGAAGAAACTTCCATGTTATCCCTGTGCTCTTAGATACGTGGGAAATAGTTCCCAATCCGATAGCAAACTGTAGAAGGAGGTTTCCCTGTGTAGAATGTACTCTGGTATTTGCTTCCTAGTTGGAAGTGGAAAGCCACTGTAGTTGCCTGTCCGAAGCTGGTTCTCGATATACTTTCCTTAGCATGACTTATGGGTATTGAGGATCATTGTGAAACATGTGGGCTTAGCAAGCTGTAAGAATTTGGGTTTGTCTGGCGGACTACATTGGGCGGATTTAGAATCGCTCGGGCCGGATCAGTGTTGGGCTGATACTGAGGCCCGTAATTTCTCGAGATCATCATGACACGTGTATGGCTCAGGAATGTGACCATTTTGGTGTATCTTCAATTGACATGGGCTTGATTAGCACCCTTTGGATTAGGGATTGTTTGGCTTGGAAATGTTTTTTTTTTCCCTTCCCATAGTCAAATGTTGCAACTGTTGCTGAAGTTGTTGGATGGCTTGGGAATCAGCAAATAAAATTATCAAGTTTTATAGAACTATCAACGGCGTTATCAAATTATTACCTTGAGTTTTGTCTCATATATCGACCTCCATTTAGGACTATCTTTATGTATTTATCCCTAATTATGACTCTCATTTTTTTATAAGATATGATTTAGAGTATAATCAAGGGATTTGTAGGATTTTTCCCATTTCTAGCTTGGAGGAAGACACTATAAATAGGCTCTCAAACTCTTGGAGAAGGGACATCAGAAAGATATCCAAGACATCTAGCTTTATTTTATACATCTAGTTTAGAACAGTTTTCTTTCTTTCGTTGAAGCTTTGTTCAAGTTACATGTAAGTTTTTATTTTGAATTTAATAAAAGTTAAATTTTGTTTTATGCATTAGTTAACTTTTAATTTTATTAGTTTACTTCCTCATCTACCTTTCTAGTTTCACTCTTAGATTATTTCATGATAATGACAATTGTAGGCTAAACCCCTCATCTTAAGGAAAGAAGATGAAACTTACTTGAGTGATGTAGAGATTTTTTTTAAATAAAAAAAACTTGTATAATTTCTATTAGTCCTAGATTCAACCAATGAATCAAAGTTGTCAAATCGAAAGATGGATAACGAAGGATTATGCGAAATGAAGATATGAACTTGGAAACAAGAATCATAGTTGATTTTCATAGTTTTTCAACTCTTCGTAAATTATAACTAATGATACATAAAAATGGTCACACCCCGGAGTCGTACACGTGTCCTGATAATCTCAAGGAATTACGGCCTCAAGCGTCAGCCCAACACTGATCCGGCCCAAGCGGTTCTAAGCTCGCCCAACTGCGGTCTGCCAAGCAGACCCGAACTCTCACAGCATCCTCAATACCCGTAAGCCTTCTTATGGCAAGTATCTCGAGGATCAGCTTCGGACGGGCAACTACAGCTGCTATCTACTTCCTACTAATAAGCAAACACTAGAGTATCTTCCACAT
Source organism: Berberis vulgaris (assembly GCA_963556465.1). Lineage (NCBI taxonomy): Eukaryota > Viridiplantae > Streptophyta > Magnoliopsida > Ranunculales > Berberidaceae > Berberis > Berberis vulgaris. The sequence goes on along the minus strand of OY747130.1, from coordinate 12,776,050 downwards.
AGGGAAACTTCCTTCTACAGACTGCCCTTGGATTGGGAACTATCTCCAACGTATCTAGGAGCACAGAGCTAACAGCGAACTTCCCTTCTACAGCACGACTCCCAATTAGGGAGGGATCTCCACGAAGATCTCCTTCCTAAACTACGCCTACGATGGCTTGGTAGAACCAGAACTTCTTGCACTATAAATAAGACATGAGGTTGGTAAGCTAAGGTACGCTACAAATTCCCTATTATAGCATTACACCTTCCTCAGAGCCCTGTTTGACTTTAGCATCTGAGTGCCATCAGCCACCCCACGGTGGTCTGTGGCTCACGTGTGTTACTTGTGCAGGTCAGAGGTAAGCGGGATTAGGTCAAAGCAGGAAGCGAAAAAAGACTGCATCAGTTTGGCGTCGTCTATGGGGACAACATCGTTCATAACTTTACACTAATCGTCGTCTTCTACCAAAACCCAAAGAGATGGTGACCACTAGGTCACACAACAACGAAGAACCAGTGACACGTCCAACGCTCAAGCTATCCCTATATCGTCTCATTCAGCAATTCTTGTCGTGCACGGGTAGCCAACTCACGCTCCCACGCAAACGACAATAACGATGGACCCCATAATCGATGTGCTGGCATCTCAGATACAGTAGATCGCCAAGGTGGTGGAGACTCTTATGCGACAAAATCCATCACCTGCTAACAGAGACAAAAAACAGCACTGACCCCGCCTCCAGAAGATTATAGGGAGCAAGCGCAGGAGAGTTGGGCCCTCACTAGTTTTCATTGGACTAAGGGAGGCTGAGCGGCTAACATTGTGCTAACCTCCAAGACAGAGAGGCTCAGCCTTGGGAACCCCCTCGGTAGAGGGGCGCATGATCCAGACGTACTATATCAACTCTACGTCCCATCGTTTGTGGATCGGATAATGAACGAGGCTCTTCCGAGGAAGTTCACTCCCCCGAAACTTGACTCCTACGACGGGACCACCGATCCTTTCGATCATCTGCGTCATTACCAGAACGTAATGGCCCTCAAAGAAGGATCTGAGTCCGCCATGTGCAGAACCTTTCCAACCAGTCTAAAAAGCTATGCGCTGACATGGTTCCACAGCCTTCCACCGAAGTCAATCAACTCCTCCAAAACACTGGCGAAAGAATTCCTAACACTTTTCGTCGGAAGCCAGCGTTTAAGAAAAAGCCCGCACTACATACTCTCTTTAAGGCAGAGGTCCGGCTAGATGATCCGAAAGTATGTCATGCGCTTTAACAACGAGTTGACCCTCATCAACGGGTACAACGATGATATAGCCGTGACGGCCTTCACTGTGGGCCTCAGAGAGGGAAAGCTTTTCGAGGACCTCACCTTCGAGCCCCCTCTGGACATGGCGGAGCTCCTCAAAATCTTTTAGAGACACATGACCCTAGAGGAGTCAAGGACCGCTAAAAGGGAAACCGAAGGCAACAGGAAGCCCTCATCTCTTAGGGATAAGAAGGAGGGAAAGAGATGTGAGGACGGGGAGTGGAGCAAAAGGAAGTGCAACGACAACATGCCGAACCCTAGTAATACCGAGCCGGAGAAATCATTCAACTACGTTTGATCCAGAGCAGTGACACCTCTAAGCGCTAGCCTGTCAAATGTACTTAACTCCATGAAAAGCTGGGAAGACTTGAAGTGGCCCCCAAAGACACGCGGTCGCGACAATGGCAAATACTACGTGTACCACAAGGAGGGCGGCTACAACACCAACGACTGCAAGAGTCTGAGGTATGAAATTGAGTACTGAATCCGCAAAGGCAAACTGAAAAAAGTTCCTGAAGTCTGAGAAACCAACGGAACAAACAAAGAACATGGAGTCAGTTACAGAAATAGATAAGGCGACTCCAGGGATAATCTAAGTCCTTCATGGAGTCGAACCAAATGAAGACTAGTCATACAGGTCCCGCAAGCGGACACTACTGGACATGCGGACACAATCCGCGGATGAGGACCGGCACATCTGCCACTCACAAGTTCAGAGCCCCATCCCCACCTTGACCTTTACGGATAAGGGCCTCGAAGGAGTCTGAGCGCCACACAATGATGGCTTAGTCATCTCAGTCTCCATAGCAAGGTGGGAAGTAAAGAGAGCTCTGGTTGACACAGGAAGTTCACTTAACATTATGTTCTACAATGCATTCCGCAGCATGGACCTCAAGGAGGAAAACCTGACGTCTTCAGAACACCTGTTGATGGGATTCAGCGGGGAGAAGTGTTTCCCCATCAAAAAGATAAGGTTGGCTACGGTGGCAGGAGAGTCGAAGCTCAGGAAAGTCCTATTTCTGGACTTCATGGTGGAAAACGCACCGTCATCCTACAATTTCATCCTGGGAAGACCTTGGCTTCAACTGATGGAAGCAGTGGTCTCCACACTTCACCAGTGTGTTAAGTATACTACTAACCACTCCGAAGGAACAATACATGGAGACCAACCTACGACACGAGGCTGCCACTACGCCGCACTGAAACAGATAGAGTGCTCTCTGATTCAGATGCATCATGCAGAGCAGCCTGACCAAGTGCAAGGCCAAAAGACGGTAGAGAAACCACTTTCAAGGTAGAGCATCACTTTCAAGCGGTAGAGGAGCAAAAAGTTCTTCCGCCCAGCGAGTCGAAAAGGCCATGGCAAGCGGGAGCACATCCCCCTGACATTCCATTGACACGGAGATCTGCCCCTCTGCAAGGTTTACTCTTCAGTAACCTATGTAACGCCTCGATAGTTCGTCGAATAATTCGCGAGAGCAACCCGAATCCACTTCAAGTCCAGGATCAATTTCTCTCCGTCAACAGTTAGTTTGCTTTAAGTTGTTTGTTTCCCTTTCCATAGTCAATATTGAGTTTTAGTTCTTAAAAGATTTATGTGATTTCAATCATTTAAGAAAGAAAGGAATAATTACGAAAAACAAACTCTATTGATTATCGAAAAGATGTAACAACAAGTACCTTGTGGCAGATACAAAAGGCTACATATTACGAACTCGCTGAGGCAGATACAAAAGACTACATACTATAGGCATCTGATCAACATGGAGTAAGGACTTGCTTAAACTGTTCGACCACTTAAGCAACACGAGCACTCCGGGGCACGCTACCCATAAGCGAAAGAACGCTCCATCGAACGCCACCATCAAATATGGTATGCGGAGGTACAAAATCAGTAACCGGGAGTCTCACGACGAGCCACTGCCAGATACGGCCAGCTCACACGCTCGATTTTTTGGAACAGTGAACCTGGGACAAGCATCAGGTTGACACAGGTAGGGTGCACTTTTCGACTGCAGGGGTGAGAGGGACATCCAGGAGTCAATGGTCCAATCCATGGACCATGTCCAACTCCTCCTTATCTCGAGATCCTGAATTCCAGCGCAAAGCCGGACGACGGGGTTAATCGAGAAGTGGCGGAGGCAGCCACCACAGAATATGACGCAGATGTTATATCTGAGATCAAACATCCAGGAACAACGATAAGGTACATGCACATAACGGACAGACTCTTTCCTTGGGAGAGAATCTGTACTGCTTCTCCAAAATATGAGAAGAAATTACGAGACCTCAGCGGATCAACTACATGCCCACCCATATTAGGTGACCACGCATAACAACAACTATCTCTATGTCTGATCAGCGCAAATGTCAGGGCATTCGGAGACTCCAGAAACGGAGATTCAACTTTGGCCTTTGGAAAACCCAAAGCATTTTCCTCAGCCTTTGAAAAATCCAAAGCATTTTCTTCAAGCAAGGACATTACAAAAAGTAAGCTTTGCGAAAGATAGTGCCTACAACGATTGGACAACACCATTATATAGACATAATGGTTCACCAAGCGGGCACTCAAGCATTAACTGCCAAGCATTGAATATCGTACGAGAAATTGGAAGACGACGGTTCCCAAGGAAACTGCACAAACCACGTCAATCAATTAATGGAACTGCACGCAACCCCATCAATTGAGGAGGAGTAACAATACTCAATTGTCACGCACCCTATGTCTTACGCGTGTCACCGCGCAATCTACGTCGTACACACAACGCACCATGCAGAAAACCCTAGCACTTCCTCCGCAAGCCCATGGGCTCAGCCTATTATTCAACATCACTGTCACATGCTTGGCATGAGCACTAGAGATCCTAGTCAACCCTGACATACGGATTATACCTACAGATCACCAGCTAATTTAAGGTAATTTCATCCACTCCATGCCACATGCTGATGGATTAGGTTTGCACGCCCCCTAGCAGATGGAACCTCTATTCAAACCAGGCAAGCTTAGTCAGCCAAGACTGATGACGATGGCTTCTGGTTCATTCTGATACCTAGTCCGCTCAGCGCGGGCATCAACGGTCTAGAAAGTGGGAGTCTAATCAGCGCTACCACGCCTGCGACGATGACTTGCCAGGGATCACTACCCCATTCGTGGTCAATGATCGTCAAACCTAAACAGGTAAGCCTAGCTGGTGATGATCAGCAACGAAAGCTTCTGATCAAAGCCCAGTCTTGTAGTCCCCACTGCGAGGGTGTAGATAGCAACAACTACAGCCGACCAGTCAGACAAGCAAGGTAACCCACAAGCAGCTTACCTTGGAGATAGGGCACAGCTTGGAAGACTCAACCCCTAGCTAAATTGTTCGTAACATGCCTACCATCGGACATGACCGCGATGACCCCGAGTCATTCACAACACAAAGCGATCAAGCTCTCTACCGCAAACAGACCAGTCAATGTCCTATTGATTCAAACAGCCTATGCCAAAGCAAGACGACTAAGCAAAACGAAAAAAATGCAATAGAGACAACGAGTACGAAACGGATAAAACTGTTTTCATTAATGGTCAAAGACAAAAAGAGTACAAGCACACGAAGTTCACTACTTATCAGGAGAGGGTATAGAAATGGGAGAGTTAAGCCTAGTTGAAGCAGGAGCAGAAGTTGCATCCACACCCGCCGCAGCCTGGACATCAGGGCTCAAACTATCTTCCTCGCTCGATGACGTCGAGGTAACAGACAGGTTCACATACGACATCTTATAACGGTTGAGATCCCACTCCGGATGCTCTTCCTTCATAAGCGCCAACAGCTCCAGCCGTCCTTGTACAACCCAGCAGAAGTTCTTCCTTCTGCGCCTTTGCATCAACAAGTTCACGCTCAAGTAGCTCCAACTTTCCAGTCAGTGCATCGACTTGAGACTGCTCTGTGGCTAGACTGTTCTTCATAGCACTAAGTTCATGCCGCCCCAATTCGAGCTGGTCCTCGGCCTTTCTCGCTTCTTGAGCATAGAACTCCACATCGGATTCCAACTGTTGCTTCTCAGCAGCCCAGTCGGCTTCCTTTGAAGCACTATCTTTAACGAAAGACATCAGTTCAAAACTCGCCTAAGCCACAGCTTCCTGCACAACCTCAACTTCTCGGAGGATACGACTCAACTCTTGCCTAAGTCCGTCCCTTTCGAACACCGCCTCTGTCAGATTACGCTCAAGGTCCTCCAGACGAGCCTTCTGAGCCTCACCGGCCACGATTGACCGATCCAACCGCTTCTCTTTGACATGCTCTTTAAGCCCTTCAATTTCATGGAGCGCATCAGAATACAGCATCTGCATATGCAAGAAAACACACTTCAAGGTGTATACTCTTTCACGAGCCGCCTCAACTTCCGTGGCTCAAATGAGACAAACCCATCATAAGGTACTTCAAGCCCTTATCTATAGACCCTTTCAACGAATCCTCCTCAGGTTTTGGAACGTGATCCATCAGCCAGCTATGACGTCTGCTTATATGCTTACTCGAAGCATACTCTACGTCCACCTCTTGGTGCCAGACCTATGAACTCAACTTCATCAAATCCAGTGCAAATAGGCTTATCTGTGCACCCGAATGAAGCTTTCCCTGATCGAGAACTATGCCAGCACCGCTCTTCACGGTCGCCATCGTCCTCAAGCTCTCCTCTGTGGCCTTCCCCTTGTCAACAACAGCAGCCCCTTTTTTGCGAGACGACTCAATGGAATCCGGAAGGAGAGAAGGCAGCGAAGTATCCAAAGGACCCTCCAACGCCTCTAGCTGAGGCCTAGAGCGAGATGGTGAGCAATGCGGACTGCAAGAGACACGGCCGGTACCACTGCCACTATTAGGCGAAGTAACTATGGGGAGATCAAATTCTACCACCTCAGGCAAATCCTCACAAGAGCCTTCTGCCGGAGCGGCCTCACACGAATAAGCACTAGCAAAAGCAGCCATTGCAACCCGCACAAGACGGTAATTCAGAGCCTTGACCTACGCGTCACTAAGGTTCGACCTGTCTATGACTCTCGCCAATCGTAGGTAATCCTTCTCCAAGCTGGAAACATCAGTTTCCGCCTCAACAAATCTAGCAGACTCGCATTTGCCCTTACTAGAGCAGGTTGTGCCAAATACACACAGTTCTAACGCGAGACCTCTTCCTCACGAATGAGGCAAGAGTCTCAAACAGCTCCTTACATCAGTTTTGGCCCCAGTAGCCTTCCTCTTCCTTAAAGGGGCCCCATCTTCTAACTTAATGCGCGGCTCTTGATACAGAGTGGGGGCGACGTACTAGTTGTCCCACAGCCCACAACGGATGAAGTTGGAAACCCTTGTGACATCGACCGCCTTTCTTTTTGGCAAGATGCAAAACATCTCCATGGTGTTTTGCTCCTCTGAGGTAAAAGGAGTAGTAGGAAACCTTCCTGCAAAAAAATGCAAGCAATGGTTAATCGGCCAGCTATCAAGCACATCAAAGTCACAAGAAAATAAATGAACTTACGAAGCAGCTTGAACTGTCGTTCGAGCGAACGAACCTTGCATTGAAAGTACTTCTAATCTGCAAGGGCCAAGAAGCAGTACTTCTGCCAAAACTTGAAATCATTAGGCAGTTTAATGAAGCAATTTGGAGACTTCATCTTACAAACAACATTACTCTTTAGTCGAGGAGAAGTCAGCAACTAAATCACTCGTAGAGTCACGCTAACGCCGACCTCCTTAGCACTGAGCAGAATCATGAAAATGATCATATATCCATTGGGCCCCAACTAAGCCAGAGGAATCCCTAAGAAGTCCAAGAACTCCCAGATCACATCCAAAATCGGAAAACGCACTCCAATTTGAAGCATCCAGCAATGCAAACAGATAAAACTAGCCGGAGATGACATTGGTGTCTGGTCGCCCGACAGGAGATACAGTGGCAGGTCCTCAGGGACCCCAAACTTCATACTAATTTTGGCGAGACCAGGTTCGGACAACAACCTGTCTTCGAAAAACTCCAAGCTCTCGGCCTAGACAACGTCATCAAAAAGGTTTTCTAATCAGAGCGGTAGCTTCGAAAGCAAGGAAAGTAGAAGAATCAGACTCCACGTAGCGGATGACCTAAATAGAGGTTGGCTTCCCGCCTTTTTCCGCTAAACCAAACACACATTCAATTAATGTAGCTTGTGGCTCAAGCAACAATTCTGACTCAATCATCATGAGCAACGCATCCTTTCAAAAGACGACTTAGCGAACCGATGTGACGGCCCACTAACTCGGGGGAGTAGCTGATGATACATAAAAATGGTCACACACCGGAGCCGTACACGTGTCATGATAATCTCGAGGAATTATGGCCTCAACCCAACATTGATCCGGCCCAAGTGGTTCTAATCTCGACCAACTGCGGTCCGCCGGGCGGACCTGAACTCTCACAGCATGCTGGGCCCACCCGTCTCACAATCCTCAATACCCGTAAGCCCTCTTCAAACAAGTATCTCAAGGATCAGCTTTGACAGGAAACTACAGTTGCTCTCAGAATTCCAACTAGGAAGCAAACACCAGAGTATCTTCCACACAGGGAAACTCTCTTCTATGGATTGCTCTTGGATTGGGAACTATCTCCCGCGTATCTAGGAGCGCGAAACTAACAGCGAACTTCCCTCCTACAGCACGACTTCTAATTAGGAAGGGATCTCCACAAAAATCTCCTTCCTAAACTATGCCTATGATGGCCTTGCATAATTATTTCCCCACAAGGGAGCCAAATTCGTAAATTTCTGATGCGTTGATATTATTGACTCATTTATTTGAATACATGTTCAATCCTTTATTAACTTTATTAACTTCACATGATGTTGTTATACGATCTGAGACTAAATTTGCACACTCAACTTGAGTCAATATCTCCAAAAGCATCAATTGAAAATTTTAATCATCCTTTATTGAAGAAAAGTTATTTATTACAGCCTTGGAAGGGCAAATAACATGCAGGGAAACTACATATGGGATCCAAATTATTCGTCATGTCCTGAAGACACTTGACACTTCTAGTAGCCTTTGCATCTCAATAGACCCTGCAAAAACAATATAATGTACTAATCAATGAACTGAAATTCTAATCAAATGTAAATCAAGTAATTAAGGGAGAGCTTACTTGGAGCAGTCCATGGTAGGAAAAATCTTGTAAGGAAGCTTAACCCCACATTTTCCAGGAAGTGATGCAAAAGCTTCCGGCTTAATACCGAAAATTTTAGCGGAAATCTCCTTCCCTCTTTCGTGCTCCTAACTATGTTAGGCATAGGTTGGTAAGCTAAGGTACGCTACAAATTCCCTGGTACAACATTCCACCTTCCTCAGAGCCCTGTCTAACTTTAGCATCAGAGTGTCATCGGCCACCCCACGGTGGTCTGTGGCTCACATGGGTTACTTGTGCAGGTCAATAGGTCAACGGGATTAGGTCAAAGCAAGGAGCGGAAAAAAGCTGCATCAATAATCATTCATTGAAAAATCGCCATTGAAAGAGGCAAGAAAAATTCTATCTTAGAAAAGAAATTTTTTTTGAGCATTGGTCTTGAATTAAAAATTAAAGGAATTTATGCAAGTGTTCAAAAAAATATTTACAAAAATGTGTTAAATTAATCTCTACAAAGCTAAGAGGTGGATTATCCAATCCTTAAGATCTTTCTTTTAATTGATAAATTTGTTTAATAATTTCCATCCTCTATTTTGAATCAAATTTTGTTTTAAAAAAAATAAATAAATCATCTTCTATTCTCCAAATCGTATATCCCTTCTTTCCACCAATTCTTAATTTTAGTGGATCTTCTAAAGTGTTTTCCTTACATCCTTTTAACTTGGTGAGTAGGACACTAACCCCTACGAAACACTTTACTTTTATTTTTCTTAAAATTTTGCAGGTAATTGATAAGAAGGAAAAAAAAATTTGTTGATTTTCTTGTAATTTTAGGCGACAAGAATTTCGACCAAATAAGGGAGCGTGCTCAATCTGCCAACAATGTCCAAACACCACCGCAACAGAACTCTGCTAACCACGTCCGAGAAAACAAT